>JAEBUN010000003.1:2400000-3097117 GCA_023014365.1 Lepiota brunneoincarnata
CAACAACATGCCCTACGCACAATTCTATCAAAGGAGCAATGCTCCACGTTTCACCCCACTGAGACCCACACGCCATGGAAATAGATCATGTTCGCAATGGAAGAAGGATTCGAAGATCCTTACCCCAAAATTCCACAACTGGAATACACCGAAGAAGACTCCACACAAGAACTGTTGGAGTTAGATGCCGTTGTCACCGGACAACAAATGAAATCATACCAAAATCAGGAATGCTTCCGATGTGGAGCCAAAGATCATTGGGTCAGTAAATGCCCTCAACCACCACCAGCTAGACGCTTCCCAGGAATGCACACCAACCCTCCTCGCCCTACGAGAACCCCAACTGTCCCTTCCTTGGACAACAAAACACCTCGCCCCAGATTTCCAAACTGGAACGCCCAACCATCACCGCAACGCAAGTATTCCCTTGCCGTCGCAGAAGTTGCATCTCAGATGCGCCAAATGGTCAATGATCTCAATCCTGAACTTCAACAAGAACTCCACTCCATGCTAGCCGAGGACCCGGAGATGTGTCCATTCCAGGATTTTTAAAAAGGAATGCTGTCGACCGATGTGCCCCTGCACATTCCAGAACTCAGAAGGACATTTCATACTCTCACTCCCAGAAGGGCATTTTCTTGATAAACTCTGTACAATTACGACTATCCCCAAATAAACGATCCCTTTTCTTAACCATTGAGATTTGGAGTGAACGGACATCAAAACCCATGGCCATCACCAGCCCTGATAGACTCAGGAGCCCAAGGGAATTTCATCTCCCACAAAGTCGTTGAACGACATGGTTATCAAACCAAACGGTTGGACCAACCAATCCCACTCAGTAACATTGACGGAACTGATAATCAACATGGCAAGATCCATGAATACATCAAAATCAGAACCATCATCGATGGAAGAGATTGCACTGCTAGAAGCGTACGTCACAAACACTGGTGAGAAAGACCTCATCATCGGATTTCCCTGGTTGGAGCAATACAATCCCGACATCAACTGGAAGACCAAGACATTCTCTTGGAAACCCCAAATCAATCACCAGGACTTTTCCAAACTCCTCAGAACCTTACGACAACCTGTCAAACTCAACTCTATAGCCATGGACAGAATGGCTGGAAAGACCTCTCAACCCAAAGAAAACCCCAAAGAATACGTCAACCTGTCAAACGTTGACCTCGATACCTTCTCTTTAGAAAGAGAAATGAATCCGATGCTTCTAACCCCATTAGAAGTAAATGCCAAAGCGACACATGCCACAACACTCCACAATGAACAACACAACCCAACAAAATCAGCAACCCAAAAGGGGAAACAACCAGAATCAAACAAAGAACCACCTGAGATCCCTTGGAGATTTGCCCAATGGGCCAGAATATTCAACAAGAAAGCCTCCGAACAATTCCCACCATCAAAAATGTTTGATCACGAAATTTAACTAAAACCAACATTCGAAGCAAAATTGATGAAACCTTATCAAGTGGCACCTGCCGACGAAAAAGCGCTAAAAGAATTCATAGATGAAAACCTCCGAAAAGGGTACATCCAACCCTCAAAATCCCCTATGGCATCGCCCTTCTTCTTTGTTGCCAAGAAAGGAGGAGACCTCCGACCCTGCCAAGACTATCATTATCTAAACGATCACACTGTCAAAAATGCTTACCCAATCCCCATGATTTCCTCTATCATGGACAAACTCAAAGGAGCTAAGTATTTCACTAAGCTCGACGTCCACCTAGGATACAATAACATCAGAATCAAAGATGGCGATCAATGGAAAGCAGCGTTCAAGACTCCCATGGGTCTTTTCAAACTGACTGTTATGTTTTTTCGGACTCTGCAATAGTCCCGCGAACATTCCAACATATGATGGACACGTTATTCTCCGAAATAATGGAGAAAGGAGGAATCATCATCTACATGGATGATATCCTAATCTACGGTAAAACCCAGGAAGAAACTGACCGACTTCACGGAAAAAGTACTGCAGATCCTGCAGGAAAACTGACCTCTACCTCAAAACAGAGAAATGTGAGTTCAACAAACAATGATTCGAATACCTTGGCATGATCATCACACCAGACGAGATCGAAATGGATCCCGGAAAACTCAAGGGAATAGAAGACTGGCCAGTGCCAAAAACAGTCCGACACATTCGGAAATTCATTGGATTCTGCAACTTCTACCGGAAGTTCACCCACAGCTACTCCCACCACACCAAACCCCTGAACCAACTCCTTTCCAAATCAAACAAATTCGAATGGAAAGAAGAACAACAGAAAGCATTCAAAATGCTCAAAAACAAATTCCTAAAAGAACCGGTACTCCTCATGCCCGACTCCACAAAACCCTTCGAAATAGAAGCCAATGCTTCCAAATTTGCATCAGGAGCTGTCCTGTATCAACACGACATCAACGGAATATGGAAACCCGTATCATTCTATTCAAAGACGTTCAGACCAGCAGAACACAACTACGATATCTATGACAGGGAACTCCTTGCTATTATCCAAGCCCTCGAAGAATGGCGCCACTACCTCCTTGGCAGTCCTCACACTGTCCATATCAGAACGGACCACCAAAACCTCACATACTGGTGCAAACCTCAGAAAATTAACTGCTGACAAGCACGATGGGTACAGACCCTCGCCGACTACAACTTCAAATTACATAGAACATGTCCCAGGATCAAAGATCCCTGCACCAGACACTCTATCAAGATGTCCAGACCACATCCCTGATGAGGATAATGATAACAAAGATGTCACCATGCTTTCAAACAACCTCTTTGTTGCCACAGCTGACATAGAAGATCAAAACATGATCACAGTACTCCCAGAACACCTCTTTATCACCACCATCAATATGGAACTCCAGGAAAGAATCACGGAATCACCCAAATACGACGCTAGAACCACCGAAGCATTCAAACTCCTGAAAGAAGCCTACCCAAACGCCGCTGATAAAGACTTTGGAACAGTTCCGACCTCGAATGGTCCACTCCTCACATTCCAAGAATGTGTCATTATTCCAGAAGACCTCCAACTCAGACGCGATGTCATCGCAAGATACCATGACCACCCTACACGTGGCCACCCTGGAGAACAGGAAACATACTGCCTTGCCAAGAAAGAAGTATATTGGCCAGGAATGTCGACGTTCATAAAGAACTATGTCAAAGGCTGTCCAGAGTGTCAGCAACACAAGATCATATGCAGACCGGACTGCTGCACCAACTCAACCGATCCCACCATCATCCTCCAAATGCCCATTTGCCCAGATCTCATGGGATCTTATCACTGGTCTACCGCCTAGCGCCGGCCATAATGTGATATTGTCTGTGGTGGACCACAGCCTTACAAAGGGGGTAATTTTTATCCCAACATCAGATCAATCAAACGCCGATGACATCGGACGATTATTAATAGAAAAAATCTTCACAAGATTCGGATTACCCGACAAAATCATATCAGATCGAGACCCCAGATTTGCCGCCAACTCCCTCCGACAACTAGCCAAACATCTAAACATCCAACAGGCATTCTCAACTGCATACCATCCCCAGACAGATGGTTCCACCGAACGATACAATCAGGAAATCGAAACCTACCTTGCCATATACTGCACCAGAAACCCCCTTGACTGGTCAGAAACCCTCCCTATCGCCAAGTTCACACACAACTCCAAAATACATGCCTCAAGGCAGAAATCCCCATTTGAACTAATCATGGGATACAACCCTCCACCGATACCCATGGTAATGGAAACATCAAACTTTCCATCAGTAGACGAATGCATCAGACTCCTCAATGATGCCAGAAAAGAAGCACATGTGGCACATCAACTCTCCACCGATATTATGAAACAAAGAACCAGAAGAACTGTCAAACCCCTTGAAACACATCAAAAAGTATGGCTAGAAGCCAAAAACCTCAAACTCCCCTTCATTTCCAACAAAATATCCCCAAAATGACTAGGACCTTTCCTTATCTCAGAAGTCTTATCACCACTCACCTACAAACTAAAACTTCCAACCAAAAGGAAAATACACCTGGTATCCCACAGAAACCTTCTAACCCCATATACCGAAACAGAAGCATACGGATCCCATCTGACTCCACCACCACCAGACATCATCAATGAAGAAGAAGAATACGAAATAGAAGCTATTCTAAATCACCACCAACACTGCGGAAAACTCCAATACTACGTCAAATGGAAAGGATACTCCCACATGGAGAACGAATGGATCACTGATGAAACACTCCACGCAAACGCTGAAGAATACTTAACCAAGTATAAAGAAGCTCATGGAATTCTCCAGAAAGAACAGGAACCCACCAGAGCCTACCAAAGACAACTCTGCTCCCACACCAAATGTACTTAAAGATGCCCATGAACCTTGACCTCGCTCGCCCCCAAACTACTCCCCCTTTTTCAACAACACCCTCGCCAACTTCCTCATCATCTTCCGTTGTCATCATAAACAATGCAAGCGTCAAACATACTACACTTCAGACAACTCCCATTCCGGCCCCAGTCTCCCTACACCCCTTCTCACACCTTTGCCGCAACATACACCTCCCTCAGGGATGAGACCCCCAACCCCAACGACACCCCAGAACCAACAGCCTGCCCCAGCCACCTCCCTTAGATACCATACAGCTGGAGTATGATCATATGGACCAGATCACCCTTCTGACGGAGATCTGCGTGAGGCTGCCACTGACGGAGCCTTTACTGACTAAATTGGAACACACTTCAATTTCAGAATACGACCAACAACTCTGGTACGACTATACCCACCACGTATGACAGACTAAGGCTCTCGCTACTGCGTACAATACGCAACGTGCCTGGGCAGAATCACTTGAGCGACTTCTCCTGCTCAAGATCGGGCCTCATGTCCGAGGTGTCGAAGAACCTACCCAAACAAGATGAGGTACATACCTCGCAGCCCCCCACCACAACCATTCCCACCACTACCACAATGACCACTGCCGCAATCATCACCACCGTCCCCAACAAGGGAAGAAAGCCCACCAGTATCAGAAATCCCTTCAGACTTCTCACCCCCACCAAGGACACCACCCACACTGTCAGCCAGTAACAATGTCCCGATTCGGAACTCCCCCAATCCTGTTCACTCACGAACCAACCCCCGAACCACCTGACAGATCAGTCTGTATCCAATGCAGGCACACAGGACATTGGGCCATGGATTGCCCCCAATTCGCTTGCCTCGGATGCAAGCAATATGCCCCAGGGCATTACTCATACAACTGCATCAAGTATAGATGCCCCCATTGCGCTGTCTTCCAACCGCGCCATAAATGGACCGAATGCCCAAGTCAAAAGACTCGACATGCCCCCTACTCCAGAAATCTGACAACCCATCCCTCGACCACTCCCACAACTCATCATAGATACATCAACCTCACTCACTGATGACTACTATGAGGAATGCTATGACAATGTGGCCGAATCAAACATTACAGGAGAACCATGCGGTTCCTTCTGAAGAAAACCCAACCACCCCACCAGAAGAAAGAATAGAGAGTCCCCATTTCAGATGCCTACTATACGACATCTTCTATCCAGGACAACCCCCATCCCCAGAAACCTGCCACTATACTCGATCTCCACAGAACTCCCACTCCCACCTTCTCTCCAGTCATTCCCCCCAGACCAGACTCTACCGACCAAACTCAGATCAAATATTACAAACCAAACTACTTAGCCGAATACCTGGAAGAAGGAAATTAATGAGTTGTATGGAAAACAACTCTAGAAACGGACCTAATGTTATCAGAATTCCATCAGAAGGACAGTTATTCTTAGCTACATTTCCCATGTCACTATGAAACTATCAGTAGTGTACATCAGAAGGACAATTCTTACCACCTGCCTCATGTCTCTTATCTCTGACTCATAGTTACCTTGGTCCGGACTATTTTAGTAGGAGTATAGCCACACTTAGAAGTATATAAGGATACAGTACAATACCTTGTATCCTTATCTTAGTGTTATAAAGTTCTTGCCTCCTATACCTCTTTGCCATAACCGGCTGGACTTATAGTGCTCCGTCATCTCCAAGTCATGCCTAGTAGGACAGGACCAAGTCTGTATAGACATCCTGTGTTGAACGCTGTGCTACTCAAGAGCAAACCCCTAACTCGGGTAACACTTAGAGTAGAATACTATGGGGTGCCATTTGCCTCCATCCAATTGTTGGGAGAGCACCTGCTCCGGTAGCAAAGTTGGAACTGTCTGCTTCCACTTGGAAGGGCAAGGACGTGTCTGGGGAGGCAAGAACGGGCATGGACGTGATCAGCCTTTTAAGGGTGGCAATAGCATTGTTGCACCACAAAATCATTTCATTTGTGAAATCACTAGCTAATAAAGTAACTAACTCTCTGTTACTGAATAATATCAGTATATGGCCATGGTCAGACACTGGGTGCGAGAGATTTAGAATACTATCTATATGAATGTACCCAAGCATTGTATCCGATACCGTGTTAACTAAGATATTAGTTAAGATACTCATGACTGCACAAAAAAAACCCATTTCTTCCCCTCTGCCCTAGAAAGCGGACAAGTCGCAACACCTATGTCATCCCAATGGTACCTAGTCATAATAACAGGTCCGGGAGTGAATCTTGACAAAATAATGTAGGGATTAGCTGAATGCCCTGACAAGAATGTCCCCTTGAAATGGTTCTGATGATATTGAAACCTAAGGGATCAAATGGGGGTATCCCAGAGGGTACTCAGGGAAGGATGCCCCCCCATAGAAACAAAAAGAGATCAGAAATGATGAACTAGAAAATGAAGATTGATAAGAATAGAATAAGCTAATTAATTCTAGTGTTAGTCTACTACCTGAAGACTATGGAAGTGGACTTTAGAACATTAGGGTTGAAAAGCTCAGGTGTGGAGAGTCTGAGAATAAAATAAAAACCAATAGATAAATGTTAGCAAAGGAACTCACTAACCCGGCTGGCTGTGATATAAATAGCCAGGCACCTAGGGAGCAAGTCCCTGAGAGCAAATTGATGTTGCTGATATTGGAACTCCTAGAATGATGCTCCTAAATGATGAGGAGACAATAAAATGATGAAGCTGAAGGCTTGTTTCAGGTATACCCATAAGTTAATTGTATATTGTTATAAAAACTTGTCTGTAAATTACATGGGAGGCAAGAAACCGCTTGCCTATTTCCCCCCCTGATTGTATAATCGATTAGGATAGGAATATATAGCAATTTTACACAATTTTCTTTGGTCATAAGACCACCAGAGACTTAAAGAGTTATACTCTTTAAAACCAGACCCTTTGAAACGATTGAGATGTTGACAGACCCTTCTGCTTGACTCAAGAACTGAATACGAGTTGCTACACCTCTTCTGTTCTTAAGTAGAAAGTTCACTAACTTCCGTTTCTTTGGGTTCCTCTTAGAGGCCTTGCCTCAGAAGTATACCATTGAATTGTAGAGCTGTTTAATTGAGAAGCCAACATAGTATGCTAGGGCCTGTTGAAAATGCTGTCCACTAGGTCTATCTAGTCTAAAGATACTTACTGCAGGAGCTCGCTAGCAGCCTGTCTTGCTGAGTAGTATAAAAGTTTCATTGCCTTGTTCAGAAGCTGTAGTGCGCTAGGGCCTGTTAGATAACGCTGTCTGCTAGGCCTACTAGCTTAAAGACACTTACTGCAGGAGCTTGTCAAAAGCCTGTCTCACTGGGTAGTGTAAATTTACAGTATTGTCAAGAGAAAAGGATGTAGTACACTAGGGCCCATTAGAACACATTGTCTGCTAGGTCTATGGAGGTTCACTGATTGCGAAAGCTTGCATTTTGCCTGACTTATCAAATTGTGAAGATATTAGTTAACATATTATATAGTAACGACCATCAAAGTTCCCATTGTATTCAGATAGAACAACTGTCTGTCTAGTTGGAGACTAAGAGAATAACATACCAAAACCCTAAAAACACTAGAATTGAATATATTTCTGGAGATCTGTGACAACCTCTCCCCCACAAACTTATGAAGTCAGAGTTAGCAGACCTGTTAATGAACTTCATTTTCAATCTTGTAAAGTAATCCGCATTTCAGTGTCACACTCTGGTTCCCCCCACTGCCAAGGAGAGTCGGACTTGGTGAGGTTTGAACAGGGGGCAGGCATGATGTGAGAAGTCTTGGACAAATTGCCTGTAGAAATTCACAAAGCCCAGGAACACCTGAACTTCTTGTTTGTCTGCGGGTTCTGGCCATTCCTGTACTCTGGCGACCTTTACCAGGTCCATCTCTACCTTATCTTCTGAAATGATAAGCCCCAAGTATTCCACTCTTGTCCTCTCGAACTTGCATTTCTCTGGCCAAAGGTAGAGTTTATGGTGGCGAAGTATCTCCAAAACTCGGCGGGTGACTTCCCTGTGCTCCTCTATGGTCTTTGTGAAGATCAGAATGTCATCTAAGTACACCACAATGACTCCCTCTGTGATGAGATCTCTGAAAATATCATTCATCATTGTCTGGAAAGTGGCCAGGCTGTTGGTAAGTCCAAAGAACATCACCAGGGGTTTGAAGAGGCCTCAGTTGGTACAGAACGCTGCCTTCCATTTGTCTCCAGGCTTAATGCACACATTATTGAAACCCCATCGGATGTCAAGTTTAGTGAAGTACCTAGCACCCCAGAGCTGGTTGACAAGCTTGGAGATGAGCGGGAGTGGGTATTTATTCTTCATGGTGATTGCATTAAGGGCTTAGTAATCCTGGACTAGCCAGAGCAAACCATCCTTCTTCTTGATGAAGAATACTGGAGAAGCCATTGGGGATTTTGAAGTGCAAATCCTCCCTGTAGCTAGGTTCTCCTGTATGAAGGAGTTGAGCTCTGACTGCTTGGAGGGGGCCAAGGGGTATACCTTACAGCTGACCAGTGTCGCTCCCAGAGTGAGTTCGATGGCATGGTCCCAGGGCCTCTGTTCTGGAAGGGAATTGAAGGATTCCTTTTCAAATACAACAGAAAAGTCACAAAGGTGTTCAGGGACTGGACCTAGAGGGCTGGATGGTTTAAAGGATGTTTGAGCCGATTGCGAGTTGCGATGGAAGGCTTCGGCAAGCCTCTGGGAAGTAGTACCAGTTGCCCAGATGAACTGGGGGTCTGGGTAGAGAACTGTGGCCCAGATGCATTCGCCATCCGAGATCTCCAGTGTGGGTTTTGGTTGAAGGCCCAGGATTTCTCGGACATCCTCCCAATCATCATCCCAGAGTGGATAGGGGCCTTCCAAACACATAGAAGTCGCTCTAAGCTCAGCCCTTCAGACTTTCCGTTCAGTTCTTAGTTGTTCCTTACAGAGCGTGCAGCATCTATCTGGGCAGCAAGTCATATGGACTTCACCCATTTGCCAGTCTACCTTGGGGTTGTGCTCCCTTAGCCATGAAAAACCTAGCAATAGGTCTTGCTTCCCAAGTGATGTGACCACAAGGGTGGTACACTCCGAGTGGGATTTGTAGCATAGGGTAACATCTAGGACTTCAGTAATCAAGCCGGCTTCATTTTCGGTACCATCGACGTTGAAGACCAGGATGGGTTGGGAGAGGGAGCAAGTGTTAAGGCAGTTTTTCTGCACAAAATCACAGTCAACAAAACAACCAGTCGCCCTGCTATCCAGGAGGGCTTGAGTGACTTTCCTCTCTGATGTATCCGTTGTCTCCAGTTCCACAGTCAGATGAAGTGACCGTTGAGACTCCATGGAGGCTATTTTGAATACCGAGGGTAGACATCGTTCCCATTTTGGCCGTCTCAGCTTCTTGGATGGGGGGGATCTTATAGGGGGTGTGGCTTGTACAAGGATCAGATTTCAGGCAGGGGCAGTGTCGTCTATTGGGTCTAGGGGTAATACACTGTACCTACTCCCTGTAGGCAGTTGGGGCACACAGTTCACCAACTGCTCAAGACAAAATCCATCTCCTCTTCACTCCCTAACTGCTCTGATGACTCCTGAGCTTCTGCAGCATCCTTTTCAGGCCAGCAACCTCTGAATTAAGCCTTCTTTCTCCTCTGTATCTAGATAGCAGATGTCAAAACACATAGGGCATTCAGATTTGATGTGGCCCAGTTGGTGGCACCTATAACACAGTGCCTGGGGTTGCCAATGTCTTCCTCATCACATCGATATCCATTGGGACTGGCTTTGCCGGCGTAGGAGTGACATGGGTGAAGGAGTGAATCAGCGGGGGGGGAGTTGATGTCAACATAGCAGGTGCAGCTGTAGGGAGAGGTGCGAGGTGATAGGAATTGGCGGAGGGCTTGGCCAGGGGCATCAGAGTCCATCCGAGGGCTTGGAAGGTTTCATTTGCAGCTTGGTTTTGGTCTATGAGTTGCGCTGCCTTGTACCAAGCTTCCGGAGCATAATCTGAGGGTCAGTTAGCTGTCATCTGTTAGGGTGACCTGGGAGGGCTTCAACAGCTTAGGGGGAGCTGAGGAGACACTGCAGGGGTATCCTAAGAGAATAGGATAGAGAAACCCCTGCAGGTGAAACTATGTATATATATGACTTATATAATCAATATAAGTTGAACCAAACCTGGCTGTGGTGTCCGGGTGGTACACAAAGGGCAATTATGGTTGAAACCAATGTGAGGAGTGAGGGTGGCTGTCTAGTATCTACAGGAATAAAGGAGGGCAGAAGGAGGTTGAGGAAAGTGTGGAGAGTGAAGGAAAAGGTTCATCTAGTCAATGAGGGGACATCCAGGGTATTTGGACTGTGTATGGGGCTTAGGTGTTTAAAAGGGGGAATATACAGTGTGTTGGGAGTGTTGCTGGGGTGTTTGGGGTGTCCCCTTACAGATGTCGTATAAGAGATGTCTGAAATGAGGACTTTCTATCCTTTCTTCTGGTGGGGTAGTTGGATTTTCTTCAGAAGGAACCACATGGTTCTCCTGTAATGCTTGATTCAGCAACATCATTGTAACATTCCTCATAGTAGTTGTCATTGGTGAGATCAATGTATTGATGGTGAGTTGTGGGAATGGTCAAGGGATGGGTTGTTGGATTTCTGGAGTAGGGGGCATGTTGAGTCTTTCGATTTGGACATTTGGTCCATTTATGACAGGGTTGGAAAACTGCACAATGGGGGCATCGATATTTGATGCAGTCGTAGGAGTAGTGCCCTGGGGCATATTGTTTGCATCCAAGGCATGCAATTTGGGGGCAGTCCATGGCCCAGTGTCTGGTATGTCTACATTGGATGCAGACCATTCTATCAGTGGTTTGGGGGTTGGTTTGTGTGAGAATGGGATTGGGGGAGTTCTGAATTGGGATGTTATTGGTGACAGCATGGGTGGTGTTCTTGGTGGGGGTGAGAAGTCTGAAGGGATTTCTGATGTTGGCGGGCTTCTTTCCCTTGCTGGGGGTGGTGGTAGTGATTGTGGCAGGGGTCATCGTGGTAGTGGTGGGGGAGACAGTTGTGGTGGGGGGCTGCAAGGTATGTATCTCATCTTGCTTGGGTAGGTTCTTTGACACCTCAGACATGAGGCTCAATCTTGAGCAGAGAAGTTGCTCAAGTGATTCTGCCCAGGCACATTGTGTATTGTATGCAGTAGTGAGAGCCTTAGTCTGCTGTACGTGGTGGGTATAATCGTACCAGAGTTGTTGGTTGTATTCTGAAATTGAAGTGTGTTCCAATTTAGTTGTAAAGGCTCCATTGGTGGCAGCCTCGTGCAGATCTCTGTCAGAAGGGTGATCTGGTCCATGTGGTCATACTCCAGCTGTATGGTATCTAAGGGAGGCAGCTGGGGTGCTTGTTGGTTCTGGGGTGGCATTGGGGTCGGGGGTCTCATCTCTGAGAAAGGTGTATGTGGTGGCAAAGGTGTGAGAGGGGGTGTTGGGAGACGGGGCCGGAATGGGAGTTGTCTGAAGTGCAGTATGTTTGACACTTGCATTGTTGACGATGATGATAGAGGATGATGAGGAAGTTGGGGAAGGTGTTGTTGAGAAGGGGAGAGTGGTTTGGGGGTGAGTGAGGTCGAGGTTCATGGGCATCTTTTAAGTACATTTGGTGTGGGAGCAGAGTTGTCTTTGGTAGGCTCTGGTGGGTTCCTGATCTTTCTGGAGAATTCCATGAGCTTCTTTATACTCAGTTAAGTATTCTTCGGTGTTTGTGCAGAGTGTTTCATTGGTGATCCATTCATTCTCCATGTGGGAGTATCCTTTCCATTTGATGTAGTATTGGAGTTTTCTGTGATATCAGCAGTGATTAAGAATAGTTTCTATCTCATTGTAAAGCAGATTACTTTACAAGATCAAAAACGAAGTTCATTAACAGGTTTGCTAATTCCAACTTTATAAGTTTGTGGGGGAGAGGTTGTCACAGATCTCCAGAAATATATTCAATTCTAGTGTTTTTAGGGTTTTGGTATGTTATTCTCTTAGTCTCCAACTAGACAGACAGTTGTTCTATCTGAATACAATGGGAACTTTGATGGTCGTTACTATATAATATGTTAACTAATATCTTCACAATTTGATAAGTCAGGCAAAATGCAAGCTTTCGCAATCAGTGAACCTCCGTAGACCTAGCAGACAATGTGTTCTAATGGCCCTAGTGTACTACATCCTTTTCTCTTGACAATACTGTAAATTTACACTACCCAGAAAGACAGGCTTTTGACAAGCTCCTGCAGTAAGTGTCTTTAAGCTAGTAGGCCTAGTGGATGGCGTTATCTAATGGACCCTAGCGCACTACAGCTTCTGAACAAGGTAATAAAACTTTTATACTACTCAGTGAGACAGGCTTCTAGCAAGCTCCTGCAGTAAGTATCTTTAAACTAGATAGACCTAGTGGACAGCGTTTTCAACGGGCCCTAGCATACTATGTTTGCTTCTCAATTAAACAGCTCTACAATTCAATGGTATACTTCTGAGGCAAGGCCTCTAAGAGGAACCCAAAGAAACAGAAGTTAGTGAACTTTCTACTTAAGAACAGAAGAGGCATAGCAACTTGTATTCAGTTCTCAAGTCAAGCAGAAGGGTCTGTCAATATCTCAATCATTTCAAAGGGTCTGGTTTTAAAGAGTATAACTCTTTAAGTCTCTGGTGGTCTTATGACCAAAGAAAATCACATAAAATTGCTTTATATTCCTATCCTAATCGACCATACAATCAGGGGGGGAAATAGGCAAGTGGTTTCTTGCCTCCCATGTAATTTACAGACAACTTTTTTATAACAATATACAAGTAACTTATGGGTATACCTGAAACAAGCCTTCAGCTTCATCATTTTATTGTCTCCTCATCATTTAGGAGCATCATTCTAGGAGTTCTGATATCAGTGACATCAATTTGCTCTCAGGGGCTTGCTGTTAGGGGAGTAAGAGCACCGGAACCAAATTGATATTCAGGTTGCAATTACAATCACCACCCACACTACATATATACATAGCGGTCTGTGCACAGACTGGGCAACTAAACACTACAATAGCTACCAGAAATAACACGCACAAACAATACACAAACAACTAAAGATAATAAAGTCATCTGCAGATCAGGCTTGGGGATGGGGGTGGCCGAAGGCCAAGACCGGGCTTGGGCATCGGACATTGGCTAGGAAGGCCGAGCCCAGACATCCAACCACAAGTCCCTAGATGTACCTTGCGTAAGGGGGGGGGGCATGACGCCTGTCCCCTTACACTTGCTCCCTAGGTGCCTGGCTATTTATATCACAGCCAGCCAGGTTAGCAAGTTTCCTTGCTAACGTTTATCTATTGGTTTTTATTTTATTCTTTGACTCTCCACACCTGAGTTTTTAACCCTAATGTTCTAAAGTCCACTTCCATAGTCTTCAGGTAGTAGACTAACACTAGAATTAATTAGCTTATTCTATTCTTATCAATCTTCATTTTCTAGTTTGTCATTTCTGATCTCTTTTTGTTTCTATGAGGGGGCATCCTTCCCTGAGTACCCTCTGGGATACCCCCATTTGATCCCTTAGGTTTCAATATCATCAGAACTGTTTCAAGTGGACATTCTTGTCAGGGCATTCAGCTAATCCCTACATTATTTTGTCAAGATTCACTCCCGGACCTGTTATTATGACTAGGTACCATTGGGATGACATAGGTGTTGCGACTTGTCCGCTTTCTAGGGCAGAGGGGAAGAAATGGGTTTTTTTTGTGCAGTCATGAGTATCTTAACTAATATCTTAGTTAACACGGTATCGGATACAATGCTTGGGTACATTCATACCAGAGTCATTCTTCCATAGCCTTGTCACCCATAAGTTAGTTAACATCACTTTTACTTGTCTGGGTGTTCTGGTTCTGTTTCTGAGATGTCCGCCTTCACATATTTTAGATAGTATTCTAAATCTCTCGCACCCAGTGTCTGACCATGGCCATATACCGATATTATTCAGTAACAGAGAGTTAGTTACTTTATTAGCTAGTGATTTCACAAATGAAATGATTTTGTGGCACAACATCGTGTTCTTCTTCTTCATTAATGATATCTGGTGGTGGTGGAGTTGGATGAGGTCCGTATGCTTCTGTTTCAGTGTATGGGGTTAGAAGTTTCAGTGGAATACTGGATGTATCTTCCATTTGATCAGAAGTTTTAGTTTGTATGTGAGTGGCAATAAGACTTCTGAGATAAGGAAAGGTCCTAGTCTTTTTGGGGATATTTTGTTGGAGACGAAGGAGAGTTTGAGGTTCTTGGCTTCTAGCCATACTTTTTGACATGTTTCAAGGGGTTTGACAGTTCTTCTGGTTCTTTGTTTCATGATATTGGTGGAGAGTTGATGTGCTGTGTGTGCTTCTTTTCTGGCGTCATCAAGGAGCCTGATATGTTTGTCTACTGATGGAAAGTTTGATGTTTCCATTACCATGGGTATTGGCAGAGAGTTGTATCCCATGATTAGTTCAAATGGGGATTTTTGCCTTGAGGCATGTATTTTGGAGTTGTGTGTGAACTCGGCAATAGGGAGGGTTTCTGGCCAGTTGAGGGGGTTCCTGGTGCAGTATATGGCAAGGTATGTCTCGATTTCTTGGTTGTATTGTTTGGTGGAACCATCTGTCTGTGGATGGTATGCAGTTGAGAATGCTTGTTGGATATTTAGGCATTTGGCTAGCTCTCAGAGGGAGTTGGCAGCAAATCTGGGGGCTCAATCTGATATGATTTTGTCAGGTAGTCCAAATCTAGTGAAGACTTTTTCTATTAATAGTCATCTAATGTCGTCAGTGTTTGATCGATCTGAGGTTGGGATGAAAATTACCTCCTTCATAAGGCCGTGGTCCACCACGGACAATATCACATTATGACCGGCACTTGGCAGTAGACTGGTGATAAGATCCCATGATATTTGAGCAAATGGGCATTTGGAAGATGATGGTGGGATCGGTTGAGTCGGTGCATGATCTGGTCTGCATATGATTTTGTGTTACTGGCACTCTGGACAGCCTTTGACATAGTTCTTTATGAAGGTTGACATTCCTGGCCAATATACTTCTTTTTTGGCAAGGCGGTATGTTTCTTGTTCTCCAGGGTGACCACATGTAGGGTGGTCATGGTATCTTGCGATGACATTGCGTCTGAGTTGGAGGTCTTCTGGAATGATGACATGTTCTTGGAATGTGAGGAGTGGACCATTTGAGGTCAGGACTGTTCCAAAGTCCTTATTGGTGGCGTTAGGATGTGATTCTTTGAGGAGTTTGAACACTTCAGTGGTTCTAGCATCATACTTGGGTGATTCCATGATTCTTTCTTGGAGTTCCATATTGATGGTGGTGATAAAGAGGTGTTCTGGGAGTACTGTGATCATGTTTTGATCTTCTATGTCAGCTGTGGCAACAAAGAGGTTGTTTGAAAGCATGGTGACATCTTTGTTATCGTTATCCTCATCAGGGATGTGGTCTGGACATCTTGATAGAGTGTCTGGTGCAGGGATCTTTGATCCTGGGATGTGTTCTAATTTGAAGTTGTAGTCAGTGAGGGTCTGGACCCATCATGCTTGTTGGCAGTTGATTTTCTGGGGCTTATGCCAATATGTGAGGTTTTGGTGATCCGTTCTGATATGGACAGTATGGGGGTTGCCAAGGAGATAGTGGCACCATTCTTCAAGGGCTCGGATAATAGCGAGGAGTTCCCTGTCATAGATGTCGTAGTTTTGTTCCGCTGGTCCAAACGTCTTTGAATAGAATGATACGGGTTTCCGTATTCCATTGATATTGTGTTGGTACAGGACAGCTCCTGATGCGAATTTGGAAGCATCGGCTTCTATTTCGAAGGGTTTTGTGGAGTCAGGCATGAGGAGTACCAGTTCCTTTAAGAATTCATTCTTGAGCATTTCAAACGCTTTTTGTTGTTCTTCTTTCCATTTGAATTTGTTCGATTTGGATAGGAGTTGGTTAAGGGGTTTGGTGTGGTGGGAGTAACTGCAGATGAATTTCCAGTAGAAGTTGCAGAATCCAATGAATTTCTGAATGTGTTGGACTGTTTTTGGTACTGGCCAGTCTTCTATTCCCTTGAGTTTTCCAGGATCCATTTTGATTTCGTCTGGTGTGATGATCATGCCAAGATATTTGAGTCATTGTTTGTTGAACTTGCATTTCTCTGTTTTGAGGTAGAGGTCATTTTCCTGCAGGATTTGCAGTACTTTTTCTGTAAGTTGGTCGGTTTCTTCTTGGGTTTTACTGTAGATTAGGATATCATCCATATAAATGATTCCTCCTTTCTCCATTATCTTGGAGAATAGCATGCCCATCATGTGTTGGAACATTGCGGGACTATTGCAAAGTCCAAAAAACATAACAGTTGGTTCAAAAAGACCTATAGGAGTCTTGAACGCTGCTTTCCATTGGTCACCATCTTTGATTCTGACATTATTGTATCCTAGGCAGACATCGAGCTTAGTGAAGTACTTAGCTCCTTTGGGTTTATCCATGATAGAGGAGATTATGGGGATTGGATATGCATTTTTGATGGTGTGATTGTTTAGATAATGATAGTCTTGGCAGGGTCGGAGGTCTCCTCCTTTCTTGGCAACAAAAAAGAAGGGTGCTGCCATAGGGCATTTTGAGGGGTAGATGTACCCTTTTCGGAGGTTTTCATCTATAAATTCTTTTAATGCTTTTTCTTTGGCAGGTGCCACTTGATAAGGTTTCATTGATTTTGCTTTGAATGTCGGTTTTAGTTTGATTTCATGATCAAATGTTCTTGATGGTGGGAATTGTTCAGATGCTTTCTTGTTGAATATTTTAGCCCATCGGGCAAATCTCTGAGGGATCTTGGGTAGTTCCTTGTTTGATTCTGGTTGTTTTCCTTTTTGGTTTGCCGATTTTGTTGGATTATGTTGCTCATTGTGGAGTGTTGTGGCATGTGTTGCTTTAGCATTTACTTCTAATGGGGCTAGAAGCATCAGGTTCATTTCTCTTTCTAAAGAGAAGGTATCAAGATCAACATTTGACAGGCTGACGTATTCTTCAGGATTTTCCTCAGGTTGAGAGGTTTTTCCAGCCATTATGTCCATGGCAATGGAGTTGAGTTCAACGGGTTGTTGTAGGGTTCTGAGGAGTTTGGAAAAATCTTGGTGATCAATTTGGGGTTTCCAAGAGAATGTTTTGTTCTTCCAATTGATGTCGGGATTGTATTGTGCCAACCAGGGAAATCCAATGATGAGATCTTTCTCACCGGTGTTTGTGATGTATGCTTCTAGCATGCAATCTCTTCCATCAATGATGGTTCTAATTTTGATGTATTCATGGATCTTGCCATGTTGATTGTCAGTTCTGTCAACGTTGCTGAGAGGGATTGGTTGGTCCAGCCATTTGGTTTGATAACCATATCGTTCAATGACTTTGTGGGAGATAAAGTTCCCTTGGGCTCCTGAGTCTATCAGGGCAGTGATGGCCATGGGTTTTGATGTCTGTTCACTCCAAATCTCAATGGGTAAGAAAAGGGATCATTTATTCAGGGATAGTCGTAATTGTACAGAGTTTATTGAGAAAGTGTCCTTCTGGGAGTGAGAGTATGAAATGTCCTTCTGAGTTCTGAAATGTGCAGGGGCACATCAATCAACAGTGTTCCTTTTTAACAATCCTGGAATGGACGCATCTCCAGATCCTTGGTAGCGCAGAGTGGAGTTCTTGTTGGAGTTCAGGATCAAGATCATTGACCATTTGGCACATCTGAGATGTGACTTCTGCGATGGCAAGGGAGTACTTGCATTGTGGTTATTGTTGGGCATTCCGGTTTGGGAATCCAGGACAAGTGTTTTGTTGTCCAGGGAAAGGACAATTGGGGTTTCTTGCAGGGCAAGGGGGATTGGTATGCATTCCTGGGAAGCATCTGGCTGGCGGTGGTTGTGGGCATTTACTGACCCAGTAGTCTTTAGCTCCACATCAGAAGCATTCCTGGTTCTGATATGATTTCATTTGTTGTCCAGTGACAACGGCATCTAATTCCAATGGTTCTTGAGTGGAGTCTTCTTTGGCATATTCCAGTTGTGGAATTTTGGGGTAAGAATCTTCAAATCCTTCTTCTACTGTGACATGGTCTATTTCCATGGTGTGTGGGTCTCGTGGGGTGAAACGTGGAGCATTGCTCCTTTGGTAAAATTGTGCATAGGGCATGTTGTTGTTTGGATGGTTCAATCCACAGTTGGGTTGGTATTGGTTCCTTTGAGGGAATGTGTTTTTGGGTGTGCCATACAGGGCATTGATTCTGTGGAAGTTGTCATTGAGTTTGTTGGCTTGGGTATACCAAGTGGTGATGGTTGTCGGAGGGTTCTCTGATTTGTTGATCTTCATTGTGATATAGCAATTGATTGCTTTGCGATAGAGATTGATCAGGGTGCGATCTTCGTTAAGTCTGGACTGACAGACAAGCTCCTTGAACTGAGCATTGAACTCAGTCATTGGTTTACCTGCTTGGTGCAGGACTTGAAGTCTGGTATGCATGTACGCATGTTTGTCTGCTGGGGTGAAGTTGGCTCTAAGCCGGGCAGTGAAATCGTCCCATGACTCCATGGCTATGGGTTGTCCTTGTTGGGTTTGGGCATTCCTCTCATGGAGGTATTGTCTGGCCCAGGCTTGGGCATCTCCTGATTGCATCGTTGAGAGGACAAATAGGGTTCTGGCAAGGTCAGTGTTGTAGGTAGTTGTATTAGCAAGTATGTAAACTTCACATTGGAAGATCCAATCTTCGAAGAGTCTTCTAGTTCCATTGAAGGTGATGGGTTTGAGGAGACCTAACTCCTTTGGGGTATGTGTGGCAGCCATTATTTGTAATTGTCCAGGTGGCAGTGGCAGTGGTCTTGGTGGTTGCACTGGTTGTACAGGTGGTGCCAGTAGGGCTAAGGGTTGTACTGGTGTGGGTAATGTGGGTGGTTGAGGATCAGGGTCTGATTGGTTGTCGTTGGTGATGTAGATGTCTGAATCATTGTCTACTGGGGGAGTTCTTCCTTGATTTACTGTGTATTCGTGGTGTGTGAGTAGATTTTCTTCTGATTGGGAAAGTTCTCTTGGTTGTTTGAGGGTGTTACCATTTTCCCTTTTATGCACCTGCCCATCTATTTTTACTTATCACATGTCACCGCCCATTGTCAGTGCCCAGTTATATTTATTTATCACATGCCACCACCCATCTATAGTTAGTTCTTCTTTGGCTTGTGATTTCCATATGTCCGCATGTGATTCTCTCTTTTATCACATGCCAGTCACCCCAGTAGTATATATAGACTTAAGCATTACTTGTAATCCTTAGCTTTGTCTTGTTATACACTGTATTTGTTCCTGCTCTTTGGCATCGCCTTAGACTTGCTCGCACTACTCAACGGTTAACTTGTCATTAATCACATTGAGCCTTGCAGACACCTAACCAGCGTAACAAAAGACAAAGCTACTTGTTGCCTCTCTTCTCTCTTCTCACCCTCCTTGGTTTGCACAGTACCATTAACTGTGAGGTCTAGACAGAACCATAATCTGTTGAGAATCATCACTTGACTATTCAAGTGTCTGACATGGTTCTCACCCCGAAGAACTCCAGCTGTTGTTCTTCTGAACCTTCACACCCCAGCATCTCTATAAGTTCTCGGATTCCTCGTTCATCTTGTCAAACGTCTTAGTGGATCTTAAATTCTTGGAGGTTCCTCTTTACCAGAAAAGACATTGTTGCCCAACACAGGTAGTTATTTCAAAAGCCAGGACAGACCATCCTAACCCTTGCATCTCCCAAACTGGTTCTGGATCTCCAGGACCCTCTCAACCATCTATTACCCCACATGCCGCCCCATCTACTCCTCGCCCTACTTCTTCTTTTTGCATTCCTTCATCTTCTCCTGAGTCCAACCAACCTGTATATGCAACCCCGCCCAAACCAGTGGATACCACCCTTCAGGTAGCCACCCAGATTACCGAACTGTCACCTGTTGAACCACCTCAACTCCCCTTTGGTCTACTAGAAGCAACCACAAGCACAGGAGGTCCCCTACATTTTCCTATCTGACAGATTGAACCTGGACAGTACCAACTTCCCCAAAACCTTCAACCATTCCCACCACCTTCCCCTCCCTCTGAACCCATGTCTGAAACTATGGGAGACCCACCATCTGGACCACCTGGAGGACCACCAGGACCACCTGGACCACTGCAGGGTCCACCCTGTCTACCATCACCACAACCACCACACAACGCTACAAAGAATTATCATTCGAGAAACTGACACCGTTTGACAGCAACCACAAGAACTTCCAGGAATTCATTAACTCCGTAGCACTCTACCTTTATGGTAACACTGACATCTACAACACCGATGACAAGAAGATCGTATTCTTCTTGTCCCTGCTTAAAACTGGAGAAGCCAGCAACTGGACGAACCAATACTTTCAGTCAAAACAAGTCTGGGGAGAATTCACCCCTGGATCATACGACGAACTCATCGAAGAATTCACTGAAGCATTCTCACCTGTCGACATCCCTTCCCAGGCATTCCACAATCTCAATACCCTTCGTCAAGGATCCCGTAACATCAAAGACATCATTGCAGAGTTCAAGACTCTTGTCCACCATTCAGGACTCACTGAAAATTGCACCCTCATAGAAAAATTCCAAAATGTTATCAACCGGAACCTCGCTTACAAGATTCTTACTGATCCGAACCCACCCAACACCATAAACGAATGGTACCGCTGCGCTATTCAGATTGATCACAACTGGCGTACTGCCTCCACAACCCTCGGACTGTGTCCAGGATTTCGTCCACACCCCGCTCCCGCCAATAACTACCAATGTACACAACAACCGTATCGCCGAATAACAACAGCAATCGTCCTACACTGGACCGAACCGCCACTACCAATTCCACCCATCATGTGATCCAAATGCTATGGAGATCGACAACATGTACCTTAATGAAGGTCATGAATATTACCCTTCTTTTAATATCCCCGGTGATCCACACCCCGATCAAGAAGAAATCAAAGAAGACCAACTGGATCATTTCCCCCACAATAACGACATCAATATCAATGCCGTCTTTACACCCAAAGAGAAATACGCCTATGAGAAAGGCTTGTGTTTCCGTTGCTTCAAACCTGGCCATATCTCCCACATTTGCCCCAACAGTTGAGAACAAAAAGATGTCCCACTTATCGCCCTCCTTGACTCTGGAGCTCAAGGAAATTTCATATCTGACAACTTCATCACTGAACATCGTTTATGGAAGCAAGCACTTCCCCAAGCAATCAACACATGTAACTTTGATGGATCAAACAACTTGAACAGAATGATTACTCATTATTCTACTTTCTGCACAATAATTGATGGTCAATTAACTTCCATCACTGCCTATGTTACAGCAACAGGATCAAAACCAATGGTCCTTGGTTTCCTGTGGCTTAATGAAGTCAACCCAAAAATCGATTGGAAACGCCGTACGTTCCAATGGAGAAAAGAGAAGAAGCGCAACCACCACCCTGAATATTTGACAAACAACAACCATCTGATCAATATTGCCACCCTTGCTATGGACCAATTAAATGCATTCGACCCTGAAGGAAAGTTTTCCTATACCCCACTGAAAAGGTAGAAACTTTCGTAGGTTTTAATATAGATAGTGGGCTTGTTTTCACTAAGCTTAGCTGCAATTCGATAAGCTTAAGCTAATACAAGTGGAATGAGATAGATAATGAACAGTTTCGTCTTTTAGGGTGTTCTGGGGGTGTGTTCTGACAGCGAAATTCAAGAGAGTAGTGTTTTTAGAGGTTAACGAACAGCCATTGAAGTTATCTTAGCCGTACGGTGCAACAATGAAAGGACAATCCCTGCCAATTCAAAGCGCTGGGTCTCTGGTCTCTGGTCTCTGGTCTCTGAACTCTGGTCTCTGTCTCTGTCTCTGTCTCTAGCACTCTGGAACTCTAAACTCTGAACTCTGGTCTCTGTCTCTGTCTCTGGGTTTGGTCGATGACCGAAGAAATCACACTTAACGATGCACACTAAATAGCCTTCTGAAACCGTTCTTGATCATGGCTTGCAGACTTGCATGTGGAAGTGGGGGTGAGACCTCTTGCTTCTTCACGAACAAGTGCGACCTGTATTTATATTGTTTAGATACATATGAGAGATAGTAAATATGAAATAGAAAACAATAAGCTTAATTGTTACAGGCACTGTAGAACATTTTTGGAAGGTTCGGCAGCATTTCTACCTCACCCTGGGTTATGGGTTTTTCTCTGATTAACGAATGGCAATCCAGCCAGACGTGTTCCGTGCTCGTCTGCATTATTCTGCGTCCACGCAAGCGCGTTAAGTTTCCTGGATCAATTATGATCGGAATGTATAGTAGGATGGACAATCCCTTGATCCGTTGTAATTAATCTCAGTTAAGCAGTATGCCGAAGTGCTGGGACCCTACAAAGCACTCGTTAATTAGGAGTCTTTGATATTTCTAGGGTTTTGGGCATCGGGTATTGCCTCCCGAACATTGGACGTTCCGTTCCGTGGTCCGGTCATCATTATTGAACTTGCTATAGACGTAATACACCTGCGACAGCCGCTAGGTACATTCTTTTATGTTCAAATACATTCAGGTTCATCAGAAAACTGCTTGTAAGATCCCTTGATGCAACCGGGGTATACTTGATAGGCTATGTAGAGTCCTGAATCCCTCCGGAGAGCATTCTGATAGCTTGGTTCACTAAGCTTAGTGATAATGAGCTGGTTTGAACACTTCCGAGGCTCGAATATCCTCAGTTCGGTCAAACTGGCTACTACAGGATATAGTACCAATCCTCTATAGAGTTCTTTAATGATATAGCCAATGATTCTATGTAGAGAATCGTTCCAGAGTACGGAATTCATGTATAGGCGTGAAATCAGGCGTATCACCGCATGAACCAATCTATGAACCTCTCCTCAATGAGGACTACGAAGAGTTCTCTCTAGAGTCTGAGATGCGTCAGATCATTAGTACACCTGTTGAACTCACTCATGTTGAGCTTGAGATCAACCAAACTAGCCAGGCTACCAAACTTGCAATTAAGCACGGAGACAAAAAGGTTGATGACCCTGCCATTAAAGTTCCCCACTGATTCCACCGATGGTTGAGTCGTTTCAGCAAGAAGGCTGCTGAACGATTCCCTCCCCAATGATCTTATGACCACACTATCGAATTAAAACCCAAATTCAAACCCATCGCAATGAAAGCTTACAAGCTTTCTCCGAATCAGGACAACTCTTTGAAAGAGTTCATTTCCAATAACCTTTGCAAAGGATATATCTGCCCGTCAAAACCCCCGATGGCCTCCCCATTCTCCTTTGTCGACAAGAAGGATGGCTTGCTCTGCCCATGTCAAGATTACTGCTATGTCAATAAACATATGGTCAAAAACACATACCAAATCCTGATGGTTACCAAAATTATGGATAAGCTCAAAGGAGCCCGTATATTCTCCAAACTTGATGTCTGTGCCAGATACAACAACATTTGTATCAAGAAAGGAGATGAATGGAAAGGTGCATTCAACACCCCGCTTGGACTATTTGAACTGACCATCATGTTCTTCGGAATGTGTAACTCCCCTGTGACCTTCCAGGCATTCATGGACAACATCTTAGCGTCCCTGATCCATAAAGGAGGAATTGTCATTTATATGGACAATATACTCATCTTTGCTCGTGACCAAGAAGAACACGACTGCATTATGGAAGAAGTTCTTCGAGTGTTTGGCCCTGAACAACATCTATCTCAAGACCTGGAAGACCTTGAACTCCACCGACATATCATATGGAAATATCATAATTCCCCCACTGCAGGTCACCCTGGTATTGATACGACCCTTCATGCATTAGAGCGTGATTTCTATTGGCTTGGTATGGCCAGTTTCACACATGATTATGTCAAAGGATGCACCAACTGTCAACAGTTCAAGATTAACCGACACCCTGCCAAGCCTGCCTTTACCCCTATCACGGCACCTGAATCGAACTGCCTGTTTGCTCATATCACAATAGATCTCATCACCGACCTCCCTCCTTCCACTGGTTTCGACTCAATTCTGTCCATTGTGGACCATGGACTCTTGAAGGGGGTAATTCTCACTGCTACCAACAAAACCGCAACTGCCGACAACATTGCCAACATAATTCTAAATAAAGTCTACCCACACTATGGCCTACCTGAATGTATCATATCCAACCACGACCCACACTTCACCATGCATTCGTTCCAGAAACTGTTGGAATGACTCGAAATAACACCTGCAATGACCACAGCCTATCACCCTGAAGCAGATGGAGCAACCAAACATTCTCATCAGGAGACCCAAGCGTATCTTTCCATTTTCTGCTCGCATCACCCCAAAAATTGGTCACAAGCCCTACCTGCTTCTCGAATTTGCATACAATAGCCGGCTGCACGCCTTATGAAAACAAACACTGTTCGAAATCATTATGGGAATACAACCAAAAGCACTTCCCACTGTCCTCCTTGAAACCGAATCTCCCACTGTCAACAACCACATGGAACTAATTGACTTATACCGCTGAAACACTAAAACCGCACACAAAACTGCAATGAAACACATGGAAAACTGATGACAATCAAAGTTTACCCCATTCCATGAGAATCAAATGGTTTGGCTCGATGCCCGGAACTTAAATACCCTGTATGTCATGCGCAACATGGCCCCCAAACGTCTCAGACCATTCTGTATCCTCAAGTGTTTATCCCCTGTTTCATATCAACTCAAACTCCCTAAATGTTGGAAAATCCACCCTGTGTTCCATACCCAACTCCTCATGCCGTATACTGAAACTGAAACATATGGACCCAACTATGTCCGACCCCCACCTCTAACTGTTGAAGGCAAAGAAGTGTACAAAATTGAAGCTATATTAAACCACCAAAAACGATGAAACCACCTCGAATACCTAGTCAAATGGCTCAGATGGCCCAAATCCTGAAAATACCTGGGAACCCAAATCTCACTTTAAATTGGTACCCAATGAAATCAGACCCAAAACTCTGGATGGAAAAGTTATCCCTGAAATGCAAGATGAAGGAGATGCAGTAGCATTCCTGATGGAGTACAAATGACTCAAAGGACTCAACTGAAACGATGAAAACACGCCTGTTATTTGTTCTCTTAAAGCCACAAAGAAACCATGCCATTCTCGCCACCACCCCTACCATAAATAAAACCACACCACCTCACATAACAATCACAATGCCCTCTTCTGTCTGTTCACTCCCATCCGAATCCACTCTTATATCTACCCCACCTATGTTAGATGGGACCACCAGATCCTCGTCCACACAACCCTGACTCCAACTGCATCCTTTACCAATTCCTCGTCAAGAGCACCCTTAACACCACTGAAGACACACCACCCCCGCGCCATGTACCATGACAGACCACTCCCCCCAGTCCCATTCCACCTGTCACTGAAACGCCAACCGCCATCCCCGCTCCCCCACTTGTCACTACTGTTAGCAACTATATTAACAAAGTCAACAGTGCCTCTACCCTTGTCTTTTTGCTTCTTATCACACCAATGCCAGCAGTATCAACAGAAGTACATGATGGCTTCTTCCAACTTCGCGAAAATCTCCTATGCTTCCGGGGTCTTGAACAAAGTGTCAAAAGAGTCAAAGAGGCAAATCAAAATACGTTCAACCACCTGTGGTCCGACCCCACCTTCCTGCCGAATCTTCACTGAACATTGCAGCTCCACATAGTATACAGATTGCACTCACAATCTCTAGTCCAATTCAACCTACGCTGACTGACAGACCAGCCCAACGAATTCCTGTTCACTCCACCCACCGACGAGTTTGACCTGAACAACCTCCAAGTCCTATTACCCTGCCTGTTATCATACCCCCCACCTCTGCACCACCACCCCAAACTTGACAACAAACAGTGGATGACTTTACTCAATGAATGGAAGCCTGTCAACAGCAGGAAACCCACCCCCTACCCCAAAGACCTCCTCAACATCATACCACCCCCACCGTCACACCCCAAACTGCGACAACCCATTCATACGATGTTGGAAGAAATTGCTGTTTCAAGTGCCATCAAATTGGCCACTGGGCACACAGCTGTCCTTCGTTACACCTGCCGCCACTGCAACCGCTCTGCACCAGGACACTACATGCAAACATGTCCCATCTATCACCAGAATCAGTGAAACGCCATGCTTGAAAGGACAGCGCAACGCTATCCCAACACCTTTGGATGAACGTATGATATTATTGGCGACGGCCAATACAATGACTATGACTACACCTACGATGGCTATGGCTACGATTAGAAACAACTACTTCTGTGACCCACATCCTATGCCTGTACCCTGCCATCTTTTGGCTTCGAAACAGAGTTTGAAGATTAGAAGGGGGTAATGTTACCATTTTCCCTTTTACATGCCCGCTTTCCCTTTTACGCGCCTGCCCATCTATTTTTACTTATCACATGTCACTGCCCATTGTCAGCACCCAGTTATATTTATTTATCACATGCCACTGCCCGTTATAGTTAGTTCTTCTTTGGCTTGTGATTTCCATATGTCCACATGTGATTCTCTCTTTTATCACATGCCAGTCACCCCAGTAGTATATATAGACTTAAGCATCACTTGTAATCCTTAGCTTTGTCTTGTTATACACTGTATTTGTTCCTGCTCTTTGGCATCACCTTAGACTTGCTCGCACTACTCAACAGTTAACTTGTCGTTAATCGCATTGAGCCTTGCAGACACCTAACCAGCATAACAAAGGGCATATTTGAGTTTTTGAAGTTCAAAGTCATTTAATGGGTCTACTTTGGCATGATATTCTTTGGCTCATTTGCGTTTTCTTTCTTCTTGTTCATAGTGTTCTTTTAGTTCTTTTTCATGTTGTATTCTTTGTCATTCTGCTAGTTCTTCAGCAAAACTTGTTTGAGTGTGTGTAGATGTTGATGCACTTGGGGCAGGTGAGTTGAATGGAGATGGGGGATAGAATGGGGATGGTGTCTGAGTGGGGATAGGGTTTCTTCTGGGATCCAGGTTTTGGGTTCCTGTTCTGGAGATTCTACTTCTCAATTTGGGAGGAGGTGATGGAGTTTCTCAGGCCGAGAACTTCTTTGGAGGTGTGGTGGCAGTTGTCTAGCAATCAATTATCACTAGAAGAATAAAAAATTGAGTTGTGATGATGGAGATTCCTGAATACAGGTTCCACAATCTGATGATGCAACAGTGGCAGGGGCACATGATGTGTTCAAGTTCTAGGGTGATTATTCAGTAGGCTGATGAGGGTGGCAGTGGGGGTAAAGACAAATATAAGTAGGTAAGCCAGATCCTCTGGTGGGGAGAGGTTGAGGGATGTAGCAATGGCTACACAGAGGGGCGGTTTTCTTTTGCACATTGTTTTGAACAACCAGAGTACCTTGATGCATTCAGTACATCGGTAAAGCAGAGCAGAGTAGAGGGTGAGCAAGAGATAAGCAGCAGAGTATCTTAGTGTTTTGTTACCCGGGTTAGGGGTTCCCTCTTGAGTAGCATGGAATTTGACACAGGATGTCTATACAGACTTGGTCCTGTCCTACTAAGCATGACTTGGAGATGACGGAGCACTATAAGTCCAGCTGGTTATGGCAAAGAGGTATAGGAGGCAAGAACTTTATAACACTAAGATAAGGATACAAGGTATTGTACTGTATCCTTATATACCTCTAAGTGTGGCTGTACTCCTACTATAATAATCTGGACCAGAGTAACTATGAGTCAGAGATAAGGAACATGAGGCGTATACTAAGAATAGTCCTTCTGATGCACACTACTGATGGTTTCATAGTGACATGGGAATGTAGATTAAAAATAACTGTCCTTCTGATAAAGCTTCTGATAACAAAAGCTTTCAATGCAATCAGTCAATCACTATTCTTGCTTCATGCCTATCTTATTGTAGCATTTGGTGACATTCCAGCCATGGCCCTAATCATGCACATGAAAGGGCAGAATGGTATCAGCCCATGCTGTATCTGCAACATCAAAGGGATTCACTCACAATCTTGCACTTACTTGTCCCTCTTTGACAAGATAAGATCCCCAAAGCAAATCCTCTTCAATACAACCCATCTGATCTCCCCATTTGTACTCATGGAGAGCTTTTAGAGCAAGTGCATGCTGTAGAAATGGCCCTCAGTAACTCCATACATAAAGAGCTCACCAAACAATATGGCATCAAAGGGATACCAATCCTCAGTACCATATCTTCGCTCTCATTCCCATCTTCATTCCCATTCAACTTCATGCACCTCATTTGGGAAATTTTGATTCCCAACCTCATTCTGTTCTAGACTTGTGAATTCAAGGACCTAGATCACCAAGGCAAAGGTTATGTTATTGCAACACAAATCTGGAATGAAATTGGTGCAGCTACAGGCAGCATGTGGTGCAACAATCCCAGCAGCTTTTGGAGCTTCAGTACCCAACATTACGACTAAATGGTCGCAAATGACTGCCGAGATGTACACCATCTGGACACTCTATATTGCTCCAGTTGTGCTCTGTGGCAGGTTCACAAACACAAAGTACTATGACCATTTCATGCAGCTTGTCAAACTTTTGAAGCTCTGCTTGTTGTTCAAGCTCACAGAAGAGGAATTGAAACAGATTGATGAGGGTTTCAAGTCTTGGGTTCAGATGTATGAGAAGTGAGTATCTACCTTCTACATTATGCTCTTATACTTAAATCAATGCAGACTGTACTATCAAATGACCCTGTTCAACTCTCCGCTTGTCCTCTGACTCTCCATGCCCTTCTTCATATTACATGGGGTATCCAGATGGTGGGTCCTGTCTGGACGTATTGGGCATTTCCTATGGAGCGTCATTGCAATACTCTACTTCTATCAATCAGAAGTAGATGCCACCCTTACAAATCCATCAACACCTTTGTTACAGTGACTGCACAGCTAAATCAAATACAATTATTATATGATCTTTATGATGCACTATCTTTGGATCCTGACAAGGAAACTGACAAAATTGTCCATGATTTATGTATGTTCAATTTGTCATCACATCATTATTGCTTATTTGCCTCTTGGAAACAGACCCACTTTACATGTTTTCTGCCCCATTGAAATGCGGATTACTTTACAAGATTGAAAACGAAGTTTGTTAACAGGTTTGCTAATTCCGACTTTATAAGTTCATGGGGGAGAGGTTGTCACAGATCTCCAGAAATATATTCAATTCTAGTGTTTTTAGGGTTTTGGTACATTATTCTCTTAGTCTCCAACTAGACAGACAGTTGTTCTATCTGAATACAATGGGAACTTTGATGGTCGTTACTATATAATATGTTAACTAGTATCTTCACAATTTGATAAGTCAGGCAAAATGCAAGCTTTCGCAATCAGTGAACCTCCATAGACCTAGCAGACAACATGTTCTAATGGGCCCTAGCGTACTACATCCTTTTTTTTTGACAATACTGTAAAGTTACACTACCCAGCAAGACAGGCTTTTGACAAGCTCCTGCAGTAAGTGTCTTTAAGCTAGTAGGCCTAGTGGACGGCGTTATCTAATGGGCCCTAGCACACTACAGCTTCTGAACAAGGCAATAAAACTTTTATACTACTCAGCAAGACAGGCTTCTAGTGAGCTCCTGCAGTAAGTATCTTTAAACTAGATAGACCTAGTGGACAGCGTTTTCAATGGGCCTTAGCATACTATGTTTGCTTCTCAATTAAACAGCTCTACAATTCAATGGTATACTTCTGAGGCAAGGCCTCTAAGAGGAACCCAAAGAAACGAAGTTAGTGAACTTTCTACTTAGGAACAGAAGAGGCATAGCAACTTGTATTCAGTTCTCGAGTCAAGCAGAAGGGTCCATCAATATCTCAATCATTTCAAAGGGTCTGCTTTTAAAGAGTATAACTCTTTAAGTCTCTGGTGGTCTTATGACCAAAGAAAATTGTGTAAAACTGCTTTATATTCCTATCCTAATCGACCATACAATCAGGGGGGGAAATGGGCAAGCGGTTTCTTGCCTCCCATGTAATTTACAGATGAGTTGTTATAACAATATACAATTAACTTATGGGTATACCTGAAACAAGCCTTCAGTTTCATCATTTTATTGTCTTCTCATCATTTGGGAGCATCATTCTGGGAGTTCTGATATCAGTGACACCAATTTGCTCTCAGGGGCTTGCTCCCTAGGTGCCTGACTATTTATATCACAGCCAGCCAGGTTAGCAAGTTTCTCTGCTAACGTTTATCTATTGGTTTTATTTTATTCTTTGACTCTCCACACCTGAGTTTTCAACCCTAATGTTCTAAAGTCCACTTCCATAGTCTTCAGGTAGTAGACTAACACTCGAATTAATTAGCTTATTCTATTCTTATCAATCTTCATTTTCTAGTTCATCATTTTTGATCTCTTTTTTGTTTCTATGAGGGGGCATCCTTCCCTGAGTACCCTCTGGGATACCCCCATTTGATCCCTTAGGTTTCAATATCATCAGAACCATTCCAAGGGGACATTCTTGACAGGGCATTAGCTAATCCCTACATTCTTTTGTCAAGATTCACTCCCGGACCTGTTTTTATGACTAGGTACCATCCTGATGACATAGGTGTTGCAACTTGTCCACTTTCTAGGGCAGAGGCAAAGAAATGGGTCTTTTGTGCAGTCATGAGTATCTTAACTAATATCTTAGTTAACACAGTATCAGATACAATGCTTGGGTACATTTATACCAGAGTCATTCTTCCATAGCCTTATCACCAATAAGTTAGTTAACATCACCTTTACTTGTCTGGGTGTTCTGGTTCTGTTTCTGAGATGTCCACCCTCACATATTTTAGATAGTATTCTAAATCTCTCGCACCCAGTGTCTGACCATGGCCATATACTGATATTATTCAGCAACAGAGAGTTAGTTACTTTATTAGCTAGTGATTTCACAAATGAAATGATTTTGCAGCATAACACTGTGACAATGTGAAACCCTACCTCCACCCATATATAACAAAGTTCTAGCTTCTTTAGCAACACACTTTGATGTCATGAAGCAAGTTATTCAATCTGTCATAAAACCAGATCAGCTTGTTGTCCAATATGGTAAAGTAACTTGTCCTGAAGGAGGTGATCTCATGATTGCCCGTGATTTGGTTGGGAAGTGAGAGGACAGTTTAACAATAAACGAAAAATATTCCCACTGATCAACAACTCCACCCTACATTGCCAAAAATAGCTGGACAAAAGAATACTGTCCCTGAACTACGCTCCCTGATATGTCAAGGCATCAGGAGGGTATCCTGCTCGCGAAATTGCCAATTTCTTTGGAGTCCATATTTCCCACTGTCTATTGGGTTATCCATAGGCACAAAGAGCAGGGTCATCATGAGGATGCTCCCGGTCCTGGGAGACCTTCCTTATTGGATGACAGGGCAATGCGACACATCAAAATTGTGCTGGAGAGAAATAGACGCCAAACTCTCCGCGAGATCACCCACACAATAAACACATTTCTCGACTCCCCTGCTCATCCCCACACTATCCGGCGTGCCAATTAGGTATCAATTGGGTCTTAGCCAACACATTTCTGCAAAGAAACCATTTCTTAAGCCTTCCCATGTCAAAGCCAGGATGGTATGGGCAAGAGAATACGGAGGTGGATGGAGGAGGACTGGAGACCATGTGATTTGGACAGATGAGGCTCTGTGGAGATTGGAAAGAGTTCAAAGGTGGTTTGGGTATGGAGGAGACCTGGTGAGAGGTACACAGAAAGGTGTTTAACCCCTACTTTCAAGTCTGGAAGACAGAGTCTTATGATATGGGGGTGCATGGGCACATGGAAAACTCGGTCCACTGGTTCGTATACCCAAGGGTGCAAGGACGGCTGCAGATTATATTAGCCTCATCCTTAGTGGACCATTATGGGATTTTTATGGGAATTTATCAGAGGAGAGGGGCAGGTAGCGGTGATGGAAGATGGAGCTCCAGTCCACCAGGCAAAGATACCCGACAATTCCGCAAATCCCATCTCATCAATGAGCTTCCACACCCAGCTCAGTTCACCAGACCTCAAATCCCATCGAACATGTATTGGAGATACCTCAAAGTCAGGAATAAATGACCAAGCAGAAATCCCCCAAAACCTTGACAAACTTTGGGAGGCAATTCAGGAGGAGGGAGGATGATTGATATAAATTATATTAATGACCTGGTCAAGAGCATGCCCGATCGTGCTCAGGCAGTCCTATGAGGCCAAGGGCCACCATACAAAATATTAACATAATTTTAGATGCAGTGTGTGGTAGTGTAGTGAATATTTTAACGATTAATGCATTATTTGTCTTTGTTGTTTTCGCAAAACTTTTGTTACTGTACTGTACAAGTGAGTGCTATTGCCCCTTCCTGTATATGATATCTGAATGCCCCCCATTCCAGTATATTCAACTTGTGGATTGGCATGCTCACCAAAAGAGAAGAACACCAGAATTCAGGCCATGCAATTTTTTTGGCCAACTAAAGCACATCCTTGTTTTGGAAATCCATCCACACCACAACTCAACTTAGCCACACCAATGACTGCTATCCTGGCACTTATTCACAGTGTCAAGGCAACACAAAAAAACAGCATTTATTATTACAGTTATAAAGATTGTGGTATTGATGAAGTTGTTGATCTAGGTACAGTGCAGTGTGTTGTTGGAAGGATATTAGACAGGGGTGACTAGGCCATTGTAGATCAAAGCCCTGATATGGAGATCCAGGTGGACTAAGGAATGGTTTACAAATTAATGCAATCAGAGCTGTGCTCCCAATCCATTTCAGTCATCCTGAGGTCAATGTGCATGCCAGGAAAATAGCTTTACTCACCGGATGATTATGTAGAATAACAGAACCTGTGTGACCAACCTGACCACATCTAGGGTTGATAATGGATTTGTCAGGAGAATATGTGGCATCCTGATTTTGCCTGTGGCCTACCTGTAGTCAAGAAAAACAAGGCACTGGGCACAACCTGTGCAGGTGCCACACATATCACCCCTCCCTATTTTATGGCCATTCAATTTGGACCAGGCAATGGAAACAACAAGCAACTCACATCAGAAGCTAGGTTGGGCCCCAGAAAATGTGGTAGCTGCCCATCAGCTCTTGTCCTGAACTAGCAAATATAAATGTGGTTGTGAAAGTTAATGAAAGGATTGATGGAAACTTTGGTTAGTATCTCTGTGAAGGGATATAGCATGGGGTGCCAGATACCTCATGTGATGGTGTTAGCATGGTGGGGATCCATGATGGGGCAACTTGTTTCTTGCTTGGCATACAAATCTGTTGCTCTCATCTATAAGAATATGGCTGCACAGCCACTTAGAGAGTGAACATGGGGTGGGGGAGTTAGCTCTGGTACTAGAACTTCCTATTCATTTAATGTTGAGGGCAGGTTGAAAATTTCTGATGTTTGACATTTGGCATGCAACTATACATGAATGAAAATGTCAAGTAGATTCCCATACTGGCAATTCATAGGTCCAGCCCTGAAGAACAGTGACATGTTGCCTGGATGATTATGTGATACATGAACTTGAGCATTCTGTGACAACCACCCACCCACACTTATGCCATGTTCATATTGTCAAAGTTTTCCAAATGGCTTGTGAAATGATGAGTCCCCAACACATTCCTGGCAGAACATCCTCCTCAGCTGCGATGCCTTTCTCAAATTTAGACAGGTTGTAATACCAGTTTCCAGCTACTGTCAATGCTGAATAGTGTCAGCAGCGGAGGGACACTATGTGACCCAAAAGGGATGGTCCATGTGGCTCAACAAACCTGACCACTATGCATTCATATGACAAACCAACCTGAAATGAGATGGAAGGATGTGAACTGACACCTTGTCGCACCACACAGGAGAGACAGGTGCCTTGTGCAGACGAGGTTGTTGACCAAAGGCATTAGAACCTAAAGGTTGAAAATCCCCTGGAAGCATTTGGACCACATGCCTCAGAGAGCTTGAGGGGGGGCTTGTTGTTGTGAAAGGTTGATGTGAGTGGCAGCTAGCTTGAGTGCCTGCAAAGGCTTAGCTACAACATGCAGGTGCCATCTCATGGGTGACCACTTCACTTGACCCAACCTGATCATATCAAACCCAACTTGAGGGGGGGATATATTAATTCATCAAAGGGTAACAATGTAGTCATGCTGATCTGGGTGTGTGCCTTGTGAGCTTCCAGAATCAATCAGGATCTTAACAAAATACTGCAATGTTTGGATCCAGGCTTGGCTAGTTCCCTTGTACCTTGAGACAGGAGGAAACTGGTACCAACTACTACAGAGGAGTCGGAAAGATGTAAAGATGCCCCCACTTGGGAGCATCCTTCACTATGGATGAGGGTACCTTGCAGGAATCCAACTGAACAGAACCAATGTCTATTCAAGGGGGGACTAAGGAACTTGACCCCTCTTAGTTACTACATACATGAGGTAGCAGATTCCAATAGATATCATGTTGAAGAAGTGCAAATCCTGGTGTAAGCCAGGTCTGTAGGCTTACAGTACATGTTTCACCCTTTACCCAGTCGATTCAACTGAAATCCCTCATCTATCTTCCAAAAAAGACATAAAAATACACCAAGATTTAAAGATACAACCCTGCAGATTGCCCTGACAGATCACCAGCCATAATATTCAACCTCCTTCAGACTCTTCCCCCTGACCTTCCATTTTCCTCTGCTCTTGTAAAGCCATGCCCCTGGCAACTCACTACCATATCCATAAAGATGGAATGTCAAAAAAGCATGATCATTGTGGAATGCTTGCACTGTCCAGTGGTCAGCAACTATTGGTGTCCAAGCTATGTTTCTGACCCCTAAATTTCCCTCCTCCATCAACTATCTAACTAATTTTGTTGATTACTCACATCAGGACCCATGCCACATCCCTATCTCCAAGAACTCCTGAAATCTTGTCCCTGAAGTCCACCATCACTTTCCCCAGCACCCACCTTGCTTGTTTCCTGTCCTTCACACTTGGGTTTGTGTTTGCATTGTGTGAAAAGCCATAGTGGTATGTATGCATGGTGGCTGAGAGCTGTGATGGTAGCAGGGAGGAACTATGATGATGGACATGATGCCAATGACAAGCACATGTGACAGTGACAAGGTCACTCTATATTTCTCCTCACTCCATCCTAATTTACAGTTAGTGCTCTAGATGACATGACCTCCCTATTGTGTCTTTATACCTCAAACACACCTGTTCTGACATACAGTTTGATGTATGAAACAGCCACAAATTTGCAGCTCTCTATACATACATTCGTCTGCTGGGGTGAAGTTGGTCCTCAAGCAGGTTGTAAAGTTGTCCCATGATTCCATAGCCAGGGATTGTCCTGCTGGTGTTAGGGCATTCCTTTCATGGAGGTATTGTCTAGCCCAGGCTCAGGCATCTCCTAATTGCATTGTCAAGAGGACAAATAGGGTCCTGGCAAGATTGGTGTTGTAGGTAGTGGCATTGGCAAGTATGTATACTTCACATTGGAAGATCCAATCTTCAAATAGTCTTCTGGTTCCATTGAAGGCAATGGCTTTTAGGAGGCCTAGTTCCTTTGGGGTTTGGGTGGCCATTTGTAATTGTCCAGAGGGTGGTACTGGTACTGGTCCTGGTGGTTACAGGGGTTGTACAGGAGATGCCGGTAGGGCTAAGGGTTGCATAGGTGGAGGTAATGTGAGTGGTTGGGGATCAGGTTCTGATTCATTGTCATCTGTAATGTAGATGTCTGAGTTGTTTTCTACTGGTGGGGTTCTTCCTTGATTTACTGTGAATTTGTGGCATGTAAGTAAATCTTCTTCTGATTTGGTAAGTTCTCTTGGTTGCTTAAGAATGTATTCAAGTCTTGCAAGTTTGTAATTGTTTAAAGGATGTGCTTTAGCATGATATGCTTCAGCTTCAAGGCATTTCTTTTCTTCTTGTTTGTGGAATTCCTGTAATTCTTTTTCTTCTTGTAATCTTTGTCATTCTGCTAATTCAACAGCAAAGCTTGTCTGAGTGTGTGTAGATGTGGATGCATGTGGAGTGAGTGAGTCAAATGGTGATGGGGGGTAGAATGGGGCTGGTGTTTGAGTGGGTGTAGGGTTTCTTCTTGGATCAGGGTTTTGGATTCCTGGTCCTGAGATTCTGCTTCTTGATTTGGGAGGAGGGGGTGATGGAGTTTCTTGGGCTTAGAACTTCTTGGGAGGTATAGTAACAGTTGTCTAGTGATCAATTATCACTAGAAGAATGAAGAATTGGGTGGCAATGATAGATATTCCTGAGTATAGGTTCCACAATCTGACAATGCAGCAGTGGCAGGGGCACATAATGCATTTGAGTTCTAGGGTAATTATTCAGTAGGCAATGAGGGTAGTGGTGGAGGTGAAGACAAAAATGAGTAAGTAAGCCAGATCTTCTGGTGGGGAGAGATTGAGGGATGTAGCAATGGCTACACAGAGAGGTGGTTTTCTTTCACATGTCATTTTGGACAACCAGAGTACCTCAACATGTTCAGTACATCAGCAGAGCAGAGTGGAGTAGAGGGCAAGCAAGAGATAAGCAGCAGAGTATCTTAGTGTTTTGTTACCCAGATTAGGGGTTTACTCTTGAGTAGTATGGTGTTTGAGGCAAGATGTCTATACAGACTTGGTCATGTCCTACTAGGCATGACTTAGAGATGATGGAGCACTATAGTCCAGCCAGTTTAAGGGCAAAGAGGTATAGGAGGCAAGAACTGTATAACACTAAGATAAGGATATATAGTGATGTACTATATCCTTTTATAATACTAAGTGTTGAAAATCAACAAGTCATGTTCATGACTAAGGTAAAGAAAAGGACAAGTAGGACCAATGAAATGGTCACCAGGGCTCAAGTCTGTCAGGAGTAGAAGGGGAAGGGATAAATGAGAGTGATAATTTGGAGCATAAAGACAGTGGGTTTGAGTTGAGACATGAAGTGGGTCCCTAGAACTAGAGAACTGAGGTGCAAGAGCACCTGAGCTTTATACTACCTAGAAGACAATTAGCTATAACTACTAGAATATGTTGCAAGGGGAGAAGAATGAGTATCTATGGGAACAAAGATGGAACTACACTAGAGGATGAGAGGGGCATTGTGCCACTGGGAAGCACAATGCCTCAGGGGTTGAGACATGTCAGGATCAATAGCACAATGGTGGGGAGGGAGCACACATGAAGTTCCACTCATGAGCATGTTTCCTCCCTCACAGTGTGGCTATGCTCCTGCTATAATAGTCTAGACCAGGGTAATTGTGAGTCAGAGATAAGAGAATGAGGCATAAACTAAGTATAGTCCTTCTGATATACACTACTGATCATTTCATAGTGACATGTGAATTCTAACTAAAAATAACTGTCCTTCTGATATGGAATTCTGATAACAGAGGCTCACTGATTGCAAAAGCTTGCATTTTGCCTGACTTATCAAATCATGAAGATATTATTTAACATATTATACAGTAACAACTGTCAAAGTTCCCATTGTATTCAGATAGGACAACTGTCTGTCTAGTTGGAGACCAAGAGAATAACATACCAAAACCCTAAAAACATTAGAATTAAATATATTTTTGGAGATTTATGACAACCTCTCCCTCATGAACTTATAAAATTGGAATAAGTGAACTTGTTAACAAACTCTGTTTTCAATCCTGTAAAGTAATCCACTTTTCATTACTAAAAGAATGAAGAACTGGGTGGCAATGATGGATATCCCAGAGTATAGGTTCCACAATCTGACAATACAGTAGTGGCAAGGGTACATGATGCATTTAAGTTCTAGGGTTATTGTTACCCGGGTTAGGGGTTTGCTCTTGAGTAGCACGGGGTTTGACACAGGATGTCTATACAGACTTGGTCCTGTCCTACTGAGTGTGACTTGGAGATGATGGAGCACTATAAGTCCAGCCAGTTATGGCAAAGAGGTATAGGAGGCAAGAACTTTATAACACTAAGATAAGGATACAAGGTATTGTACTGTATCCTTATATACTTCTAAGTGTGGCTGTACTCCCACTATAATAGTCCGGACCAAGGTAACTATGAGTCAGAGATAAGAAACATGAGGCATATGGTAATAATAGTCCTTCTGATGTACACTACTGATGGTTTCATAGTGACATGGGAATGTAGCTAAAAGTAACCGTCCTTCTGATAAGACTTCTGATAACATTAGGTCTGTTCCTAGAGTTGTTTTCCATTACAACTTGCTAGTTTCCTTCCTCTGGGTATTTGGCTAAGTATTTTGGTTTGTAGTAATTGATTTGGGTTTGGTCAGTGGAGTCTGGTCTCGGGGGAATGATGGGAGAGAAAGGTGGAGTGGGGGTTCTGTGGAGATTGAGTACAGTGGCTGTTTCTGGGGATGGAGGTTGTCCTGGATATAAGATGTCATATAGGAGGCGTCTGAAATGGGGGCTTTCTATCCTTTCTTCTGGTGGGGTAGTTGGATTTTCTTCAGAAGGAACCACATGGTTCTCCTGTAATATTTGATTTGGCCATGTTGTTGTAGCATTCCTCGTAATAATCATCATTGGTGAGATTGATGTATCAATGGTGAGTTGTGGGAGTGGTCGAGGAATGGGTTGCAGGATTTCTGGAGTAGGGGGCATGTTGAGTCTTTTGATTTGGACATTCGGTCCATTTATGGCGAGGTTGGAAGACCGTGCAGTGGGGGCATCAGTATTTGATGCAGTTGTAGGAGTAGTGCCCTGGGGCATATTGTTTGCACCCGAGGCATGTGAATTGGGGGCAGTCCATGGCCCAGTGTCCTGTATGTCTGCATTGGATGCAGACTGATCTGTTGGTGGTTTGGGGGTTGGCTCACTTGTGAATGGGACTGGGGGAGTTCTGAACTGGGACATTGTTATTGGCGACGGTGTGGGTGGTGTTCTTGGTGGGGGTGAGAAGTCTGAAGGGATTTCTGATATTGGTGGGCTTTCCTCCCTTGTTGGGGATGGTGGTGATGATTGCGGCAGTGATCATCGTGGTAGTGGTGGGGATGGTTGTGGTGGGGGGCTGCGAGGTATGTACCTCATTTCGTTTGGGTAGGTTCTTCGACACCTCTGACATGAGGCTCAATCTTGAGTGGAGAAGTTGCTCAAGTGACTCTGCCCAGATTGTACGCAGTAGCGAGAGCCTTAGTCTGTCATACGTGGTGGGTATAGTTGTACCAGAGTTGTCAGTCATATTCTGAAATTGAAGTGTGTTCCAATTTAGTTGTAAAGGCTCTGTTGGTGGCAGCCTCACACAGATCTCCATCAGAAGGGTGATCTGGTCCATATGATTGTACTCCAGCTGTATGGTATCTAAGGGAGGCAGCTGGGGTGGCTGTTGGTTCTGGGGTGTCATTGGGGTTGGGGGTTTTGTCTCTGAGAGAGGCATATGTTGCAGCGAAGGTGTGAGAGGGGGTGTAGGGAGACGGGGCCGGAATGGAAGTTGTCTGAAGTGCAGTATGTTTGACACTTGCATTGTTGATGATGATGATGGAAGATGATGAGGAAGTTGGTGAGGGTGTTGTTGAGAAAGGGGGAGTGGTTTGGGGGCAAGTGCGGTCGAGGTTCATGGGCATCTTTAAGTACGTCTGGTGTGGGAGCGGAGTTGTTTTTGGTAGGTTCTGGTGGGTTCCTGATCTTTCTGGAGAATTCCATGAGCTTCTTTATACTCAGTTAAATATTCTTTGGCATTTGTGCAGAGTGTTTCATTGGTGATCCATTTGTTCTCCATGTGGGAGAATCCTTTCCATTTGATGTAGTATTGGAGTTTTCCGTGATATCAGCAGTGATTTAAAATAGCTTCTATCTCATATTTTTCTTCTTCATTGATGATGTCTGGTGGTGGTGGAGTTGGATGAGGTCCGTATGCTTCTGTTTCAGTGTATGGGGTTAGAAGATTTCAGTGGAATACTGGATGTATCTTCCATTTGATCGGAAGTTTTAGTTTGTAAGTGAGTGGCGATAAGACTTCTGAGATAAGGAAAGGTCCTAGTCTTTTTGGGGATATTTTGTTGGAGATGAAGGAGAGTTTGAGGTTCTTGGCTTCTAGCCATACTTTCTGATGTGTTTCAAGGGGTTTGACAGTTCTTCTGGTTCTTTGTTTCATAATATTGGCAGAGAGTTGATGTGCCACGTGTGCTTCTTTTCTGGCATCATCAAGGAGCCTGATGTGTTTGTCTACTGATGGAAAGTTTGATGTTTCCATTACCATGGGTATCAGTGGGGAGTTGTATCCCATGATTAGTTCGAATGGGAATTTCTGCCTTGAGGCATGTATTTTGGAGTTGTGTGCGAACTTGGTGATAGAGAGGGTTTCCGACCAGTCAAGGGGGTTTCTGGTACAGTATATGGCAAGGTAGGTCTTGATTTCTTGGCTATATCGTTCAGTAGAACCATCTGTCTGGGGATGGTATGTGGTTGAGAATGCTTGTTGGATGTTTAAGCGTTTGGCTAGTTCTTGGAGGGAGTTGGCAGTGAATCTGGGGTCTCAATCTGATATGATCTTGTCAGGTAATCCAAACCTAGTGAAGACTTTTTCTATTAATAGTCATCTGATGTCATCGGTGTTTGATTGATCTGAGGTTGGGATGAAAATTATCCCCTTCATAAGGCTGTGGTACACCATGGACAATATTGCATTATGGCTGGTGCTAGGCGGTAGACCAGTGATAAGGTCCCATGAGATCTGGGCAAATGGGCGTTTAGAGGATGGTGGAGGGATTGGTTGAGTTGGTGCGTGATCCAGTCTGCGTATAATCTTGTGCTGTTGACACTCAGGACAGCCTTTGACATAGTTCTTTATGAATGTTGACATTCCTGGCCAATATATTTCTTTCTTGGTGAGGCAGTATGTTTCCTGTTCTCCAGGGTAGCCACATGTAGGGTGGTCATGGTATCTTGCGATAATATCCTGTCTGAGTTGGAGGTCCTCTGGAATGATGACACATTCTTGGAACGTGAGGAGTGAACCATTTGGGGTTGGAACTGTTCCAAAGTCTTTATCAGCAGCATTAGGGTAGGCTTCTTTTAGGAGTTTGAACGCTCTGGTGGTTCTAGCATTGTATTTGGGTGATTCTGTGATTCTTTCTTGGAGTTTCATATCAACAGTGGCGATAAAGAGGTGTTCTGGGAGTACTGTGACTAAGTCTTGATCTTCTATGTTGGCAGTAGCGACAAAGAGGTTGTTTGGAAGCATGGTGACATCTTCGTTATTGTTATCCTCATCAGGGATGTGGTCTGGACGTCTTGATAGAGCATCTGGTGCAGGAATCTTTGATCCTGGGACATGTTCTAATTTGACGTTGTAGTTGGTGAGGGTCTGGACCCATCGTGCTTGTCGGCGGTTGATTTTCTGGGGTTTATGCCAGTATGTGAGGTTTTGGTCATCTGTTCTGATGTGGACAGTATGGGGACTGCCAAGGAGATAGCGGTGCCATTCTTCGAGGGCTCAGATAATTGCGAGGAGTTCCCTGTCGTAGATATCGTAATTACATTCCACTGGTCCAAACATCTTTGAATAGAATGATACGGGTTTCCGTATTCCGTTAATGTCATGTTGATACAGGACAGCTCCTGATGCAAATTTGGAAGTGTTGGCTTCTATTTCAAAGGGTTTTGTGGAGTCAGGCATGAGAAGTACTGGTTCCTTTAAGAATTCGCTTTTGAGTGTTTTGTACACTTTTTGTTGTTCTTCTTTCCATTCAAATTTGTTTGATTTGGATAGGAGTTGGTTAAGGGGTTTGGTGTGATGGGAGTAGCTGCAGATGAACTTCCAGTAGAAGTTACAGAATCCGATGAATTTCCAAATGTGTTGGACTGTTTTTGGCACTGGCCAGTCTTCTATTCCCTTGAGTTTTCTGGGATCCATTTTGATCTTGTCTGGCATGATGATCATGCTGAGGTATTCAAGTTGTTGTTTGTTGAACTTGCATTTCTCTGTTTTGAGGTAGAGGTCGTTTTCCTGCAGGATCTGCAGTACTTTTTCCATAAGTTGGTCGGTTTCTTCCTGAGTTGTACCGTAGATTAGGATATCATCCATATAGATGATGATTCCTCCTTTCTCCATTATTTCAGAGAATAGTGTGTCCATCATATGTTGGAACGTTGCAGGACTGTTGCAGAGTCTGAAAAACATGACAGTCAGTTTGAAAAGACCCATGGGAGTCTTGAACGCTGCTTTCCATTGGTCGCCATCTTTGATTCTGACATTATTGTATCCTAGGTGGACATTGAGCTTAGTGAAGTACTTTGAGTTTATCCATGATAGATGAAATCATGGGGATTGGGTAGGCATTTTTGACAGTGTGATCATTTAGATAACAATAGTCTTGGCAAAGTCGGAGGTCTCCTCCTTTCTTGGCAACAAAAAAGAAGGGTGATGCCATAGGGGATTTTGAGGGGCAGATGTACCCTTTTCGGAGGTTTTTGTCTATAAATTCTTTTAGTGCTTTTTCTTCAGTGGGTGCCACTTGATAAGGTTTCATTGATTTTGCTTTGAATGTTGGTTTTAGCTCGATTTCATGATCAAACATTCTTGATGGTGGGAATCATTCGGAGGCTTTCTTATTGAATATTTTAGCCCATCAGGCAAATCTCCAAGGGATCTTGGGTGGTTCCTTGTTTGATTCTGGTTGTTTTCCTTTCTGGTTTGCCGATTTTGTTGGATTGTGTTGCTCATTGTGGAGCATCGTGGCATGAGTTGCTTTGGTGTTTACTTCTAATGGGGTTAGAAGCATTGGGTTCATTTCTCTTTCTAAAGAGAAGGTGTTGAGGTCAACATTTGACAGGTTGATGTATTCTTTGGGGTTTTCCTCAGGTTGGGAGGTTTTTCCAGCCATTATGTCCATGGCAATGGAGTTGAGTTCATCAGGTCATCGTAGGGTTCTAAGGAGTTTGGAAAAGTCTTAGTGGTTGATTTGGGGTTTCCAAGAGAATGTCTTGGTCTTCCAGTTGATGTTGGGATTGTATTATTCCAACCAGGGAAATCTGATGATAAGGTCTTTCTCACCAGTATTTGTGACATATGCTTCTAGCGTGCAGTCTCTTCCATCGATGATGGTTCTGATTTTGATGTATTCATGGATCTTGCCATGTTGATTGTCAGTTCCGTCAATGTTGCTGAGAGGGATTGGTTGGTCTAGCCATTTTGTTTGATAACCATGTTGTTTAACAACTTTGTGGGATATGAAATTCCCTTGGGCTCCTGAGTCTATCAGGGCGGTGATGGCCATGGGTTTTGATGTCCGTTCACTCCAAATCTCGATGGGTAAGAAAAGGGATCATTTATTTGGGGATAGTCATAATTGTACAGAGTTTATTGAGAAAGTGTCCTTCTGGGAGTGAGAGTACAAAATGTCCTTCTGAGTTTTGGAACGTGCAGGGGCACATTGATCGACAGTGTTCCTTTTTAAAAATCCTGAAATGGATGCATCGCCGGATCCTTGGCTAGCATGGAATGGAGTTCCTGTTGCAGTTCAGGATTGAGGTCATCAACCATTTGGCACATCTGAGATGCGACTTCTGCGACAGCAAGGGAGTATTTCCATTGCAGTGATTGTTGGGCATTCTGGTTTGGGAATCCAGGATGAGTGTTTTGTTGTCCAGGGAAAGGATGGTTGGGGTTCCTTGCAGGGCGAGGGGGATTGGTATGCATTCCTGGGAAGCATCTAGCTGGTGGTGGTTGTGGGCATTTACTGACCCAATGATCTTTAGCTCCACATCGGAAGCATTCTTGGTTCTGATACGATTTCATTTGTTGTCCAGTGACAATGGCATCTAACTCTAATGGTTCTTGACTAGAGTCTTCTTCAGCATATTCCGGTTGGGGTATTTCTGGATAAGGATCTTCAAATCCTTCTTCTATTGTGGCATGGTCTATTTCCATGGCATGTGGGTCTTGTGGGGTGAAACATGGAGCATTGCTCCTTTGGTAGAATTGTGCATAGGGCATGTTGTTGTTTGAATGGCTTGGTCCACAGTTTGGTTGGTATTGGTTCCTTTGGGGGAACATGTTCCTGGGGGTGCCATAGAGGGCATTGATTTGGCGGAAGTTGTCGTCAAGTTTATTGGCTCAGGTGTACCAAGTGGTGATGGTTGTCAGAGGGTGTTCCAATTCATCAATCTTCATGGCAATACAACGGTCAATTGCCTTGTGGTATAGATCAATCAGGGTGCAATCTTCATTGAGTCCAGATTGATGGATGAGCTCCTTGAACTGAGAGTTGAATTCAGTCATTGGTTTGCCTGCTTGATGCAGGGTTTGGAGTCTGGTATGCACATACGCATGTTCATCTGCTGGGGTGAAGTCGGCTCTGAGCCAGGCAGTGAAGTTGTCCCATGACTCCATGGCTATGGGTTGCCCTTGTTGGGTTTGGGCATTCCTCTCATGGAGGTATTGTCTGGCCCAGGCTTGGGCATCTCCTGATTGCATCGTTGAGAGGACAAATAGGGTTCTGGCAAGGTCAGTGTTGTAGGTAGTTGCATTAGCAAGTATGTAAACTTCACATTGGAAGATCCAATCTTCAAAGAGTCTTCTAGTTCCATCGAAGGCAATGGGTTTGAGGAGTCCTAACTCCTTTGGGGTATGTGCAGCGGCCATTATTTGTAATTGTCCAGGTGGCGGTGGCAGTGGCGGTGTTGGGGGTTGTGTTGGTCATAGGGAAGGAGCCGGTAGGGCTAAGGGTATAGTTGGCATGGGTAGTGTGGGTGGTTGTGGATTGGGATCCAATTTGTTGTCATCTGTTATATAGATGTTGGAGTCATTATCTGCTGGGGGAGTTCTTCCCTGGTTTACTGTATATTTGTGACGTTGATATGCCAGTTTCACGCCTATACATGAATTCTGTACTCCGGAATGATTCTCTACATAGAATCATTGGCTATATCATTAAAGAACCCTATAGAGGATTGGTACTATGTCCCGTAGTAGCCAGTTTGACCAAACTGAGGATATTCGAGCCTTGGAAGTGTTCAAACCAGCTCATTATCACTAAGCTTAGTGAACCAAGCTATCAGAACACTCTCCGGAGGGATTCCGGACTTTACATAGCCTATCAAGTATACTCCAGTCGCATTGAGGGACCTTACAAGCAGTTTTCTGATGAACTTGGATTTGTTGGAACCTAAAGAATGTACATAGCAGCTGTTGCAGGGGTATTACACCCATAGCGAGCCCAATAATGATGACTGGACCACAGAACGGAACGTCCAATGTTTGGGAGGCGACACCCGATGCCCAAAACCCTAGACATATCAAAGACTCATAATTAACGAGTGCTTTGTGGGTCCCGGCACCTCAGCATACAGCCTGACTGAGATTAATTACAACAGATCAAGGGATTGTACATACACCATACATTCTGATCATAATTGATCTGGAGGCTTAACGCACTCGCGTGGACACAGAATAATGCAGACAAGCACGGAACATGTCTGGCTGGATTGCCATTCATCAATCAGAGAAAAACCCATAACCTAGGGGAAGGTAGAAATGCTGCCAAACCTTCCAAAATATTCTGTAGTACCTGTAACAATTAAGCTTATTGTTTTCTATTTCATATTTACTATCTCTCGCATGTATCTAAACAATATAAATACGGTTGCGCTTGTTCATGGAGAAGCAAGAGGTCTCACCCCTGCTTCCACATGCAAGTCTGTGAGCCATGATCAAGAATGGTTTCAGAGGACTATTTAGTGTGCGTCATTAAGTGTGATTTCTTCGGTCGTCGACCAACCCAGAGACAGAGACAGAGAACAGAGTCCAGAGTTTAGAGTTCCAGAGTGCTAGAGACAGAGACAGAGACAGAGAACAGAGAACAGAGTTCAGAGACCAGAGACCAGAGACTAGAGACCCTGCACTTTGAATTGACAGGGATTGTCCTTTCACTGTTGCACTGTACAGCTAAGATAACTTCAATGGCTGTTTGTTAACCTCTAAAAACACTATTCTCTTGAATTTCACTGTCAGACCGCACCACCAGAACACCCTAAAAGACGAAACTGTTCATTATCTATCTCATACTACTTGTATTAACTTAGGCTTATCAAATTTCGACTAAGCTTAGTGAGAACAAGCCATTTATCTATATTAAAACCCACAAACATTTCCACCTTTTCATCTGGAGCCCACCGCAAGGGGGGTTTTCAGTTGAATTTCATGAGACAAACACCAAAAGACTTGGACACTGGCCCGCCTTTCACCTGCAAAGCAGAAAAAGGTTCAAGCAAAGACTGTAAAGTCACCCAAAATGTCCTTCGAGAGCAGTCTCAGGAAGGTCGACCCCCCAAAACAGAGAACTACTCAGAATTCTAATCGTCCAGAAGGTTCTGTTCACGATAACAAAGACGATGGACGATGCAGAAAGGATAAATTGGGCAGTGTCATATGTGGACCAGGATATCCATGAAGAGTGGATGAGTTTTGTGGAGTTCCCAGCAGAAAGCTGGACAGGCTTCATAGAGAGATTGAAGAAAGAGTATCCCAAGACTGTGGCAGCTGAGCAGGGCTCAGTGCAACGATTGAGGGAACTCTGCACAGAGAGTAGAGGCATTGCGATGAATGAGGAGCATAGAATCTTGGGCTTCAAAAGGTGATTCATTCTAGAAGCAGAGAAGTGCCTGAAGTTGCCGGCAGTAGTCTTGAACCGAGAGCTAGTCGAGTTATTTACGAGCGCACTGGACTCTGTGTTCCAGGACGTACTCAATGCAAGATTAGTGATCACTGGGGCACGTAGAACCGTGAGCAATGGGTCGGCACTAACTGTGAAGGATTTACATGAAGAGGACCCCTATGATTGGAGGATCGTCATGGATAAAGCTGTCGAAATTTTGATTGGCAAAACACTTATGCAATCCCTTCATCAGGATTCAAGGCCAGTGAACTTGGCATCAATGAGCCATCCACCTGCGACGTCTGGAACAGGGACTTATGACCCTGTAGTAAAGCGAGAGCTGCAAAGCTTAAAGCAGAAGTTTCAGGATGAAGTCTCGCAGATGGAAGGCAGTCGCGCTGAGCTTAAGGACCTCATGAATATCCAGGGGCATACTTTAAAATCATACTTAGAGAGTTTGGCAAAGGATGGACATAATCATGCCAGCTATAATCACGCTCAGAGGAATACCGGAAGTGGGCTGGCAGGGTCACTTTCTGATCGCAAGTGTTTCTACTGTTGGTTATTGGGGCATAGTTGGTTATTCTGCCTGGACATGGAGGCGGATAAACAAGCTGGCTGAATTAGAGTTGAAGGGAACAAAATATATATGGGAGATAGCTCAAGTATCCCTTGAGGAGAAGGGCCTATTAAAGAGAAAGTGGTGAAGTACTATGCAACAAAGGGACAACTCTTCGTTCAGGTACCAGAACTGCTGGAGGTTGAGCCTGAGTTACTGCAAGTGCCAGCAGCAGCAGTGTTTGCACAGAAAGCATTCCCAAAATCAGAAAACCGAAGGTCGCCAGTGGAAGAAGAAATCCGCTGTCTGAAGCAGTGCATGGAAATGTTGGAAACAGCTGCCATCCACGCCGGGAGTGCCCCAAAGGTTAAGCGTATGACCAGAAAGGATGATAATGTCAAGATACAGTCTTTGGCCAAGCAATTGGCCCAGATACAGGCTAAGCTTAGTGGTTTGACAGATGGTATGCCCTCGGCAAGCCAGTATTTGGACACCAGGAGTGGCGCAAAGACTTGGAACTTGGAGTCGGGTTTCTAAAGGGTTTGAGGAAGGAGCTGGCTCTGAAGAAGGTCACCTTTGCCAGAGGACAGACTCCTGAGGACGCGTCAGATTCCAAGTGATCAGAAGAATCAGAAAATGGGGAAATAGGGCAGACAACAGAGAAACCACCGTGTGCAGTAGCAGGGGAATTACCATATAGGAATGTGAAACCACTGCGCCCAGTCATTGAGGTACCACCGCTGCCTGTCAGAAGGATGGAATCATCCAAGAAGGAGCCTGCGTATAAGCACCAGGCCCCTATAGAGAGGAATGTCGATGTTGAGGAAGTACTCAGCAGGGTATTGAAGTGAGAAGCCTCAGTATCACATGGAGAACTCTTGGCATTGTCACCTTTATACAGGAATGCTTATAGAGAGCGAATTATGAGAAAATGGGTACCCACAAATCAAAGCTTAATAGCAAGAGTTGGGTCCTTGGAAGATGATACAGAAGATATGGAAATTAATAGTGGGCCGGTACAGGTTATGATAACAGAGCTGGCAGATGGCTCTCAGAAGTATGATACAGTGCTCCAAGAATGCTTGGCAATGCAAGCCTGGGTAGCTCAGGATCCAATCATGCAGTACTTGGAGTCACTTCCCAGAAGAGACAGGGGATGGCAAGTGTTTATTGCTAAAGAATGCGAACCATTGAGAGTAGTTCTGACTCTGATAAATGGGATTCAGCAGGAAGAGGCCTTGCTAGATAGTGGGTCACAGATTGTATCTATGAGTCAGGAAGCGGTGATTGCATGTCAAGTTTCTTGGGACCCAGACACTATGATTAATTTGCAGAGTGTGAATGGGCAGGTTGAAAAGACTTGTGGGTTGGCAAAGAATGTAGGCTTTACCTGTGGGGGAGTCACAATCTATTTGCAAGTTCACATAGTTTGCAACCCCACATATTGAGTACTGCTGGGACAACCGTTTGATGTAATGACTGCTAGCAAAGTCAGGAATAGCGCCAGTGGCAAGCAAACCTTGGTTATTATGGACCCAAATACCAGAGAAAGGGCTGTGTTGCCAACTTATGCTCAAGGAGAGTGTAATCCTCTTAAGCTTAGAGAAAACAGTCAAAATTTTCAAGAAACCTTGATGAGTTGACTAAGGGACAAGGAGAGGTGGCTTGTATAATAGACTATGATGATGAGAAGGGCCCTGTCGTTGCACAAACACTAAGCTTAGCGAAAGGAAGCTTCTCAGAGGCCGAGCTACAGCTAATGTTCATTGACCAAGTCATACGCGATGAGGACTGTCCACAAGAAGATAAAGCGATGGCGTTATTGTGCCTAGGATGCATAGCCAATGCGCAGGGCACAGAGGACCAGGGAATAACTGTCTTCGAAACAGAAGAAGATGATGAAGATACGGTACAATGCCTGGCTGGGAAGAAATATAAACCAGTAGCCTTAAAAGTGAGGCCAGTGTTGGGTGATCTACCAGAGAGATTCAGGATAAAATGAGAAATAAAAGGGGACCCGCTGGCAGAAATGCCTGAGCTTAGCATGCATCCTCCAGAGTTTGTCCTCACAGGCAGATATACTGAGGAGCATAAGCTTAAGCTGGACGAAGCCCATGCAGGGGATTTCTTGTGGCCAGAGGAAAGAAAGCTGATGCACCACATCATGATGCTTCAAGAAAAGGCATTTGCCTGGACAGATGAGGAAAAGGGATGTTTTAGGGAAGATTTCTTCCCACCAATCGAGATACCGACAGTAGAACATACTCTGTGGGTGGAAAAGCCCATTCCAATTCCACCAGCAATCTATGATGAAGTCTGTGCCATTATAAAAAGAAAGATTAGTGCTGGTGTATATGAGCCGTTGAACTCATCCTATAGATCCAGATGGTTCTGTGTGGTAAAGAAAGATGGAAAAAGTTTGAGACTGGTACACAGCTTGGAACTGCTGAACAGAGTAACAATAGCGCATTCAGGGCTGCTGCCAGCAATGGAAGATTTGGCGATGCACTTTGCAGGCAGGGCTTGTGGAGGCATCCTGGATCTGTATGTTGGATATGACGAGCGATTGTTAGCTGAGTCATCTCAGGACTCAACAACGTTCCAGACATCTTTTGGAGCGCTACACTTAGTGACGCTACCTATGGGATGGACCAATTCAGTGCCTATATTTCATGAGGATGTAACAGCGATCCTAGCCAGTGAGATACCAGAATACATGATGCCATACATAGATGATGTACCTATCAGAGGACTGAAAACCAGATATGAGTTGCCAGATGGCACTGAAGAGACGTTGAAAAAGAACCCAGGGATCCGACGATTTGTATGGGAACACATGCAGGCAGTCAATAGGATTCTACAAAGGATGAAATACGTAGGGGGAACCTTCTCTGGGCCCAAAACAACTATCTGCACTGATGAAATCACCGTAGTGGGTTTTGAATGCTCCTATAAAGGATGGTTGCCTGCCACAGACACCATCAGAAAAATTTTAAGATGGGGGGATTGTGAGAATGTCTCAGAGCTAAGGGGTTTTCTAGGAACAGCTACACGCTGCAGGAATCATATCCCAAAGTTCATAGCCATTGCTGCACCTCTATATGAAAAGCTTAAGAAGGGACAAGAGTTTGAATGGGGAGAAAACAAATGGAAAGCGCAGCAGGAGCTGAAAGATGCAATTCAGCGCTGTTTCCTGACCAGGAACCCCAAATTTCTGAGTAAACAACCCATAGTAGTAGCCGTGGATACCTCATGGAGGGCAGTGGGATACTATATATATCAGAGAGATGTAGAAGACACTAAGCTTATACATTATGCGAAGTTTGGGTCAATATTATTGGACAAGAGACAGCAGAGGTATTCTCAGCCCAAGTGAGAGCTATGTGGCTTAAGAATGGTGCTGGAACAGGAGAAATATTTATTGTGGGGATCAAGAAATCTAGTAGTGGAAACAGACGTGAAGTTTCTCTTTGGGATGTTAAACAACACAGGAAAACTCCCAAACGCTACTGTAAACCATTGGGTGGACTTCATTAGATCGTTCCACTTCATGCTAGTACACAAAGAAGGGAAGACATTTGGGCCGGATGGACTGTCCAGACAACGTTACTATCCTGGTGATGAGACAGCCCATCGTTTCAACAACGGATCTGAGGACAAGGGAGAGGAGTTTGAGTTGATGTCATATCCACACCAAACCTAGAGCTTAACCATTAGGCTTCGGCTTCTCAACTCCACGTGTGCTCCACACGACAACCCTATGCCCTCCGACTCGGCCCCGACTGGCTCCGACCGCAACCCTTCGCCCCGATCACGCGACCTACCTCTACACGTGCCATGACCACCTGACCCTCGGTGCTCCCATTGTCCAGTTCTCCATTCTCCGTCCGTAATCAGAATACGTTACCAGTCTCCATACCCGTACCGGTCTCCATTCCATTCGAAATTATTCGTAATCCGCTTGTAACCATATGGGTCTCCGCTTCGCTCCGCACGTAGTCAGTACGGGTCATCATTCGTCGAGCTAGTAGTATATATACCGTAGGCACTTGGCTTGTACTCCTCAGTCTGATAATCGAATCGAGCAGCGGACCAGTCCCCTGTTCCCTATCCTCCTCTCTCTCTGCCTCGCTCCGCTTCGGCCCCGACTTCCTGAAATACGGACTCGGACAGTAGGAGGGCACAGCACATAAGCTGAGGCCGCAAGTCCACTCTCCGCCCGAAGTACTCCGCCTCGGTCCCGCCGTCTACGTACTGACGTCGTCCCATCCCCCTGTTACCTTATACCAAGGATACCACCCCGACCCTCCGCTTCGGTTCCGACCCGCACCGGCTCTAACAGTATTATCAGACTCAAACTCCTCCTGTCCACCACACTCTGAATTTTTCTAACCATGGTCTCTCGAACAGTTACCCGTACTCGCACTCTGGTAACTCCAGCTGCTCGCCGTAGCAAACGCATCACTCGACAACCTCCTTCCGAGGAACTGCAACCCGACTCCCCGAGGGCTTCTCGCTCTCACCAACAATCGATCGCACCCTCGACCCCAGACCGTTTCTCTGAAGATATACAACCTTCAGTATTCCGGACTCCCGACGGCCCCGACGACGGCCCCGACCCCAATCCTGATCCCAGCGACCCTGGTGATCCCGACGACTACCCTGACAATGGGGACGGGCCCCCGGGCGACGACGAACCATCAGACAACGGCGACAACAACAACAACATCCCACCTGGCAACACCCGAGACGACCATGATAGACTCATACTCCGAGTTTTCCAACGCATAGCCGACCAAATGGACGGCCGTGGGAACTCTCAAGCCCCACAGCCTCCTCGATCTCCCCGTACCAAAGCTCGCGAACCTGACATCTTTACAGGTTCCGACCCCGCCAAACTCAAACCCTTCCTCTTCCAATGTCGGCTCTATTTCCGTACTAACCCGGCCCAGTTCGCTATCCCCGCCACCAAGGTCAACTTCGCGTTAACGTACCTTACCGGCGTGGCCCAGCAACACTTCGAAATCGGCCTCGACGAGGCCGACAACCACGGAATAATGCACGATTGGATCGAGGACTGGGATCAGTTCACCCTGGAACTGCAGACCAATTTCGGTCCCGCGGATCCGACCGGAGAAGCTGCTGAGCAGCTTGACTCCCTCTGAATGCGCTATGACGAAAAGATCGCCATCTACAACGTCGACTTTCTCCGTCTGGCCGGCCAACTCCGCTGGGGTGATGAGGTATTCTGTCACCGCTACTACAAAGGCCTCCCCGACCGCATCCAGGACATTCTGTCCAATCGGCCCGACGGCAAGCCCGACACCTTCATCGAAATGCGAGCAGCAGCGATGAAGATCGATGCTCGCTACTGGGAACGCCAACGCGAGAAGGCCCGCGCCAAAGCCGCTTCGGACCCGACCGCCTCTAGGAAACCTGGAGGCAACCCATCCCCTTCCACCGCGACAAACCATCAACCTGCCGCCAAGCCTGCCAACAGTAACAACAAAGGCAGCACCCCCAGTAATAACATCTTCAAGGGCAATCCGCCCAACCCGTCCGCCGGTCAGAAATCGGCCCCGCCAAGGTCCGACCTTACTAGTAAACTTGGTAAGGACGGTAAATTAACCCCCGAGGAACGTCAACGACGTTTCGACAATAACCTCTGCCTTGTCTGCGCAGATCCCAATCACAGGGCTGCCAACTGCGACAAGAAGAAATTCCCTGACGCCAAGGCTAAAGGCCGACAGGCTCAGATTCCCGAGACAGACGCGCCGGCTCTCCCGAGCTCGGAAAAATAGTCGGCGGTCCTCAGGCCTCTGCACAGACTGAGGATCGCATTGAACTCTGCTGTGCTCCAGAGAGTTTCCATCTCAATGCGTCCGCTCTTTCCGATCCAAACTCTCTTCATATTACATTAACTTCTCCTTTAGTTACTTTGTTACCCTCTGTTTCCGCTCCTGTACTCTCCGCTTCGGACCCGCTTTCTACAACGGACAATGTAGTTAGTTCTGACTTTTCTTCTTCTTTTTCTCCTTTCAAAGCTCTTGTTGATAGTGGTTCTACTCACTGTTTTGTGGACTCTTCTTTCGTTCGTTCTCATAGTATTCCAACCTCGTCCATCCCGGCTATTGAACTTCGGTTATTTGATGGGACCTCAAACGCCTACATTACGGAACTTGCGCAACTGCCTGTATCCTTCCCCTCCGGTGAATCTATCATTTTGGACACTTATGTCACCCAGCTCGACTCTTCCTGTTCTGTGGTCTTAGGACACAACTGGCTCACCCGCTACAATCCGTTGATTGACTGGGCTTTGGGCAGTATTACTTTCCGGCCATCCCTACTCGAGAATCCTGCTTCCGTCTCTACCTGCGTCGCACCCGCATCGGCTCCGCCTATGGCCGCCCCTGACTCTCCTGACCTAGGTTCACCACCCCTGTCCGGGACCTCGTCCCAATCTGTCCCCCTTGCGAAACCGCACATCTCCTTGATAAACGCTCCTGCCTTTATCCGCGCTGCCAAGCTCCCTGGCTCCCAACAATTCCGAATCAATCTTTCCGCCGCCTCTGCATCGGCCGCGTCCTCTTCTGTCTCCGAGGAACCGCCTGACCTCTCGTCTATCCCCGAGGAATACCACGAGTTCGCTGATGTTTTCAGTAAATTGCGTGCTGACACACTTGCTCCACACCGCCCTTATGACCTCCAGATTAACCTAGAGGATGGCGGTCAGCCTCCGGTCGGTACCATTTACTCCCTTTCACAATCGGAGCTTGGAGCTCTACGTGATTTTATTGACGAACATTTATCTATTGGTTTCATCCGCCCCTCCACTTCCCCTCATGGAGCCCCGGTCCTCTTCGTCAAGAAAAAGGACGGCTCCCTCCGCTTATGCGTTGATTTTAGAGGTCTCAACCGTATTACCAAGAAGGACCGCTATCCCCTTCCGCTCATCTCCGACCTCTTAGACTCCCCTCGCAAAGCTCGCGTATATACCAAGATCGACCTCCGCCACGCCTACCATCTTGTCCGCGTTGCTAACGGCGACGAATGGAAGACCGCCTTTCGGACCCGCTACGGCTCCTTCGAATGGATGGTTATGCCTTTCGGCCTCACCAATGCCCCCGCCACCTTCCAGCGGTTCATGAACGATATATTCAAGGACATGCTCGACGTCTGCGTTACTATCTACCTTGACGACATTCTGATATACTCCGACAACCATAGTATCCATCGTGACCAAGTCAAGGAGGTCCTCAAGTGGCTCCGCCAACACGGTCTATACGCCCGCCCTGACAAATGCCAGTTCCACTCTGACACAGTGGAATATCTCGGCTACATTCTCTCCCCCGATGGCCTCCGAATGGACCAATCTAAGGTCAAGACCATCCAGGAGTGGCCTGAGCCTAAGAAAGTCAAGGACATCCAGTCCTTCTTAGGCTTCGCCAATTTCTACCGTCGCTTCATTCACGGATACTCTGACATCGTCGTTCCGCTCACTCGCCTCACCCGCAAAGACGTGAAGTGGAATTTTACTGATGATTGTCGCGAGGCCTTTAACTCCCTGAAGGAAGCATTTATCTCCGCCCCCGTCCTCACTCCTTGGGTCCCCGACGCTCAGATCATTGTCGAGACCGACGCCTCCGACTACGCCCTTGCGGCAATCCTCTCTATCGTCACCGACGATGGGGAGGTCCATCCCGTTGCATTCCATTCCCGCACCTTTAACACGGCCGAACTCAACTATGACACTCACGACAAGGAACTCCTGGCGATATTCGAAGCCTTTCGCATCTGGCGGCACTATCTCGAAGGTGCCCCCCTTGCTATTGATGTGGTCACTGACCACAAGAACCTCGAATACTTCTGCACCACCAAGATCCTGACTCGCCGCCAAGCTCGTTGGTCCGAGTTCCTATCCCAATTCCACCTCGTCATCCGTTTCCGACCCGGCCGCCTCGGCACCAAGCCTGACGCCCTAACTAGACGATGGGACGTCTACCCTAAAGGGGGGAATAGCGACTATGCATCAGTCAACCCGCACAACTTCCGGCCTGTGTTCACTCACGAACAGCTCGCGGCCTCCGTCCGTGCCACCACTCTTTACGCCCCTTCCCTTCGCGCAGCTGTAGTCATGGACCTCGATCAGCTACACCGCGATATTCTCGCCGCCCTACCAGCGGATCCGACCGCTTCCGCCCATCTTGCCAGCCCAGAAGGCCGTTGGTCAGTTAATGATAAAGGTTTCCTCCTCTTAGACGACAGAATCTACGTCCCTGACACCGACAATCTCCGACTTCGGGTCCTCCAGTACAAGCATGATCACGTCCTAGCCGGCCACTTCGGTCAGAATAAAACGCTGGAACTCATCCGGCGCGAATACACCTGGCCTAGCGTCCGCACCTTCGTCAAGGATTTCTGTAAGTCTTGCGTCACCTGTATGAGGTCTAAACCCCAGCGCCATCGCCCCTACGGTCTCCTTAAGCAACTCCCCATCCCCGAACGCCCTTGGAATTCAATCTCCATGGACTTCATTGAAAAACTTCCCGCCTCCTCTGGCTATGACGCCATCCTGGTAATCGTTGACAGACTCACCAAGCAATCCCTCTTCATCCCGACTTATGATACCGTCACCTCCTCCGACCTCGCCCGCCTATTCGTCCTCCACGTCTTCTCCAAGCACGGCGTACCCGAACATGTTACCTCCGACCGCGGCTCCGAATTCGTCTCCCACTTCTTCCGCTCATTGGGACAAGCCCTTGACATGAAGCTACATTTCACCTCGGGCTACCATCCAGAAGGCGACGGACAAACGGAACGCACCAACCAGACCCTCGAACAATACCTTCGGGTCTATTGTAACTACCAACAGGACAATTGGTCCGAATTACTACCCCTAGCTGAGTTTGCTTACAACAACGCTCCTAGTGCCACCACCGGTATCTCCCCATTCTTCGCTAATAAAGGATACCATCCGAACATCACAGTTCATCCTGAACGCGATCTTGCCTCCGCCCGGGCCCGCCATTTTGCTGTTGATCTCGACGACCTACATACCACCCTGAAGTCCGAAATAGCGCTAGCCCAGCAACGTTATCAGACCTCCGCCGACGCCCGCCGACTCCCTGCCCCGGACTTCAAGGTTGGACAAAAGGTATTCGTGAAAGCCCAATTCTTCCGCACCACCCGTCCCTCCAAAAAACTCTCCGAAAAGTACCTTGGACCTTATGAGATCATTGCACAAGCAGGTACTCACTCCCTTACACTCCGACTTCCCGACTCCATGTGTGGAGTACACCCAGTCTTCCATGTTTCCATGCTCGAACCAGCCACACCTAACACCATACCCGCCCGATCGGATCCGCCGCCCGCGCCGGTTTCCATTGACGGCGAACCAGAATACGAGATTGCCCGCATCGTCGACTCTAAGATCGATCGGCGCCACGCGTGCAAGCTCCTCTATAAAGTCATCTGGTTAGGTTACGAAGACACTGAAGAAGAGTCCTCGTGGTTGCCAGCCACCGAGCTTGAACATGCTATAGATCTCGTAGAGGCTTTTCATTCCTCTTACCCTGCAAAGCCTGGTCCTCTTCACTCACTTTGAGTTACTGACCACACATCGCACCAAGAAACAACCATGTATTAAACAAACCAAAAAAAAAAACAACCCCGTACAACTACCTATCGGTGTCGTCTCCAGAGAGCCCAGGCGACCCATTCACTTCTTCCATCAAATCCTGCACCTCCTCCTCCGAAGCGGGCCTGACACTCCCCTCCGAACCCTCCGTCTCCGAAAAATTTCCACTCGACCAATTTCCGTCCACCTGAGCCTCCCAACGCCGTAGTTGCTCGTAGCGGCCAGCAAGCGACCCCATCTTGTCGACCTTTTCCCCCAACCAAGCGATGGACCGCTCAATTCGCACCTCCAGGGTGTAGATTTTCTTGACGGTCTCCTGGTGCCTTTCTTCGATGAGCCGTTTCAACTCTACAAGGTCCATCAATTGGCATCCATCATAATACAGGATTCCTTACTCACCTTCGAATTGCTAGCCCGACAAACCACCGGCCCCACTCGGCTCCGTCTCCTCTTGACCCCCGCACCGTTTTTTCATTTTGCTGCACCGACGGCAACTCCTGGTGTTACTAAGAAACTATCAGTATGTAGTCCGGAAATCCTCCAAAATGACTTACCCGCCGGCCACCTCACATGGGGCCCTGTCTCGCTGGCACCTCCAGCAGGGATTCTCGCCCCCGAATACGTGCGCATGGCCCCGTCGCGGGGCCGCCCTCGCCTTTGCCTTCCCCTTACCCTTACCCCCTGAATCCCCGGAGTCCTCCTCCCCCTCTTCCTCCTCGTCCCTCGCCTCATCCCTATCCGTATATTCGGAATCCGACTCCTCTGTATCTACTTGCATCGGGTCTTCCGACAGATGGCTCAACGAGGCCCCTGTGGTCGTCGCAACGAGTCGGGCCCGAATCGCCCGACGCTCTGCCTCGGCGGTTTCCTCTTGCTGCCTCCTGATCTCCTCCGCATATCGCTCCTTCGCGCGCTCTTCCGCTTGTCGCTGGCGCAGCTCTATGAGCCACCGTCGCTCCTCCTCTTGGCGCTCTATTGCCAGCCGCCGCTCCTCCTCCTCTCGCCGTTCCTCTTCTTCTAGCCTCTCGATTTCGAGCCGCTCTCGTTCCTCTCGCTCCGCCTTCTCTCTCAGTAATCGCGCCTTGCGCTCCGTAGCGGTCGGTTGACGGGATGGTTGTCTGCTCATGGGGGTAGGAGGTTAAGTTGTGTCCTCTCAAATTCGAATCAGTTCACCTTTTTTTTTATACCCTCGTGGAATTTTCCGGTGGGCCCCGGTCTAGACCGCCTTGGGCCTCGAGGCTCGGCCCTAAAGGGGGGGCACTGTCATATCCACACCAAACCTAGAGCTTAACCATTAGGCTTCGGCTTCTCAACTCCACGTGTGCTCCACACGACAACCCTATGCCCTCCGACTCGGCCCCGACTGGCTCCGACCGCAACCCTTCGCCCCGATCACGCGACCTACCTCTACACGTGCCACGACCACCTGACCCTCGGTGCTCCCATTGTCCAGTTCTCCATTCTCCGTCCGTAATCAGAATACGTTACCAGTCTCCATACCCGTACCGGTCTCCATTCCATTCGAAATTATTCGTAATCCGCTTGTAACCATATGGGTCTCCGCTTCGCTCCGCACATAGTCAGTACGGGTCATCATTCGTCGAGCTAGTAGTATATATACCGTAGGCACTTGGCTTGTACTCCTCAGTCTGATAATCGAATCGAGCAGCGGACCAGTCCCCTGTTCCCTATCCTCCTCTCTCTCTGCCTCGCTCCGCTTCGGCCCCGACTTCCTGAAATACGGACTCGGACAGTAGGAGGGCACAGCACATAAGCTGAGGCCGCAAGTCCACTCTCCGCCCGAAGTACTCCGCCTCGGTCCCGCCGTCTACGTACTGACGTCGTCCCGTCCCCCTGTTACCTTATACCAAGGATACCACCCCGACCCTCCGCTTCGGTTCCGACCCGCACCGGCTCTAACAGTTGATCAAAGAAGATCCGGGGGCTGCAGATCCGTTACCCTTGGAAGCCTTCCATGATGAGATTGACAGTCGCTCTGGCTTCAACCAGGGTCTGGCGTGTGATGTGTATGATTCCGAGTATGAGCTGGATCAAGCTTGGGAAGAGTACCTGGATGAACAACAGGCTAAGCTTAGGGTTATAGAAGACCCAGCGTGCCCAGAAAACCACTGACAAGTACTAAGCTTAATGACGGATGTCAGGCTAGTGCCAGATTTCGAAGAGGAAAAGTTGACCAAGATAGAGGAAGCGTATGATGAATCGCATAGGACAGATACAGCACAAATACAAGATGGAAGAATACCCAAAGTCAGGGAATTCCTGAAAACAGGGGGCAGTAGTGCAGCTGAAGGCTTGGATGAGCCAGATCTGCATAAGCTTAAGTATATGGTGGAGCATTTCTTCTTGGATGAAGAGGGGAGACTGTATAGGACGAGTCCTAGCGGTCAACATCAGCTAGTAGTGGATAAGGAGCAGCATATGTATATGTTGCAAGCCAGCCACGACTTCCTAGGACACAGAGGAATATACGCAACCACTAAGCTTATAACACAGAGGTTCTGGTGGCCGGAAGTTGAAGGAGACGTAGCTTGGTATGTGCAATCATGCCATCTATGCCAGCAACAGCAAAAGGCGATCATTGAGATGCTGCCAATAGTAACGCCCATGCCATTGATATTCCAAGTGCTACATGTGGACATGCTATATATGACACCAAGTTCTAATGGGTGTAGCTACATTGTGCATGGAAGGTGTGGACTGTCATCCTGGATGGAGGCAAAAGCTTTGAGAAAAGAGAATGCTAGTTTGATTGCGCAGTAGTTATTTGAAGATATCATTTGCTGATAGGGCTGTATAGTGAAGATTGTCACAGACAATGGTTCTCCATTTAAGAAAGCTGTTCGATGGCTGGAAGAAAAATATGGGATAAAAGGAGTAACAATATCTCCTTACAATTCCAAAGCAAATGGGATTATTGAAAGATGTTAGAGCCGGTGCGGGTCGGGACCGAAGTGGAGGGTCAGGGTGGTATCCTTGATATAAGGTAACCGGGGGACAGGGCAAAGTCAGTACGTAGACTTTGGGACCGAGGCGGAGTACGTCAGGTGGGGGGTTGGACTTGCGGCCTCAGTGTATGTGCTGTGCCCTCCTACTGTCCTAGTCCGTATTTCAGGAAGTTGGGGCCGAAGCGGAGCGAGGCAGAAGAGAGGAGAGGATAGAGAACAGGGAGCTGGTCCACTGCTCAATTCAATTATCAGACTGTGGAGTACAAGCCAAGTACCTACAGTATATATACTACCAGCCTTATGAACTATGACTCATACTGACTACATGCGGAGCAAAGCAGAGACCGATCTAGTTACAAATGGATTACAAACAGATTATGAATGGAATGGAAACAGGTACAGGTATGGAGACTAATAACATATCTTGACTATGGACGGGAAATGGAGACGGGGGTATGAGACACCAAGGGTCAGGTGACCATGGCACGTGTGGAGGTGGTCGCGTGATCGGGGCAGTGGGTTGCAGTCGGAGCAGGTCGGGGCCAAGTTGGAGGGCAGAGGGTTGTTGTGTGGAACACACATGGAGTCGAGAAGCCGAAGTTTAAATGATTAGACTCTGAGTTGGCATGGATATGACAAAAGAGCCCACTGGGATGTGTGGCAAATGTTGTACAAAGCTACAGATGGAGATGTCAAAAAGTGGTATTGGCACCTACCACACGTTATGTGGGCAGATCAGATAACCATTAGAAAAGGAATGGGGTGTTCCCCATACTTTCTGGTAACCGGAGCGCATCCGACGCTACCTCTGGATGTCAAAGAGGCCACTTGGCTAGTACAACTACCAAATAAGTACTTAACCACAGCCAAGTTGATAGGATACTGAGCTCAGGCTTTGGCAAAACATGTTCGGCATGTTGAGGAGGTGCATCAGCATGTTTCAGACACTAAGCTTAGCAAGGCTTTGGAGATGGAACGACAAGCAGCACATAAGATAAAAGATTATTGTTTCGGCCCAGGAGATTTAGTATTAGTGAGAAACACAGCTATAGAGAGCTCAGCAGACAGGAAGATGAAACCCAGGTATCTAGGACCCATGGTGGTCATATCTAGATCAAAGGGAGGATCATATATCCTGGCAGAGTTGGATGGCTCTGTATGGCAGAATAAAGTGGTGGCGTTCAGAGTAATTCCCTACTTAGCCAGAAAACATATGCCGTTGCTGCTGGAGTTACAAGAGTTGTTAGATCTGTCACCAGAGGGACTGAAGACCCTAGAGGAGACTACTGAGGATGAGCCTAGTGACAGATGGGAGCCAGAAGAGTTGGAGGGATAGGAAAAACCTGATATTGTGGACAGAACTATCTACTTATTGAAGGAAAACTATCCTGGGGACTGTAAAAGCGTTAAGCTTAAGCAGGGGAGGACTTGTCCAAGTTGGAGAGGTTGCGCAAAAGGCTTTTGAGATGGATGCGCTCTTGAATGAGGAATTGGAACCTCTTTGAGTTGGCTTCAAGTGAGGGAATAGCATCAATGAAGTCCTGGCTGAGCAAATTGAGGTCGCATTTAACTGACCGAGTGTCATCACCATGAGATTCGGACTTGTACTCGTCGCAAGAGTGAGACAGGAGGTTTTGGAGTTCCTGGAGCAAACAAGTTGCCCGGGAGAAGTGTCAGAACTGTTAAGCTTAGTGAATAGAAGTGAGAAATTGCCCACCAGATAAGCCTGCAAAGGTGCACTCATCAGAAGTAAACTTGGTACGGGCACGCTTGGCAGTATTGGCATTGGCTTTGGCTAGAATCTGTTCAGCCCAGGCATAACAGCAGTGTTTAGTGTTCATATTGGGAACTTGACAATAGGGAAGAAGACGGACAGTCCCTTTAGATGAGGAGGACTTTTTGAGAGCCTCCTAGCAAAGGATGAAGTCAGAATCAGTGGTTAGGGGGAGTAGAGCTGGTGCACCATGTCGGAGGTAGACAAACAATGCTTGCGATAAGGCAAGACTACACAAACCTCTTCAACGATAGCTTGAGAGACCTCCTCATTGACCATCATGTCCTGAAGGTGAGCGATTATCTCAGCCAATGTAATAGGTTGAGAAGCAGCTATATTACCAGTGTCAGCACTGGTTGCTTGGGAGTTGGAAGCACTGGTCATACTCTCAGCAAGCTTGGTATCGGTGTCTACCACAACAGCAGCAGAGACAGGGGCCTTGCAACCTTTGCGAGGCTAAGCTTATACATGAGGAGACAATTGGAGCCAAAAGAATGCTAAGCTTATGCGTTTGGGGACAGCAGAGCCTTTGGCAATGTTGGAGGAAGTAGAGCCAGTTGTGGATGATGGGTTCTGAGCCTCTTTGGTCCTGGATTTGTGGGATTCTTCAGAACAAACGCGATTAATGCGGCTACAGCATTCAGAGAGCGCCTTATAGATCGCGGGCATCTCATAAGACGAATGGTAGTTGTTTTGGTAAATTTCGTAGAGCTTGCGGATACGGAAGATGTAGTCCTGGTTGACATGAAGCTTGATAGCCTCATTATTCTCTGATAACGCTTCAATATAAGCAGACTAGAAATGATTTAGAAATGGCGAGAGAAGCATGGAAAGAGTAGACATATCCCAGGGGCATTGAATGCAAGGAGAGCCTTCTCGACGAGGGGACAAGCGACTTGGCTGTTTTGCAGGCACTGAAGACGACCTTTGGCGTTGCTGATGAGATTGTCGAGCTCGACCTGGAGATGGGGGATAGAAGAAGCCATTTTCTTGTGAAGGGTGTCTGCTAGGATGAGGCATCGCTCCCTTGCTTTTATAAGAAAAGGCCGTAGGCAGTGATGACAAATCATAACGAGTGGATGAAGAGCACCCTCCACCCTAAGCTGATGACCTGAGAGGCCTAGGAAACCTGTAATCTTGAGTAGCCAGCCTTCGACAGACTTGCTGAACCACAGTTGCCTTATTAGGTAACATGTCGCCAGGGTCTTGCGGTTATCAGTGTGCACAGGGATTCTGATGGAACAGTGAGGGCACCAATTTCAATTTGGCTAGGGGGAGATGGGTCCCAAGGGGCACTTCAGTTTGACAGTTTGACGCAAGCTTTTTTGTGAAGAGCTTTTTTGAACATCGTGGACAGGCTGGTTTGGGCTTGTAAGTAAACTGGAGCGGATGAGCTGGGTCGCTACGCATTGTGGATCATGGCACGTTGAGGGGCAATAGGCACCTGCAGAAGTGTCAGAGAAATATCTAATGGGCGTATAAGCAGCTGGAAGCCTTAGCTTAGCTCAGGGTCTTCAGAAAGGCCTCAAGCTTAACTCAGAAAGATACCAAGAGACAAGAATCTTTAATTATGAATGTATCTACAGGACAAAATAGGATGTTACATTCAAGAGATAAAGGTATAAAAGGGGAGCGGCTAGTTTAAGTCCTCCAAGATAGACTCCGGATCCTGAGTCATCGGGAAAGCAAGGAAGAGAAGTGATTTGAGCTTCTCAAATTCTTCATATGTCGGGACTCCTGGAAAGTTGTTGGCAAACTCAAAGAACACCTTGACATCTTCAATGGAGTTGGCCATCCCCATCTCAACAAACGCCATGTTGTTACCTTCCAAGGCCATCCTGGTAGCTTGCATTTCCTGGACGAACTGATAAACCACCCAATGGTGGTGAAACACCAAAGCCTCGTAAGTGACGTGGTTTGCCTCCAGGCTGACCAAGCTGGAGGACACAACATGCGCAAAAGCGGCCAGATCTAGAAAATAAAGAGAATAAGAAAGGAGAAAAATAGTGAACAAAGAAACTTACAGTATTCACTGGTCAGTGAAGACGTGACTAGGGCATTTGCAACGCCAGCCAAGACTTGCGGATGGTCTGCAAAGGTGCAGGGGTAATTATAGAGGTTGCAGCTACGACACTTCTTACCCTTGCCCAGAGGCTTGCACTCCAACTTATGAGCAGCGCAGGAAGGACACCGAGACTGAGGTGGCACGTACTGGGGTATATGTCAAAACCCAGTAAGGAAACACAAAAAAACTTGGAGAACGTACCAAAAGCTGGCTAGCTGCCAGCAGCCTAGGAAAGTCCTCACAAAAGAGTGGGACTGGGTGGTGGTATCCATGGTCCCAAATAATGGTGGCCTCAGAGCATCGAATGCAAACTCGGGGAACGTATTTCTTTGTCTGCGTGTTGGAACTCTTCTTGGATGAAAGGATGCATTGTTGACATGACAGGCCAGCATGAGGAGACTCTTGAGGGATCTCTGGAACCACTGGGCTATGCAAACGAGAAAGGACGGGGGTCAGAGAAGCTAAGACCACAGTCTTGAAAAACAAAAGTCAGGTTCTTGAGGGGCAGGCAAAGGCTCTAGAAGGAGCTCCAAATCTGGAGAAGGTGAAATCTCCACAGCGCTTGCGGGAGACTTGACTGGAGCACCAGCTAAGTGAGGTGGTGATGGTGTTGGGCACCTAGGCAAAGCCAGCACATGTTGCCCATCCAGAGAAGAGGACCAGCTAAAGATTTTACAGAGGTCAGCTTGAGAGACCTCAGGGACCGGAGAATGCGATGACAAGTTAGAACCCGCCAGGAATAAGGGGAGAGAGGGTGGCATCGATGATTTTGCCCTCTGTTTGCCTTTAAAGGCAGCTGGTATACGTGCTAAAGCAGAAGTCAGTGGAAAGAACAAATATATCGTGAAAAACAATTAAGCTTACGCATTGAAGTAGCAGAAGAGAGTACAGGGGAAGAAGGCCGGTTTGTTGAAGGGCCCGGCACCTCCGAACCTGATGCAATACCCAGGGGAGGGAGCACCAGCGAGTCTTCCTCATCCAGGGTGTGCAGAGAGACGGCGAGAGGGGGCAGTGACATTGAACTGGACAAAGCCTCTGTGGATAATCCACCAGAGGGCCTGCCAATGGGGATACCTGATGAGGGTTCTGCAGAAAATCTGGCAGAGCGCTCATTGGTTGGATTGCACAATGACACAATGGAAATCATGCGTCTTGGCACTGGAGCGGCCAAGGGAGAGGCCAGCAGAGGAGTTGGTTTGCGGGGCAGAGAGTATGGTGGAGGAGGGGTCCTTGCCACACCTACCTGATGATTTCCGCAAGCTCCTCAAGCTCCTTGCCCTCCTCTAGCCCTCCTAGTATGCAGTGCTGGTGGTTCCCATTGAGGCAGGAGGTTGCGACGCACTGGTAGGTGAATAGTGAGACCTAAAAGCAGAGAAAAACATGAGTGATGACAATGAGAATGGGGGAAAAACACTGACTCACGTTGCACGATTGAAGGAGAAGACGCATTTCCTGGAGCCATAAGGGCGCTCCTTGGCTCAGTATAGTCTGAAGACAGTGTTAGCAAGACAAGGACAACAGTAAAACAAACATTGCTTACTAGAGGAAGAATCTGAATCTTCATCATGACAAGCTCTCTTGTTGCTGCACATGTTTCTATCCATTGTTGTTGTGGGCAGGCATAGAAGACTGGAAGTTGAGATGAAAATAGACAAGTAAGAAGTGAGAGGGAGAACAAAAGAGAGGACACGAGACCTTGGGACTTTTAAAAGACCCAATAACAAGATAAAAATTTAGGCTATAGCAACAAGAAGTTGATCTATACATTTAAACTTGGTGACATGACATCATCTTGGAATAAGCTTAGCAAAAGTATGCTACTCTCAAAGCTGGTGAATGTTCTAGAACATAGAGCGTATCAGAGAGACTCAGATACTGCAAATTTGATGGAGATAATGACTGAGGACAGTCAGCAATTGGTTAGGGGGAGATGATATGCCAATTTCACACCTATATATGAATTCTGTACTCTGGAACGATTCTCTACATAGAATCATTGGCTATATCATTAAAGAACCCTATAGAGGATTGGTACTATGTCCCGTAGTAGCCAGTTTGACCAAACTGAGGATATTCAAGCCTTGGAAGTGTTCAAACCAGCTCATTATCACTAAGCTTAGTGAACCAAGCTATCAGAACACTCTCCGGAGGGATTCCGGACTTTACATAGCCTATCGAGTATACTCTGGTCACATCAAGGGACCTTACAAGCAGTTTTCTGATGAACTCGGATTTCGTTGGAACCTAAAGAATGTACATAGTGGCTGTTACAGGGGCATTATGCCCATAGCAATGACCGGACCACGGAACAGAACATCCAACGTTCGGGAGGCAACACCCGATGCCCAAAACCCTAGACATATCAAAGACTCATAATTAATGAGTGCTTTGTGGGTCCTGGCACCTCGGCATACTGCCTGACTGAGATTAATTACAACGGATCAAGGGATTGTACATACGCCATACATTCCGATCATAATTGATCCGGAGGCTTAACGTGCTCGCATGGATGCAGAATAATGCAGATGAGCACGGAATACATCTGGCTGAATTGCCATTTGTCAATCAGAGGAAAACCCATAACCTAGGGCAAGGTAGAAATGCTGCCGAACCTTCCAAAATATTCTGCAGTACCTGTAACAATTAAGCTTATTGTTTTCTATTTCATATTTACTATCTCTCGCATGTATCTAAACAACATAAATACGGTTGCGCTTGTTTGTGGAGAAGCAAGAGGTCTCACCCCCGCTTCCACACGCAAGTCTGCAAGCTGTGATCAAGAACGGTTTCAGAGGACTATTTAGTGTGCATCATTAAGTGTGATTTCTTCGGTTGTTGACCAACCCAGAGACAGAGACAGAGAACAGAGTCCAGAGTTTAGAGTTCCAGAGTGCTAGAGACAGAGACAGAGACAGAGAACAGAGTTCAGAGACCAGAGACCAGAGACTAGAGACCCTGCGCTTTGAATTGACGGGGATTGTCCTTTCACTGTTGCACCATACGGCTAAGATAACTTCAACGGCTGTTCATTAACCTCTAAAAACACTATTCTCTTGAATTTCAGCTGTCAGAACGCACCCCCAGAACACCCTAAAAGACAAAACTGTTCATTATCTATCTCATACTACTTGTATTAACTTAAGCTTATCAAATTTTGACTAAGCTTAGTGAGAACAAGCCATTTATCTATATTAAAACCCACGAACATTTCCACCTTTTCAACGTGTGAGTAAGTTCTCTTCTGATTTGGAAAGTTCTCCTGGTTGCTTGAGGGCATATTCAAGTCTTTGAAGTTTGTAATCATTTAATGGGTCTACTTTGGCACGATATTCTTTGGCTTGTTTGCATCTTCTTTCTTCTTGTTCGTAGTGTTCTTTTAGTTCTTTTTCATGTTGTATTCTTTGTCATTCTGCTAGTTCTTCAGCAAAACTTGTTCAAGTGTGTGTGACAGTTAATGCACTTGGAGCAGGTGAGTCAAATGGAGATGGGGGATAGAACAGGGATGGTGTTGGAGGGGGTGATGGAGTTTCTCAGGCTGAGAACTTCTTTGGAGGTGTGGTGGCAGTTGTCTAGCAATCGATTATTGCTAGAAGAATGAAAAATTGGGTTGCAATGATGGAGATTCCTGAATACAGGTTCCACAATCTGACAACACAACAGTGGCAAGGGCACGTGATGCGTTTGAGTTCTAGGGTGATTATTTGGTAGGCGATGAGGGTGGCAGTGGAGGTAAAGACAAAGATGAGTAGGTAGGCCAGGTCTTCTGGCGGGGAGAGGTTGAGGGATGTAGCGATGGCTACACAGAGGGGCGGTTTTCTTTTGCATGTTGTTTTTGAATGACCAGGGTACCTCAACGTATTCAGTACATCGGCAGAGTAGAGCAGAGTGGAGGGCAAGCAAGAGATAAGCAGCAGAGTATCTTAGTGTTTTGTTACCTGGGTTAGGGGTTTGCTCTTGAGTAGCATGGGGTTCAACACAGGATGTCTATACAGACTTGGTCCTGTCCTACTGAGTGTGACTTCAAGACAATGGAGCACTATAAGTCCAGCCAGTTATGGCAAAGAGGTATAGGAGGCAAGAACTTTATAACACTAAGATAAGGATACAAGGTATTGTACTGTATCCTTATATACTTCTAAGTGTGGCTGTACTCCTACTATAATAGTCCAGACCAAGGTAACTATGAGTCAGAGATAAGAAACATGAGGCATATGGTAATAATAGTCCTTCTGATGTACACTACTGATGGTTTCATAGTGACATGGGAATGTAGCTAAAAGTAACTGTCCTTCTGATAAGACTTCTGATAACACTCATGCTGTACAGAATGCCAAGACCAGTCACGCGCCAAACACCATGCCCAAAAGCTTCAAGCTGGTTGTATCCATGCCTGCCAACTCAGCCCCTTCCCTACCTTAGATGAAGAAGAGGATGAGGATGAGCCAGCCCTCCCTGCTGAAGAGCCAGAGGAGCCTTTAGAAGATGGGGATTGCATCTTTGCAGTAGGACTCCTCCCTCCAAAGCCCACTCTGGAGGTGATTGCTGCAGGCTCGGCCACCTCTCAGCACCTAGCAGAAGCCTTCCTCCAGAATTCCCAGATTGATAGCCCCCAGAATTCCAGCTTCCGAGCACATGTTCCCCCATATCTTCAGGAGTATGCTGCTGTCTTTGCCAAGGGGTTCTTTGACATGCTCCCAGATCACTGACCCTGGGACCATGCAATAGAGCTTGTTCCAGGAGCATCCCCAAGGGGTACAAGGTCTATCCACTGTCCCCTCTTGAGCAGAAGGAACTGGATGAATTCCTACAGGAAAACTTGTCTTCCAGTCAGATACGCACATCTAAGTCTCCTATGGCTTCCCCAATCTTCTTCATTAAAAAAAAGGATGGCTCGCTTCACCTAGTACAGGATTACCAAGCACTCAATGCCCTCATGGTGATGAACAAGTACCCTCTACCCCTCATCTCCAAGCTGGTTGCGCAGCTCTGGGGGGCAAAGTACTTCACCAAACTAGACGTTCAATGGGGCTTTAATAATGTCTGGATTAAGCCAGGAGATGAGTGGAAGGCAGCATTTTGCACCAATAAGGGCCTCTTTGAACCCCTTGTCATGTTCTTTGGCCTTACTAACAGCCCGGCCACCTTCCAGACGATGATGAATGACATCTTTCATGAACTTATCATGGAAGGAGTTGTAGTTGTCTACCTGGATGATATCCTCATCTTCACCTGGACTTGGAGCAGCATAGGGATGTTGTTAGGCATGTCATGGAGATCCTTCAACAGCACAAACTCTACCTATGGCTGGAAAAGTGTGAGTTCGAGCACACTCGCATTGAGTACCTAGGACTCATCATCTCAGAAAACTCCATCAAGATGGACCCAGTCAAAGTTGCAGGAGTCAAGGAGTGGCCGACCCCCAAGGATAAGTTAGGGCTTCAGTCTTTCCTGGGTTTTACAAACTTCTACCATTGCTTCATCCAGGACTTCTCCCACATAGCCTGACCCCTCTTTGACCTCACCCAAAACAGCACTACATGGCAGTGGAACTTGGAACAGCAAGCAGCATTTGATGGCTTGAAAGCAGCTATCACTTCAGCTCTGGTTTTGGCTTCTCCAGATGATAAGGCACCCTTCCGAGTAGAAGCCAATAGTTCAGATTTTGCCATGGGGGCTGTACTCTCTCAACTCTCTGGAGATGATGGAAAGTGGCACCCAGTAGCATTTTACTCTAAAGCCTTGTCTCCAGTGGAGCACAACTATGAGATCCATGATAAGGAGATGCTGGCCATTATCCAGGCACTGGAAGAGTGGAGACACTTCCTTGAAGGAGTGTCAGAAAAATTTGAAATCTGGACAGATCACAAGAACTTAGAGTATTTCATGACAGCTCAGAAGCTAAACCGCCAACAGGCACATTGGTCCCTCTATCTTTCCCGGTTCAACTTCTCTCTTCACCATCACCCTGGTCACAGCATGGGAAAGTCTGACACCTTGTCTCAGAGATCTGATCATGGCTCAGGAGCACAGGATAATGCTGACATTATGCTTCTCCCAGCATCTCTCTTTGCAGTACAAGCTGTTGACGAGATTTCTCTTCAAGGGGAAGAGCAGGCCCTCCTCTGAGACATCCGCTCTGGAAACCAAGGAGGCAGACAAGAGGAAACAGTGGCCAAAGCAGCCCGGGAACTCCAGAAGTCTGCAACATGCTCAGTGTGCAGTGCCGAGTGGTCAGAACTGGATGGCTTGCTTCTCTTCTGAGGCAAAATATATGTTCCAGATGATGCAGCACTCTGCCAACACATTGTAGCCCTTCACCATGACTCCCAAATTGGGGGACACGTGGGCCAATGGAAAACTCTGGAACTTGTCTCCCAAAACTACTGGTGGCCCAACATGTCTTGCTACATTGGTCAGTATGTTTCTACATGCAACCTGTGCCTCCATGCAAAACCAATCTGGAAACTCCCTGTTGGAGAACTTCACCCTCTCCCCATTCTGGAAGCCTGATGGGATACCATTAGCATAGACTTTGTAGTGGAACTCCCAGAGTCCAATGGGTATGATGCTGTCATGACTGTGGTTGACTCTGTCTCCAAATGTGCTCATTTCATCCCAACACACACTACCCTTACAGCAGACAGAGCAGCATGGCTATTTCTCCATCACATATGGAAATTACATAGACTTCCACATCAAGTGGTCTCAGATTGGGGTCCTCAGTTCATTGCATCGTTCACCAGGGAACTCTACTGCTTACTTGGAATCAAAGGTGCTTCCTCTACAGCATGGCACCCCCAATCAGATGGGCAGACAGAACAGGTCAACCAGGAATTGGACCAATACCTCCAGATCTTTGTCAATGAGCGACAGAATGATTGGCATGACCCTCTCCCCCTGGCAGAATTTCAGCACAACAACCACATCCATACTTCCACCCAACACTCACCATTTGTCCTAGACACTGGCTGAAACCCGAGAATGGGGTTTGAACCCTGCCAACAACTGTCTCGGCTGGAAACAGTCAATGGGTTCAAATCCCAGATGGAATCGGCATTGGAGGAGGCAAGATTGGCACTTGTGAAGTCCAAAGATGACATGGCAAGGTACTACAATAAACAGCAAACCCCAACTCTGGAGTTCAAGCCTGGAGACAAGGTTTTCCTGGATGCATTGGACACACAAACCACACAACCATCAAAGAAACTCTCACATTGCCAGTTGGGACCCTATGTGATCAACAAACAGGTCAGCTCCAATGTGTACCGACTAAAGCTACCAAAATCCATGAGACACCTCCATCTGGTCTTCAATGTGGTAAAGCTCACACTCACTCCCACCAACCCCATTCCTGGATGCCAGCCCAAACCACCGCCAGCACCTATCATCATCGAGGATGAAGAAGAGTGGGAAGTTGAGGAAATCCTGGATAGCTGCATCCACCAGAGGAGACTCCAGTTCCTAGTGAAATGGAAGGACTTCGGGATTGAAGAAAACTCCTGGGAATCAGCTGAGAACATCCATGCTCCTGACTACATAATGGAATTCTATCAACAACACCCAGGAGCTCCGAGACAGATCAGGAGTCTTGCTTTTGGCTCAATCCCCTTTCATGCCCTCAATCCGACCATTGTGCTGAGTTGTCACAACCTTGAAGGGGGGGTAGGTGTAAGGGGAACTCCAGGTCATTGCTCACAACTGCAGATTCGGAATTCTGATTCCCAGACTCCCTGCACCCGGAAATCCAATCTCCAGCCCTCCTGCACTCAGAAATCCAGTCCCCAGCCTCCCAATGCTCAGGAAATCTGTCCCCTGACACCCCAGTACTTGGAATTCCCTCCTACACCCCTCCAATGCAAATGCAAACCCTCACTGGCATGCATGACCCTATCCCAAGCCCATTCCCAACTATACTTACTTTAGGCATCCCTGACACCTCATGGCCATTTATGTAGAGTAGATTACTCAACTTGGACTTATGGCAGGTAGTATAAGTAGTGTAGGTGAGCTTGGAGAAACCTTACTTGATTCTCTAAGGTTTCTCCCTGCTCAGCCAATGCAATACAGTGACCAGGTCACCCTTACAACAGCTTTCTTCCCCTCCAGTAATATATCCACCTCCTCAAACATGCCTTGTGCCTTAAGCTGGTCAAACTCAGACTTGATCAAAATCTCCCACTGCTTCACAGCAGGGGACCATTGGACTTCATGGTACATGCAAGGCTCATTGTGTATAGCCACAAATGCAAAATTAATGCCATTATCCAGAGATACTGCACTGTCAATAACAAGGTTCCCAAACCACTCTGGGACTCAACGTTCATGCCCAGAGGGTTCACACTGGGGAAGGAAGGCCCACTTGGAAGACTTTCAAGGGGCAGGAGGTGGCTCAACGCTCCCACTGGGGATAGGAGGAGGGGGTGCAGATGGGTGTCCTGGCTCGGCAGGAGATGAGGGAGACTGAATGGTAGGAACAACATCCAACTTGGCAGTAGTGGGACTGAGCTCAACTAAAGCACTAGGCCCAGGAACAATGCCAACAGCATTATCCACCAATGTATCAACTTCTTCAGCAGAAGGTGCAGGATCACTAACTTCCATGATCGCTAACTCACTGGGGGAGCTATCCTCATAGAAACGAATGTCCCTGGATGCAATTAACTTGCCATTCCCAAGATCTTCAAGGCGGTATCCCTTTGTCTCATCAGTCCACCACCCTAGCATGTGGACCTTAACAGCCCTCAACTCCAGCTTTCCTTTGTGTACCTGCTTGGGGATGTGGGCCCACCCAAGAGACCTGAAAATGCAGAGGTGCAAAACACTGGGCTTATGCCTGGTCCAAGCCTCATAGGGAATGATGCCTTTCAACCCAGAGGTGAGAGTGAGACTCCTGATGTGTACAGCATACATAAAAGCTTCCCCCCAGTAGCACAGGTTGACTCCTGCAGTATATAACATGCAGTGGACCATTTCAAAGAAGACAGCAATCACATGTTCTGCAATACCATTTTGCTCAGGGAGGTAGGGGTTGGACGTCTCATAAATGATACCATTGCAGCAGCAGAACTCATCCATGACAGAATTAACAAACTCGGTGCCATTATCACTCTGGAAATGATGTGTCTTGAGACCTGATTGGCATTCCAACATCACAACCACATCCTGTACAGCTGTTCCAGTCTCTTTGTCCTTTAGCAACCTCCCAACTGGGTAACGACAGCTGACTTCAACAACAACAAGGGCATACAGGCAGCTATCCCAAGTGGGGATGGATATAGGGCTGGTGAGATCCATGACAACTAGCTCCATTTTGGCATACTGACTTGAGCTTACAGTGGGCAAAGGTAGATGGTAAGACTTTCCGTTTGCACAACCGCTGCAAAGATGATCAAAATCATGAGGGGCTCAAATATCAAGACCCTTAACAGCATGTTGGTGAGACATAGTGTCAATGGTAAAGGGGCTCAATTGCCCCATATGTCAATGCCAAAGATGCATGGAGGGGCCACCTGTGAGGTAAGCAACCTTGCCCCTATTCTCCACACAGTGAATATGGTATAGAGTACCAGCCAATCCAGTAAGAATGGCATGGAACAAATCCTTGCCACTCACCGAAATCACCAACCCATCTTTGCTACTCTGCATGGAGGCACCTTCACACTGCAGGACACCAAGACTGACTAGATTTGCACCCAACTGCAGAACATGGAGAACATTGTGTAGGGTCACATTGGGGTATCCACCAGTCAATACAGCCCTGAACCTTACTGATCCATGGCCCTTCATGGCAACTTTGTTATGCCCATCCACAGTAACATACTCATTGGACACCTCTCAGTAGGAAACGAAACACTCTCAGTCCATGAACATGTGAGTGGTCACACCACAATCAAGGATGATTCCAATAGTGGTGGTAGAGGTTGAAGAGGCCATCAGCATCTTTCCAACCTCATGTTCCTCCAGGGATTTCAGATCATCAATAGCCAAGTTAGCAGATCCACCAGACTTGGTGGGTGCATCCTTGCCCTTTCATCTTGGCTTGGGGCAGTCAGGACTCCAATGTCCTTTTTTGTGGCAATTGTGACATTTGTCAGTGGGTTTAACCTTCTTCATCTGCCTAGCTTTCCTCATATCCTTATTACCTGAGTTTCCAGAACTGGTCAGCCATGACTTGGCAACCAAGGCCAGCTGATCAGACTTGGCCTTCAAGGTATCACCATTGGCATGCTCATGTTCAATTCAATGGTGTGTCATAATCAATTCAGCCTTTACCTTGTCAAGGGTAAGGCTCTTTCCTTGGCTGAGGGATTGTTTGACGATGTCCCAGACACTGGAAGAGGTGAGGGAAAGGAGTATATTGTGGATGAGAATTGTTAGGGGAGTAAGAGCACTGGAACCAAATTGATATTCAGGTGGCGATTACAATTGCCACCCATGCTACATATATACATAGTGGTCTGCGCACAGACTAGGCAACTAAACACTACAATAGCTACCAGAAATAACATGCACAAACAATACACAAACAACTAAAGATAATAAAGTCATCTGCGGATCAGGCTCAGGGATGGGGGTGGCCGAAGGCCGAGACCGGGCTTGGGCATCGGGCATCGGCTAGGAAGGCCGAGCCCAGACGTCCAACCACAAGTCCCTAGATGTACCTTGCGTAAGGGGGGGGCACAACACCCATCCCCTTACAAGAATGGTGTCTTTGAGCCTCTTGCCCACTTTGACAATGCGACAGTGATGGCTCAAGAAGGCACCAATATGTTTGGTCATGGAGGTATGTTCATCCCACTTCATAGTAAAGAGTTCTTGGTCGGAATAATGAATGCTGACATCGTGGCATTGGTCCACATAGAATGTACAAAGTTTGTCCCACATCTTCTTGGATGACAGGACTTTGCCAATGTGTTCTTGCTCACTGAACTTGATAGTGCCTCTTATAAACCCCATTGCAGAAGCATCAAGCTTCTTCCAGGTAAGGTAATCCTTCTTTGCATGCAACCATTCCTTGTAGATGGGTGAGTATGTCATTAATGGCTTCAATTCATCACCAGTAGGAGGATCAGCAGATGGCTTTGGGGGACATTCCTCCAGTCCCTCAACATGGAACCAGAGTTGGTGTAAGGGGACAATCCACAAACACCTCTAAGCCTCCCAACACACTGTACATCTCCCCTTTCAAATGCCTACACCCCAAACATAACCAGAACACACTGGAGGTCCCCTCACTGCCCAGTTAAACCCCTCCCTTCACCCTCTACACCTTCCTTAACCCTCTCCTGTTTCCTCTCATTCCCCATAGACTTCAGACTGTTATCTTCACTTCCTACACTCATTTTAATCATACCTGGCCTTGTGCAACACCCAGACACCACAGTCAAGCCTTGTTCACTTTATATTGATTATATAAGTCAAGTATATATATAGTTTTTGCCTGCAGGGGTTTCCTCATCCTATTCTCTTAGGATTCCCCTGCAGGTATGGACTCTCTGCATAGTTCACAGATTAATAAACTTAGGATTCCCCTGCAGCAATGTTCTGGCTTTCTGGGCTGCTCAAACCCTCCAGGTTGCCCTAACAGAAGAATAGGATCCCCTTAACAAGACCAGTCTTGTGTCCATGGGCCCTACCATGTCCACAATGCATTTTTCGACTCAGTAGCAGCCTATCACTCAACACTCTTCTCTTCTCTCATCCAACCTCATCCCTCACTCATGTCACAGCAAAATGCACCAGAGAACAGGCCCTCAGACCCTCTGGCTATGATTGCCCAACTCCAGCAGGATGTGGCATCAGTGATCCAGTCAATTCAAACCACCCTCCAAGAACTCTCCCAACATCCAAAAACCCCAAATGCCCCTGATGTGGCTCTACCTGTCCCCAACACGTCTTCTCCCTCTACCCAACACCCTCACTCCTCAAAGGTCAAACCAGTGACTCCACCAGACTTCTCGGGTGACTGAATGCATGGGAGGGCCTTCCTGAACTCCTGTAACACTTACCTATGACTTTGCCCCACTCATTTCACCTCGGACCAGCAGAAGATACTCTGGGCAATGTTGTTCATGAAAGAGGGGCATGCTGCTAAGTAGATAGATCAGATATTTTGGTGGGAAGATAGAAATCAAGGAGTGGAGAGATTCTTAGATTGGGAGGACTTTCAGGGCAAATTCCATAAGCAATTCTTCCCCATGGACTCCGAGGCAGCTGCTGTCAATCAGCTGGAAAGTACAGAGTACTTCCAAGGAAATAGGAACATCAAAGACTACCTGGATGAGTTTCTGGAGCTTATCTTGGACTCTGGGTACAAAGACAACAAGACCATCATTGTCAAATTCTGTCGAGGCCTCCACCTGGCAATACAGACCATGGTAGCCACAATGATGGCCAACTAACCCTTGGACAATGCCCCAGAGGCTTGGTATAAAGTGGTGCAGCTCATCAACCAAAACTGGGCTGCCAATGATGCCTTCCAAGCCTTGGGGTGGACACAAATGCCTTTGATAAAGCCCTCTGCCAACTCCTATCACCTCACATCCACCCCTGTTGCCCCCCCTGGCACATCAACTTTGACTCCCTTTCCACCAATCTGTTCCTTTGCCCATGTCACCCCCACTCTGACCAAATCTGTCCCAATGGATATTGATGCAACCAGAAAGGCCACAACAACACCCGTAGTCTGCTACAGATGCCACCAGTCAGGCCATGTCAAATCCAAATGCCCCCAGCATTTTGACATTTGCTTCTTAGACTTGGAGGAGATGGAAGCCCTGATTCAGCAATTATTGGCTGAGAAAGACATCATGGAAGTTCAAGGGTCATTGGAACATCAGGAAAGCAAAGATGAGATGGATTTTGTCTTAAGCAGTCGGTGAATAGTGTGCCCCAGTCACCCACAGGGAGTAGGTACAGTGTATTACCCATAGACCTAATAAATGACACTGTCCCTAGCCGAAACCCAATCTCTGTACAAGACACACCCCCTTTAAGTTCTTCCCTGCCTAAACAACTGAGATGGCCAAAATGGGAGTGGTGTTTGCCCCTGGTGTTCAAAATATCTTCAGCAGAGTCTCTGCGGTCACTTCACCTGACAGTAGAGCTAGAGATGATGGACACAGTGGAACAGAAGGTCACTCAGGCTCTCCTGGACAGCGGGGTGACAAGCTGCTTTGTTGACTGTGATTTCATACAGAGAAATTGTCTCAACACACACCCCCTTTCCCAACCCATTTCCATCTTCAATGTTGATGGCACCAAGAACGAAGCAGGTTCAATTACTGAGGTCTTAGACATAATTCTCCATTACAAATCTCACTCAGAGTGCACCACCTTAGTGGTCATGTCACTCAGAAAGCAAGATTTACTACTTGGCTTCTCATGGTTGAAGGAGCATAAACCTGAAGTAGACTGGCAGACAGGCAAAGTCTGGATGACCTGGTGCCCAGATAGGTGTTGCACACTGTGTAAGGAACAGCTGAGAACTGAACAAAAGCTCTGGAAGGCTGAAATTAAAGCAATCTCAGTATGCTTGGAACACCCTTATCCACTCTGGAGTGATGACTAGGAGGAGATTCAAGAGATCCCAGGTCTCCAACCAAAATCTGAACAAGAGACTGGAGACAGTGAATGTATCTGGGCCACCATTCTCTGTCTGGACCCCCAGTTCATCCAAGCAGCTGGCACTACCTCTCAAAGTCTTGCAGAGGCCTTCCACTGCAATTTGCAATCCCTGTGGGCATCTCCTGAAATCTCTGGCCCTCTAGATCTCATCCCCAAGTATCTCCATAACTTTGCCTCCATGTTTGAGAAAGAATCCTTTGACTCCCTCCCAGAATAAAGGGCTTGGGACCATGCTATCAAGCTCATACTGGGAGCGATGCCTACAGGCTGTAAGGTATACCCTCTGGCCCCCTCTGAACAGTCAGAACTTGACTCCTTCATTCAGGAGAACTTGGCCACTGGGAGAATCCATGCTTTGAAGTTCCCCATGGCCTCTCTGGTGTTTTTTTATTAAAAAGAAGGACAGCTCACTCAGACTGGTTCAAGATTACTGAGCTCTTAATGTAATCACAGTAAAAAATAAATACCCACTCCCACTCATCTTGGAGCTTGTAAATCAACTCTGAGGGGCCAAGTATTTCACCAAACTCAATATTCACTGGGGTTTCAATAACATATAGATTAAGCCTGGAGATGAATGAAAAGCAGCTTTCCGCACCAACTGGGGCCTCTTCAAGCCTCTAGTAATGTTCTTTGGACTTACCAACAGCCCTGCTACTTTCCAGATGATGATGAATGATGTCTTCAGGGACCTCATTGCAGACGGGGTCATTGTAGTATATCTTGACAACATCCTTATCTTTACAAGGACCATAGAAGAACATAGGAGAGTCACTCATCACGTTCTGGAGATACTTTGCTGCCACTGGCTCTACCTCCAACCAGAGAAGTGCAAGTTTGAGAAGACCAGGGTGGAGTACCTAGGGCTAGTCATTTCAGAAAATAAGGTGGAAATGGACCCAGTAAAGGTTGCTGGAGTACAGGAGTGGCTGGAGCCTACAGACAAATGAGAGGTCCAGGTGTTCCTGGGCTTTGTGAACTTCTATAGGCATTTTATCCAAGATTTTTCACACCACACCCGCCCTCCGTTTGATCTCACTAAATCAGACACTCCTTGGCAATGGGGAGAGCTAGAACATAGCGCTTTCACCACCCTTAAGGAGTTAATCATGTCCATGCCCATTCTTGCCTCACCAGACACCTCCTTACCTTTCTGACTTGAAGCAGACAGTTTGGATTTTGCCACTGGAGCAGTACTTTCTCAGCAGTTAGAAGAAGGTAAATGGCACCCAGTGGCATTCTACTCTGAATCCCTGGACCAGGCACAATGAAACTATGAGATTCATGACAAGGAAATGCTGGCAATCATCTGGGCACTTGAGGAGTGGTGGCACTTCTTAGAAGGTGCCCCCCACAGTCATGGAAATCTGGTCAGACCACCAAAACCTAAAGTATTTCATGACAGCTAAAAAGCTTAATCGCTGCCAAGCTTGCTGGTCACTCATCTTGGCTCACTTCAACTTCAAGCTTCATCACCGGCTGGGTAAATCAATGGGGAAAGCCAACACATTGTCCCACCATGCAGACCACAGCCCCAGGGATCATGACAATGAAGATGTTGTCCTCTTGACCAGGGAGAAGTTCATGATCTGAGCCCTCGAAGGAATTCAAGCCACTGGCAAAGACCAAGGCCTTCTATGAGACATACGGGCAGGGAATCGCTCCAAGATTGCAGAAGAGGCAGTTGTGAGTTTGGCTTGTAGGCTCAAGGAGTCCTCCTCTAGAACTGTACACTCATCTGAGTGGTCTAATGTGGATGGACTGTTATTATTCTGAGGCTGGATCTATGTCCTGAACAGCAACGACCTCTGATGCCGCATTGTGGCCCTCTGCCATGATTCCCCAATTGGTGGACATGCAGGTCATTGGAAGACACTCAAATTGGTCTCCCAAAATTACTGGTGGCTGCAGATGTCTTGCTTTGTTGGTCAGTATGTCTCCACATGTGACTTATGCCTCAGAACCAAGCCCCACCATCACCTCCCTACTGGAGGACTTCACCCCTTGCCTATTCTGGAGTCCTGATGTTGCACTGCAAAATCATTTCATTTGTGAAATCACTAGCTAATAAAGTAACTAACTCTCCATTACTGAATAATATCAGTATATGGCCATGGTCAGACACTGGGTGTGAGAGATTTAGAATACTATCTAAAATATGTGAAGGTGGACATCTCAGAAACAGAGCCAGAACACCCAGACAAGTAAAGGTGATGTTAACTAACTTATTGGTGACAAGGCTATGGAAGAATGACTCTGGTATGAATGTACCCAAGCATTGTATCCGATACCATGTTAACTAAGATATTGGTTAAGATACTCATGACTGCACAAAAGACCCATTTCTTTGCCTCTGCCCTAGAAAGTGGATGAGTTGCAACACCTATGTCATCAGGATGGTACCTAGTCATAATAACAGGTCTGGGAGTGAATCTTGATAAAAGAATGTAGGGATTAGCTAATGCCCTGACAAGAATGTCCCCTTGGAATGGTTCTGATGATATTGAAACCTAAGGGATCAAATGGGGGTATCCCAGAGGGTACTCAGGGAAGGATGCCCCCTCATAGAAACAAAAAGAGATCAGAAATGATGAACTAGAAAATGAAGATTGATAAGAATAGAATAAGCTAATTAATTCTAGTGTTAGTCTACTACCTGAAGACTATGGAAGTGGACTTTAGAACATTAGGGTTGAAAAATCAGGTGTGGAGAGTCAAAGAATAAAATAAAAACCAATAGATAAACATTAGCGAGGAAACTTGCTAACCCAGCTGGCTGTGATATAAATAGCCAGGCACCTAGGGAGCAAGCCCCTGAGAGAAAATTGATGTCACTGATATCAGAACTCCTAGAATGATGCTCCCAAATGATGAGGAGACAATAAAATGATGAAGCTGAAGGCTTGTTTCAGGTATACCCATAAGTTAATTGTATATTGTTATAAAAAAGTTGTCTGTAAATTACATGGGAGGCAAGAAACCACTTGCCTATTTCCCCCCCTGATTGTATGGTCGATTAGGATAGGAATATAAAGCAATTTTACATGATTTTCTTCAGTCATAAGACCACCAGAGACTTAAAGAGTTATACTCTTTAAAACCAGACCCTTTGAAATGATTGAGATATTGACAGACCCTTCTGCTTGACTTGAGAACTGAATACAAGTTGCTATGCCTCTTCTGTTCTTAAGTAGAAAGTTCACTAACTTCTGTTTCTTTGGGTTCCTCTTAGAGGCCTTGCCTCAGAAGTATACCATTGAATTGTAGAGCTGTTTAATTGAGAAGCAAACATAGTATGCTAGGGCCCATTGAAAACACTGTCCACTAGGTCTATCTAGTTTAAAGATACTTACTGTAGGAGCCCGCTAGAAGCCTGTCTCACTGAGTAGTATAAAAGTTTTATTACCTTGTTCAGAAGCTGTAGTGCGCTAGGGCCCATTAGATAACGCTGTCCGCTAGGCCTACTAGCTTAAAGACACTTACTGCAGGAGCTTGTCAAAAGCCTGTCTTGCTGGGTAGTGTAAATTTACAGTATTGTCAAGAGAAAAGGATGTAGTACACTAGGGCCCATTAGAACACGTTGTCTGCTAGGTCTACAGAGGTTCACTGATTGCGAAAGCTTGCATTTTGCCTGACTTATCAAATCGTGAAGATATTAATTAACATATTATATAGTAACAACCATCAAAGTTCCCATTGTATTCAGATAGAACAACTGTCTGTCTAGTTGGAGACTAAGAGAATAATGTACCAAAACCCTAAAAACACTAGAATTGAATATATTTCTGGAGATCTGTGACAACCTCTCCCCCACAAACTTATAAAGTCGGAATTAGCAAACCTGTTAATGAACTTCATTTTCAATCTTGTAAAGTAATCCACATTTCACTGATGGGATACCATCAGCATTGACTTTATTGTAGAGCTTCCCCCTTCAGCCAGGTATGACGCCATGATGACCATAGTTGATTCAGCCTCCAAGTGAACCCATTTCATCCTCACACACACCACAGTGATGGTGGAAGGAGCTGCTTGGCTATTCCTGCACAATGTATGGAAATTACATGGGCTCCCCAAACAGGTGGTGTCTGACAGGGGCCCCCAGTTCATCGCAGAGTTCACTAAGGAACTTTACTGGAAACTAGGAATTAAGGTAGCAAGCATGACTGCATGGCACCCCCAGGCAGATGGTCAAACAGAAAGGGTTAATCAAGAATTAGACCAATACCTTCAGATTTTTGTCAACAAGAGGCAGGACAACTGGCTAGATCTCCTCCCACTGGCCAAATTTCAACACAATAATCATATCCACGCCTCAACCCAGCACTCCCCCTTCCTTCTCAACACTGGTAGACACCCCCAGATGGGTTTTGAACCCCACCAGTGACCCTCTCATCTGGAAACAGTCAAAAAATTCACTACCCAGATGAAAGCAATGCTGGAGGAAGCCAAAGCAGCCTTGATATGGTCTAAAGATGAAATGGCTAGATACTATAACCAATGCCGCACCCTAGCACCCATCTTCAAACCCAGGGATTGAGTTTACTTGGATGCAAGTGATATTCAAACCACCCGACTGTCCAAGAAGCTGTCACACCTCAGACTAGGCCCCTATACAGTAGAATGATGGGTCGGTGCCAATGCCTACCACCTAAAACTTCCCCAGTCCATGCAACATCTCCACCCAGTTTTCAACATTGTAAAACTCCCCCCTGTGCCAGAAGACCCATTCCCAGCTCAACAGCCACCCCCACCACCCAATCTGGTAGTCATTGATGACAAGGAGGAGTGGGAAGTGGAGGAAATCCTAGACAGCCAACTTGTATGACAAAAACTCAAATTTTTGATCAAATGGAGAGGTTTCAGTTGCGAACATAACTCCTGGGAAGACTCAACTGATGTACATGCACTGGAACTCATTAAGAAATTCTACAAGCAACACCCCAGTGCCCCATGCTTCATACATACTCTCCAATTTGGTTCCATCCCATTCCAACCACTCCCAACCATCACATCAAGTTGCCATGATCCTGAGGGGGGGGTAGATGTAAGGGGACAATCCACAAACACCCCTAAGCCTCCCAACACACTGTACATCCCCCCTTTCAAATGCTTACACCCCAAACATAACCAGAACACACTGGAGGTCCCCTCACTGCCCAGTTAAACCCCTCCCTTCACCCTCTACACCTTCCTTAACCCTCTCCTGTTTCCTCTCATTCCCCATAGACTTCAGACTGTTATCTTCACTTCCTACACTCATTTTAATCATACCTGGCCTTGTGCAACACCCAGACACCACAGTCAAGCCTTGTTCACTTTATATTGATTATATAAGTCAAGTATATACATAGTTTTCACCTGCAGGGGTTTCCTCATCCTATTCTCTTAGGATTCCCCTGCAGCAACATTCCAGCTTTCTGGGCTGCTCAAACCCTCCAGGTTGCCCTAACAGTTGGCATGCTTGGAGCATGGCTTTCATACTGTCTGACCACACATAGTAGTTTTTGCCATCCAACTTGGCAAAGTGGACAGATGTCTTGGAAACAGAATCACTAGTGGGGCCCATAACCTGATGATTGGGTATTTGCGCAGATGTATGACTCAAGACACAATATGTATAAGTTTGGGACCACTGGGACCCAGTATAGGAAAACTGGGGTCCACAGGTGCTCAGACCACTACCTAAGTGTGATGAAAATGTGTACAATTATTTGCTAAGTAATGTAACTTGATTGTCGTTGCTAGCAGGAACATAAAAAGTCCATAATGAAGTACCTACTGGTGACTAAGGGCAATATGAAATAGCCAAGAAAACAATAAGCGACATTGAGCTGGACAGCTCAGTATTTCAACATCTCTGTCACTGGAACTCAAGTAGGTTGAATAATAATCAGATGAACTGCATCCAAACCCAAATGTTTTTGACAACCAAAGTGTTTCTTCTGACAATGACTCTCAGTGCTTTACCTGCCCTCACTCATGAACATAGGCATTTCGAGACACAAAACAGCATCCAAAAAACAATGCAGGAATAACAGGGCACAATGGAGCTGCATTTGATTGAGCATTGGAAGACACTGAATATGATATAGATTCATTTTCAGCCAAGCTCACCACTCAGATGGTTTTTGAATTCTGTCCTGGCTAGTCTCAAGCTATGAGACATTATGTAACATGCAGGTGCACCATTTCTTTTAGATTGCTGCCCCTGATACACTTGCTCCTCCCTGTCTCCTTCTCTCTAGAAGGATATGGTTCTGCAACCTCTCAAATGCTTTCTGCAGTTCCCTTGCTTGAGACTCAAACTAGAACAAGGCTTGAGTTCTTGCCTTAGGTGCCATTTATCATACCACTACTACAGTTTCTGCCTGGGGCCACCCACAGGACTTTGTCATCCTTGGTGTAGTCCAGTAGTTTAGGATTGCTTGATTCAAAGTGCCATGGCACCATCATGGTCTTGCAATATTTTCCTGGATGATAAGAGCTTTAATTGTTTTTTCTTGTACCAATTTATCACATGCAATGACAATTTTTGAGACAATTGCAAATGGCCTTACAAATATGCCAAGAGTGGATGTCAGCATGGGGATATGTGGTAGAAGGATGCCCACAATGGCCTCAGTAGCTCATGGTGGGCCAAAACCCCTTGCATACATTTGTTCTAACATTATGTCCACAAATGTCTCACATACCATTGACTATGGGCCATTACAATGAGTCAAGTCAACAGGGGACATGCCTCAATGGCAAGAGGGGTCTTCTGTATTGCCTGATGGTCCAGGTCTTGCCTGCATTTGGAGAAAATCTGAGGGAGAGATGGACATCCATACACAACCTATGTTGCTATCTACCACCATCACCACCCAGGACCAAACCCAAAATCAAAACCAAGCCCAGAGCCAAAACCAAGACCAAGATCAGGGCCAAAATCAAGATTGGAATGTACAGGTAATGGCATACTTTGGGTTTATGAGAGATGCGGTACAGACAAGGAAGGCAACTATTAGGTTGCTGCAGGAAGTCACTCCAGTATCTGTCCACATGCATGTCAGGCATCTAAGCATTTGTAGTGACCAGCTCATCATTACTGAGCAGGCTATTGCAACAATGACAATTTTTGCATGTTCTGCGACTGTTTTCAAGAGCCCCTTGGATCCGAGTGTCTCTGAGTGGACTGCTTGTGATAAGCCGCTCAGAGTATGGGCTTGTCTGTGGGTTGGCAGAATGATATTTGCAATGATACTCTTGTGTTGGACATATATGAGAGAATGGGCTGTGTAAGTTCCATTGTTGTCACCTACTGATTGAAGTGCCATTGACACATTCCAAGTATTTCTGGCTTTCTCCAAGGAGATCCCAGTATGATTAGAAGAGGGGACAGTATGACTACTATTCCTGCCAGTAATCCTAGAGAACTCCAACCAGTCTGGCAGCAAGGCACCATAGTTCCCCCACCAAATACATCTTCTACATGGTACATCATACAGCTATGATCTGTTTGCATCTTTGACTTGAGGCAATTAGGCTTGATACCCTTGACTGGTTGTTGACAATACTTTGGATCTTGACTGCTCACATATTGGAATTTACTTTAACCAACACATGTTGCCATGCCTCACCCCATTTGTGGTGGCTGATATTTGGGATCCTCTGCACCGCATTACCTGTCATCATAGGTATCATGTTCTTATCTGCTATCTTGTTTATCACACTCATCATTCCAGTAAGCCCCTTCATGCTTTATGTTGGCCTGCTGTGCTCATGATAAAATTTAGTTTTGCTGGAACAGGTTACTTATCTGCCTTGGCTGCTATCCAATTCAGAACCCAGATACCATCAAACCTGACATCAGCAAATTACCCAAGTCTGCTGTCAAGAAGATTCCACTTGTAATGTACATCCCACTGCCCCCCAAAGGGTTGGACCTCAAATTGCCATCATCACAAGTACTTGCTAGTCCTCATTCATACCTGCCCAAAGCCACCTCAAGGCCACTCATCCCTGAAAACTGCAATTCAAGTTCATTTGGGGTATCCCATCATTCAAGAACAAAGGAGCTAATTGCAGCACTCCACTGACTGGCAATTCATATGCTGATGTGGAGAAAAATCCTGGAAGTGGAGGACCATTGATATGGAGCAACTATTGGGAGGAAAGTGAGCACCCATTTGTGGTGCTTGAAGAAAACAGGGCAGCTTGTGCCATTTGTTTGATGGACTTTGAGGAGCCAAGGAGGAAACCAGGAGTGGAACATATGTTCCCAAAGGAGAACCAGAAAGGTGAGAAAGAAGAGCCTACAAAGAATGAAGAAATAGAGAAGAGCAAGAAGATGGAGAAGGAGGAGACACTAGTGATTAAGGGCTTGGGCCCTGGTATTGCTCTGGAGGAGAGCATAACAACTGATAAGCTTCAACTTGAGGATATGGGGGAAGTTGCTCAAATTCTAAGATTGCTGGCCTGTGGACATATATTCCATGTGTGTGATGGCTTAGTGGCTCTGTTAACATTGTGTGATGCTGATAGGTTTCCAACAGAAAACATGCTTGGACCCTTGGCTCATTGATATTTCTGGTCAGTGTCCAGTGTGCTAGCAACCAGTTGAAATATCAGGAATATTGGGGGACAGTCATTAGGATGTTGAACAACCATAAGCATACTTCAAACTGAAAGCTCACTTGGGAATGGAAGACAAGACCCATGGAGTGTGCTATTGATATTCCCAATTATTTAACAACACTGACAAATGCTTGGTCCTATTCCCAGTAGATCACTCCCTCTTATACTTTGAATACCTGACCTCCATCTACTTCTGGAGCTAACATCACTGCTCAGTGTATACATATATAGTCTATAAACTCACTCACCCTCTCTAAAGATAATATAGCAGCAAATGAAACAGATGAAAGAAATATTGGCTCTTGGAGTAAGAATCCATGTCAGCTGTCCTGGAACATCTCAGGTCTTGCTTACCTGAACAATGATCAAATGATCCCTTGTGACATGATCCATAAAGGTGATGTAGGCCTGAGTGTGAGACAATGTACCAAAGTGGAACATTTCAAGTTCATCTCCAGGCCTGACTGTTCATCCCTTCTGGGCTGTAAACTTGCATGTCAATACTTCCAGAGCCAAGGAGTCTAATATCAGGGTTGTGTGTTTGAATGTATATCAGGGGATAGACAGGAGACTGTATAATGTGTGCTTGTGAGTGAATGAGGGTTTCATGAAGGTGGCCTGGATTGGGATCAAGATTATCTTCTGGGCTAATAGCACTCAGTAAAATGTTAAGAGTAAGGAGGGACCAATCTCACATTCAAGCTTGTGTGATTGCATATTGTGTCTCTGTACTGTACAAGGTCTTAGAAAAGTCTGAAGGATGGACAAAGAGGTTATCTTGTTATCAGAATTCCTATCAGAAGGATGGTTATGTTTAGCTACAATTCTCTCATATCATGTGTCATTCTGAAACAATCAGAATAGTACATCAGAAGGACTATATTTAGTAATGACTCATTCTGATTCATAGTTACCTTGGTCTGGACATATATAGTAAGGATATAGCCACTTCAAGTAGTCTATAAGGATACAGTACATCTTCATGTATCCTTATCTTAGAGTTATAAAGTTCTTGCCTCCTATACCTCTTTACCATAACTGGCTGGACTTATAGTACTCCATCATCTCCAAGTCATGCTTAGTAGGACAGGACCAAGTCTATATAGACATCCTGTGTCAAACACTGTGCTACTCAAGAGTGAACCCCTAACCTGGGTAACAAAACACTAAGATACTCTGCTGCTTATCTCTTGCTCACCCTCTACTCTGCTCTGCCAATGTACTGAATGCATTAAGGAACTTTGGTCATCCAACACAATGTGTGAAAAGAAACTGCCCCTCTGGGTAGCTATTGCTACATCTCTGAACCTCTCTCCACCAGAAAATCTTGTTTACCTACTCATTTTCATCTTACCTCTACTACCACCCTCATCACCTACAAAATCATAACTGTTATCAGAAGTCTTATCAGAAGGACGGTTACTTTTAGCTACATTCCCATGTCACTATGAAACCATCAGTAGTGTACATCAGAAGGACTATTATTACCATATGCCTCATGTTTCTTATCTCTGACTCATAGTTACCTTGGTCCAGACTATTATAGTAGGAGTACAGCCACACTTAGAAGTATATAAGGATACAGTACAATACCTTGTATCCTTATCTTAGTGTTATAAAGTTCTTGCCTCCTATACCTCTTTGCCATAACCAGCTGGACTTATAGTGCTCCATCATCTCCAAGTCATGCTCAGTAGGACAGGACCAAGTCTGTATAGACATCCTGTGTCAAACCCTGTGCTACTCAAGAGTGAACCCCTAACCTGGGTAACAATGAGGGGCATTGGGATAACTTGACTTCTCCAGTTTGCCAGTCAATTTCCAGGTTATGAAGCTTCAGCCATGTAAATCCCAGAAGGAGTTCTTGCTTCCCCAACTTGATTACTGCTAACAGTGTGCATTCAGCATGGTTCCAATAGCGTAAGACCACATCTACCACTTTGGAAATTTGTCCAGCCTCATTCAGAGTCCCATCTACATTGAACATCAGGATGGGGTTGGATAAGTGGCGAGTACTGAGGCAAGCAGCATGCACAAAGTCTTGGTCAATGAAGGAACCGGTTGCACTGGAATCCACCAATGCCTTGACTGTTTTGCATTCTGCCAAGTCAGTGGTCTCAAGTTCCACTGTCAACTGGAGGGACTTGGATTCCAAGTTGGAATAAGCAATGATTGGTCTCTTTGGGAGGTGGTGTTCCCAGCAGGGACGTTGCACTGAAGTTTTTGGGGGTGGTGGTGTGTCTTCGGGAGTTGTGTTTAGAGCCAGAAGCAGGTTCTATTTCATCTACCAACAAAACTGAGAACCTATTACATGAATGTGGTGGGGGCACACCAGTCACCTGTCGCACTGCTGAAAATCCTCTTCAGCTTCTAACTCTGCTCCTTCCACCCTCAGAATTCCAGTTGTTGCAGCTAGGGCATCCATCTCCAAGTTCCACTTCTGCATCAGTTCATCCTGTTCCTCCAGATCCATGTACCGGATGTCATGACGGAGTGGACACTTGGCCTTCATATGTCCCAGCCTTTTACAATGGTAGCAGAGTGGGGGGAATCTGGATTTCTGCTTGGAGGCATCAATGTCCATAGGGACTGGATTTCCTGGAGAGGGGTTGAAGTGGATAGGGGGGCGTGGTGGGACCAAAGGTCTGATTGTTGGCATAGCAGGGGGGAGTCTGACATATCCTGTGGGAGGCTTGGAAGGGGGTAGGAGTGGGGAGTGAGTACTGGAGCAGAATGCCTCATTTGCCATTCAGGCTTGGTCTACCTGTTGCATTGCCAAGTACCAAACCTCTGGGTCTGAGTCTGAGGGACGGCCTGCTGGGAGGGTAGTGATGGCATTCTGGATGGAAGGGTGTAGACCTTGGTGGAACTTGACCACAATAACTCGGGGGTCTTGGTATCCAGACTTGGAGATGAGGACCTTGAAAGTATCTAGGTAGTCTTCAACAGTCTGCTCTCATTGGTGGTATGATGTGGACTCCAACATGTTTAGTGCATTGGCTTCTGCATTGACAGGGAAAAACCAACCCTTGAATTGTTTGGTGAAGTCTCACCAGTCTGTAAAGGGAAACCCGCCGATGCTAGCTTCCAAGCAGAACAGCTCATCAGCCCACTGTGCTGCACGTCCCAACTTCATCTAAGAGAGGGTCCACAGTATGTTCTGTTTGTCAGAACAGAATTGATCCGCTGAGAGCCTGATGTAGAGCTGGTATGCATTCAGAAATGCATGACCCTTGGCACGTTCTCCATCAAATTCAGGTGGGGTTGCCACCTTGGCCTTGGTGGAGGTGCACAGTGGAGGTGATCATGGATGGGGGTGTGGAGCAGGAGAGGGGGGTTCATGGGCGGTGGCTCAGGACTCATACTCCGCTCTATTGAGGGGCATGGCTGAGATGGAGGGGGGGGTGTTGGAATGCTGTTGTCCTATTGAGTCCATGAGGTTTTGGAGCATGTCATGTATGTCATTCACCATGTCCATCATGTTCCGTTGAAAAGGTGGAAACGTTTGTGGGTTTTAATATAGATAAATGGCTTGTTCTCACTAAGCTTAGTTGAAATTTGATAAGCTTAAGTTAATACAAGTAGTATGAGATAGATAATGGACAGTTTCATCTTTTAGGGTGTTCTGGGGGTGCGTTCTGACAGCAAAATTCAAGAGAATAGTGTTTTTAGAGGTTACATAACAAACAGCCGTTGAAGTTATCTTAGCTGTACGGTGCAACAGTGAAAGGACAATCCCTGTCAATTCAAAGCGCAGGGTCTCTAGTCTCTGGTCTCTGGTCTCTGAACTCTGTTCTCTGTCTCTGTCTCTGGGTTGGTCGACAACCGAAGAAATCACACTTAACGACGCACACTAAATAGTCCTCTGAAACCATTCTTGATCATGGCTCACAGACTTGCATGTGGAAGCAGGGGTGAGACCTCTTGCTTCTCCATGAACAAGCGCAACCATATTTATATTGTTTAGATACATGTGAGAGATAGTAAATATGAAATAGAAAACAATAAGCTTAATTGTTACAGGTACTGCAGAATATTTTGGAAGGTTCAGCAGCATTTCTACCTTGCCCTGGGTTATGGGTTTTTCTCTGATTGACAAATGGCAATTCAGCCAGATGTGTTCCGTGCTTGTCTGCATTATTCTGCGTCCACGCGAGCGCATTAAGCCTCTGGATCAATTATGATCGGAATGTATGGCATATGTACAATCCCTTGATCCATTGTAATTAATCTCAGTCAGGCAGTATGCCGAGGTGCCGGGACCCACAAAGCACTTGTTAATTATGAGTCTTTGATATGATTAGGGTTTTGGGCATCAGGTGTTGCCTCCCAAACATTGGACGTTCCATTCTGTGGTTCGGTCATCATTATTGGGCTCACTATGGGCGTAATACCCCTGCGACAGCTGCTATGTACATTCTTTAGGTTCCAACGAATCCGAGTTCATCAGAAAACTGCTTGTAAGGTCCCTTGATGCAACTGGAGTATACTCGATAGGCTATGTAAAGTCCGGAATCCCTCCAGAGAGTGTTCTGATAGCTTGGTTCACTAAGCTTAGTGATAATGAGCTGGTTTGAACACTTCCAAGGCTTGAATATTCTCAGTTTGGTCAAACTGGCTACTACGGGACATAGTACCAATCCTCTATAGGGTTCTTTAATGATATAGCCAATGATTCTATGTAGAGAATCATTCCAGAGTACAGAATTCATGTATAGGCGTGAAATCGGCGTATCACCATTCAGCTTCAGCTTGTCAGGCCTGTACTGTTGCCATATCTGTGAGAAGTGAGCCTATGGCCTGCTCAATGGTCATTTGAGTTGGTGGTTGCTGCTGCTGCTCTTGGGACATGATGGCAAGGGTGCTGGGAGGTAGAGGAAGGGTGTAGTTGGCACAGGAGAAGTGGTATAACTTGTCCAGGCATTATCAATGGCCAGTCCTCTGGGAATAGACTCAATTCTTCTGTAAGGGCAACCTGGTCACCATGTTGTTATGAATAGTCCGGATCAAGAGGAACAAGAACAACTATTCAACTTTACAAGATGGGTACAGGAAACCACAGACCAGTTATGAGCACAGGAGTATGAAGACGAAGAAGGGGAATATTATAATGCCATGCAGGACCTGGTGAGAGAAGCAGGAATGGAGATAACTCTGGAGGATATTCTGGAATACCCCAAGGACAAAGAAGATAGCCATGGATCAACCAATCCAACCTCCAATACAGATGGAAGCACCAAGAGAGTGGAGACTGAGAATGGAGGAGAATCCATGGAGATAGAATTGGGAGAAGAGAAGTATGAGTCAGAGAAAAGCAATGGAACATCGCACAGCAGTGGAATGGAGAACAAGGACACTGACTCATTGTAATATATAAATAACAGTAGGATGCCATCAGCTAGGATGCGCATCATGGTCAAGACTGCACAGGACAAGTAGAACAGCCCAATAACCTATAACAAGTATATAGTATCTCATAGGTATATAAGGCCTGTACAAGTAGAGATTAAAGCCTTAAGCTTTAATCTTGTTAATAGCAGTCATTAACCCTCTCTGCCTTAACTTGGCATGTTCCCTTGTTATCTCATTGAGTGCAATCCACTAAGCTCTGCAAGGCCAACCATCTCAGACACCTTGTAGAGTGATTGAAGGCTGTCTCCAGTTATCCTTGGATACAGAAGGAGCACAGATCATAACACATGTTGCATTAGCTGAGCAGGGAGAAACCTTAGAGAATTGAGTAAGGTTTCTCCAAGCTCACCTACACTACTTATACTACCTGCCATAAGTCCAAGTTGAGTAATCTACTCTACATAAATGGCTGTGAGGTGTCAGGGATGCCTAAAGTAAGTATAGTCAGGAATGGGCTTGGGATAGGGTCATGCATGCCAGTGAGGGTTCACATCTGCATTGGAGGGGTGTAGGAGGGAATTCCGAGTACTGGGGTGTCAGGGAACAGATTTCTGGGCCCAGGGGGGCTGGAAATTGGATTTCCAAGCATTGAGAGGCTGGGGACCGGATTTCCAAGTGCAGGAGGGCTGGAGATCGGATTTCTGGGTGCAGGGAGTCTGGGAATCAGAATTCCGAATCTACAGTTGTGAGCGATGACCTGGAGTTCCCCTTACAGCTGTTGGGAGTCGGATTGTTTTTTGTGTGAAAACTGATGAGCATGGGAATCTGGTCAAATACAAGTCCCAGATTGTTGCAAAGGGCTTCTTGCAGGTCCCTGGTGAAGACTTCACTGAAACATTCTCCTCTGTCACTAAATTTACCACTCTCTGTGTTTTCCTTGCCTATGCCGCTGAAAAGATAGAAACATTCATGGGTTTTAATATAGATAAAGGGCTTGTTCTCACTAAGCTTAGTTGAAATTTGATAAGCTTAAGTTAATACAAGTAGTATGAGATAGATAATGAACAGTTTCGTCTTTTAGGGTGTTCTGGGGGTGCGTTCTGACAGCAAAATTAGAATAGTGTTTTTAGAGGTTAACAAACAGCTGTTGAAGTTATCTTAGCCATACGGTGCAACAGTGAAAGGACAATCCCTGTCAATTCAAAGCATGGGGTCTCTAGTCTCTGGTCTCTGGTCTCTGAACTCTGTTCTCTGTTTCTGTCTCTGTCTCTAGCACTCTGGAACTCTAAACTCTGGACTCTGTTCTCTGTCTCTGTCTCTGGGTTGGTTGACAACCGAAGAAATCACACTTAATGACACACACTAAATAGTCCTCTGAAACCGTTCTTGATCATGGCTTGCAGACTTGCGTGTGGAAGTGGGGGTGAGACCTCTTGCTTCTCCACGAACAAGCGCAACTATATTTATATTGTTTAGATACTTACGAGAGATAGTAAATATGAAATAGAAAACAATAAGCTTAATTGTTACAGGTACTGCAGAATATTTTGGAAGGTTCGGCAGCATTTCTACCTTGCCCTGGGTTATGGGTTTTTCTCTGATTGATGAATGGCAATCCAGCCAGACATGTTCCGTGCTTGTCTGCATTATTCTGCATCCACGCAAGCGCATTAAGCCTCCAGATCAATTATGATCAGAATGTATGGTGTATGGACAATCCCTTGATCTGTTGTAATTAATCTCAGTCAGGCAATATGCCAAGGTGCCAGGACCCACAAAGCACTTGTTAATTATGAGTCTTTGATATGTCTAGGGTTTTGGGCATTGGGTGTCACCTCCCAAATGTTGGACATTCCGTTCTGTGGTCCAGTCATCATTATTGGGCTCACTATGGGCATAATACACCTGCAACAGCTGCTATGTACATTCTTTAGGTTCCAACAAATCCGAATTCATCAGAAAACTGCTCATAAGGTCCCTGGATGTGACTGGAGTATACTCAATAGGCTATGTAGAGTCCAGAATCCCTCCAGAGAGCATTCTGATAGCTTGGTTCACTAAGCTTAGTGATAATGAGCTGGTTTGAACACTTCCGAGGCTTGAATATCCTCAGTTTGGTTGAACTGGCTACTACGGGACATAGTACCAATCCTCTATAGGGTTCTTTAATGATATAGCCAATGATTCTATGTAGAGAATCATTCCAGAGTACGGAATTCATGTATAGGTGTGAAATCAGTGTATCACCACTCATCTCAATTTCAATATTCATCAGGTGGATGTTGTGGGAGCCTATCTTCAAGGGGAATTAGATGAAGAAATTTATATGGAGGTTCTGGAGGGTGTAGAGAAGTATGGGTCAGGTGCTCACTATTGGAGGTTGAGGAAACCAATATACAGCCTACATCAGTCTGGAAGACAATGGAAGAAGAAGCTACATGAAGTCCTCACCAGACCTGGCTTCACACATGCCTTTGCCAATGATTATTTGTATTTCAGCAAGGAGGACAGCAAGATTATACTCATTGTCCTCATTCATGTTGACAATATGGCTATTGCAGGTCCTGGAGGATGCAAGATCATGTCCTTCAAGTTGGCTCTAGGTGGAGAGTTTGACACTACCAATCTCAGGGAGCTCAAGTACATGCTTGGGATTGCCATTGTACGAGATCATGCAAATTGCCTCATATATCTCAACCAAATGGCCTACATCTGCCAAATGCTTGTCCAGTTCAGCATGCAGGATGCAAACCTGGTTTCCACCCCCCTTCCTGTTAAACATAACCTCACCCAGTCTCATTCCCCTGGCACCACCAATGAAAAACACACCTATGTTGAACATGCAGGTGATATCCATTACCTGTCCCTTGTTGGCTCACTCCTCTTTGCCACACAGATGCAACCTGACATCCAGTTTGCTGTTGGCCTCATTGCCCAATTTGGTGGTAACCCAGGCATCACTCATTTGGAGGCTGTGAAGCATGTTCTCCGTTACCTCAAGGGTACAGCCAATTACAGTCTGATCTTGGGAAGATGTGGGCTGGATGCTTTCGACTTGGTTGGTTGGACGGATTCTGATTGGGCTCAGGATTCCAATGACCGAAGGTCCATCAGAGGTTTTGTTTTTGAAGTCGCTGGTAGCTCTACTTCATGGTCTTCGAAGAAACAACCCACAGTTGCCACCTCATCTGTTGAGGCTGAGTACATTATGGCTGCCAATGCCACCAAGGAGGTGATCTGGCTTCACACATTGCTCAAGGAGCTGGATTTCCCACAAACGATCACTACCATCATCCACACAGACAACCAGGGGTGTATTGTGCTTTCCACCAATCCGGTTGCCCATTCTTGCGCCAAGCATATTGACATACATCACCATTTTATCCATGAACACATGGAGACCAAGGAGATCAAGTTGCGCTATGTGTCTATGACAAATATGCTTGCAGATATTTTCACCAAGGCTCTCCCTCAAGTTTGTTAAGTTCCATGCTTGTCTTGGTGTGTTGCCCCCTAACTGACATCTCACTGAGTGGGAGTGTCGAAATACTGAGCCGTCCAGCTCAATGTTGCTTATTGTTTTCTTGGCTATTTCATATTGCCCTTAGTCACTGTAGGTACTTCATCATGGACTTTTTATGTTCCTGCTAGCAATGACGATCGAGTTACATTACTTAGCAAATAATTGTACACATTCTCGTTGTACTTAGGTAGTGGTCCGAGCACCTGTGGACCCCAGTTTTCCTATACTGGGTCCCAGTGGTCCCAAACTTATACATATTGTGTCTCGAGTCATACGTCTGCGCGAATACCGAATCATCAAGAGAGCTATACTCCAGAGGGTGTAGTGCAGCCAACTGATACAAGAGTCAGTCGCACACCACATCAATGGGGTTTTTCGATCGCTGGAGATTGACAGAAAGGAGCCAATACGGGGAAGGAGGCCAGGGAATAACCCAAAGGATTTCAAACAGCTAGGTGCTGACCTATCAACCTCAAGTACCAATGTACACATTAAATTTGTCGTATGATATTACTAATCAACTCGTGCACTATACTTCGAAGTATTTGTTCCTACTACTTGCCTATCTAGACTCTAGAACCCGTTTAACTACACCAAGCCCAAGAGACACGATTCCAGACCGAATAAACGCAGACAAAAAGAGGCCTGCGGGAAATACAGGAGAAAGCAAAGCAGGTGGGAGAAAGGATGGAAACATTGTCCAACCCAAAGGTGGCTAACAGAGAGGCGCGCACACAGAACCAAGCGGGTACTCACCCTGACCATGGGGTGATATAGTACAAGGATCAATGAGACGATATGAGACAGGAGAGAAAAAAGGGAGCACATAACGTTGCCAATATGAGGTGCCACCTCTTAGAAGGATCTGCTATCAATATCGACGAAACGTCCAGATGAGGGAAACTGGGAGGCCTAGCCAGCGAGAAAAGAAACATGAACCGGTCAACAGAACACACGGGAAAAAGCAGAAACTCCCACTTGAGGGGAAATAATTGAACCAAACCAGTTCGAAAAATCCTCCTCTCGCACTTCCTCAGGTGCAATATCCTCCCACCCTTCTGGTCCCCTCCAATCCATATCCTGATACCGCACAAACTCAAACCCAAACTCATTGACAGCTCCAAGCGTAGCAGGGTCATCCTCAGGATCAGGACTAAACGGCAAGAACGGCATCTGCCACAACTGCTGGCCGTTCGGCATCGCCAACTGCCGACTCAACGGGCTCAGCAGGCGCTCGCCTGAGACACTGCCGGGTGGTAGCGATGCAGGTGCCTAGATGTAGTAGTTGGGGAAGATTGGCTGGGGTTGAAAGGTGGTGGGATTGAGAGTGTTGGTGTTGAGTGGGCTGGGTTGGAGGGGCTGGGCCTGTACTTGTGCTTGTGCTTGTGATAGATGGGGTGCAGGGGGCAAGATCGTCGCGTCGAACATGGGACTATCTGTTTCCAAGTGATTCCATGGCTGGCGTGGAATCCCATTATGAGGCAAGGAATTGATCATGGGCTGAGACGGAGGGTTCGGTGTTGACTGAAACAAAGACTGTGACAAGAGGTCGAGGGGAATAAGTAGCCGACGAGTGGTCTCACTTTGGGACCGTTGACCTGCCTGTCGATTTTTAAATGGCGCCCATAAAACGTATGGATCCCACTAGAGCACAGGCGTGAATTTTTTATTTTTGAGACTGATATTAGGATTTGGGCAAGACAGATAGTGAACATGGAAAAGGTTGAGGTTTGGTAGCTCGTTTCACAATCATCAAACTGAACAATCTGCGGAAGCCCATCTTGTACTCGCACGGGCTCTGATGGAATGTTTCCCCAAACAAACGATACATGCCAAGAGAGTGTGTTCAAACAAAAAAAGTCCGAAAATGAGGAAAACGAGGTCAGGAACACTGTACGCTCTGGCATTGCTTCAATCTTGCCACTAGCGTCCTCATGCGCCCACAGCTTGAACATTGTTTTCGCAGGGGGACAGGGAGATACTGAACATCCGTGAGCAGGGTTATCGTCATTGACATATGGACCGAATCGTGCCCTCTCGAATACAACCAAACACAAACTAACACCTGCGGCTCAACCGTGGTTTGAACTTCAGGACCCCTCTCTGGTGTAAGTCCACTGCCTCTGGCAAGTCAATAGTGTAAAATTGAGGGGACGCCATTGGTGGGCGGCCTCACTAAACAGGAACAATCAACGAATGAGCGGGACCCGAGATAGTATCCGAAGGTCAAGGGAGGAATTTACATGAGCTCGCCACCATTTATACAACTTACTTGATGAAGTAAGCCAGCAGGCTTACAAAAATTCAGCATAGTTCCAAGCTCGGGGTCGAACTCCCAATGCCAGAAAACTCCTTGATCACCTCGGCCAAGAGTGTACTCCCCCGAGCACTTGGGTCCTTGACGCAATAGTTTTCAAGAAAACACCTTAAAATTGGAGGTGACGGATGTTCGACATAGTGTGAGGATGCCTGATGCCTTGAAATGTTTGACTCCCTGTAGATAACGTTAGGGAGTTGCTTGAAAGCCGGAACAGTGACCAGTTATTGCTTACCTGTAAAAATGCAGCGGGGTGGAAGTCCTTGGGGTCGGCCGATGAGACTTGGTAACTTAATAGTGGTCCGATCAACGAATTCATACCAACCTTTACTAAGCCGGCACACTATTCCAAGCCTCTTTGAGAAGGTGCTTACATAAAACTAGCAAGAACTTGCGATACCAAGGCCCTTGAGTCTTTGTAAGCCCAACGATCCCGAATTATGTGATTGAAGGTATTTGAAGAGGTGCCTTATTGATGCACCAAAACAATGTCTTTCAAAAAAGGATTGCCATACTCGCTCGAAAGAGGCCAAGAAAGTGAGGCAACTGTATATGGCAGTTTGGGTACTGGAGTGAGACCTACAGCGTGCATGTTAATCATTGTGCAGCAAGGTGAGGTGGGGCGTGAAAGAATGACTTGTGCTAAAACGCAACAACACCCAACTCTCTTCCAAATTCACGGTCCAGGAGTGTCAATGAGGTGGCTAGGTTATTTTGATTGTAGTTTGGGTGTTCTGCACTATAATAGTAGGGATGTGAGATATCAATGTCTTCTCAAGGCTCAAAGGGCTTTTGGTTGCCCCGGAAATGAAGGATCACAAAAAGCTGGTCACAGATGGTGCTGAAGTCGTGGTTGGAAGTCCAAGTCTGTTACAAAATGTGGCTGCATTCCCATGCTCCTCGAGAATGGCGGTCAATATGAGCTGTGTGGATGAAAGTAAATGAACAGGGATATGCTGCATGATAAGCATCCACGAAGCATCGAACTGGGCAAACGTTGAGGTAGTAGCATCCAGCATGGACTGGGGGGTAGCATCAAGAACCATATATAGTTGTTCCTCCAGCCCGATTTGAGGGGTAGTGTTCAATGAATCGAAGTACAGCCGAAGGATAGGCGTAAAACCCCGCCGAAGCATCCACAAGCTTCTGCATGTCTTCGCTTGAGGGCCATGGTGAATAAAATGAGAGGCAGCGATGTTGAAGGATGTCCTTGAATTTTCCCTCAAGGTACAACCTGATTTCCCCATCAACTTCACCAGAGATGAGGAGGAGAATAAAGCGACAAAGGGCAGCAATACTCTCCAAGTAGAATGTGTCCTCGATTTTACCTCAGGACGGCTGAAGAAGGCCCAATGAAGGGATTAGTATGCTCATGAGTGGATGCTGCGACGATTTCAATGACTTCCAAGTGTGCATCTTCGCTTTTGCATTTGTCGAGACTGTCGGTGAAAGGCACCCTCATCAGCACGCCTCTGCCTCTTTCATTTAACTGCTGGAGTGGCCCAACAATGAGGGCCTGAAACAAGATGCCATTGCCTTCTTGGCGGTAGCCCTGCCTCTGGAACGGTCGCTTCAAGAAGGATGTCAATGCCTGACAAAAGGATGAGCTGGGTGTTCCAATCTTTGACTGCGCTGCTCTACCAGGGCTTGATCCCCCATAAACGTTGGTAACGTTGAGGTTTGCATCCGTAACTGTCCACCATTTATTGTCATGCTCTGGACTTTGAGAAGAGGGGCATGACGACGATTATAGTTTGAGTGGGTGAGAAAGATGATTGTGATGCAGATAGAGGATGAACCAGTGAAAGTGGGATGGCAACATTGCAGCATTTAACTATATTTGAACACAAGATATCCTTTGTTTATATGTTAAATACCGACAGGGACGTCATAGCTATCAATTTTTATTCTGCCTTGAGATATTTGTTAGATACTTTTTCTTTTCATTCAATATCACAAAGGGAGTACTTATACCTTAGCAGGCATCTCGTAATGGGAACAGGTCCCGTGACTCTCACTTCATAATCTATCCCCCGCTTTCCACTCTACGCGCTTGTCACCCTATGGGGAGACTGATACCTCCAGGCGGTCTACCGAGTCTAACACCCTCTAGGTCGAGGGCATCCTTCGCTCTTGGCGGCGGCGGCGGCGGCCGGCCGGCCAGGTCTTTCATCGTTATCCCAGACGATGACTCCCTCCCGAACGGCGCGAGCACCCCCACCGCGCCCGTAACTGAACTTTCATCGGTAGCGGGCCCACATCCACAGACCCTCACCTTGCCTCAGTCGCTGGGGACAACGGAAGTTCCTCTGCGTACTACCGCGGCTTCAGCTGCACCCGTTATTCAGACCACTGTAGTTACCACACCTGCGCCTCAAGTTGGTGTGAATACTGGGACTACCACGAGCCGTTCTGGGCATAAGAAAAAGTCATGGCCCTTCCGGCTCTTTCACGGGATATTTTCAAAGGAGAAATAAGACGCTGATAGTTGGAACAATAGAATCTATGCCGTGATACGGCTATGTGGGGACGGCGCCTAGACGTATGTAATTAGAGCATCTTATAGACTGTCTCGTTTACTCAGTTCTTAATAGATCCTTAGTTAGTCGGGGGCATTGTTTCGAGCTCCAAGCAGCCTGGACTCGTAGCACAGCTCTGTGTTATCTCTCTCTTTCGATTGGGTCCCTCTCGTCTGAGTGCGATCTCTTGTGTATACTCCTCTGGTTACCAATGCACTGACTCCTACCTGATTAACGTGCATGGGACTCCTTGCTCTTCCACTCGTGTAAAGCACCCCAGAAAAACGTGGCAGCTACTATAGCCATGCAAATCACCAGCTCAATCACCACTTTCCTTCATCAGCAGTACTCGAAATGCATAGGCCCCGCTGCAACAAAAAACGAAAGATCAAGAGAAGAGTTCCCACATCAGCAGAAGCAGGGGCTGTATGTGTCAACTTTATGGTGAGGCTCTACAGATAGAGCTCATTCTCCCACCAGCCTGAACCATTATCTGATCTATTGGTAGACGTACTCAGCGTCACGCTCGTTTCGCGAACCGCTGAGGTGTGTTGGTAAGCTAAGTCTTTTTATATATTGAGGACAAGAATTGTATAGTTGTAAAAAAAACGGAACACCGGCACACAGAATATGAAATAAGCGTGTGCCGGTGTGTGTGCAGAGCGACTCTGCTTTTGTTAAGTTAGTCCGAAAACGGAAGTGACCGAAGTCACTGTGTCTCGCCGACACTGCGTCTCACCAACATGATCACCTCTGAGTGGCAATCCCCCGACTGTTACGATAGCCACCCGTTCCTGGTCGATTTTAAGATCCGACTTGCTCGCAACCCGGTCTGGCTTTTCGGCTTGTCGGCATGAAGACCTTCAACCATTTTGGTCGATATAGAATCTTTCTAATGCCCGCAGATGGCCATCGACAGGTACCAACTTCCACATATCTCGTAACAGGACAAGCCGCTGTGCCTCTCCACTACTGTACCCATTTTCTATCTGTGCCCCCCAAGTCAATCCCTCGCTTTCGGTTTCTGAGTGCCTGTAACCCTATGGAAGGCCATCGAAAGCGAGTAAGAACACTTTCTGCGTCGAGGGCATCTTTCGCTCGTGGCAGCGCCGCCCGCCGCCACCGCCCGACCGGGTCTTACATCGTGATCCTAGACAACAATCCTCCTCCTCCGAACGGTGTCAGCGCCCACACCGCGCCCGCTGCTGCACTCTCATGGGTGGCGGGCTCGCAACCGTTGACCCTTACTTTACCTTGGCAGTTGCCAGGGATAACAGGTCTCCCTTTGCGTACTCCCGTGGTTTCGGCCACACTCATTATTCAGCCCGCGGTATTTATCGCACCTACTCCTCCTCCTCAAGTTTGTGTGAATACTAGGGACACATCGGGCCGTGAGGGGCATGTAAAAACATGGCTCTTCCGGCTCCTTCGCAGAATCTTTTCGATGGGACGACGAGAAGTCGGTAGTTGAAATGGCAAGATCACGCCAAACTAAGGGTATCGTCGTAGCTATGCGAGTATAGTACTTTGATGCGGACATTGTAGTTAGACCATCTTATGTACTTTCTGGTCCACCTGGGCCTATTATATCATTCCTTCTGTGTGGTCAAGCACAAGTTGCTGTCGCATCAGCTGAAGGACTGGTCCCGATGGCCTGGTGGATACATTTCCCGGGCTTGGGTCGGAATCTCGTGGTGATGGAGAGAAACTTGCACCCTTGACACCAACTGGTGGAGGTGTCTGGACGTCAGTGAAGGAAGTGTGTTCACAACTTCTGAAGCCAGTTACAAGTTTTCGAGGGGGGTCCTATAGGCGCATAGCAGCCAACGGTCAACGACGAAGCAGTTGGATTGACCCGTTGATTGCCGAACGGGACCGAGAGGGTCCGATGGATTGCGTCGGGGTTCAGGAGGTGTTACATCATTCGGCTGGGCCCACAAACGCATCGCTCGCGGCGGGGTAGTCGGGCACGCCGGGCGTACTGGTAGGGCAATCATACGGCATAGAACTATTTCCACGCAATATTAACACTGCTTTCCGGTTAACAAAGCCAGGAACGCCCCACCCCGATGCGTCCAGGCCTCTTCTCTGTTCGGACTCAACATCTACATCAAGGCATAGCGGACGGAGATCTCGGGGTTCATCCGGCCTTGTCTCCCCCCAGGCTCGGTGATAGGAGCTGAGGCAGCAAAGCCCCGTGAGAACAAGGGTGGAGAAGAAGAAGCTTTATTGCAGATCATGGCTGGGAGGAGCGGGCAGGACGCCGACGAGGGTGTCCTTGATGGTCTACATGGTATCTGCGGCGAGCACCAGGACAGGACCAGTGAATGGGGTGGCTTAGGCGTAACCAAACCTGTCCTAGGTGTGTTTGACCAGATAGCCTACTTCATCGTATACTGAGGTCATTATCCCTTGTTTGATTTGTCTTCGTGAGAGGGCTTTTGTTTGAGTTCTAGAATTCGGAACAGGTACAATACGGCGGTGGGGGCCCTGATACCCGTGTATGACCATAACCCGCTTCATAGTGTGTGTTTTGCTCTTCTTCGGATGGAGCAAGCCATATGGTTGCGTTTTCCAGTTGTCGCGTGTGACGAGTTCATGAGATCAGAGGAACTCGGCGCCACACCCCACCACCCGAGACAGCACAAGACTCTAGTAGCGATTCAGCACACCAGAATGTACACCATCGAAGCGAAGACGCATCCTGTGTATGAGAAGGTGATGATATTCGAAAGCGCAGTTCGGCCTGGTGCTGTTCAACCCTTTCAGATGGAAGGTCGCACAAAAGGGCAGATTATTACCAGACCAAAAATGAAGGTTCGGGTCCGCGAGACAAACCCCAAGAATGCGATTGTTAAGTTTAAACGAGTTGCTGTTAAGCTTCAACGGACCGTGAGACGGACATGCTCGGCCACCTTCTTTGCGCGACCATCACATGATCATACCATTTGTTCCATCCTTGTCGAGAAGTACAAGTACAGCTTGACGGGCGCCCTGAGCTGGGCCTCATTGGTTCCACGATTCGCAAAGGCGCTCGACGCCCATGGAGCTTGAACGTGCAGGGATTCCGGTTGTACCTGAAATATTTCGTCATTCCGTGGGCTGCCAAGTGTCCAGCCTCCAGTGAGGCACCCTGCAAAAGAGTAGAGGCAGGTGAATGGGGTTTTCCTCCAGGAAAGCTTGCTATGGTAGACGGCGGATGTACTGGGGGTATCTTATTCGCACAGTTCAGGAAAATTGGGCCGCTGTGAGTGGTCTATAAATACGTGACATAAATACAACAATTCAGAGCACAGTAAACGGATAATAAGTTCTCTTCTCCCACAGCTGAAATTCCCTGCACATTGTCCACCGCACACATAACAGCTTTTCCTTTTGTACGATGTGTATGTCCGCCCATATCGGATGGCCGCTCTAACCTAACAAGTCGAAAACGTGTGTACGCCAAGGTAGATTTCCAAAAACTAGAGCGTTCCTGAACCACTGTGGATAAAAATAAGTAATTGGTTTTTCACCCTTTCATATCGAACCCACCTTTTATGCGCTCAAGGCCGCTCATCCGGTGACATAAACGGCGCCCTTCCACTCGCACTTTGCCATGCCCCTTGGCGTGCCTGCAGACCCTTTAACAACGTGTAGAGTACCCTTCGGACTTGTGGCATGAACTGGTTTATCACTTCCTGGGATGGATCCTCCGCTAGGCATCGCTCAAGGACAGAACGCAGGTCCCTGGTAAAAGTGCTGATATGACTATGTAGATTTTTCAGTCAGTAGGGGCCGGAGGGGGAGGGGGCTGGTTGACGGTTGGAATAGGGCTCACTTGAGGTCAATGCCATGGTAAGCAAACGCGGTGGTCGTAGTGTGGAATTCAGTTCCGACTCTGACAAAAATGTCGCTGACGGCTCTCTCAGTCGCCTGCCCGGCACCCCATTGCGTGAGGGTGGATTGGAGTTCTTTCGTAGATGTGAGGAGTTGTCGAACGGCAGTCGGGACATCGCCTTGATATTGCTGAGTAAGAAACGTTTGTCAGTGTCGAATGAGGCAGGGATGTGAAGGGTGTACGGACCGAGGGTTGATATGCACCACTGTAGGTCGTGCTGGCAGTATTAGTGCTCGAGCTGGAGGCACGCGAGCTAATGGTCGTGAATCTCGAGGACATCGAAGCGGTATGCAGGTGTCTGGTGGACGATGGCTTTGGGAATATAAGCGATTGCTAGAAGACGTCCGAAAGCCGTGTTCTTGTCCGGGTTGAATTCATGAGCTCTGACTCAACAGCTCTTTTTATAACGCAAGCAGGCTGATGCAGCGACCGCCGGGAGAGATAACATCGGAAGCAAGGGGTGATGTCAATAATGGGTCCGTGGAAGCCTGACCTATTGGGCATCGCCTCATCTGTGTTTTTTGTTCACACCGCCGTCGAGCTACCAGTAAAGGGTTCTTTTCCAGATGGAAGGAGAGGGTGGCCAGTGTCGAAGGACGTGGCATTACGTAAGACCACCGCACCGCCTTTGCCCTTTCCCGAGTCAAGCACAGATCACCAGCCAAGTCTCCTACGATGGCCCATCAGGCAAATGTAATTGACTTTTTATCCATCAACTTCGGTTGCACCGGAACTCACAGAAATACTGCCTTCCACTTCTCAGTTGACGGTCCCTCCACTACATGATGCTAGTTGCCAACAGTTAACTTCATTTCGCAGCTGAGTCCTCTACCCCCGTGCGGCGTCAATCACTCGTCTCCAAGAATGATACAGGCGAAACGACACAGGCTTATCTGTTTCAAGCCTTCCGTTGATCTTCCCCTGCTCCGGGGCCGCACAGAGAAGGCAGGCGGTTCCAATTATAACACCCGGACTATCAACACTCGGAACCGGGCATTTCTGACCCTGGCAGTGCACCCCGGAACAAACGACTGTGATTGACTATCGAGGCTCCGTGAATGCTTGAAGAGCAGTTTTACCGAGGCCTGCATGTCTCGTTTCGTTGTTTTGATGCAACATGGCATGATGTTATTGGCTTTGTACACTCACTCCACAGTGCCATGGGTATTTGTGCACTTGACAACCCAAAGACCCGTTTAAAGGTGACCGATGAATGATGCGGGTGATCTTCACTTGGTTAATCTATCACTCCGAAAGTGCTACAACCTCATCACTGGAGAAGTAGGGCGAACTCAACAGATGTCTATGGCAACATCACATTCCCAGGAAATGTTCGTACCAAGGCACAATCGGTCATTTGGACCTGAGTCCGTGCTTTATGCGTATACCTATCCTTTTTGCCTTATTATTCTCCCATATATCGTTTCCTTGATGTCTAGAGAGTGAGTTGACGGTCGGCATACGATGAAGTTTCGTTGATCTATTACATTATGATATATGTTTCACCTCAAGTTCTTCCCCGAAGCAGGACGAAAACTTTTTCCTCAATGTACACGAGGGGAAACAGATGGGTTCCATATTGTACGTGTCAGGGCAGCGGGAACCCGGTTCACATTGACATGCTATGCGTGCTCGAGCCTCGGCTATCAGATGTTATCAAGGCGTCTAGGCCTTGTGTTATACCCATCTCCCAGTTTACCTCTCCTCGCCGGCTACCGGGCTTCGACTAGTTTTGCGTCGTACTATCGATTTGAAGGCCCACCGCAGAATGGACATATTTGATCGATCGAGGGTCACTACAACAAACGTCGATACGGTATACAGACACCGCAGGTGGCCGCTCTTGTCGGACGTCCTGGGCTCTCAAATTCCCACTCTATCACGTTGATCATGCAAAAGGCCGAAATTTTGATGTGTTCATTACTCAATACGTAGGGGGGGCGAATGCGGGAGAACCTGCCTACATTGCCGCTTATACGCTTGGATTTCCAGAGACAGTGATCACCGACAATGGCCACCTCACAGGATCCGCTGTTCGCAATCGCAGGGCAATTCCGAGATGGTGTGAGCGACGGGTGTTTCAAATTGACAACTCATACAACCCACGTTCACTCTCAGGTCGGCGTAAAAGGCCCGTTTCCGGTAAATCTAGAACCTGCCTTGCGTTCTACGCGATTCAATATTTGTGATGCCGAGTAATTTTCTTACTTCCATAAAGCCCGTCCGTTATGAGCTTGAGTGACCCTATGAACGTGTCTATCCTCACGAATCAGGGAACGGCGTACCTCATCGTCACCAGGCCCTGTCATGAGGCGCGGCCAAATTTACCCTCCATTAAGCACAGACATGAAGTCGGCCAATCTCCTCTTACCTCTCCTCACTTTTTTATGTGCTGCCTATAGCAATGCTGTAACCATACCAAACGCTGATATTCCACTCTTTTATCTCGTTGCTTCGTCCTCAAGCCAGTCTAATAATCTTCTAGTATGTTTTCCAGCAACGCACGCCGTACCGTGTATCTCGTATCTAATGTAGTCAAGCTCTTCGCTTCCCCAGTGGAAGCGGAAGTTGTGCTACTTTGCTCGGCAGCGGTTCCTTCCCCAAGTTTTATTTCTGGCAAGGGAATCTTGTGGTGGTTGATCCCAATGGCGGAAGTTATCCTTTGCGGCCGCTCATCAATACCAGTCTAACTGCCACCGGATGTAGCAAGAGCGGTCCCCTCGGGTTTGTTATGGGGGCTTCCTCGAACAAGTGTGCAAAGTATGGGAATTTCCAGATCCAGTCGTTTATCGAAAATTCCCAGCTTGGGGCGAAGCTTGTTGTGGATTATACTGGGAGATTTTATGCATGTGGCTCGAATAAGGATGTGTGTCGCTTTTAAATGTGTCATATGTGGGCTGCTCATAACAGACTTTTCCTCCAGATTTATTACAAGACATCCCCCAACGATGGTCCATCTGGTTGTACGCCTATTGAGTTGTACACTGTACCGGTTATGTAGGCAGAGACTATTATGGCCGTGGTTGGGCGGTTTCTTCCACCTGCATTCTTCATCTTGGGACACATGCGCGAATCATCCTCAAGATTGTTATACAAAAAACTTCACTAGGACAGTTTTGGACATGAATAGAAGTCGCAATGATAATCCCAGCTCAGCTCTTTCACTTTGAGTCGAATTCTGATTTTCAATCACAGATAGTGCAAAGAACCGGATCATCAGATTTGATTGCTCGATTTCTATCCCGGTAGATATTTGGGGTGTGTAGAAGTCACAGATAAGGCCGTGCGGAGCAGTTGGGATGTCAACTGAGGGGAGGAGGCATGCTCAGAAAAGAGAAACTAGCTCACAAGCCGTGACACAAACCGGCATCTCTTTCGGAACAGGTCATCGCCACGGCGCTTACTTTTGGAACTGTGCTGGGGGCTCCTTGAAATGTAGCGTCGTGCTCAACAGTGTCTTTTGCATCCTTGGATCATGCCGAAGAACTGTTGCAGTCTCATATCATTCCTCCTACATTGATAAGGCAATGCGCTCCTAGCCACTGCCTACTGAGGCAGAGACTGTGCAGCCTCCATCCAGGTAGTCACTGTGGCCCCGAGTATGGTGGCTGTTTCTCATATCAGATAAGACAACAAATCACGTGCTCTGGGGAACGTGTCGCAGCTTGTCGTCATTTGGCTCAGAACCGTTAATAGCGTCTTCTGCCGCTCATCTCACCTCCCTCGTCCCCTCGTCTCCAGCATCTTTCATACGATGTCGGAAAACACAGAAGCACCTCCGGATCCCTACCTTGTCATCGCTTTCTGTGCGACTAGTAAGACCAGCTACTCGAAACAACAGATGCGAGAGGAAGCGAAAAAGGCTGAGCAGCAGTACAGACGGCTGATTGACACGTTGACTTTTGCTGGATTGAGGGCTGTTGGAAGGAGGGGAGAGTCGCTGGGCCAGCTGCTCATCTTTATAACATGCCCATTGAGCCACCTACACAACCTGATCAGGAGAGAGCGGTGAGCGGAGGTTCCTCTAACGGGTTGGATGAACCGCTGAAGCTGAGACCTGTTCGCGTTTTCCAGACATACAGACTTTTTGTCTGGGCTTCCGGCTACTCCGGTGTCTACTGGTTCCGCCATCGAACCTCTGTGCCCAGCTGATAGGATAAGACTTACACATGCCTACATCACCTCGAGCCCAGGCGACGGCGGTCTCGGGATTTCTCCTGGATCCTCAGAGTGGGATCTGGTCGAGTCCGTCTTTCCATTGCATGATCGGTTTTTCAATGATGCATGGGTCCGTTCGTGGAACGTGCAGAAAATTGCCTCTGTAGATCTGGGCAGAGTTCGGGAGCAAGTATGTCAACGTCCCACTGATTTCGCCAGACCTCTGAAACCTATGACTAGTTCGGTGACTCGGTGGCTCTCTACTTTGCTTTCCTTGCCAGTTATACAAAGGCTCTCTTATTCCCTGCAACGCTAGGCCTTTTCGCGTACTTTTCCCTTCCCTCATATTCACCCGTCTACTCCGTGCTTCTATGCATCTGGTCTGTGACTTTTGTTGAATGGTGGCGCGTACGGGAACGTATCCTTTCCTTACGTTTCGGAACTCGCGGCTCCTTCCGCGTCGAGAAACGTCGCGTCCAATATCGTCAGGGACAGAGCTGGTGGGGACGCGAGCTACGTATTCTTGCGAGCTTGCCCGTCATAATGTTGTTTGCTGGCGTTCTGATTGCCATCCTCACATTTATCTTCGTATTTGAGGCCTTTGTTGCGCAGATTTACCAGGGTCCCGGGAAGCACCTCATTGTGCGTTTTACATGCCACTATCAGTTTTCACTAACTGATCGTTCTTTAGACATTCTCTCCTACCATACTGTTTATAGCCCTGGTGCCTCGTGTGCTTGGACTTTACCAAGCACTGGCTACTCGACTCACTTCATGGGAAAACCATGGCCACCAATCAACCTACAACGCTTCCCTCACTTTGAAGACTTTCGCGCTCAGTTCCATTGTGGCCTATATGTCTCTTGGCCTGAGTGCTTTCATTTACGTGCCATTTGGCGAAGGCGTCATGCGCTCCATACAGTCGGTGTTCGCAGGAACCCTTGCAAACGACCCATCTAGTGGTGGACTCGCAGCCAAGATAATAGGCGCTCTTAACGGCACTGCTATTCACTCGACCATCACTACCAGTGAATTTGTGGAGAAAAAGTTGGCTCCTGGCCCAAGTATCTGGGATATGGATGTCAACCGGGCGAGACAGAAGTTGAATCCTACAAGGCTGAGAGATCAGATGTTTGCGTATACGGTTACAAATCAGGTCATCAACACATTCAACGAGATCGGCCTCCCTTATGTCATGCGTTTTGTTGCCACCTTTCGCAATGGCAAGAGTAACTCAAAGCCGGGCACGCCTAGTGGTGAACCGAAGAAAAGGGTCGTTTTTGAAGATGAGAAGGAGAAGGGAGGGATCGGGGAAAGGTTATTTTTGGACAGAGTTAGGAGTGAAGTCGCTCTGCCAGAATATGATTTGTTCGCGGATTACAGCGAGATGGTGATTCAGTTTGGCTATGTGGCTTTATGGTCGACAATTTGGCCTTTGGCAGGTGGTGAGTGCCATCTCACTTTGAGCTCTGCACTTAGTATACTGAGTTCATGCTCATTCAGTCATGGCATTCGTGAACAATATCTTCGAGCTTCAATCCGACGCGTTCAAGATGACTGTCCATCATCGCCGTCCCGTACCTTCACGCACGGATACAATCGGTCCATGGCTTGACGCACTTTCTTTCCTGACTTGGCTTGGCGCGCTCACAAATTCGGCTCTTGTGTATCTTTTCTCGCCTGAACTCAAACCATCTTTACCTCCATCCACTCTCAACACCCTACGAGCTGAAGAGCATCTTGTCAGTGCATCAGGGGGTAACCTCAACGGCAACGACAACTGGGGCATCGATGGGACTGATCTGAGGACGTACAATGCTACCAAGGAACTGCTCCTAAAAGCTGCTTTAGTTGCTCTAGCTGCATCCCATGGTTACATCATCTTGAGGGTCGTCGTGAGACACCTTGTAGAGCGTATCTGCTGGAAGGGAAGTCGGGAAGTGGTGGAGAGGGAGAGAGAAGAGCGAGCGATGAAAGAGAGATTTTTGGATGGGAAATTTGAGGCTGGGGTTGGTATTGGTGGGAAGGTTGGAGGAGCGAAATCGGCTGCTGAACCCGGCTCGTTACCTGTTGAGACTGGTATAGAGGTGGGGGACGAGATGGGGTTTTGGGAACATGATGAGGGCGTGGACGAGATCAAAAGGCTAGCAAAGGAGGCGTAGTGTATCCGCTCCCATTGGGGATCGTTGCCGGTGTCATATGTCCTATTTTCCTTCTTGTGACAACGAAGTATTGAAGCATCCCTATCAGTTGCAAATGTTACACATGCTCGTTTCGATAGTGTACCATACTGGTATTTCCTTAGCAGATGCTAATCACGTCAATCATGTATAACGTTCCAGATATTGTGATGCTAAGGCTGGAGCAACACCTAGTATCGAGCTGACTCAGGTATGCCTGGGTGGTGTGGCTAGGACCAAGAAATGACATCACGTATCTAAAGCAGTCGACCACTTCGTTTTGTATTGCGCACCCCGTGGACGGTGTTCATGCTATTCAATGGGCGTTGGAATTATCCCGAATCCCTGTGACCTTGGCTTCTGGAAGACCATGCACAAGGCCATGGGACTTTCTGGCTGCTTATGATCCAACTCGCGGCACGACCACTGGAGGGGACACAGGCCACGCAAGGGAGCTGTACAGATAGCTCGATTCCATGTTTCAGCTGGTGTTGCCATGATGATGGGCAGACGAGAAGGCGGGGTTTTTCGCTCTTTGTGCGCGCTTCCACGAGTTCCACTTTTGTCCATCCGCAATTGCTTTCCCACCTTTCGTCATACGGCCCAAGTCAGGTTCTATGGGTTTAGAAGCTGAGATTCTCAGCTATTTAAAGCTCTGTTATAAGACGCATGAGGGGGGTAGGGATTGGAATGACTTTCCTACCTTGAAGTGTCGTAGCTTAGGCCCTGCTGGCCGTTCTATTGACTCCCTGGAAACGCTGAACGTTTGAAAAATGTTGTTGCGTTCTTTTGTAGCGCTGGCGATCCTCCCTGTGTTCGCAGGTGCCCAGGATCTTGGCGTTCCCCTTTCTTGGCGGGTACGCATGCCCCCCCCCCCCTATCTGTTGATCCCCAACCTATGAAGACACGTTACTGACCCGAGCAACTTTTCTGTGTAGAAATTTGGCACCGACCGCCCGTTGTCTGAGCGAGTTTCAATTGCTCAGAATGCCATCAATACCATCTTGCCACAGCTTAATGCTAATACTGGGGAATTCAATGGTGGGTGGGGGGCATGTAGCTGCCATTCATATTGAGAAATGTCTTTTTATCAGGCATTGGGTATTGGCAGTCCGGAAATGTTTGGACTACGATGGCCAACCAGGATTTCTTTACCAAGACGAATGTCAATCAGGCATCGGTAGTTAGGAACCTCAATCTCGTGTTCGGGTTGCGACAAAATTATGATCAGTTTGGGTGAGCAAGTTGCAGCGAATCAAAATCTTGGTCTATTCTTACTAGCTTTCCTAGGGTGAGCTCAGGATGCAGGTTCAAGAGCTTTTATGTCTAACCTCCTACGAATGACGTAGTTCAACGATGATGCCCTGTGGGGTTATAGATTCCTGTCATGCTGGTAATGGCGTTTACACCTAACCTTTTAGATGGTGGGCGCAGGCTGCTTTAGCAGGCTATCGTGCGTACAGGGACAATAATTTGCTTTCCCATGCGGTTGCTGTTTGGAATCATGTATCGAACTTGTGAGATCCTCATATTGCCCTCCCTCAAGCCTCCCCAAGGATTTACCATCGACCCCCAGTGTTGTCACTTCAGCCCAGGCTGCTTCTGGGTCAAACCCTAACAAGAGGTTCACGTTAGCCGGTCAGTGCGAGGGCTGTGAGTACACACAACTTGACGCGCTAGGGATGGCTGATAATTGCGTCCGAGGGTAGCGACTATGGTCGGCGGAGTCTTCTGGGTATTTTTTTAACCCATTTATCGGAAACCCTGGCTGAGACTAACCCCTCTCAGCGACCCACCCCCGACGATCAGAGTATCAACTCCGTTACAACTGGGTGAGCAGTAATCATAGATTGGAAGTGGGACGGCGCTAATATCATATTACCAGGTTATATATAACGTACGTACCGAAACGCTGGTTGCGACGTGACGCATATGACGTTTTCGAAAGGACGTCAGCCATTCTGGCAGAAATCACTGGCGATGTAAAGTATAAAAATGCCGCTATCCTTAGTGCTCAATGGATTAGAAATCATAACATCAACAATGACAACATCGTCCTGGACACTGTCAACGGCCACGACTGCTCGAGATCTCCGTCAACCTGGTTGTTCACGTACAACAGCGGAAAGTATATTGAGGGCCTGAGCGTTCTCGCAGATGTCACTGACGACTCTCAATGGCGAACTTTGTGAGCAGTTGTTTATGGATGATAGATATCAGACGCTGAAACTGGCCGGGTTCCAGAATGGTCAATATTGCAGCCGCTGCCGTGAAGACAACCGTGTGGCAGGGATCTGACGGCATCATCACGGAAGGTTCGAGCACCACAAGTAATAATGACGGTGTCGGGTTCAAGGGTAAGAGCACCCCCGCTTTCCTGTGGCCATGCGAGTCTCTCTCGATTTGACGATTCCATCTTTGCAGCTATCTTCATCAGAGGCCTTTGCGAGGCATTCGCTAGGAACCCTACGAACACTGCCCTTCGTATTTTGTTGCACAGTTACATTGATGTCCAGGTCAGTGGCGCCTTGATCATCTTTATCCGTCCCGCGGTTTTTTTGTGTTCACAGCTGCACCACTCAGTTTAATGCCTTGCTGGACCTAGCCGCTAATGGAAACTCATATTCGGCTAATTGGCACGGACCTCCTCAAGCATTCACCACCTGGGGACAACTGGCTGCCCTTGATGTGCTTGGTAGTGCCATCATCGCCAATAATTAAGCCTCCATTGCGAAATAGGCCCCCCAGAATGGGCGTTCTTTCATGTTCCTGCCGTTGTAATTTAGGCTGTTGACAGATCCTTTTCGCAAGCTGTGGCTGTCTCGATGTATACTTAAGCAGTACCCCCAAGCAAGGCCCCCATTTCATAATCTGAGGGAGTGAGATTTTCATGTAGTCACGAGTTCTTCATTCCTCCAAGGGACTTCTGTTTTCTGCACCGCTGAGTTCAAATTATTTCAATGGTGTCCCTGGATAACCCGAGGCATGCAGATCCCCCAAACGGATTCTCGTACCACAGCAGACTTTGAAATACATTCCGCAAATGCTCAGTGAAACTGCGGGTGCGTCACGAGGGGCCTAATTACAGGCTAGGTAAGTCTGGGGTTCTTGCCCTCTATCTAGGTGGGCGGCAGTGTGGTGACATCGGCGGATCCATAAGTGAACTTGTGGCGAGGCGCACTTATGTTATGGTCACGAGGATGGCTTGACCCTGCTGAATACTCATTCAGTGCTGGGCTGGGCAAAAGCCTCAAGAGACGAGATGGATCGTTACTCTCTTTCCCAACGAACGCCATGCCTCTCACTCTTTCTTTGACCGCGTGGCGGGGTATGTTCCTCCTGTGATTTATCTACCTCACAGTGCTTACTACATTTTCCTCCTGCCCAGTCACCGCTACCATATTTCACGCTTTGGCGTTGAGTTGCACATCCTTCCGGTTATACCGCAGATTTCGACACCGAAAGACCTGGTGGGATGATTACTGGGCGTGTTTCGCTTGCTTTTTCAGTGTTGTGTACTTCACTACGATGTGGTGGAGGGAGTCGTTTGGTCCTGGTGGGTATGCGTGTAGTCTGGGAAGTGAAATGCCTCTAATCGGTCTTTCCAGTCAAGGATTCGCATCCTCACTCCAAGGAACGCGATATACGTATTGTGCTATTCTGGTTTACCGCAATGCTACCCACTGTCTCCGTATGGTGTGTGCAACTTTTGAACACAAATGAACTCACGCCCGTGGCTCAACTCTTCCTCATCAGGGCTTCTCGCATCAGTATCTGTTTGTCGATTGCGCGCATTGACGTTCGGGACGCTTCCATCCGTGCTCGACCATGGGTCTATGCGGTGACGTTTGCATTTGGAGTGGTCGGGTCCATTATATTGTGTCAGAAAATCTGGGTATGCGCTGGGACAACGTCATGGCATCACGCCTCGAACGTTCAATGCTACATCGGAAAAGCAGCAGGTTATATCAGTCTAACTGGTGCGTGTTGAGGTTAATTATACGGGCACTCCTGACGGAGCTCTGATCGATCCCATCAGGGGACCTTGTGGCAGACACCATGTTGACCATCATCTCCTTGAACTTTCTCTGGAAAGTCAGGTTGCGTCAATCACAACGCCGTCTCTTTTCCTGGCTTTTTGGGGCGAATATATTTAGCTCCCTCGCTGGGATTTACTACGCCATCATGGTTTTTCTTGCGGGAAAATTAGGACCCAATCGAGGCGTCCTTATCGCTCTGAGCGTTCACCTCAAGGCATGTGGTTAAACACACCGTCAGATTCTCATTTTCCTGATCATTCGCGGGCACACAGGTGACAATCACATTGATGGTTTGCAATCTTTCGGTCGTTGTCACCTATTTATACGCCAAAATCTGGAACGGCTCAGACGATAGCGACTCCGAATCCGAGAGCTCTTCTCTTCGGACAGGGACACATTCACATCTACCTGGTGGTCGAACGACAAAACCGGCCGTCACTCGACAAGACACTATGCTCGTCCTCACCGAATTTGACACGGAAACTTTTACCACATCCTCGCGTCGGGGAACATCTTCGAGTTTTATGTCTTGGGTTAGCTCTCACATAGGGCTTGGCCCAAGGAGACCACCCGCTCTGGGGTCGTCTGGTCGGGGAACTACATCGGCCTTGAATTCGGCACAGAACAGTCATCAGTTATCTACCCTGTCGAAGGCGCTTTAGAACCATCTTCAGTAGAGTATGCCAGTTTTTTTTTTTGCCCTCGGCCAACCACATAACGATGCTGGATAAATGGTCGCAGTCACAATCGCCTCCATCCCTTCAACTACATCTTTAAAGATACTGTCTGAGGGCTGGTTCCGCTCCCAATTGTTATTCGTGCTAGTATTACGTCGGAAATTACCTGTTCGTTGGTTCAAATTCTCGAATTTATTGGCCTGCTATGTAGATATCATTCGAGAAATTAATGTTCATCGAATTGCTGCGAGGATGGGTGTGGCTTATAAAACAAATCGTACCGATTAAGGGAGACCAGGTCGCAGAAGCGACGAAAATACTACGCCCGATTACCCCTTAATTTACACAGTTAAATCAGCGATTCTACATACGTCATTATTCCCCTTCCATGACCTCGATTCCAGCGAAGAATCCCAACGGGAACGGGAAATTTCGTAACTGGGGCTCATCTTTCGACAGAAGAGAGCAACTCCGGGAAGTTGGGGTCACGCGGGAGAGCACCTGCATATGCGCTGAAACTTATTTGGCTGTGAGGAGTGTACTAGCCGCCGTCGGCACGCAATAAGGCGCTAAGGTTCGCTATTCCAGTATACCAATCTTTGTTGTTGATCACAGTTTACGCCCTGGAAGCACCGCAGCTCCCCACTAAGTATATATTGGTAATCCCTCCATTGTCATGCATGATACATCGGAGGAACCCGAGGTGGCGCAGGGTCACTGGAGACGACCAGAAGTGGCTCACCGGGAATGTCAGCTTGTCCCACCATCATGGCACTGTCGAACGTGCCCTCTTTTCCAGCTAGGATGTGGTATGGTCAATTAAACAAACTCCCCAGCGCTTTAGGTGCGGAGAGCGGTGGATGGCTGAGAAGAGACAGGGCTGAAACTTCTTTGAACGTTTGCTCCTCCAGTTTTCGAAGAAATATCTCTGCTGTGGCTCGCCTCGGAGGGCGGCTTCTGCCGTATCGTACGGCAGTTCCCGCACAGTGCGTATGTCGACGTCTCAAAGGGTGCGACAGGAAGGGTACAGCGCAAGGACATTTTCGGCTTGAATGGAGGGACGGCATAATCTCGGGCAGCTCTACTGTAGAATAGAGATGGCAAAGGACGAGAGCTGTTTCCTATTGCGATCGTCTTCGCTAAATACCCCTAAATCAATGAGAGATAGAATACTCTCTATGAACATAACGATTGTGAATGTGGACCTGCCGCAACCACCTGGTTAATCCCTGATAACAAAAAAGCCAGATAGGCTCGTCTGTGTACCTGTACCTAATTAAAGAGCATTTGAAGAATGCGGCAGATGTAGTGACTTTCATCCAACCGTGGGTTACAAGTCGAGGATCCCGGTGATCGTGGTATTTTGAAGCAAAGAAATAGAGGAGTATGAAGGACTGCAAAGTGGACGAATGTCACTTTCTGTCACTCTATCAATGTCGGAGTTTGAAATTTGCTGGTGAGAACGTAGTGACTGATGTGACCGTCCGAGCTTGTCGCCCATCCAACTACCAACCTACGACGGTATATCAAATCATGGCAAGACTTATGTTATGGGTCACTGGGTTGTTCTCACCCTATCGTCAACGGAATGCACATCCAAAATGGCCGTAGTCACCCAAGACCCCAGTATTAAAATGGACTCGTGGCGTTTCCTCTCTCTTCAACACTATGTCTCCTGTTTTTACATCGACTTCCTGGTGGGGTGCGTTCCCGTTAACAACCTCCCTTGTTTTCACAAGATGCTGACGGGGCCTTGCGTTCCCAGCGATCGTTTCAACCTTCCACATGCTGGCATTGGTTTGTACAAGTTTCCGGCTATATCGCAGATTCAGACATAAAAACACGTGGTGGGATGATTACTGGGCTTTTTTTGCCTGCGTTTTGGATATTGCGTTTTTCATCTCGGATGGCATTAGGCGAAAAGCTCTCGGTGAGCATTAACCCGGGAGTGTCGTGTCCAATTAATAATTCATTCCGTAGATAACATTGGTATTAGTCCTGAGGAACTAAATCGCCGCATCGTTTTATTTTGGCTCACAGCAACCCTTCCTCCTCTCATCGTATGGTACGTGTCATGAAAGCCATGAACGACCATATATCCATCGCCTACCGATTCCCACATCAAGGTCTTCTCGCATTAGCATCTGCTTGGCGATTGCTCGTATTGATATTCAACACACTTCCATTCGTGCTCGACTGTGGGTCTATGCATTGACCATCGCATTTGGTGTGGTCGGGTCCGCTATGTTATGCCAGAAGATCTGGATATGCGCTCGAACGACAGCGTGGCATCACGCTGAGAGCGTTCATTGTTTCGTCGGACGAACCATCGGGTATATTAGCCTAAGTGGTAGGCGCTGTACTATCCACAGTGGCAGTCTCTGACCAATATTCTAGGTGACCTCACAGCGGATTCTTTGTTGACCATTATTTCGCTTAGACTCCTGTGGAGAGTTAGGATGCGTCGATCACGGCATCGTCTCCTCTCCTGGCTTTTCGGAGCGAATATGCTAAGTTCTCTGGTGGGTATCGTGTACGCTGTTTTGGTCTTTTGTGCGGACGCGAACAAGTTGGGCGACAATCGACACCTCGTTATGAGCGTGATTGTTAATATCAAGGCAAGCGCCATGTCTTATCGTATCCATACGTTCATCGTTACTGACCCGCGCGACATAAAGACAGCAACAACTCTGACAGTCTGCAATCTCCTGGTCGTCATCACCTATATTTACGCTAGATTCTGGAGGAGCTCGGAGGATAGCGACTCTGACTACGAAGAATCTTCTACTTCGAGGGGGCATTCAAATTTGCCAGACGGTCGGACTACAAGGCCATCTGGCAACAGACCAGATACCGCGCTCATCCTCACGGAATTTGACTCGCAAGGTTCCGTTATATCATGGGCACAGAGAATAGCGGGGGAAGTGGCATCGACGCTTATGACTTGGGCGGGCTCCGACTTGGTACCGAGAGCTCCCGGTTCGCCACGTCAGGTATCTGCACCCGATTCGAATGCCAAAAGGGATGATCCTCGACCGCTCATTGCGTAGAAAGTTTTGTCGAAAGGCCCTTCGTTGGGCCGCCCCGGTTCCGGTCACTTGGCTTTCCTAAATAGCCCCCAACTGCCAACCTATCCCGAATTTGCAAACCGCACCGCCAAATGAGGGCAATACGAGAATGTCGTCTCCAATCCCCAATTACTACCCTCATTCATTAATATCATATCTTGTATATAGTGTCAAATGGTAATTACTACGTCTGCTGTTATATAGCATTTTGTGTTAACGGTTACGTAGTTCTTCATATATTTATACCCTGAGCTTGTAGCCTTCATCTCAAATTTCCAGCCGGTCAACTCGGATCTACTAGCCAGAGACTGTTAGCCACTCACCTGCTTCGTTGTTGGGCCTTGTTACCAGCAGACAGTATTCCGTGTGCAGTCGCACTAGGGGTAGCGGATTTCACATCATATTGATGTATTTATTATAGGTCACCTCAAGGTGAAGTTAGCTTCGGTGTTATCGTAGATCTTCATACATGATGGACTAATTTTTTCACATGCACCTTCCGACGAGTTTTCTTGCCGTCCGCCATTAGGGTAGCTGGAAATGAATGTGTATTACGCCCGTACGTCTCCATCTCATCTCCACGTACTTATTCATTCATCGTCAACCATTCCCGCAGTCTTCCAAGCAGTCCCAGTGATCTGAAATATTCACGAACCACATTGCATTTCTGACTGCTGATCCTTGGAGACCGGTGGGACATCCTCCGGCATGTTATGTCATACACAGGGATGGTAAACGGGATCTCGGAGACAGCTTACGGACATCATCCTTGCAGGTCATCATGACAACGTTACATTCCAGTGATATCATGATGCGCGATTATATATATAATATGCTACGAACCCGAGGGCCCACCTGGGCTCACACGGGTTTAGAATTGCTTCACAGTCCCTTAATCGGATGGGCGGCGGGACAACCACTGGAGCAGGAGAATCTAAAAGTAACCTCAAGCCGTCTTGGGTCATTGGACCATGCGTAATATATTACAGAACGCAAGGTTGCTTAGCTTTTAGCCTTGATGTGCGAATAGAAGGATACGTAGCATTCAGAAAGAGGATGTATGGGCCTGATTATGCAGGTATCTCTTTTTTTCTGTCTAGCGGGTGAAGAATGGTAAGTGGGGTTGGTAGGCGAGCGCGACTGCGTCCGTCAGTCGCAGGGCTTTTGACCCAGAGGGGGGGGGGGAGTGGAGCGAGAGAGATGGAGAGGACGAGAACGAGAACGAGAACGAGAATGAGAACGAGAATGAGAACGAGAACGAGAATGAGAAAACGAGATGGAGAGGAACTTAAGTTGATAGAGAAGAGCTGTGGTGTATTTTCCCTACCTCGTAATACAAATTTCTGGCTAGCTTTTATACTACGAGGTGGACTTTTTAAATGGGGAAATGATCGAACGGAAGAGAAAGGAGGAGAAATTTTGTAAAGAAACTTGTAGCATATGTTTTGAACTACAGAAGGGGAGAGAGAAACAAGAGAAAAAGGGAAAGGAGAATCGCCTATGCGATCTGTCGCTTGCATGACGTGTCCATGCGAGTCGCTGGTCGCGTTTGGCGTGTTTTGGGTGGTGAACGAGCCGGGAGCGTGCGGGCACCGTGGTTGTCTCCGCGGTCTCGTCTGGGCTAGTGGAAGAGAGGATGACGGGTGCTACGTGAGCAGCCGTCGTTCGCTCTCCACACAGGTATGAATGGGTGTGAATTTGTCAGCAGCGGACAACTGAGCCCGTTCAAGTTACCATCCAGTGCTTCGCCTCTCACTGTCGACTCTGTAAATGAATTGAGACTAGCTCGAATTCGGAGGGATTTTGGATACCAATGGCTCGGCATCATCCCGCTTCCTTCCAGACCGAACTCTATCTGGTGGTTCAGCATTGGTCTCCATCCTTTTGACGGTGGTATTACACCAATTCACAGAAAATCTCCGCACCTCGGCATGGGCCTTACTAGAGCGGTGTTCAACGCGATTGGATATCCTGTGCCTCGGCAAGCCCTACCCTGGTAAATGTTATCATCGTCTATGAATAGAACCAATACTGTGCCGAGACTCATGCGATTCTGTACCTACAACCTTGTGCGAACTGATTTGTCACTTTTTTAACATCAATACGGATCTAAACGAGATGTATCCATGTCCTCTTAATACACAGAAAAGGGCTCGAGGTAGGGATTTCTATTCAACTGTGGACTTCGACTCGAAGAATCCCATGTCGAAATATATAGGGTCCCTGTCGATTCTACCGTCACAACTTGTCCGTATGTGGCACTCCCGACGTCGGCGGGTGTCATTTCAAGGCACGGGCACTGACAGAGCTCTGATCGATCCCATCAGGGGGCCTTGTGGCGGACACGATGTTGACCATCATCTCCTTGAACTTTCTCTGGAAAGTCAGTTGCGCCAATCACAACGCCGTCTCTTTTCCTGGCTTTTTGGAGCGAATATATTTAGCTCCCTTGCTGGGATTTACTACGCCATCATGGTTTTTCTTGCGGGAAAATAGGACCCAATCGAGGCGTCCTTATCGCTCTGAGCGTTCACCTCGGGGCATGTGGTTAAACACACCGCCAGACTCTCATTTTCCTGATCATTCGTGGGCACACAGGTGACAATCACATTGATGGTTTGCAATCTTTCGGTCGTTGTCACCTATTTATACGCCAAAATCTGGAACGGCTCAGATGACAGCGACTCCGAATCCGAGAGCTCTTCTCTTCGGACAGGGACACATTCACATCTACCTGGTGGTTGAATGACAAAACCGGCCATCACTCGACAAGACACTATGCTCGTCCTCACCGAATTTGACACGGAAACTTTTACCACATCCTCGCGTCGGGGAACATCTTCGAGTTCTATGTCTTGGGTTAGCTCTCACATAGGGCTTGGCCCGAGGAGACCTCCCGCTCTGGCGTCATCTGGTCGGAGAACTACATTGGGCTCGAATTCGGCACAGAACAGTCATCAGTTATCTACCCTGTCGAAGGCGCTTTAGAACCATCTTCAGTAGAGTATGCCGGTTTTTTTGATCTGCCCTCGGCCAACCACATAACGATGCTGGATAAATGGTCGCAGCTACAATCGCCTCCATCCCTTCAACTACATCTTTAAAGATACTGTCTGAGGGCTGGTTCCGCTCCCAATTGTTATTCGCGCTAGTATTAGTCAAACGTGACCCTTTCGTTGATTCAAATTCTCGAACTTATTGGCCTGCTATGTAGATATCATTCAAGAAGTTAATGTTCATCGAATTTCTGCGAGGATGAGTGCGGCCTATAAAACAAATTGTACAGATTAGGGGAGACCAGGTCGCAGAAGCAACGAAAATACTACGCCCGATTACCTCTTAATTTACACGCAGTTAAATCAGCGATTCTACATACGTCATCATCATTCCTCTTCCATGATCTCGAGTCCAGCGAAGAATCCCAACGGGAATGGGAAATTTCGTAACTGGGGCTCATCTTTTGACAGAAGAGAGCAACTCCGGGAAGTTGGGGTCACGCGGGAGAGCACCTGCATATGCGCTGAAACTTATTTGGCTGTGAGGAGGGAACTAGCCGCCGTCGGCACGCAATAAGGCGCCAGGGTTCATTATTCCAGTATACCAATCTTGGTTGTTGATCACGGTTTACGCCCTGGTAGCACCGCAGCTCCCCGCTAAGTATATATTGGTAATCCCTCTAATGTCATACATGATACATCGCGGGAACCCGAGGTGGCGCAGGGTCACTGGAGACGACCAGAAGTGGCTCACCGGGAATGTCAGCTTGTCCCACCATCATGGCACTGTCGAACGTGCCCTCTTTTCCAGCTAGGATATGGTATGGCCAATTAAACAAACTCCCCAGCGCTTTAGGTGCGTCCTACCCGTACCGACGGTCGTGTGATGAGAGTATGTCAAATGCTCCTGAGTCATAAACGAATAACAAACGCAACGCTAATTCATGGTGAACAAGGTGCGGAGAGCGGTGGATGGCAGAGAAGAGACAGGGCTGAAACTTCTTTGAGCGTTCTCCTCCGGTTTTCGAAGAAATATCTCTGCTGTGGTTCGCCTCGGAGGGCTGCTTCTACCGTATCGTATGGCAGTTCCCGCACAGCGCGCATGTCGACGTCTCAAAGGGCGCGACAGGAAGGGTACAGCACACGGACATTTTCGGCTGGAATGGAGGGATGGCATAATCTCGGGCAGCTCTACTATAAAATAGAGATGGCAAAAGACGAGAGCTGTTTTCTATTGCGATCGTCTTCGCTAAATACCCCTAAATCAATGAGAGATAGAATGCTCTCTATGAACATAACGATTGTGAATGTGGACCTGCCGCAACTACTTGGTTAATCTCTGATAACAAAAAAGCTAGATGGGCTCGTCTGTGGGTGTACCCGTACCTAATTAAAGAGCATTTGAAGAATGCAGCAGATGTGGTGACTTTCATCCAACCGCGGTTTACAAGTCGAGGGATCCCAATGATCGTGGGTACCAAGGGTGCTGGCATCAGTGGATGCTACTGTCGTAGGTTAGTAGGACGAACACTTCTATCTTGCTCTATACTGGCTTCATTGTCATAATTCTTGGTAGATACCTCCTCTTACTTGTTCTATATGTTTTCCAGGTATTTTGAAGCAAAGAAATAGAGGGAGTATGAAGAACAGCAAAGTGGACGAATGTCACTTTCTGTCACTCTATCAATGTCGGAGTTTGAAATTTGCTGGTGAGAACACAGTGACTGATGTGACCGTCCGAGCTTGTCGCCCATCCAACCTACCAACCTCCGGCAGTATATCAAATCATGGCAAGACTTATGTTATGGATCACTGGGTTGTTCTCACCCTATCGTCAACAGAATGCACGTTCAAATTGGCCGTAGTCACCCAAGACTCCAGTATTAAAATGGACCCGTGGCGTTTCCTCTCTCTTCAACACTATGCCTCCTGTCCTTACATCGACTTCCTGGTGGGGTGCGTTCCTGTTAACAACCTCCCTTGTTTTCACAAGATGCTGACGGGGCCTTGCGTTCCTAGCGATTGTTTCAACTTTCCACATGCTGGCATTGGTTTGTACAACTTTCCGGTTATATCGCAGATTCAGACACAGAAACACGTGGTGGGACGATTACTGGGCTTTTTTTGCCTGCGTTTTGGATATCATGTTTTTCATCTCGGATTGCCTCAGGCGAAAAGCTCTCGGTGAGCATTAACCCGGGAGTGTCGTGCCCAATCAATAATTCATTCCGTAGATGACACTGGTGTTGGTCCTGAAGAACTATATCGCCGCATTGTTTTATTTTGGTTCACAACAACCCTTCCTCCTCTCATCGTATGGTACGTGTCTTAAACCATGAGCGGCCATACACCCATCACTTACCAATTCCCACAACAAGGTCTTCTCGCATAAGCATCTGCTTGGCGATTGCCCGTATTGATATTCAACACACTTCCGTTCGTGCTCGACTGTGGGTCTATGCATTAACCATCGCATTTGGTGTGGTCGGGTCCGCTATGTTATGCCAAAAGATCTGGATATGCGCTCGAACAACAGCGTGGCATCACACTAGGAGCGTTCAATGTTACGTCGGACGAACCGTCGGGTACATTAGCCTAAGTGGTAGGTTTTGTGTGATCTACAAAGGTTGTCTCTGATCAAAATTCTAGGTGACCTCGTAGCGGATTCTTTGCTGACCATAATTTCGCTTAGACTCCTGTGGAAAGTCAGGATGCGTCGGTCACGGCATCGTCTCCTCTCTTGGCTTTTCGGAGCGAATATGCTCAGTTCTCTGGCGGGTATCACGTACGCTGTTTTAATCTTTTGTGCGCACGCGAACAAGTTGGGCGACAATCGACACCTTATCATGAGCATGATTGCTCATATCAAGGCAAGCGCCATGTCTTATCGTATCTATACGTTCATCGTTACTGACCCGCGCGATATAAAGACGGCAACAACTCTGACAGTCTGCAATCTCCTGGTCGTCATCACCTATATTTACGCTAGATTCTGGAGGAGCTCGGAAGATAGCGACTCTGAATACGAAGAGTCTTCTACTTCGAGAAGGCATCCAAACTTGCCAGACGGCCGGACTCCTAGGTCACCTGGTAACAGACCGGACACCGTGCTCATCCTCACGGAATTCGACTCCCAAGGTTCCGTTATATCGTGGACTCAGAGAATAGCGAGGGAAGTAACATCGACGCTTATGACTTGGGCGGGCTCTGACCTGGGACACATACCGAGAGCTCCCGGGTCGCCACGTCAGGTATCTGCACCCGATTCGAATACTAAAGGGGATGATCCTCGACCGCCCATTGCGTAGAATGTTTTTTTCGAAACGCCCTTCGTTGGGCTGCCCCGGTTCCGGTCACTTGGTTTTCCTAAATAGCCCCCAACTGCTAACCACAGCTACATCCATCCCGAATTTGCAAACCGCACCGCCAAATGAGGGCGATACGAAAATCTCGCCTCCAATCCCCAATTACTACCTCCATCCATTAATAACATCTCTTGTACATAGTGTCAAATGGTAATTACTACGTCTGCTGTTATATAGCATTTTGTGTTAACGGTCATGTAGTTCTTCATATATTTATACCCCGAACCTGTAACCTTCATCTCAAATTTCCAGCCGGTCAACTCGGATCTACTAGCCAGAGACTCACCTGCTTCGTTGTTGGGCCTTGTTACCAGCGGACCACGGTATTCCGTGTGTAGTCGCACTAGAGGTAGCGGATTTCACATCATATTGATGCATTTATTACAGGTCAACTCAAGGTGAAGTTAGCCTCGGTGTTATCATGGATCCTCATACATGATGGACTAATTTTTTCACATGCGCCTTCCGACGAGTTTTCTTGCCGTCCGCCATTAGGGTAGCTGGAAATGAATGTGTATTACTGCCCGTACGTCTCCATCTCATCTCCACGTACTTATTCGTTCACTGTCAACCATTCCCGTAGTCTTCCAAGCAGTCCTAATAATCTGAAACATTTACGGACCACATCACATTTCTGATCGCTGATCCGTGGAGACCGATGGTGCATCCTCCAGCATGTTATGTCATACACAGGGATGGTAAACGGGATCTCGGAGACAGCTTACGGACATCATCCTTGCAGGTCATCATGACAACGTTACATTCCAGTGATATCATGATGCGCGATTATATATATAATATGCTACGAACCCGAGGGCCCACCTGGGCTCACACGGGTTTAGAATTGCTTCACAGTCCCTTAATCGGATGGGCGGCGGGACAACCACTGGAGCAGGAGAATCTAAAAGTAACCCCAAGCCGTCTTGGGTCATTGGACCGTGCGTGATATATCACAGAACGCAAGGTTGCTTAGCTTTGGCCTTGATGTGAGAATAGAAGGATGCGTAGCATTCAGGAAGAGGATGTATTGGCCTGGTTATGCAGGTATCTCTTTTTTTCTGTCTAGCGGGTATGAATGGGTGTGAATTTGTCACCAACAGACAAAGCCCCTGCAAGTTACCATCCGGTGCTTCGCCTCTCACTGTCGACTCTGTAAATGAATTGAGACTGGCTTGAATTGGGAGGGATTTTGGATACCAGTGGCTTGGCATCGTCCCACTTCCTTCCAGACCGGACTCTATCTGGTGGTTCAGCATTGGTCTCCATCCTTTTGACGGTGGTATTACACCAATTCACAGAAAATCTCCGCACCTCGGCATGGGCCTTACTAGAGCGGTGTTCAACGCGATTGGATATCCTGTGCCTCGGCCAGCCTTACCCTGATAAATGTTATCATCGTCTATGAATAGAACGAACACTGTGCCGAGACTCATGCGATTCTGTACCTACAACCTTGTGCGAACTGATTTGTCACTTTTTTAACATCACTACGGATCTAAACGAGATGTATCCGTGTCCTCTTAATACACAGAAAAGGGCTCGAGGTAGGGATTTCTATTCAACTGTGGACTTCGACTCGAAAAATCCTATGTCGAAATGTATAGCGTCCCTGTCGATTCTACCGTCATAACTCGTCCGTATGTGACACTCCCGACGTCGGCGGATGCCATTTCAAGGCATGGGCACAATCAAACTTTATTTTCTTATGTTACGGTCACTGGACCTTTCGACCCTACCGCTCACGTATGAGTGTGTATTCAACCCACAGAACCCATAATCAGAATGGTCCTGACGTTTCTCTCTCCTTGACATCATGTCCCCCGTCTTTTCCTTGACCGCCTGGAGAGGTACGTCCCTGTCCGTGCCCTTGTATGTTGTTCATAATTGTTGATGGGGTTCGCAATCTCAGTGGTTATCTCAAACCTTCACACCCTGGCATTGGCTTGTACAACTTTCCGGTTATACCGCAGATTCAGACAACGAAACACGTGGTGGGATGATTATTGGGCTTGTTTCGCCAGTGTTCTGGATGTCGTCTATTTCATCACCTCGCTTTGCCTGAGGCGAGAAGTTTCCAGTGAGTGTACACGTTGGAAATAGAATTGGCGCTCTGATTGGCTTTTGTCTCGGTAGTTGATCCTTAGGCTGATCCTGAGGAACTATACCGTCGTATCGTTTTATTTTGGCTCACAGCAACCCTTCTTCCTGCCGTCGTATGGTACGTTTCTTTGGGCACGGACGAACGTACATCCCCCCCTCACCCATTCCGGCGCCAGGTCTTCTCGTATTAGTATCTGTTTGGCGATTGCTCGTATTGACATCCAACACACTTCTATTCGTGCTCGCCTGTGGGTCTATGTATTGACTATCGCATTCGGTGTGGTCGGGCTTGTCATATTATACCAGAAGATCTGGATATGCACTCGATCGACAGCACTGGCATCATAGTGATAACGTCCAGTGCTTACTCGGGAAGGCAGCAGGGTATATTGGCCTAGCTGGTAGGTATTTGTACGACCCATGGGCTCAGTAGTGCTTGACCAATATTCTAGGCGACATCACTGCGGATTCTCTGTTGACAATCATTTCGCTCAGACTCCTGTAGAAAGTCAGGATGCGTCGATCGCGGCGTCGCCTCCTCTCCTGGCTTTTCGGAGCAAATATTCTGAGTTCTCTGGCGGGCATCTTGTACGCAGTTTTGATACTTTATGCGGACAGATTGGGTCCTAGTCGACTTCTCTTGATTAGCATGAGTGCTCATCTCAAGGCAAGTACGGGGCAACATTAATATACTCACCTCCGCTGATCCCATGCGGCACACAGGCAACAACAACTCTGACAGTCTGCAATCTCCTGGTCGTCATCACCTATATTTACACTAAATTCTGGAAGAGCTCGGAGATAGTGACTCCGAATACGAGGAGCGTGGCACTACGAGGAGGCATTCGCATTTGCCAGGTGGTCGGATCACAAAGCCATCTGACGCCGGACCGAATACTGTACTCATTCTTACGGAATTTAGTTCGCAAGGTTCCGTCGTGTCCTGGACCCAGAGAATGACAGGGGGAGTGACATCGACATTTATGACTTGGGCGGGCTCCAACTTAGGATTCGTACCGCGAGCTCTTGGGTTGACACGTCAAGTTCTGCATCCGATCCAAGTCCCAGAGGGGGCACCCCTCCATCGCCTGGAGCGTCCGAAACGCTTTCGGGACCTTCTTCGTCGAGTCATGCGGGCTCTGGCCCCTCGATCGCCCCTAATGACCCCCAATCGCCAATTATACCCACAGCCGCTTCGAGCCCCTCAACTCCCCCTCTGGTTGAAAGTTGTTCCCAATCCTAAATTGCTGCGCTTATTTCATACCACGACACTCGTGTCGTGTGCATAACATAAACTTAGTATAGAATGCCTGTGTTTGCGGGCGCACAGTGTATATTTCGTTAATAGTCGCCTGTTCATATTCATACTATCACGTGTGGGGAGTTTCACAACTTTAACTAAATCACGAATAGGGAAACATCGACAACACCTTTTAACAATCGGACTTTTGGAGTCGATGCAATAGTATATGGACTATCCACCTGAAATGTTACTTTAATAGAAGGTTGATAGGTGGTTGTGTCAGAAGAAAGCCGATTGCGCAGGTCCAAAAAATTGGGAGTTTCAAACTTTCGTCACGGATTGTCACACAAACACGACGCGACGCGTCTGAGGGGCGGACCTTGAAATCCGGTGCGTGTCAAGCCACCTTGTCACGCAAATTCGCCCTTTCGTCTGTATCTCCCCTCATACTGCTCTAAATGCTCTATAATTTCATATTTAACTTGAATGATATACATAGATGATATCTTGAAAGTTTTACGGTATTGTGTTGAGAAATGCTTAAATCCGCGGCTGTTTTAATCAAAAATTGAGTCATCCCATGCAATATCAGCAAGATAGCGAAGCAAGCACAACGAAACTTCTTGATTTATTTTGTGATCCTTGATTGTGTAGTATATAGGTGATATACCCAAGCAAAGATCAGCTACTTTGCTGCAGCGATCTCTTAAAAAACTGCATTTTGAAACTCTCTGGTATTTTGAAACCCATAACACGTGATAGTACCGTTCATACTATATATACATATCTCGCATGGAGTTCAATACGAACCTGTTGGGCTACTGGGGGGCCCTTGAACAGAACTCAGGTGCATTCCAACTTGCTGTATGCTTTTGCATGATTTCTCCACCACCAGAATGGTAATTAACTCCATTGTTCAGCCGATCGCAATCAAGGTTTTTTCAATCTCGCCCTCTGAGATATGTGATGAGCGGACCGCATCATGGTTCGGCTGGTTTAATGCTCCACGTCGCGGCCAAATGACACCCGAGAACCTTGCTGATTGCAAAAATCCGCAGGCATTACACAAACGGCTTCGACGATGGGAATTTTGATCATCGGGCTCATTTTTACTTACCAAAGAACGTGCCCCCGTCAACATCCGGGACAACTGAAAAATCTCATCAATACTCAGCACCCTCTCTGATGGACCTACTACATGAGGGGAATATCATACCAACGAGTACTACAAACATTACCCGTTTAGAATAGGAGTGGTTTCGACCCCTATGACCTCGCTGAGGCAGACCGCCTGGATGGAGATAGCGAGCACTTGCAGCATATTACGCGTTGCAGCACTCGATGAAAGTTGCGGACTCCATCAAGTTGGATAGCAGCTTGCCCAATGCATTGATTCAACGTCTTACTGGAGATGAGGGTATTATGATAGAAGGCGCAGGCTCCGAGAAATTGATTCCTGATGCATCGGGCCAGCCTAATGAACCGGTCCATGGGTGACTACGTAGTTTAACATCATTCGGTCGTAGCACTATCCCTAGGATGTTCTGTGGGTGCTCCGGGGTTGAAATCTCATGGAGATTATGGGAAACCGCCTGGAATTTTTTCCTGTTGCTCAAAATATTATGTAATCCATTTTTCATAATCCATTTTTCACCGTCTTTAACAGTGTGAACATTTCACTACATGGGGCTGGGTGAAAACACACATTTTTTCTGGTGACGAGGTCGTTGACACGCTGGCTATTCCTTGGTTTACAGATTCCTCCTGCTCAGCCGATAGCAGCTTATCTGTGACATTACCGAGGCAAGTAAATACCTTTCTTGAGGTTTTCCTCCTCACTTATCCTATCTTCTGAGGCTTTGAGGGATTGTTCATGCACTTCAAGCGAGCTTTCGGGTGTGAAGGTGTTGAGAGGCTTAAAGTATTGTTGAGAATACGAGAATTAAAACGTCAAAATATGTGACGGCGAGCATTCGAGAGTCGAGGTCGCGTCACACTAGAGACTTAGCTCGAGCGAAAGCCTTTAAGCCGATGGTTGGCAACAATCGTATTTTGGAAAGTCTGAGAAAAAAAGAGTCGAATGGGCCTCGACGCCTTTTATCTACTTAGCCTCTCTGTTTACTCCTGTAGGCGGCAAAAGGAAAGCATAGGGAAACAAATAAAAAGACAACCAGGTGTCACATGAGTAACGGACGGGTAGCCGTTTCGCCGCACTGTGCCTACAACCTTGTGCAAACTGATTCGTCACCTGTTTAACATTAATATGGATCTAAACGAGATAGATCCGTGTTCTCTTAATACACAGAACAGGGCTCGAGGTAGGGATTTCCATTCAACTGTGGACTTCGACTCGAAAAATCCGATGTCAATATGTATAGCGTTCCTGTCGATTCGACCGTCGCAACTCGTCCGTATGTGACACTCTTGGCATCGGCGGATGCCATATCAAGGCACGGGCACAATTAAACTTTGTTTTCTTGATGAGGAGTTTAAGTTACGGTTCACTGGACCCTTCGACCCTACCGCTCACGTATGAGTGCGTACTCAAACTCACAGAACCCATAATCAGAATGGTCCTGACGTTTCTCTCTCCTCGACATCATGTCCCCCGTTTTCTCCTTGACCGCCTGGAGAGGTACATCCCTGTCCGCGCCCTTGTGCGTTTTCATAAATTGCTGACGAGGCTTGCAATCTCAGTGGTTATTTCAACCCTTCATACCCTGGCATTAGCCTGTACAACTTTCCGGTTATACCGCAGATTCAGACAACGAAACACGTGGTGGGATGATTATTGGGCTTGTTTCGCCAGTGTTCTGGATGTCGTCTATTTCATCACCTCGCTTTGCCTGAGGCGAGAAGTTTCCAGTGAGTGTACACGTTGGAAATAGAATTGGCGCTCTGATTGTCTTTTGTCCAGTAGTTGGCGCTAAGGCTGATTCCGAGGAACTATACCGTCGTATCGTTTTATTTTGGCTTACAGCAACCCTCCCTCTTGTTATTGTATGGTACGTTTCTTTAATCACGGACGAACGTACATCCCCCTCTCACCCATTCCGGCGCTAGGTCTTCTCGCATTAGTATCTGTTTGGCGATTGCTCGTATTGACATCCAACACACTTCTATTCGTGCTCGACTGTGGGTCTATGTATTGACTATCGCATTCGGTGTGGTCGGGCTCGCCATGTTATCCCAGAAGATCTGGATATGCGCTCGATCGACAGCATGGCATCACAGTAGTGGTGTCCAGTGCTCACTCGGGAAGGCAGGAGGGTATGTTAGCCTAACTGGTAGGTATTTGTACGACCCATGAGCTCAGGTGGTGCTTGACCCAATATTCTAGGGGACATCACTGCGGATTCTCTGTTGACAATCATTTCGCTCAGACTCCTGTGGAAAGTCAGGATGCGCCGATCGCGACGTCGCCTCCTTTCTTGGCTTTTCGGAGCGAATATACTGAGTTCTCTGGCGGGCATCCTGTACGCCGTTTTGGTAATTTATGGCAACAGGTTGGCTCCTAATCGAGTCCTCCTGATTAGCATGAGTGCTCATCTCAAGGCAAGTACGGGGCAACATTTATGTGCTCACCCCCACTGATCCCATGCGGCACACAGGCAACAACAACTTCTGACAGTCTGCAATCTCCTGGTCGTCATCACCTATATTTACGCTAAATTCTGGAAGAGCTCTGAGGATAGTGACTCCGAATACGAGGAGCGTGGCACTACGAGGAGGCATTCAGATTTGCCAGGTGGTCGGACCACCAAACCGTCTAACGCCGGACCGAATACTGTACTCATTCTTACGGAATTAGACTCGCATGGTTCCGTCGTGTCCTGGACCCAGCGAATGGCAGGGGGAGTGACGTCGACATTTATGACTTGGGCGGGCTCCGACCTAGGATTCGTACCAAGAGCTCCCCCTGCAGCTCTTGGGTCGACATGTCAAGTTTCTGTATCCGATCCAAGTCCCGGAAGAGACACCCCTCCATCATCTGAGGCGTCCGGAGCGTTTTTGGGACCCTCTTCTTCGAGCCATGCGGGCTCTGGCTCCTCGATCGCTCCTAATGACTCCCAATCGCCAACTATGCCCACGGCCGCTTCGAGCTGCTCAACTCCCCCTCTGGAGGAGAATATTTGAAGGTCGTTCCGGATCCCAAATTGCTGCGCCTATTTAATATCATGACACTCATGGTTGTGTATAACATAAACTTAGTTCGGAATTCCTGTGGCTACGGACAGATAGTGTGTATTTTGTTAATGGTCGCCTGCCTGTTCATATTCATATTGTTCATGCTATATGTACATATTTCATATGTACCTTGGACTCGTAGCCTTCGCCTGTTTCTGAATGCTTACCGACTTTCAAACGGTATCATAAGCGTCTCCTCCTGCTTCCTTGTCAATCTGGATGGTCTCTTCCAACCCTAGAAAGAGGTCAACATGAATCTATGGGTTATAAACAGTTGGTTATTCACCCATTATTTCAAAGAATTGTTTTGGACCCATCTTCCGTGCTGTGGTCACATCCGTACCTTGAGCTTTCAGTGCGGCGAGGCCTTCGCGCATCCCGTGAATGGCAGGAATGGCGGTGATCAACGGGAATACTATTTGAGTTCGATCAGTTTAATACAGTTTTAGCACCATGCTAGACTGGACAGACTAGCAATCTTGACCCCTAGCTCTCGGGCGTCATTCACAGTAAAATCCGGGGTCGACCCGCCTGTGACAATGTTCAGCAGCACCTGCGGGGCTTGGCATTACTGACGACATGAATAGCTCTGGCAGCAAAGACCTACTGGCACTGGGGCTAGTTCCTGAACTGCCCTTACTACCTCCTCCCTACTTCGGGCTCCTTCAAGAAATGCAACTAGGGGATGTGAGATCGGCGTTGCACAGGGGGGACCTAGCAGTGGCCAACTTTACCATCTGCTCCTGCCTTAACTGCAGCCTTGAGTCTGGTGAGCGCTTCATCCAGACCATATCCCTGGGCAGCATCAGTCCGAGCGATGAGAACAATGTCACAACCGGGGATTTTTTCCCGAGCACCAGCCGCAGCACGAATGCGGGAAATAAATTCTGGAAGGGATACAATCTGCTTCCCTAGCAGGTGTCCACATCTTTTGGACTGTACCTTGCAGCGGGGGGTTAGGCTTCGTGATTTTTGGATCAATGTTTGTGATATGTACCTGATCTTCGAGGTGCAAACCAGCAACTCCGGCTCTTGCGTAAGCCGCCACTGTCCGAGCTACCATAACCGGTCCGCCAAATCTGCCCGCCACACAGCCTATTAACAAACTGTTGATAGATGGGATCAAATGGTGAGGCTTACCCTGTATCTGCATCGCAGATTAGGGGGACCTGAGGGTTGACGCTTGCAATCATGGTTGCATTCTATTAATCCTGGGAGATGGGCCATCATCAAAGCAAATATCCTTAAACGAAATACCTGGACAAAATCATTCTGCGTCGCAATCGCAAGATCGGGCTGTCCAAGCATGGAAGCGGTAGTCGCAGCACCACTCATGTACAAGACATTGAAGCCAGCTTCAAGAGCTAAGCGAGCCGATATTCCGTCATATACACCTATATATTCCGGTTTCAGATGGGCTGACTCCTCCGATATTGAAGCATTATTCACCAGGAGCTACCTGGAGGTGCTCAAAAGCCTCTGTTAGTCCGTTATCAAGAACTGTATAGTAGTACGATGCTCACGATAAGTTCGGAACCTTCTAACAGCAATCGCAGGCGGGTGCTTGGTTTGAGAGGAGGAGAGGTCATTTTTGACTGGCTGGCAGTAATGGCAAGCTAGGAGGCTGAGTTTTTTGCTCGCACTCGTGGTGTTCTGTGTGAAATTCCACACTCAAGAAGGCTATAATTTGGCATCAAGTAGTGCAACTGTTTATTACAAACCGAATGGGGATCCCGGTGGCGACCTATCTCGATGTGGGATTTTCTCAAATACTCTTTGCCTTGTGTACGAGCTTTTCCACTGTTCTCCGATCCATCAGTATGGTCGGAGGATATGAACTGGAATATCTCTGGAGATATTCGTGCTTACCTGAAGGCTTGACGGTGGAGGGGCACGTGATTTTACGAATTTGTCGGCTTCATTGTCGTACGACCAACAGCACGCACCAAGTATTGAAAACTTAACGATCGGATTTATATTTCGCATAATTGGGACTGTCTGCAGACTTTGTGAACAACGCCTGGATCAGTCGGGAGCCATGCGACATTGCGTGAGGAACTCAGGGTATGGCTCAGTCACGTGTCAAAAGGCGGGACTTTCCCACAACCGTTGGCTGTGTTCGCTGACCTCGCCATGGCTCTTCCAACCAATGGACGGGTAATAGTTGAGACAACAGCCGGTGAGATTGATATTGAACTATGGTCAAAAGTGCGCTCCGTCTCCCGTCTTCTTCTTCTCACGTTAATGCCGAAAAACCAAGGAAACACCACAAGCCTGCCGGAACTTTATCACATTAGCCATGGAGGGTCTGTAAGTTCCCCCCTGGTTCAATGTGCAACTACTCATGGACACCACCCTTCCAGGCTATTATGATAATGTTATATTCCATCGGTACCGTGACGCGCGACAATACCTGCTATAAATCCGATGGCTCATGTGGGAACAGGATTGTTCCAGGATTCCTCGTTCAGACGGGTGACAGGACTGGCACCGGAGCGGGGGGAGAATCCATCTATGGAGGTTCGTCTCCGCGTGTGTCTCTTTTTACAGGCTGATTTGCCAATGCAATGCGCAGAGCCCTTCAAGGATGAGATACATCCCCGTCTACGCTTCGAACACCGAGGGCTTGTGGCCATGGCCAATACCGGGAAGCCCATGTCAAACACCTCCCAGTTCTTCATCACATTGGGTCCGTAAGCCCCCATATCGTTGACTCGACCTGACCATTTGATCTAGACCGGGCGGACGAATTGCACGGGAAAAACACTCTCTTCGGACGGGTGATGGGAGACACAATCTACAGTGTGTGCCATTCAGAACTAAACTGATATTCAAGGAGTTGACGGATGCACGAATAATAGATGTATTGAAGATTGGAGAGATGGGTACGCACGCCAATGTCGAAATATTCTGGGGATCTATGATTGATTTTGTAGCAAAGAAATCGACAAGAAAAATGAAAGGCCGTTATAGTATGTGCGGTTCGAGCCCTTTACATTGGGTTTTCCCCTCATATGCCTTTAGCCCTCCCAAAATCAAGGCGATACGGATCGTCGACAACCCCTTTCCTGACATTGTTCCGCGTATCACCGCTGCAGAGCGAAAAGCACAACAGAGGGCTCGTGCGGAAGCTCAGCGAGAGCGTGAGGAAGCAGAACGACGGAAAGGCGCAAAAAAGTAGTCTCAAGTCGTCCCTCGTTGACTGATCTCTGATGTACTACGCAACAGGAATACCAAGTTGCTCAGCTTTGGCGCAGATGAAGAAACAGAAGAACCCGTGACATTCAAGAAACAAGCAATGTTCCGGCCTGATCGTGCGTACACCTCGTCCTTTCTGTTTAGTGCATTTGCTGAGCGTGAGTTTACCAGTGGTGGTTGACGCAACCTCTCAAATTACCATCCAGGACTTCACCGCTCCCTCTCTTTCTGCATCGGCAACTGAATCCGACTCAAAAACGGAAGAGCCAAAGGTGCCAGGAGTTCAGAATCGTTCTGTTTAATGCCCTCATATTTATTGACAGCCCCAAAAACCATCCAAGCAAGATAAGAAAGAACTTGATATCACTAGAATACGTGAGCAACACGCGAAAGAGCAAGCCAGCGCAAAGTTAGTCTGTCCAATATCTGCTCATGACAGGCTGAGCAAATGTTTACCTTTTTTTTTTTCTCCATTGCAGGGGCTCTCGACGTGCCGAGATTGAGAAAATAGAAGCTGAGATCCGCAAGCTCGCGAAACGACAAGCGGGGGATGATAGTGAGGACGAGAAACCGAGAAAGAAGGAGAAGAAATCATACCTAGAAGAGGAGCTCGCCAAGTATGCCAAGGGTCGTGGACTGCACAAGAAAGATAAAAGCGGGCGGAAGAAGGACGAGGGCGATGTTCTTGCGGCGCTCAATAGTTTCCGGGGGAAACTGCAGAGTTCTAGAATGATTGGTGACATACCCGACGATACTCCTGGCGCAGAAAAGGAGAGAGAGGAAGCAGAGACTAGGCAAGGTCCTGGGGAGGAGGCTGGTATCGAAGTGGATGATGATACGGAGTTCCTAAGCCACGCATTGCACTTCCCGAAGGATAACACTGAAGAAGTCAACAAAGCCGAAAGGGACTATGAGGTTATCGATCCGAGACAACGAGGTGCTCGAGCACGGGAAGAGGAGAGGGAGAGAAAGAGATTAGCAAATCAAGGAAGAGGTGGACACGGAGGACGAAACAGGAAGTAACCGTTATGTGTGTTCAGTAGCTCCTGACTGTTGCTACTTTGTTCTGAAATTCATGGTATATTTAACGAGCACTTGTATTACTCCGGCTCCGGTGTTGCCAAGTTGAAGACATCGTACGAAGGCCCAGAATCGGTCAGGTCAAACGAACGAGTCCATGGGGACGTTATATTGATGATGTGTTGGCCCTCACCTCGCCACCAAGCAGGGATGGGTTCCTCGGACACTCATGAATTGGCTCCGGGCCCAGCGGATCCGGTTGTTTCTAAGTAGCTGGGAGCGGTTTCGGGAGCATGGTGAAATATCCGGTCAGTTGAGATCGATCACCCGCCGTAATGGAGTGACCTGATGTTATGAACGGGTTCCTCCCCACAGACCAGAGAAAATATTAGTAAGAAAAATGCTGGCATTATCCCTCCATTACCAAGCCGTGCCGTTGCGATTAGCTGTTCGTGTGAACCGTAACATAGCAAGATAATGCCACCGGGTACAGGCTCATTTCTTGCGCTATGAGCTGTATCTATCGATTGACCACGTACCCCCCTGACTCTCGACAATACCGACCTCCCCCGACGCCTTACCCACGGATCAGGGTCGTACGAGTATTTTTTTTCTCGTCCTCACCGTCTTGCCCGGTTCATGGGTAGACCCATCAGTATGCCACGTAGGGAGGTTTTCCGAACGGGCTCAAGGCTTTCTGCTGGGAGTGTTGTCTATGTCCTGGGACGAATCCACCATCAAAGATCGAAAAGGCCTTGAAGGCCGGGCTATCGTCTACATGTTCATCGTTCTCAAGTAATGATATCCCCAACGCCACTCGGGCTTCAGAATCATGAGCATTTCGTTGATTGACCTCCTTTGCTTGGCAGAGAATGTTGTCCTTGAATGACATGATCCCAAGGCCCGTGACCGGACGCAGCTTGAAGTGGCGTACTGCGCCTGCCTGGGCTGCCGAGTCCCTCGGTGTTCTGACGGTACCGCCAGAACGTGCATAAAATTGCTGAATCCTCTCCCAAATGGAACGCGATTCTGGAAAATTGTTTTAGACCCGGTTGCTGAAACTGCAGCATCCTTGATCTCTTGTTAGAAGGAAGCAGTTGCTCTGTGCTGGGCGAGTTGGTATGCAGCCTTTCGAATATTTATCCTTGCGGCCATCGTCCACTTTGAACATGTAAGCCTACCTTTGGTCAATATTTTTATGCTCTTCACATTTAAATGGAAAGCATAAGGCTTCACCCGCTGTCAGGGTGCTAAGGTTAAACTATCCGGATGAACGGCAAAATTAAAGCCCCGGGTGCGGTGCGGAGGTGATCCAGGGAGTCTCGACTCGCCTTTTGGTTGTTTATTAGTGCTTGCACGCAGGAATCGTATGGGTCAGGAGAAAGAGAAAAGATTGGCAGGTGTAGCCGCATTAGCATAGGTTCAGCGTCGGTTCCCGTGTCCGTTTTGCTCCTTGATCTCACGACCCCGGAGAAACATGCTATTGGATCACTACACACCGCACACTGTTGAAACGGCCGCGGCCAACCGGTAGGCAGGAATGTTCGTGGGGACAGGTAGGAAAGTATCCACTATAAACGGCAAGGGCCAGAATTAGCACTCAGGAGCTCGGCGATTTATTTAAATATCTCCACCAAAGACGGTGTTCAACGGGGTTGTACGGGACCGCAGTCCACTTGCTCCAGGAAAATGCGACGGTCGAGTCAGGCAAAGGCTTCGTTTAGCCCTGGAAGTCGGGAAAGAGAGATTCAATTGCATCCTGACAATCGTCTCAGGACTGGCCAGGGAATTAGAAGATTGAACTACAAAAGCCATGTAGCAGATAACCATGAGTGTGGTGTCTCGTAAAAATGATCGCCCGGGAGCTGTTGCCTGTGATTTGATTCTAAGCGGTGTGAGTGGTGATAGGGTAATCCTGTTTAGCCAACGACGGTTATGATAGTGAATGGCTTCAAGCGACTTATTACGGCTGCCTTGTGCTGTATTTAGTATGCGTACATGTTGTGATTGTGGTAAATCTGATTCCTTTTGTTCAGTTAGGGAGAATCAATCAATCACATTGTATCATTTTTGCCTCTTGATACGTCTAACCCTTATTATTGTGTGTCTTCGGCGGGCTTTCTTGTGGTTGTTTTTGTGCGCTGCACTGATCTTTTGGCTTCTGCAGTTTACTGTTGGTGTCGATACAACCTAACTCTCCGGTGTTTCCGCATTATGGAACACAGCCCCACCCCCGCCGGATTGATACCCGCCTAGGGTTCTGGGGTACGCCGAAGCCATTATCGAATTTCTGTTAAATCATTATTGGTGATCATAAAAATGTTGTGTACGTGCATATTTCCAATTGATGAAATTATCACCCCGAGGGTATTTATAATTACAAATAAGTAAAAGGGACAAGTGCTCTTTGCGGCGTCACATCTTTCTTTCCTTGTTAGCCTCGTCAAGCTATCAATTTGTAGTGGAATGGCCAACAACCGGAGCTGGCCACGTGGGAAGGATGGAGTGTGATGCAGATAACCACAACACAGCCTCGCACCAACACAGAACTACACACGTTCAAAATATGTTGCTGCATCTCGAAGCTCAACCCTCAGAGTATGTGCTAGCGGTGGGGCTGAGCAAAGGCCTCAGACGAAGTGTACTGTGTCCGAGTCGTGTAGTATTTCCAATGAAACCTCAAGTACGAAGCTAAATTGATCGCCAATAACATTCAATTTACCTTCCGCATCCGACTCGGGTATGTGGTGTGTCAGTACCAGGACAATGATCGATGTAGTTCGGGCTGTCCGCTGTACTGAGATTGTACCGTGCCATAGCAACGTCCATCCCGGGGTAGGATGATTGGGTTGATGGAATCCGGGCCAACAGGAGATCAAAAAATTATTATTGGAGCCCCTGTTTAATAGCGTGTGCTTGGGATGCTGATATTTGGGGTGCTCCAGATTTTTGTAAGCCTGAGCAAGGGCGATACCAGACCGCGGGCTTGGAGGTCAGGGTTTGGAGGTCTGAAATCCCCCTATGCTGATGATGGTACGTCCGCGGTTGATCAGTATGCATAACGAATGGGTGGTACGGAGGTTTGGAATGAAAGGAAACGCAGTGTGCACGTTGGGTAGATAAATTATCACAGTTGAGCTTCTAGTGTGTATCCAACGTGGTCCAAATTCTTCATGAGCGCCTCAAGAGAAGGAGTCGGAGCCTAATCGCGTGTCCAAGTTCCCAACGCTTGGCGAGCTCTGAACTGAGCAAGGTTTCGTGATCCGAGAGAGCATGTCGTCGACTTGCGGTGGGCCCGGGTGAGTCCGGCGGCAATTTCGCTGTTTTGGAAACCCAGGGGCGAGGGAGGAGTTGGAGACAAACCTGAAACGAACGGTGTGCTGTATCTAACGTCGTCGGATGGGTCTGTAGCGCACGCTGTGTGGATAGGAGGGTTTGTGCATACGCGCGCTTAGGGCTGCAGCGTCGGGGTTGTATGGTCTATTTTCTGGGACAGAGCGAATTTGTAGCGGCCACAGGTAATTAAGCACTCACCGTAAAGCAAGGTCCAGCTTGAATACCGAGGGGGGGGGGCCAAAAATAAAGGTGCAGGGATTGCCAGTCAAGCGAAGCGACCCCCGTCGGATACCGAGAGATCATACTGTTCGGCGGTTGCTTTGAATCATGCGGACAAGCGTGGATAGCTCTCGTGGTGGATCTCCGGAAGCGATGTGTGTCAGGATTGGTAGTTTACAGCGCTGGAGCTCCTTAGAGACCAGACGCCATAAGCACTGCCATTAGGTGTAGTAAGCTCAATACAAAAGTCCATGTTATATAACTGGCAGTAAGAGCTCTTGGCTCTCCCCGGCTGCACTACATTTACCAAGAGCCACCCATAAAAACCGCTCTGTACGCCCACAGGTGCCCCACAAGTCACCGCCTCACTCCCGAGCGGGGAATAGATTCCCACGGCGATAAACAGGGGACTTTGTTTGGACCCTGACTAACCCTCTCCTCCCCACCACCATCCACCCCGCACAGACATGGCCAGCAAAGCCGCTCACAAACGCGTATGTCGTCCGCAGCACCCATGGACTTACTGAGCTCATACATGTCGTCCTCCAGCTCAGCAAGGAATATGTTGCCATGCAGAGAGAACCGCCCCCATTCGTCTGGGCAGTGCCTGACGAAAAGAACATTCTGACATGTAAGTTTCTCATCCAACCTTGTTCTACCTTGTGTTTGCCCTTGGCACTCATTTATGCTTGTTTTCAAAGGGGACTTTATCATCGTGCGTCCATTGTCGCCCACCCATCATCGCAATGATCAAGACCCGCTTACACATTTTCCCTTCCAGCGCGGACCCCCAGATTCCCCCTATGCGGATGGCGAGTATCACGGGCAGCTCATTTTCCCCTCCGAATATCCCTTCAAGCCTCCCGGTATCAAGGTCTGTCGCTCTTCCCATATGCGCCCGCGATGTCGTCTCAACTGAGCCGGATCCGTGTAGATGATCACCCCGTCTGGGAGGTTTCAGCCTGACAAGAAGATTTGCTTTTCAATGTCGGACTTTCACCCTGGTACAGTGAGTTTTTACTTCGGCTCCGTGTCCTGTAGTGGCGTATATACTGACGCCTGCTGGGGTTCCAGTGGAATCCAGCGTGGAGCGTCGCAACAATGTGAGTGTCCCAATCTACTTTTATCCCTGTTGCCAACAACCACTGTCGGTCATCCTTCGCCTTGGATGTGTGGCAGAGCCTATGACGACAGGGGTTTTCCACTGCCCCATGCTGTTTCGTTTTTGGTTTTGATGACCAATTGATTGGTTAGATGCTCATAATGCGTATCTTTATAGATTGACTGGCCTTCTTTCTTTCATGCTTTCGGACGAGATGACGACAGGGTCGCTCAATTCTTCGGAGGACGTCAAGCGCGCGTACGCTGCTCGGAGTCATGAGTGGAATTTGACACAACCACGTTTTCGTGAGGTTTTTGCCGAGGTATGTCGTTGGGCTGTACGACTGAAAATCATGGATATCCTATCACAGCTGTCCATATCAATCGCTGCCCATCACTCTGTATCGCTTTGAGCTGTTCATGCTAACGTACTCTGTCTAGTATTGTTTACCCACCGCACGCGAGCTTCCAAATATGGCACAAAAGGAGAGGGGAAGCACACCGCCCGCGGCTCCTCTGTTATCACAACCGGCTCCGAGCTCCCCTATCAGCACGAGGGCGGTTTCGGTTAATGCTGTTGCGGCACCTGAGGCTAACATTGGTGCTACCCCTACCCTTGTCACGTCTACGGTGTCTGCAGTTGCAAGAACAACAGGATCATCGATACCTATTGACAAGCAAGAGGGCACGGGGGGTGCTGCGGCTGGCTGGGCTGCATCGTGGGGTCGGATTCTGTGGGAGAAATGGCGATGGGGAGCCTTGATCGCCCTTGCGGTGCTTGTTTCACGGTTCTCAACGACTGCGTGATAGGAGAGAAAAGATCCGTGGGGGCGTTAGATCGACGGCCGTTGGCTCTTCACGCAATGAAAGTGGTTGAATATTTAAGATTCAGCCACGGGAGCAGTTAGGGAAATGTCAGTGAATCTCAGTCTCAATTGGGTTTCTTCCCCAGTTTTTGGTTTCCATTTGTTGTAAAGTACAATACATCCTCCCACTCTCTCTCTGTCTCTTTTTTTCTCTTAAATAAAGATAGGAAGTCTATACCCCTCGCTCCTTCCCCCCGCTCTTTAATAGTTTTTCCTATTTTTTTCTCTTTTTTTTTTTTTTGAAACGTCCATTGATTATGCCCCGTATACGCATTGAAATGATAATTGATACATACAACATGGGTATCAGAGGAATAATGAAATTGGTTTTTATTTTTATCTGATGAGTTTATCCTCCCACAAGCGCCCAATTTCCCCTTCTATACCTTTTGTCAAGGCTTCGACGAGCTTCCAGAGATCTTGTGCTACTACGTCCCTGTCGCGACCGGCATCGATAACGACCCACCTGGGTCCTCCGCCGGTAGTGGTGGCGGTAGACATTTCCGCTCCGAGCCGGCGAAATACCTCGCGTACCCGTTTTTGCATTTCTTCCTTTTCGTAACGTTCCTCGCCATACCCACCTCTGAGCTTAGCTTGCTCTGGTGTGATGTCGAGAAAGATGGTGAGATCTGGTGCGGGGAGGGAGATATCTGGTGCTCGGCACCATGGTAGAGCGTCGCCACCGGCACTGCCGTTTGGGAGGGGGGGGAGGAAGGGAAAGGTGGATGCGAGGGAGGGTTTTGCGGCGGAGAAGGCGATGCCGGAGAAGGCGTAGCGGTCGCAGAGGACGGTTGTGCCCGAGTTGAGGAGGGTGGTGATAGTTGATCTGAGGGGCATAGGGGCATCAGTGCGTATTGTGGGTGTGTGTGTGTGTGTGTGCATAAGTAAAGATTGATGACGAGAGTGTACGCGGGTTGATTGATTGGGATGATAGGGTATGTGCTTGTAAGTGTACTTACGCGAGTTCCCAGCGGTTGGCGGAGAAAAGGAGGTGGATTGCGTGGTCGTCCAGGTCGGATTGAGAGCGGAGGTATGAGTCGATTGTTTTACCGATGGGTGTTGTGCGATCTGTTGGGTTGTGAAGTGTTTAAGAGATGGATGCGTGGAGGGAGGGGGGGAGCAGAGCGCTTACCGGGGAATTTAAGGAGTTTTGTGGGAATGTTGCATGATTCGAGGCGCGCGTGGAGGAGTGCTGTTTGTGTTGTTTTGCCGGAACGGTCGAGTCCCTCGATGACGATGAAGGGAGCACGTTGGAGCATTGTTATATGGGAGAGAAAGAGAGGGGGGAGATTTAAGAGTCACGTGTGTGGCTTACCCCCTATCTACGATGAAGGCGCTCAGATCAACATTCCTGCGTTCAACCACGCCGACTGCTAGGACTGTCGAAGGGAGGCGGGAGATCGCAAAACATACTCTCGAAATCACACCGTCAATTATCAAAGAACATGCTGCGCAGGGGGCAACACAGGACTCGGTTTTTTACCCCCATCAAATCCCTGCTCTCAAGCCCCAAGACCCAAGGGATGCGGCACCCATTTTGGTAGTCAACAGCGATGCATTCATCGCCGCTCGCAAGCTATTTGACGAATACTCGTCAGATGCGAGCGTAAACGTTGCTGTACTCAACTTGGCGAGTGATGAAAGACCCGCGGGAGGCTGGTTGTCCAGTCTCTCGAGGACACAAGTACGTCGATCGATAGCGGTCCTCGTAGTTTTCGCTTTATTGATTTAGAAGAACGCAAGGAAGAAGCGCTGTGTTACTCTTCAACCCTGTACGCAACTCTTAAACCCTCGTATTACCCCTGGCCGAATCTCGGACCCGGTTCCATAGCGGGCGTGTTCTCTCCAGGCGTGGTGATTATCAAAGACGACCTTGATCACGACTGCGTACAGCTACCAAAAGACAAGAGGAGGCTCGTATCGGTTATTACCGTCGCAGCGCCTCGATGGCCCGAGTTGACTGAAAATGGAGAGAGGTTTGCGAGGGAGGAGGAGTTGGAGGATTTGAGAGGGAAGATTAGGCTTGTGTATAGGCTGGCTGGGCAGCACAACCAGCGCTATCTTGTCCTTGGTGTGTCTCTTTCTTTTGTTGAATGTGCAGGCGGAGTTGGACTGATTGAGGCTTTTTTTTGTATGTAGGCGCGATGGGGTGTGGAGCTTATGCGTGCCCGCCGAAGCAGGTTGCTGAGGAAATGAAGGCTATTCTGCTTGATGATGAATTTAAGAACCATTTCAAGCGTGTTGTGTTTGCGGTGTATAGTAAAGGTAGTGGAGGGAACTTTGCGGTGTTCAGAGATGTATTCAAAGATGTGTGTGTGTAGGGAGCATTGAATGGGAATTGAACTGTTCTGTGGATGCGATGGCCCATGCCTCAGCCGGCAATCGTTGATAGAGTGTGGTACATCAAAAGACCGGTCTCAAGGATGTGCATTGGTAGTGTTGGAATTCGGAGAAGCATATTCTGGATGAGTAGGACAGTTCTGCGGCGATGAGCATTACGATAATGATATTGTCGCCATGCGAATAGTCTAAAGGCGAGGTTCATGGTAGCCGAGTGCGAAAATGAAGGGTAATGAGTCAAGCGCTCTATGGCCAACGTTCCAGTCAGTTGTGGACGATAAGGTAAGAAGTCTGGGCCGCACATGATACAGGATACAAATTTTCATCCCAGCATCGTAGCCCCCATCTCAACATCCATCCCACCTCCTCGTATTGGTCGTTTCCCCTCCCTCCCTAATCCGGCAGCTCTTTCGGATTCTTCAATGGTATAAGGCTCTTCCATAAGTTGTTTGCAGCGTCGTTTATGGACCTTACTCCGCCAATGTGATTTGAGTGCTTTATCGGTTTCGTAATATCTAAGAGAACACGGGCGATGAGTGAGTGAGATATAGGATGGGGGCTGGGGAAGGGTGGTGAATGATCTGACTGACTTTGCACACTCGACACAATAATGTTGCGCCAAGCCTGGTTTTTCGTAGTCGATAGGTTGTGCTTCTAGAGCAGCCCTGTTCTGGCAACAAGGAATTTCCGTTAGCGAGCATATTTCAAGCAGAAGTCCAGTGTGTTGTATGCACTTTTGGGTCCATATCGATTAGTTGGATCTGGTCGAGATCTTTTGTCCGAGCCTAAACGTGTAGTTTGAGCTTATGTATTCAAGGGGGGACGAGAAATCAACACCCACTCTTGTTCTTGAAGCTCTGTGCACGTCGCGTTGGGCATGGTGGGTTCTGGATCCGCGTAGACGACCCATTGGTAGGACGAAAAAATAGAGACGGGAGGGGTCGTGACTGTCACACCACTCGCCAGCAAGCAAATATTCATCTGCGAAGCTTCGCTCCTTCGAAACTGGGGGGGGCACTTGGCTTTGGGCCAGGCCCCCCAGAAAAGAACTACTAGGGGCATTGCGCCCCTTTTTCTAGGTACCAAATGTCTCGTAACCGAGTAAAAGGGAGATGGGTCGAGCTCTATCCGGACCGTGACTCGGCCCGTCCAGAGCAGCCAGTTCTCTCTCATAACGCTCAGCTTGTTGCACTCGGACCACTCCAATGACAGATTCAACAATCACAAAACCCATGCGCCAACGTATGGAGGAGTACATCAACCAACTCCAAGACCAAATCGTCACCGAACTCGAGAAACTCGATCCCAACTCCCCTCCATTCAAACGAGACAGCTGGATCCGCACACAAGGCGGTAGCGGTCGCTCGTGCGTATTTGCGGTACCTGCAGACGACGAAGCCCGATCAACCCACCTACACCAGTCCATCCTCGAAAAAGCCGGCGTGAACATCTCCGTCGTACACGGTATCCTACCACCCGCCGCAATCAAACAGATGCGCGCAGACCATGCTTCGATGCCCCTCCCGGATCGCCCAGAGGGTTTACCTTTCTTCGCGGCAGGTATCAGTCTCGTCATCCATCCCCGAAACCCACACGCACCCACTGTGCATGCCAACTACCGCTACTTTGAAATCACCGAACCCGAATCTGACTCTCCAGATCCAACTTCCCCGTTGTCCCCTACTCCTTCTCCTACTACAATCATCGCATGGTGGTTCGGCGGCGGCGCAGACTTGACCCCTTCATACCTCTACGAAGAAGACGCGGTGCGTTTCCACTCAACCCTCAAGAAAGCATGCGATGCACATGGCCCAGAGCTCCACCCCGTCTTCAAAAAGTGGTGCGACGAATATTTCCGCATCACCCACAGGAATGAATCCCGCGGTATCGGTGGTCTCTTCTTCGATGACCTAAACGAAGGAATGCACCGGCGTCTCCGTCCCGCAGCTGAAATCAAGCGACCCGTTACTCCAGATGAGATCTTTGCGTTCGTCAAAGACCTCGGGGACGCCTTTGTCCCTTCTTATATCCCTATTCTCTCTCTTCGGAACTCTATCCCGTACACACCGCGCCATCGGAGGTGGCAACTCATTCGTCGGGGTCGTTATGTCGAGTTCAATCCTCGTATATGATCGGGGAACCAAGTTTGGGTTGATGACGCCTGGAGCACGGATCGAGAGTATTTTGATGAGCTTGCCAGAGACTGCAAGGTGGGAGTATATGAGCGAGCTTGGGGAGGAAGAAGGGACTGAGGAGGCGAGGTTGGTTGAGGTCTTGAGAGTGCCCAGAGATTGGGTGTAGGGGCCGACTGTTGATTAAATCAAGATGTAGAGTATAGCTTGGAAGACTAAAAGCGAATAGTTTGCTGTATTGAGTTATCATCGTGTACCCTTTTTTTTTTTTTGCATGACGATGAGTGAGAGCGAAAACATGGGAGAGATCTTGTGTTCACAGATGTCGGAAGTTAACAGCACCGACACTTAATCCACGACTGGAAAACGCTCTTTTCCACAGTATACTGGAAATTGGCACCGTTGCTATCTATTGGCATCAGCCTGAATCTACGCGTCTCGGGCAGGAACGACTAGAAGCCTCAACTAACTTAGACCTAACATAGCTGGATAAGAAGTGCGTCCCATGGGTATGCGTAGCCGGACACCATTTCCCCCCTGGCACCAGAAGTGTTGCTACTTGCATTCGCCGACAAGCCATGAGCGAGCAGTGACGAGGCTAGCATATACCGCGATTTGCAGAGAAGGGCGACATTCCATCTGTTCGCACTCACAATAAAACACTTACTATCACATCACCATATCTCAATGGATCGACGATGCTAGACCGTAGTGAGCCTCGTCACTCCAAGGATACGCACGTCAATGACGTATTGGCCCATGACATAGTTAAAAGCCATCCTCGGTTAGCATCAGACTAAGCCGAACGACTATCGTGATCATCCAGTAGTGGGTGACCTTATTATCAATCGTACCTTCGCCCATTCCGGTAGCCTCGGTGGACTGCAAGCAACGGCTGGTGCCTCCACCAGTCATCCTGTTCGTGACACCATGGGTATTTCATGAACCACGATATCGTTCTCTAGATCACCATCATGTTGAGGCTATAGGAAGGCATATCAGGAAGGCGACGGCCAAAAGGCAACGATGGATACTTACAGTAGTGTGGATACATAAAAACACACTCATCATACCGGATTGACCACTCGATTTCGGCTTCGGTCCACGAGTAAGCTCAAAAGAACCCTCCTCGGGCGGTGTAGCGAAGAGGGCATTGCTGACGCCGGAACTGTCTTGAATGGAGATCACGATACAGTCGCCCCCCCCCCCCAGGGGTAGGTCGAAACTGCAAAACCGGGGGTTGAAAATGGTCCGAGGAAGTGGTCGAACATCATTATGAATATATGCTAGCATAAGGCTCTATACCTCAGCGAAACTATAGTTGAAGGCACTAGAATCAGATAACGGGTCGTCTCGCGAGAAAAACTAGCGATGCACTTACTGGTATGTGAAATCACGGACGAACGAACATCCACTAGGGTATGGTATGCGCGATGTTAAGGTTGGCTTGAACAGTGAGCTCTTGGGAGGAAATTAGGGACATAGCTGAAGACGAGCCCGCTTGCCGTTTGCGGGGGCGGTGGAACTCTCGGTACCTTTGAATGCGATAACATTGTTGCACTAGAGAAGTATATGAACCGTGATACAAGTTTTCCCTGAGTGCTTCAACCCACGACGTATCACTATTGATTAGAGCTCACAGGGCTAGACCGTTGGTATAGGTTATACTTACGCTGGCTGTACTTGGACAGGTTGAATTTGGAAGCCGCCTCATTCCAGTGGCGAGGCACCAAGGTTCGCGGGATAAACGGGGAGTTCTAAGCCTTAGGTTGGGTCCTCCTTATGATTTGGCAGGACGCGGATAGAAAACGTTAGCGCCTTGGCCACCTTTACCAGTAGTAGTCAAAGACTTGTTTGTGCTTTGGCAACGAAGCCAGTGAATGAGGTGACTTGACCAGAGTGAGCGTCGACAAATGCTTCAAACAAAGTTCTAGTCTTGTCGTTCTGGGTTCTGAACAGCGTGCGTCAGCGCGACAGAGTGATCATCCTTGACCAGGAATTCGATCGTGGTGGGTGGTTGTTGAGGTTTCCACCTAGGGTTCTTCTCAGTAGAAGCGATGGCCTGCGCAACGATGATGTTTGGGGTTGACGAAGCAAGATTCTCTGTTGGATTCTTACAAGCCAACGGACAGTCGACGCGATGTCGGCTGGATTCTTTAGTTAGTGTTTTATTTAGATACGGACCTTATTCGTGCAAATCGCGATCTCGCGATTTGTTTACTGTTTCATTTCTATTGCTATTCAGTAGAACTTCGGTTACCTGGTATGCGGACACGTAGCTAGGCTTTCCTCAGTACTCGTGCATACGACGAGTGACTGAGACATTTATTCTTACACATAACTGGCAGAAGATATACAACATTAGATATGACGTGTTGATGAGGGCCACGGCCGACATGGATGGCCTCAGAGTCGTAAGGAGTCATGATCACGACGCTACTAGGTCGGTCGCGGGCCTCTGGATGAATCACTAACATGGATATTGCAAGAGAACACTTTGAGGCTCTCTTGAATCATTATTTCTTGAATACACTATACATGTATATGGACTATCTGTTTTTCCAACCGCATCATACCGCTACCTGTCTCCAATAAAAATCCTAGCGGCGACGTGGGAAGAACGGGCCCAGTGTCCACACTTGGTGAGTGTTGCCATCGGAGCACTGCCAAACTTGCACCTGATTTGCGTTCGAAAGATCTCCGTTGGGCAAATCAAGGCAAAGTCCTGGAGGTGTTAACCCGTCAGCACACTAGTAAATCACGATCAAGACCCGTGGGTAGGGGCCCTCACTTACCCTGGTTGAAAAGAGCAATGCGGTTATCCGCGGTGAAGGACCAATCCTGTGCGGGAAGGTTATCGAAGCACGTCCAAATCTTCATTAGTGTGCCATTGGTGGGATCTTTGATGTGATATCATGATTAATTATTATATTTCTGGGGGGGGGAACGAAGGGGGTAAGACAAACCTGCGCCTGCATCAACGCAGAAGTTGGTATTCTCCAATTGGATAGTCACAGCTGCATTATCTGTGTTCCCTAGGATCCGCCACCGTTGGGCCGGTGTGCCATTGCAGTCGAAGCTGAGCTACGGTCAGGCACTGAAAAATTCGTCGAAAGGGACTACATACATCTGAACAGGAGTGCCGTCTGCTCGAACGTCGCCACGCACTTCGAGGCATTTGCTGGTGACTCCGTTTGGATGAATTGGAAATGCGACTTGACCGACGACAGAAGAAATAAAGGCAAGTCCGGAGAGATAGAAATATTTCATAGTGAGTAGTTGATAGATAATGTTGTGTGGCTTTCACTGAAGGGCGCGACTCCGATGAAAAATTGGTAAAACCTACACCCCCCCTATTTGTACTCTTTGACTCTCCAAAATACTCTGGCGTGATCCTGCCCAACGTTACTGTCGGCCTCATTACAGCACTCTCCTGACGGTTGAATACCGAGCAGCACGGCACAAAGGAAGCGAGGAAGCATACGATACCATGTGATGCCTAAGTTTGTCCTCCCCGACGGCGGCTTTCTCTCACAATGCTGAAAATATGCGGTTCACTGGCAGTTGATCCTATGAGAGCGAAATAGGAGACGCATCATCATCATGAGGATCATGGGGCCGGTGGCGGACGCGGGCCGAAAATAACTAGGTAATTACGGGTCTCGGTAAGCGACTGCAATGCGATTAGAGCACGCGAGTCTCATTCGGGTTTATTATGCTTGCATATGTCTCTGGTTATCCTATCACGCGCGGGTCTTGGTCATGAAGGAATGACCCAGTCGACAAATAGCTGACCGGCAAATTCCGCGCCTCGTTACATAGTTATCTTCGAGCCGCAATCCATCGGCTTTTGTGCTTAATCGGAGGCCTGGAAGAGTCACAGGACATGGGTTCGCTAGTCTAAGTATATACCATATCAGAAGTATCCTATAATCTTTGTCGACAATTCCCGTGCACTGACTTCTGCAGCGCTTGCCGCGCTCTGCGGGTGTTGGTCTGAAGTCACCGCTACTTCTTGTTCCGTACATCAGTTCCGGGGCTGGACCTGGCTGCTGTATGTCGAGTTATCGTTCGCCTCTCACCCTGGCACCTGGCACTAAGCCAGCGTGTCAGCGACTCCGGCTGGCTGCGTAGCGGTACTCAGGATCGTTTGCTGTCCCTCCGCACGACACTGCATATATGTCCCCACCATGGGCACCCTTTGGGCGCTTGGTTACCGAGCGGCGCGGGATGGCACACTTATGAAGTTTTCCCAACCTTCCGGCACAGGAATGATTCCTTTTCCCGGATCGCCGTATTGCTCTTTTCAATCGAGGTGAGTAGTGGGTTCCTCACGGCAAAATCAATATAGAATCTTCGTTGACGTGCTGAGCAGTAACACCCTAGGCCCTTTGCTTTGACTTGACCAACGGTGATCTTACAAACTCTACTTGACGTAGAGCTTTCGCAGGTGTTCTGTGACCAGATTTCTACTGGGTGGCATGTATACACTGTGCTAGTCTTATAGTGCTGTAGAGATTGTGAGTTCGGTTGCCCATGAAAACGGCAACCTCTCATCAATCTCTTGTGATTTTAATTAACCGGATCGCTAACGGCGTTTGGAGTGCCTGTCGTCGAGCTACCCATCCGTATCTTGGACTAAGTATCTATTGATCTCCATTCCTCCCTCTTTTCAACCTTCCAGTTTTGAAATTTATGTTCAATTCTTCATTCCTGTCTCGTCTCGTTGTACCATGAATCTATTTCCTTCTCTTGTCCCTCTCTACATCTTGCACACTGTCATGGTAATGTACTTGTATTCTCTATATAATTAACCCCTGTTTCGTGTTTGTTTTAGGTTGTCTTACTGTACTTCACTTTTGCTTTTGAGATTGCTTCTTTTATCTTCTTCCTGCTCCGAAATATTCATCAAAAATCCATATTTTTTTTTCGTATTTAAGGTCTGTACAATCTGTAGTTAGAGACCAGTCAATTTACTGCCCATCTCCTGTATTCTAAATCATCTGAAATCGTTCTCATTAAATCTCAACTCTAAAGTCTTCCAAAATATCTTCTCTGCCTCATTTATCTCGAAATTACTGCTTGTTTCACCTTGTTCTTGCATCGCTTTGACTCTGTGGGCACTCCTGATCGGTCTTGAAGCCTAACGATTGTTGGACTCAATCGTGCTCGCATTTATTTCGTGTTTAGAAGGGTTAATTACTCTTCAGTGCATAACATAAGATACATAGGCAGATAAGATATCGCTAGTCCGGGTCATGGGAAGATCAATCGATACTTTGTCCCTCTTTCTATGTACTGTACAACTCCCCTAGCCGTAATTGTGCCCTCGCATCCCCTTCCGCTGGGTAGGGACACCCCTCGGGGAGCCCAGAGACTTGTTTCCAATCCAACTCGAATGGGAGCCAACGCGAGCGCACCTGAATGATACCCTTAGCTCCCACAGACTAGACGTGAGATTGCGGTCGCGCACATGGTTATCCTGCCTTCCGTAACGCGCCGGATCCCCATGTCCAACTGAACGCACCTAGTCGCACTGCATCGAGCCAAACCCCATTTGCCGACCCCCAACCATGCACATCCGCTCATATCCACCTGGAAAACCCCGTCTAAGGATGCCTAGCTTGACACGCCCACACTCTTTTCCCCAGCCAGGCGTCTCTGGGGAGGCCTGACTCGGTAGGCCTGCCCAGGCTACACAAATACGGCAACGGCCATCACATGCGCCCGGCTCTCTCTCCTGGACAGACAGGACACCTGCTACCAACTCTCGACACGCTAGGCCAGACACCACGACCGCAGGTGGCCTATATATCCAACCATTCCCATTCCTCTCTCTCACCTGGATACCCCAGCTCACCATCGACTCCTAACCGACTGGGTCAAGTGGCCCACGGGTTATAATGATTTACATGGATTCAGGGAAGTTGGGTACATTTTCTGACAGTACTTTCTGTGTTAGGCATATCGGCATGACTTTCCATTTAGCATTCACGTATTACGCGCTCTCGGCCTGCCAACGAGTAGCACGGATTAGCAGCGTGTCTTCGTAGCCAATTCTCAATACCTTATCTAGAGACTTCCAGAAATTTGATTAAAAATTGAACAATTATTATTATGAGCAGACTGGTGCATCGGAGAGATGAATCATTGACAAAATATTCGACTAATCATCCAGGTGTATTGTCCTACTTCTACTTCTACTAGCCATTACGAGGGCCAATGTTCCAAACCTGGTTAGCATTGCCGTCACTGCACTGCCAAACTTGCACCGGATTGGAGTTTGTAAGATCTCCATTGGGCAAGTCGAGGCAAAGTCCTAGGGAGTGCTGCTCATCAGCATACCAACCAATAGTAAGACTTTCCCCCCGCTCACCCTGGTTGTAAAGAGCAATGCGATGATCTGGGGTGAAGAACCAATCTTGTGCAGGAAGGTTTTCAAAACATTCCCAAATCTTCATGAGTGTGCCGTTGGTAGGGTCTTGGGGCGTGATATCATGATTAACTCTCTAAAGGCCCTTTTTTGGGAGGTGTTCAATTTACCTGAGCCTGCATCAAGGCAGAAGTTGGTGTTCGCCAGTTGGACAGTGAAGGCTGGATCATCTAAAAGGATCCACCATTGTTGTGCAGGTGAGCCATTGCAGTCGAAGCTGAGCTACAGTCAGCCACCCAAAAAAAAAGACTCCAAAAAGGAACACACATCTGGACGGGAGTGCCATTCTCTAGAACACCACCGCGGACGTCGAGACATTTGTCAGTGGCTGTGTTTGGGTTAAGCGGAAATGGAACTTTGGGGGCTTGACCGAGAACAGAGGAAATCAAGGCAAATCCGGAGAGGTAGGAAACCTTCATGGTCGGATAATGAACAATTGGTCGAGAATGAGGCTTTCACTGAATGGGCGTCAACTCCAATGAACAACAACCCAACATCGTCCCTTTATTTGTACCCTTTGAATGTCCATAAGGGTCTCCGGCGCTTCCGCACGACACTAGGCATCTGATCTCACCACAGCAATGTTTGAGCGCTTGAGAACCGAGCGGTACGGCATGGGGACAAGGAAACCTACGCTATCATGTGGTGGCCGGACACTTATGTAGGTTTGTCCTTTCGGCGTTTGACTAATGGTGGCTTCCCTCGCAATGGTAAAGACACGCGGTAGCAGAACGAGAGAGAGAGTACCGATTGTTGATACTACAGAAGCGGTTTACACACCGAGGATACGTCATGATAAGCATCATGGCGCTGGTAGTGAACTGACCCAGTCGGTGCTAGTGCAGATTGACGAAGGATGCTCGGGCAGGGGTCTGCCTACAGATATTTGGATAGATCATAGGAAGGAGCATTGGAGGGTATGGTTTAAGGCACGATGGTGAAGTATTGTACCACCACCTCCTTACCCCCCCTGGTGGTGTCATACACTGGGTACACATCTTGTTCAGCGGAAATTCAGTGATCAATCATCCAAAAATGCACTATTTGCGTGAATCAGGCGTGGAAGATCATTAGGTTAGCAAAGGAATAACCTCGGGGTCCGGAGACGTAGAGGAAACCTCATAGTGGCAACCAGTGGATGCGGCTCTCACTAAAGGGCACGACTCTGATGAACGAAAGCTCAGGCTGCTCTCTTTGCTTTCTTGAATCTCCAAAAGTCGTCTGACGCACATGACGCTGTTCTTAACTTCAGTACACACAGCAAAGTTTCGGCACTTGAACGCCCAATGACGCGGCACAAATAGGTAAGAAGATCTATGACACGTGTGATGCCACGGCATTCTACTGACGAGCGACTTCCTCTCACGGCCCTGAGAATGCACAGCAGGGCTGATTGACGGTGGTTGACCCGATCTGTGAAAGCATCAAGGAATACATCATCACATCATGGAGTTGGGGGAGCCGACTGACCGTGTAGTTGCTGACGAACTACGCCGTCGCTGGTGCTGAGGAGCCAAGACTTATTTTATATGCATGTTTAGCGGTACCTGCCACGACAGGTGGTGTGTGGATCTTCTGTCATGAAGGGAGGGCTTAGTCAACAAATGACTTGTCGGCTTTTGTGTGTCCTGTTAGTTATTCTTGAACCGTGCACTCTAGGCTTTTGTGTGACAGCGGAGCTCTTAAGTGGTTACATCACATGGGTTTATTGGCCCAGTGTTACGACGTTCATGAGTCCTTCTGCTCAGTAAAACGAACAATGATAAAGAGCCAGATGGAGAGCGGCTCAATAGGGGTGGTCTCCCCTCAGGCTGGGGTCAGGGTCTTGCTATAGCGAGGGGTGTAACTGCTCAGAACGCTGGATGGCACTCTGACCTGGTGATATTCATGATGATGATGTATTACCCCGATCGCGTTCGCCGGATCAACAATCGGTAATCATCCTACTGCGTATTTTCGGTTGCCTGATAGGCTGCCATTAGTAGGATCCCGGAGGAGCAAAGTTAGCATACAGCGCATGGTATCATATACTTCTTTGCTTCCTTGTGCCGCGCCGCCCGGTTGTGAAACAAGTGCAGCTGAAGTCAAGAACAACGTCACGCGGAATTGTGCCGGACGCTTTTAGAAATCCAAGGCGTACAAATACCAGAGCAAGTTGGGCTGTTGTTCATTGGAGTTACGTGCTTCAGCCAGAGCTACTACATCCACTGCTATCTGTACACCACACCCACCATGCAAATTTCCTACTGCTTGGGGCTCGCCTTCATTGCCTCTGCCCTCGCTCAGCCTTTTTTTTTCGCATCCGTTGTTTCCAAACGGTGTCACCACCAAATGCCTCGAGGTGCGTGGTGATGTCCTAGCAGACGGCACCCCTGTCCAGATGTATGTCCTTTTTCGAAAGCATATTCTTTTTTTTTTCAGTGGCTGACTGTATCTCAGCTTCGACTGCAATTTCACACCTGCACAACAATGGCGTTGGGTAATCGATATACCGGAGACACCCACTTCTCTCCAACTGGCAGGCACCAACTTCTGCCTTGATGCTGGCCCAGGTATGCCATGCTCAATTCCAAGAGGAATGTCATATATTTAATTATAAATATGACACCAAGCACCTACCAACGGCACACTCATGAGGATTTGGACATGTTTCGATAACCTTCCGGCACAGACATGGTTCTACACTGCGGATCATCGCATTGCTCTTTTCAATCAGGGTGAGTAAAGGGGATCACCGGTTTAATACTTTGTTTGGTGTGTGCTGAAAGACAACGCCTTTTAGGACTCTGTCTTGACTTGCCCAATGGAGATCTTACGAACACAAACCAGGTGCAAGTTTGGAAGTGCACCGATGGCGACACTAACCAGATATGGGATGAGGGCAGAATGATTCCTATCTAGTTGGATGGTCAATATAGATATATAATGAGCCTCTGAGCAAATGAAATAATGATTCGGGAGAGGCTCTGTTATGTCCCTTTGGTGTAACGGTTACCGACGACTCTGTGTGACCATGCTTACACCAACTCATACATCATTAAGTTCAATTTTATCTACTAAACGGTTCCCCCACTCGCGAATCTGTCCCTTTCCCCATTTCCTTGAAGGACAGGGATCGAATTAGGTTTGGTCAGGTTTCAGATAGAGGGTGGTTTAGCGGAGGTCCTCTTTATCAGCCATGTAACACTCACTTGGTTCTCGCACGTGTACTCAAGTTGAGTGGCGTAAGGGATGTGGATCTTGAGACGGAAGATGAGGACATATTGACAGTGATCCTACCCATCTCTTTTACCGCCCTGGACGAGTTCTGCGACATCCTAGACGCAAAATTATTCTTTTCCTGCAACGCTTCCTTCGCATAGCCCCATCGCCGGGGTGTTGAACCATGGATTTCAAGGTGTTTGATGCCACCCTTTGTCATTATCGGGTCCTGCTGCGGGACACAGAAACATTTGTGGGTAGATTTATACCACTCGCCGTGACAAGCCATGGAAGGTGGCGAGGTAAAGTAAGGTGAACTCTCGCTCGTCGTGTTTCCAAACACAAACAGATCCTCACGGAGAATAGATGATGTCATGTTGCTCTGATTGTATGTACAAGAAATGTCATACGTTAATTTTTCACGCGTTGTATCTAGCAGGCGAAAATAAGTATAGGAGTGTTTGAGAAGGACAAGGAGATGTGAGGATAATTTGCAAACAATCAGTGGGCGATTGAGCCTCTGATTAAATGTGTCCACCATCCTTGGCAAGAGGTAGTTTGAAGGAAGAAACTGCTGGCCCTGAGCGATTCATAAGGCCGACTGAGCCAGTGTGAAGCGGATGCTGAGTGGCTATCTCACATCACTCGGGAGTAGGTGTGTGGGAGCAAAACACTCGCAAGGATTAGGCCCAAGGAGAATGTCTGAGCGCGAAAGCAGGAGAATATTTTTCTCTCAGGAATGGTAATTCTCAGCCTTTTGTTCCGGTCCTGGCAGCCTGGGAAGCAAGTCTATATTGTCGGATGAGCAGCCTGGCTCACACTCGCCACCGATAACGGAGCCTCTGAGCTTGAGCATAAGCCCTCCATGTGGTACAGCTAATGCCACTCTCTCGGAAACTTGAGTCCTGCAGTGCTTAAGAGTCATCATGTGTTCCAAAGCGTATTGCCAGTGCATTATTGAGTAGATAGCCATCTCTCCTGTGTTGAAATCATCCCAAGAAGGTGTATAGCAACGATGGCATATATTCGAGGGGAGACAACGGCGGGGGTAAGGGAGGTAAACAGACAGTGTAACTACTTGAGAACAACAGGTATAAAAGTGTAACTACAGTGAGGCTACCATGAGGCAGTCAGCTACTCCGGTGGTTGGCATTCTGTCAGTTTGCTGGAATCACCAATTCCAACACTCTCCCACAAACTAAGGAATGTCAGCTAGAAAGCTTCATCCTCAAGATCATTGAGGGCAGCATGGGTGATGACTGGTGCTAAGGAAAGAGCAGGGGTGGTGCAAGGGTGTGGGCAACAACTTGCGACAGGCGATTTCGGAGGTAGGGATAGTGACAGCAAGAGCTTCATCAGGGGTGATATGGAAGCGATTGAGCAGGGGATGTAGGCTTGGCAAATATACTTGTTTATGAAATAATGAACGACTCCATGCAGCAGAGGGAATGTTGTCAAAAGGAAAATGGGGAGGGTGTTATAAGGATAGGGAGATCCAATAGTGAGAGCAAGGATGATGATGTCATCAGAGGGAAAGGAGGTGAGGGGTACTCAGCCAACAGCAAGTGGTCTTGGCACAGGTTCGGACAGGCATGCACAAAAACTCTTCCACCTTCTTGGTAATTTCGTTCCCCCCAGAAAGTCCCACAGGATAATCAACACAACCAAAGGAATCCTTTGAGTGGACAACACAGTTGAATAGCAACTCCCATTCACAGCGATTTGGTTCATCAAATAGAATGTCGGTCATGAGGTAAGGATGGGGTGATCAATGGATCAGGGGCAAAGACAACAACAATGACAAACAATGAGCGACGGCAGCAGCAGTGGCAAATAGTGAGTGGCGGCAGCAGGCTTCAGGGGACAGAACGACGGTGATTAGGTAACAATGGCAGCGGCGGGTTACAGCTTTAATTTACGATGACAACAATGACAACGACAAGTGGATAGAGAACGATGGAACAGCAACGACAGTGACGATGACAGGCATGGGAAAATCGGCGGGGATAGCGAGTGATGGCAGTTGGAATGGGGTAATGATGGCAGCAATGAGAGGAAGGGGGCGGTGGCAGCGAGAGGAGGGGATAGGGGTCGTCTGTTTATGTTGAAATCATCCCAAGAAGGTGTATAGCAACGACGGCATATATTCAAGGGGAGACAACAGTGGGGGTAAGGGAGGTAAACAGACAGTGTAACTACTTGAGAACAACAGGTATAAAAGTGTAACTACAGTGAGGCTACCATGAGGCAGTCAGCTACTGTTATGAACAGTCCAGACCGGGAGGAACAAGAACTATTGTTCGACTTTACAAGATGGGTACAGGAGACTACAGACCAATTACGGGCACAAGAATACGAAGACGAGGAAGGGGAATATTACACCGCCATGCAGGACCTGGCGAGAGAAGCAGGAATGGAGATAACCTTGGAGGATATATTGGAATACCCCGAGGACAAGGAAGATAACCATGGATCAACCGACCCAACCTCCGATACGGATGGAAGCACTGAGAGAATGGAGAGCGAGAACGGAGAGGACTCCATGGAGATACAATCAGGAGAAGAAGATTATGAGTCAGAGGAAAGCGATGGAACATCGCACAGCAGTAACGAGAGTACTGACTCATTGTAATATAAATAACACTAGGATGCCATCACCCAGGATGTGCATCATGGTCAGGACTGCGCACGACCAGTAGAACAGCCAAGTAACCTATAACGAGTATATAGCACCTCATAGGTATATAAGGTCTGTACAAGTAGAGATTAAAGCCTCAAGCTTTAATCTTGTTAACAGTGGTCGTTTACCTCTCTGCCTTAACTTGGCGTCTTCCCTCGTTATCTCATTGAGCGCGATCCACTAAGCTCTATAAGGCCAACCGTCTCGGACACCTTGTAGAGTGATTGAAGGCCGTCTCCAGTTATCCTCGGATACAGAAGGAGCACGGATCATAACATTAGATTAAAGCTTCCTTTGGACAACCTCCATCGTACACCCCGTGGTATTGGTATGCCTTGTCGCTACCCTTCCACACCGGCAGACGATACGCTTTATCGCTATCCGAGTGCCAACCGTATCTGACGACACGCCTTGTCGCTGTCCGGTGATACACCCCCGTAGAGCAGGCCACCATACCCTCTGCACCCTTGGTCAGACGCACCGAAAGCGTTGATAGGTCATCCACACCTTTAAGTGTTGATTGGGATAACGCACCCGTAAGCGTTGTATACAGGTCATCCGCACCTTCAAGCGTCGATTGGGATAACGCACCCGCAAGCGTTGTTTATTCACCCTCACCTTCACCTTCGACTTCTTCCCTCTTCACCCTGTCTACAAACCGAAACGACCCCCTTGCCACCGACTACGAAGAATCCAACAGTTCTGACTGGTCGACAACCGACTCCGAACCCGACTTCACACCCCCTCCACCACGGACCCTAAAAAGAAAACAAAACCTATACCCCTCACTCGTTCACCCTCTGGTTCCGCACCGTACCCTACACAACCTACCGAGAGAGTTCAACGTCGAACAGAAGACCCAGGATACCCAGCACCCCCAGCATCAGTTCTTTAATCCCTACCTAAACAACCACCACCTGAAAGAACTGCCACCTCTACCCGCTCAAAGCTCGGGGAGCCGATTCATAGAACATCTACCCCATCCTCCGGTCCTCAACCCTCAACAAGTACAAGAACTAGCAACAACACTTCGCAACAGAAACCCCCAAGAACATTCTCACCCCTCACATCACCACTTGGATCACCGGTACACTCACCGCCTCGATCCAGTTCCCCTGTACAATCCGAACCATCCGAAGTTAGCCCCACTACCGGGTCTATTCACACTTCCGACGAGGAATCCACAACCTCTGACATTAACAATATGGCCTCCTCCGCAAAAATCAACACACCCCCAACCTTTAATGGAGAGACCGACTACTTCCGCCTCTGGAAGGATGCAGTACAACTATACATCGATGCAAAGCCAGGAGCCTTTTCCGATGACAAGACCAAGATACAATTCGCCCTTTCATACATGTCCACCGGCCCCACCGCAACATGGAGAGGAGCATTCTTGGAATCAAACAAAGAACTTGATGGAAGCCAGACCCTTCCGACATGGAAGAAATTTCTCGAAGGACTCGACACATCCTTCGCCCCAAACAATGTCCCCGCCGATGCAATGGACAGAATCTGCCACCTCAAACAGAATGGACGATATATCGATGATTACATATCCCAGTTCCAGATACTTGCCTATCAGGCCGACCTTGGAGATGGAGTGGCGGCGGTCAACTATTTCAAGAACGGGCTGGATCGCCCCGTCGCAATCAAGACAATTAGCCTCAATCCAGGAAACAAACTCAGCGACTGGTTCAAGCAAGCTCGAACAGCATATCAAATACTACAAACTCAACGCGACTATATGCAAACTTGAGGAACTCCCTCGTTTCCAACGACTTTGCGCACTCGCCCATTTAAAGGGAAAAGAAATGCTTTTACGCGCCGTGTCCCACTGCCCTATCAAGCAACAGACCCTAACGCAATGGACATTGACCAACTCGCCGAAGCAGTCTACAACCTCGACTTTGAGGACGAGCCAGATCTACTCGCCGAGGAAGCTGATGAAGACGAGGAGACCAAAGAAGACAGACTCCACCAGTTGGTACAAGAACGCACCCGCGAAGCCCTCAATGCAATCCTCACGGACGCCCAAAGAAAGGATCTCAAAGAAAAGAGATGCTTCAACTGCCGCAAGACTGGACACTTCGCCCGCGAATGCCCCACCAAGAAGACAATATATTGCCGATCCGAATTACCCCGCAATTTGGATGCCAGAAACCGGTCAAATGCGATATCCAGAAGAAGACAAGCAAGCTACAGGAAAAAGAACTTGCTATACAACATACTAGAAGATGCAACCGACGAAGAAGTCGAGGACATCTACGAACATTTTGCAAATGAATCCAACCACCCAGATGCCCCTCTGGTTAAGGATTTTGCCTAAGGAGACTAGCCACCACGTCTAGCCCTCCACAAAGACCTCCTTCCCTTTCCTATTCACAAAATGATATTAATGTTGTAAAGTTACAGGAATCGTCAGCACGCATAATACATCTACCCTGTCAAATCCGAAAACACAAGTTCACTAAGGAAGGACCCGAAAGCGTGGAACTACTCGCCCTACTCGACTCAGGAGCAGCAGGAAACTTCATTGACCCCGGAATGGTCAAACAACATTCATTTAAAACAACACCCCTCGATCGACCCATCGAAGTACGAAATGCCGATGGATCTGTTAACGAAAATGGAACAGCCACCCACTACACGACCCTCAACCTAACGGTTAACGGGAAGAATATGGAGATCAAACCAAAAGTAGTCTCCCTCGGAAGCCCAAGACTCATCCTTGGATTCCCTTGGCTTGCAGAACACAACCCAGACATCGACTGGGATGCCAAACAACTACGCTGGAGAAACGAACGTTGGGACAACACTATATTCCGAGAACTCATCCAATCCATGGAACCCGATTGGATCTACAACGACCAACTCAACCACATCTCCACACTAGAGCCCACAAGCTTCGAAGAAATCAACTTCAAAGCCTCCGCATCACAATTCCTCGCTGTACAACACGGAGAAAAGAAAAACGACGACCCAAGAAAAGTCGTACCCACGGAATTCCACGAATACCTCCCAGTATTTAGCAAGAAACAAGCTGAACGATTCCCCCCACAACGACCATGGGATCACAAAATTGAACTCAAGGAATCATTCAAACCAATTGCCATGAAGTCCTACCGACTCTCCCTCAATGAAGAAAAGGAACTCGACACGTTCCTAGAAGAAAACCTTCAAAAGGGATACATTTGACCATCTGAATCGCCAATGGCATCACCTTTCTTCTTCGTAGGAAAGAAAGATGGAAAACTACGCCCCTGTCAAGACTACAGGTACCTCAACGAGCATACCGTCAAAAATGCATACAACCTCCCCCTCATCTCTCATATTCTCGACAAACTCCGAGGATCAAAATACTTTACCAAACTCAATGTACGAGCAGGATACAACAACATCCGCATACGCAAAGGAGATGAATGGAAAGGAGCCTTCAGGACACCCCGAGGATTATTTGAACCCACGGTCATGTTCTTTGGAATGTGTAACTCCCCAGCAACATTCCAAACCATGATGGACTCATTATTTCGAAAACTCATTGACAATGGAGGAGTAATCGTTTACATGGACGACATCCTCATTCACGCAAAAACAAAACAAGAACTCCGACGCCTCACAAGAGAAGTACTCAAGATACTCAAGGACAACGATCTATATCTCAAAACCGAGAAATGCGAATTTGAGCAACAACGACTCGAATATCTAGGAGTTATTATCACTCCCGACTCAGTTTCGATGGACCCAGCAAAGCTCAAAGGCATCGCTGAATGGCCAACACCAACTACCCTGCGCGACGTACGAAAATTCATAGGATTTTGCAACTTCTATCGAAAATTCATACACCAATACGCCACATGGGCAAAACCTCTCAATGCCCTAATGTCCAAAACCAAGAAATTCGAATGGACAGAAGAATGCCAGAACGCCTTCGATACTCTCAAGAGGAAATTCCAAAGCGAACCGGTATTAATGGTCCCCGACCGAGACAAACCCTTCGAAATCGAATGCAACGCATCACTATTTGCATCAGGAGCAGTCCTACTTCAACGCGACAACAACGGAATTAAACACCCAGTCGCATACTTCTCGAAAGGATTCTCACCAGCCGAACGCAACTATCATTGCTCCGAACAGGAACTCTTCGCCATTATCCGAGCACTCAAAGAATGGCGCCACCACATAGAAGGATCATTACACAAGACCATCGTATGGTCAGATCACGACAACCTTCGCCGCTGGAGAAAACCTGAAGACCTCAGCAGAAGACAAGCCCGATGGATTGCCTACATGCAACGATTTGACATCGAAATCCGACATATCCCTGGAAAGAAAAATGGACCAGCAGATGCCCTTTCCAGACGACCTGATCATGAACCCAAGACAAGAGACAACAAACAGGTTGTCGCACTCCCTGACAAATTCTTCACCCCAGAACAGCCACAGCATATCCATATTATCGACGAAAATACTAAACAGAGAATAAAAGAGCTGTGGAAGAAAAAGAAACAGACCGACATCGCCCAAGAAGATGACTCAGGACACCCACGCGTTCAAGGAAAACTATTTATACCACAAGATTTACACCCCAGACGCCGCTTACTGCAAAGAGTACACGACTCACCCACCGCAGGACACCCTGGAATCGCAGAAACAACTAGAAAACTCCAGGAATACGCCTACTGGCCCGGGATGCGATCATTTGTCAAAAACTATGTCAAAGGATGTGGTACTTGCCAACAATACAAGATCAATCGCCACCCCTTAAAACCACCGCTTCAACCCATCCCTGGACCCCGTTCTACCCGTCCATTCTCGAACATCTCGATGGATCTTATCACAGACCTACCCCCGGACGGACCCCATGATTCTATACTGGTTGTGGTCGACCAGCTTACGAAGGGGATAATTCTAGAACCTACTGCGAAAACCACCAACGCAGACAAGATCGCCGAAATTCTTATCAAACGGCTATTCTCTAGATTTGGCCGTCCCGAGAAAGTTCTCAGTGATCGCGACCCCAGATTCGCTGCCAAATCCATGAAAGAATTCTACAAACAACTCGGAATCGAACAAGCACTCTCTACCACCTACCACCCCCAGACAGACGGACAAACAGAACGATTCAATCAAGAAATAGAACTCTACCTTGGCATCTATTGCTCATCGAACCCGAACAAATGGGTAAAGGCACTCCCACTCCTGGAATATGTCCACAACTCGAAAACACATGCCGAACACCAACATACCCCATTTGAACTCCTCTATGGATCAAGCCCCAAAGGATTTCCGACCTCCGAGGAGCCAACGAACATTCCAGCAATAGGAGAGAAGTTTAAATATCTCGCCAAGATACGCCAGGAAGCCCAAGCTGCGCATGAACAAGCCAGACTAAAAATGGCTGCAAGATATAACCGGCCAGATATCAATCTAAAAGTTGGACAGAAGGTTTGGCTTGACAACCGCAACCTCCCAATTCAGTACGCCTCAAAGAAACTGGCCCAACGCCGAGAAGGTCCCTTCACCATAACAAGAAAACTCGGACCTGTAACCTATGAACTAAAATTACCCATCAAATGGAAGATCCACAACAAGTTTCATGCGAGCCTCCTAATGCCTGCAGAAGAGAACGACACACATGGGGAATACAACACAGCCCCACCACCCGACCTTGTAAATGGAGAAGAAGAATACGAGGTCGAGTCAATACTGCGCCACAGAAAATTCCGGAACAAGTATCAATTCCTAGTCAGATGGAAAGGATACCTTCCCACTGAGGATTCTTGGGAGCCAGAAGCAAACCTGGAGAACACCAAGGAAGTCATTGAAGAATATAAAAGGGCCCACAAATTAGACAACCCCACCAATGACCCAACCACCCAACACTCGGGCAACCACTCCAGACCTCCCAGAGCCAGACAACGATGGACACCTTCTCATCCGGGAAAGAATCATATCCCTGGTGAACCGCGTCACAGGAAATAGCCAACCTAACCCTGCCACCGATACCGCTGACGACCAACCAGACAGGACCAACAGTCCTTATATCATCCGGCATACCTTCCTTCCCTCCAACCAACCCGAGATACGATCCATCCTTTTACACGAAGTTCCCTTTCATATTACCGGAACCCGTCTTAAACGCAGTCCAGCGATGGTACCCCTGGTCGACACCTGCTGGAAGACATTTACTGCTCTTCTGTATCACAAGCGCCTCGTCCACGACCGAGCAACAGAATTCGAAAAACTATGCGCCACTATTCTTTCTAGCGCAACAGAGGAACAGGACTGCAATACCATTTCTGCCATGCTATCAACCGCTCTCACCGAATTCCCGTTCGAGAGTCCGATCCCAAGCCTGAGCAATGGAAGCGGAAGTCAGGACCGCCCTATCCTACCTATCGGGACCACCACCCAACCTTCCAACCCTCCCATGGTGGATACGAGTAACCAACCATCAAGTGTTGTACAAGCTATATCTGCTTCTAATGACGCCCCCATCGGGACTACCACCACTCACTTATCCACCACCCGAACTCGCTGCAATTGCTGCCGTCAATTCGGCCATATCAAAGCAGGATGCCCGCGCTACCAATGTCGATATTGTCGAAAGATTGCCCCAGGCCATTACGAGAAGCACTGCGAGAGAAACCCTTACCAGCATCAACCCGCAAGTATGGTACCTGGCCTGTATCGCCGCCCACGAGGAATACCAAGCAGAGCTCGATCCCTCACACGCGAAACCACAAACAACAATATTCGACACATTGTTGCAAGCACCAAGCAGCACCCTGCTTCAGCCAGACCCCTCCGCACCCGAATTCAAAATGCCCCCGTCGTCATTCCGACCACCAACGCCACCACCACATCTACTAGCGGAAGCCACCGACTTCCTGAATCAATCCTTCGGCGCACCCGCCACCATTCACTCCAGAGAACCCATCGTCATCGACCTCACCCAAGACCCGCCATCCCCAGACCACCAAGCTACCGAAGCGACTCCCCAGAACCCGACCCATACTTCGACTGGGACCCCATCGCCGAATCAAACATTACAGGAGAGCCTGTCGGATCATACTGAGGATATGTCTGATGAGGACATCAGACCTTACGAAAGGGATAATGTTATGAACAGTCCAGACCGGGAGGAACAAGAACTATTGTTCGACTTTACAAGATGGGTACAGGAGACTACAGACCAATTACGGGCACAAGAATACGAAGACGAGGAAGGGGAATATTACACCGCCATGCAGGACCTGGCGAGAGAAGCAGGAATGGAGATAACCTTGGAGGATATATTGGAATACCCCGAGGACAAGGAAGATAACCATGGATCAACCGACCCAACCTCCGATACGGATGGAAGCACTGAGAGAATGGAGAGCGAGAACGGAGAGGACTCCATGGAGATACAATCAGGAGAAGAAGATTATGAGTCAGAGGAAAGCGATGGAACATCGCACAGCAGTAACGAGAGTACTGACTCATTGTAATATAAATAACACTAGGATGCCATCACCCAGGATGTGCATCATGGTCAGGACTGCGCACGACCAGTAGAACAGCCAAGTAACCTATAACGAGTATATAGCACCTCATAGGTATATAAGGTCTGTACAAGTAGAGATTAAAGCCTCAAGCTTTAATCTTGTTAACAGCGGTCGTTTACCTCTCTGCCTTAACTTGGCGTCTTCCCTCATTATCTCATTGAGCACGATCCACTAAGCTCTATAAGGCCAACCGTCTTGGACACCTTGTAGAGTGATTGAAGGCCGTCTCCAGTTATCCTCGGATACAGAAGGAGCACGGATCATAACAGCTACTCTGGTGGTCGGCATTCTGTCAGTTTGCCGGAATCACCAATTCCAACATCCTGAGTACCCTAGATAATGGTATGCCTTGCCCAAATTGTTCCAAATGGCCCTGGTCTGATTTATTGTTTCCTCCATCGCTGCTTATCATTGCTCATAGATTATTCAGCAAAGAATTCTAATGGTGGCTTTCGGCATAGTTTTGGTGAAGTTTATAGGTATGAAGATGGACTTCATAGTCATTCATGTAGCGAGGAGGGCTCTAAATGTTCCAGTACACACATCTCTAAAGAATCTCTCGATGTCACCACAATGATACACCACCACAAGGTTTGCAGGAAGAATGTCAAAGGTTTGCGCCAATTTTAAATTGGCCTGGTTGTTGATGCTCTGCTTCCCCCCATGGCCCTGGCTTTTCTTTTGGAGTTCCTGTAGAATAACTAAGTCTAACATAGGCATAAGTATCATAGCAGGAAAAACATGAGAAGACTTGACTCACCTCAGTAGCTCGTAATGCGAGTACTGAGGTGTCTAATGGCAGGCTGGTAGGTATATACACTACTGACAAATATCCATAAATGGGCAGAAACATGCCCAGTATTGACAAACAATGTACAAACAAAAGAATCCCTAAACGGGATATGTCACGGAAAGCTCAACATGAGCTTGCTAGCTCAACAGTTCCTCCCCCTTGTTATCAGCTACCAACTTTTTTGCCCCAGCCCTGCAGTCCCACTCATACTTCTGATGGTTCAAAACTTTGAAGGGGTGGGCAATGCCTGTGTACCATAATGTAATCAGTGAAAATGCTATAGGAGTGATTATGCAGCCATATGAACCATATTTGAGTGTATGTGATCCTATTGTCAGTGTCCAGTTATACACACCTGAGACCTGCCAGAATTGGTCCTATGGACAGGAGGTACACAAGAATAGTTATAAGAATCAGTTCTGTTTGTACACTTGGTACCCATCACATGTTTTAGAACCGAGTCTGTCACAATAAAAGGATCTGTTGTAATGATCGAAATAGGATTGGTTTATTGTCTCCATGCCTATAATGTTACCTGGGTTAGGGGTTTGCTCTTGAGTAGCACAGTGTTCGAGGCAAGATGTCTATACAGACTTGGTCTTGTCCTACTAGGCATGACTTGGAGATGACGGAGCACTATAGTCCAGCTGGTTTAGAGGCAAAGAGGTATAGGAGGCAAGAACTGTATAACACTAAGATAAGGATACATAGGGATGTACTGTATCCTTATATACTTCTATGTGTGGCTGTGCTCCTACTATAATAGACCAGACCTGGGTAACTATGAGTCAGAGATAAGGAAAATGAGTCATAACTAAGAATAGTCCTTCTGATGTACACTACTGATTGTTTTATAGTGACATGGGAGTTTATACTAAATATAACTGTCCTTCTGATGGGATTTCTGATAACATTAGGTCCATTCCTAGAGTTGTTTTCCATTACAACTTGTTAGTTTCCTTCTTCTGGGTATTCAGCTAAGTAGTTGGGCTCATAGTAGTCAACTTGAGGATGATTGGTAGAATCTGGATGTGGGGGAATGACAGGAGAAAAGGTGGGAGTGGGGGTTCTGTGTAAGTCAAGCATCGTGGCTGTTCCTGGGGATGGGGGTTGTTCTGGGTAAAAGATGTCATACAGGAGTTGTCTGAAGTGGGGGCTTTCTATTCTTTCTTCTGCTAGGGTATTCTGGGTTTCTTCAGAAGGCACCACATGGTTCTCCTGTGATATTGGACTTGGTGATCTCATCATAGCATTCCTCATAGTAATCCTCATTGGTGAAGTCGATGTATCTATTGTGAGTTGTGGGGGTTGTTGAGGGATGGGTTGTCGAATTTCTGGAGTAGGGGGTGTGTTGGGTCTTCCGAGCCAGACATTCAGTCCATTTATGGCAAGGTTGGAAAACCACACAGTGGGGGCATCGATACTTGATGCAATCATAGGAGTAATGCCCTGGGGCATATTGCTTGCATCCAAGGCAAGCAAATTGTGGGCAGTCCATGGCCCAGTGTCCCATGTGTCTACATTGGATGCAGACTGATCTATCAGTGGTTCGGGGGTCGGTTCATGTGTGAATGGGATTGGGGGAGTTCTGAATTGGGATGTAGCTATTGGCGACAGTGTGGGTGGTGTTTCTGTTATGATCCGTGCTCCTTCTGTATCCGAGGATAACTGGAGACGGCCTTCAATCACTCTACAAGGTGTCCGAGACGGTTGGCCTTATAGAGCTTAGTGGATCGCGCTCAATGAGATAACGAGGGAAGACGCCAAGTTAAGGCAGAGAGGTAAACGACCGCTGTTAACAAGATTAAAGCTTGAGGCTTTAATCTCTACTTGTACAGGCCTTATATACCTATGAGGTGCTATATACTCGTTATAGGTTACTTGGCTGTTCTACTGGTCGTGCGCAGTCCTGACCATGATGCACATCCTGGCTGATGGCATCCTAGCGTTATTTATATTACAATGAGTCAGTACTCTTGCTACTGCTGTGCGATGTTCCATCGCTTTCCTCTGACTCATAATCTTCTTCTCCCAATTGCATCTCCATGGAGTCCTCTCCGTTCTCGCTCTCCATTCTCTCGGTGCTTCCATCCGTATCGGAGGTTGGGTCGGTTGATCCATGGTTATCTCCCTCGTCCTCGGGGTATTCCAATATATCCTCCAAGGTTATCTCCATTCCTGCTTCTCTCGCCAGGTCCTGCATGGCGGTGTAATATTCTCCTTCCTCGTCTTCGTATTCTTGTGCCCGTAGTTGGTCTGTAGTCTCCTGTACCCATCTTGTAAAGTCGAACAATAGTTCTTGTTCCTCCCGGTCTGGACTGTTCATAACAGTTTCTGGTGGGGGTGATATGTCTGAAAGGGTTTCTGAGATTGGTGGGCTTCTTTTCCTTACTGGGAGTGGTGGTGGTGATAGCGGTAGGGGTTGTTGTGGCAATGGGGGTGATGGTTGTGGTGGGGGGCTGCGAGGTATGTACCTCATTTCATTTGGGTAAGTTCTTTGACACCTCGGACATGAGGCTTGATCTTGAGCAGAGAAGTTGCTCAAGTGATTCTGCCCAGGCCCATTGCATGTCGTATGCAGCAGCGAGAGCCTTAGTCTGTTGTATGTGGTGGGTGTAGTTGGACCAGAGTTGTCAGTCATATTCTGAAATTGGAGAGTGTTCCAATTTATTCATAATGGTTCGGCTGGTGGCAGCCTTGCTGTCATATCCACACCAAACCTAGAGCTTAACCATTAGGCTTCGGCTTCTCGACTCCACGTGTGCTCCACACGACAACCCTATGCCCTCCGACTCGGCCCCGACTGGCTCCGACCGCAACCCTTCGCCCCGATCACGCGACCTACCTCTACACGTGCCACGATCACCTGACCCTCGGTGCTCCCATTGTCCAGTTCTCCATTCTCCGTCCGTAATCAGAATACGTTACCAGTCTCCATACCCGTACCGGTCTCCATTCCATTCGAAATTATTCGTAATCCGCTTGTAACCATATGGGTCTCCGCTTCGCTCCGCACGTAGTCAGTACGAGTCATAATTCGTCGAGCTAGTAGTATATATACCGTAGGCACTTGGCTTGTACTCCTCAGTCTGATAATCGAATCGAGCAGCGGACCAGTCCCCTGTTCCCTATCCTCCTCTCTCTCTGCCTCGCTCCGCTTCGGCCCCGACTTCCTGAAATACGGACTCGGACAGTAGGAGGGCACAGCACATAAGCTGAGGCCGCAAGTCCACTCTCCGCCCGAAGTACTCCGCCTCGGTCCCGCCGTCTACGTACTGACGTCGTCCCGTCCCCCGGTTACCTTATACCAAGGATACCACCCCGACCCTCCGCTTCGGCTCCGACCCACACCGGCTCTAACAGTATTATCAGACTGAAACTCCTCCTGTCCATTACACTCTAATCCTTTCTAACCATGGTCTCTCGAACAGTCACCCGTCCCCGCACTCGGGTAACTCCAGCCACTCGCCGTAGCAAACGCATCATTCGACAATCTCCTTCCGAGGAATTACAACCCGACCCCCCGAGGGTTTCTCCCCCTCGCCAACAATCCATCGTGCCCTCAACTCCAGACCGGTTCAGTGAAGATATTCAACCTTCACTATTCCAGACTCCCGACGGCCCCGACGGTGGCCCCAACCCAAATCCCGATCCCAGCGACCCTGGTGATCCCGACGACTACCCTGACAATGGGGACGGACCCCCGGACGACGACGAACCGTCAGACAACAACGACAACAATAACAACATTCCGCCTGGCAACACCCAAAATGACCATGACCAACTCCTGCTCCAAGTTTTCCAACGAATAGCCGATCAAATGGACGGCCGTGGGAACTCTCAACCCCCACAGCCTCCCTGAACCCCCCGTACCAAGGCTCGCGAACCTGACATCTTTACAGGTTCCGACCCCACCAAACTCAAACCTTTCCTCTTCCAATGTCGACTCTACTTCCGTACTAACCCGGCCCAGTTCGCTATCCCCGCCACCAAGGTCAACTTCGCGTTGACGTACCTTACCGGCGTGGCCCAGCAACACTTCGAAATCGGCCTCGACGAGGCTGACAACCACGGAATAATGCACGATTGGATCGAGGACTGGGATCAGTTCACCCTGGAACTGCAGACCAATTTCGGTCCCGCGGATCCGACCGGAGAAGCTGCTGAGCAGCTTGACTCCCTCCGAATGCGCTATGACGAAAAGATCGCCGTCTACAACGTCGACTTTCTCTGTCTGGCCGGCCAACTCCGCTGGGGTGATGAGGTATTCTGTCACCGCTACTACAAAGGCCTCCCCGACCGCATCCAGGACATTCTGTCCAATCGGCCCGACGGCAAGCCCGACACCTTCATCGAAATGTGAGCAGCAGCGATGAAGATCGATGCTCGCTACTGGGAACGCCAACGCGAGAAGGCCCACGCCAAAGCCGCTTCGGACCCGACCGCCTCTAGGAAACCTGGAGGCAACCCATCCCCTTCCACCGCGACAAACCATCAACCTGCCGCCAAGCCTGCCAACAGTAACAACAAAGGCAGCACCCCCAGTAATAACATCTTCAAGGGCAATCCGCCCAACCCGTCCGCCGGTCAGAAATCGGCCCCGCCAAAGTCCGACCTTACTAGTAAACTTGGTAAGGACGGTAAATTAACCCCCGAGGAACGTCAACGATGTTTCGACAATAACCTCTGCCTTGTCTGCGCAGATCCCAATCACAGGGCTGCCAACTGCGACAAGAAGAAATTCCCTGACGCCAAGGCTAAAGGCCGACAGGCTCAGATTTCCGAGACAGACACGCCGGCTCTCCCGAGCTCGGAAAAATAGTCGGCGGTCCTCAGGCCTCTGCACAGACTGAGGATTGCATTGAACTCTGCTGTGCTCCAGAGAGTTTCCGTCTCAATGCGTCCGCTCTTTCCGATCCAAACTCTCTTCATATTACATTAACTTCTCCTTTAGTTACTTTGTTACCCTCTGTTTCCGCTCCTGTACTCTCCACTTCGGACCCGCTTTCTACAACGGACAATGTAGTTAGTTCTGACTTTTCTTCTTCTTTTTCTCCTTTCAAAGCTCTTGTTGATAGTGGTTCTACTCACTGTTTTGTGGACTCTTCTTTCGTTCGTTCTCATAGTATTCCAACCTCGTCCATCCCGGCTATTGAACTTCGGTTATTTGATGGGACCTCAAACGCCTACATTACGGAGCTTGCGCAACTGCCTGTATCCTTCCCCTCCGGTGAATCTATCATTTTGGACACTTATGTCACCCAGCTCGACTCTTCCTGTTCTGTGGTCTTAGGACACAACTGGCTCACCCGCTACAATCCGTTGATTGACTGGGCTTTGGGCAGTATTACTTTCCGGCCATCCCTACTCGAGAATCCTGCTTCCGTCTCTACCTGCGTCGCACCCGCATCGGCTCCGCCTATGGCTGCCCCTGACTCTCCTGACCTAGGTTCACCACCCCTGTCCGGGACCTCGTCCCAATCTGTCCCCCTTGCAAAACCGCACATCTCCTTGATAAACGCTCCTGCCTTTATCCGCGCTGCCAAGCTCCCTGGCTCCCAACAATTCCGAATCAATCTTTCCACCGCCTCCGCATCGGCCGCGTCCTCTTCTGTCTCCGAGGAACCGCCTGACCTCTCGTCCATCCCCGAGGAATACCACGAGTTCGCTGACGTTTTCAGTAAATCGCGTGCTGACACACTTGCTCCACACCGCCCTTACGACCTCCAGATTAACCTAGAGGATGGCGGTCAGCCTCCGGTCGGTACCATTTACTCCCTTTCACAATCGGAGCTTGGAGCTCTACGTGATTTTATTGACGAACATTTATCTATTGGTTTCATCCGCCCCTCCACTTCCCCTCATGGAGCCCCGGTCCTCTTCGTCAAGAAAAAGGACGGCTCCCTCCGCCTATGCGTTGATTTTAGAGGTCTCAACCGTATTACCAAGAAGGACCGCTATCCCCTTCCGCTCATCTCCGACCTCTTAGACTCCCCTCGCAAAGCTCGCGTATATACCAAGATCGACCTCCGCCACGCCTACCATCTTGTCCGCGTTGCTGACGGCGACGAATGGAAGACCGCCTTTCGGACCCGCTACGGCTCCTTCGAATGGATGGTCATGCCTTTCGGCCTCACCAATGCCCCCGCCACCTTCCAGCGGTTCATGAATGATATATTCAAGGACATGCTCGACGTCTGCGTTACTATCTACCTTGACGACATTCTGATATACTCCGACAACCATAGTATCCATCGTGACCAAGTCAAGGAGGTCCTCAAGCGGCTCCGCCAACACGGTCTATACGCCCGCCCTGACAAATGCCAGTTCCACTCTGACACAGTGGAATATCTCGGCTACATTCTCTCCCCCGACAGCCTCCGAATGGACCAATCTAAGGTCAAGACCATCCAGGAGTGGCCTGAGCCTAAGAAAGTCAAGGACATCCAGTCCTTCTTAGGCTTTGCCAATTTCTACCGTCGCTTCATTCACGGATACTCCGACATCGTCGTTCCGCTCACTCGCCTCACCCGCAAAGACGTGAAGTGGAATTTTACTGATGATTGTCGCGAGGCCTTTAACTCCCTGAAGGAAGCATTTATCTCCGCCCCCGTCCTCACTCCTTGGGTCCCCGACGCTCAGATCATTGTCGAGACCGACGCCTCCGACTACGCCCTTGCGGCAATCCTCTCTATCGTCACCGACGATGGGGAGGTCCATCCCGTTGCATTCCATTCCCGCACCTTTAACACGGCCGAACTCAACTATGACACTCACGACAAGGAACTCCTGGCAATATTCGAAGCCTTTCGCATCTGGCGGCACTATCTCGAAGGTGCCCCCCTTGCTATTGATGTGGTCACTGACCACAAGAACCTCGAATACTTCTGCACCACCAAGATCCTGACTTGCCGCCAAGCTCGTTGGTCCGAGTTCCTATCCCAATTCCACCTCGTCATCCGTTTCCGACCCGGCCGCCTCGGCACCAAGCCTGACGCCCTAACTAGACGATGGGACGTCTACCCTGAAGGGGGGAATAGCGACTATGCATCAGTCAACCCGCACAACTTCCGGCCTGTGTTCACTCACGAACAGCTCGCGGCCTCCGTCCGTGCCACCACTCTTTACGCCCCTTCCCTTCGCGCAGCTGTAGTCATGGACCTCGATCAGCTACACCGCGATATTCTCGCCGCCCTACCAGCGGATCCGACCGCTTCCGCCCATCTTGCCAGCCCAGAAGGCCGTTGGTCAGTTAATGATAAAGGTTTCCTCCTCTTAGACGACAGAATCTACGTCCCTGACGCCGACAATCTCCGACTTCGGGTCCTCCAGTACAAGCATGATCACGTCCTAGCCGGCCACTTCGGTCAGAATAAAACGCTGGAACTCATCCGGCGCGAATACACCTGGCCTAGCGTCCGCACCTTCGTCAAGGATTTCTGTAAGTCTTGCGTCACCTGTATGAGGTCTAAACCCCAGCGCCATCGCCCCTACGGTCTCCTTAAGCAACTCCCCATCCCCGAACGCCCTTGGAATTCAATCTCCATGGACTTCATCGAAAAACTTCCCGCCTCCTCCGGCTACGACGCCATCCTGGTAATCGTTGACAGACTCACCAAACAATCCCTCTTCATTCCAACTTATGATACCGTCACTTCCTCCGACCTCGCCCGCCTATTCGTCCTCCACGTCTTCTCTAAGCATGGCGTGCCCGAACATGTTACCTCCGACCGCGGCTCCGAATTCGTCTCCCACTTCTTCCGCTCATTGGGACAAGCCCTTGACATGAAGCTACATTTCACCTCGGGCTACCATCCAGAAGGCGACGGACAAACGGAACGCACCAACCAGACCCTCGAACAATACCTTCAGGTCTATTGTAACTACCAACAGGACAATTGGTCCGAATTACTACCCCTAGCTGAGTTTGCTTACAACAACGCTCCTAGTGCCACCACCGGTATCTCCCCATTCTTCGCTAATAAAGGATACCATCCGAACATCACAGTTCATCCTGAACGCGATCTTGCCTCCGCCCGGGCCCGCCATTTTGCTGTTGATCTCGATGACCTACATACCACCCTGAAGTCCGAAATAGCGCTAGCCCAGCAACGTTATCAGACCTCCGCCGACGCCCGCCGACTCCCCGCCCCGGACTTCAAGGTTGGACAAAAGGTATTCGTGAAAGCCCAATTCTTCCACACCACCCGTCCCTCCAAAAAACTCTCCGAAAAGTACCTTGGGCCTTATGAGATCATTGCACAAGCAGGTACTCACTCCCTTACACTCCGACTTCCCGACTCCATGCGTGGAGTACACCCAGTCTTCCATGTTTCCATGCTCGAACCAGCCACACCTAACACCATACCCGCCCGATCGGATCCGCCGCCCACGCCGGTTTCCATTGACAGTGAACCAGAATACGAGATTGCCCGCATCGTCGACTCTAAGATCGATCGGCGCCACGCGTGCAAGCTCCTCTATAAAGTCATCTGGTTAGGTTACGAAGACACTGAAGAAGAGTCCTCGTGGTTGCCAGCCACCGAGCTTGAACATGCTATAGATCTCGTAGAGGCTTTTCATTCCTCTTACCCTGCAAAGCCTGGTCCTCTTCACTCACTTTGAGTTACTGACCACACATCACACCAAGAAACAACCATGTATTAAACAAACCCAAAAAACAACCCCATACAACTACCTATCGGTGTTGTCTCCAGAGAGCCCGGGCGACCCATTCACTTCTTCCATCAAATCCTGCACCTCCTCCTCCGAAGCGGGCCCGACACTCCCCTCCGAACCCTCCGTCTCCGAAAAATTTCCACTCGACCAATTTCCGTCCACCTGAGCCTCCCAACGCCGTAGTTGCTCGTAGCGGCCAGCAAGCGATCCCATCTTGTCGACCTTTTCCCCCAACTGAGCGATGGACCGCTCAATTTGCACCTCCAGGATGTAGATTTTCTTGACGGTCTCCTGGTGCCTTTCTTCGATGAGCCGTTTCAACTCTACAAGGTCCATCAATTGGCATCCATCATAATACAGGATTCCTTACTCACCTTCGAATTGCTGGCCCGACAAACCACCGGCCCCGCTCGGCTCCATCTCCTCTTGACCCCCACACCGTTTTTTCATTTTGCTGCACCGACGGCAACTCCTGGTGTTACTAAGAAACTATCAGTATGTAGTCCGGAAATCCTCCAAAATGACTTACCCGCCGGCCACCTCACATGGGACCCCGTCTCGCTGGCACCTCCAGCAGGGATTCTTGCCCCCGAATACGTGCGCATTGCCCCGTCGCGGGGCCGCCCTCGCCTTTGCCTTCCCCTTACCCTTACCCCCTGAATCCCCGGAGTCCTCCTCCCCCTCTTCCTCCTCGTCCCTCGCCTCATCCCTATCCGTATATTCGGAATCCGACTCCTCCGTATCTACTTGCATCGGGTCTTCCGACAGACGGCTCGACGAGGCCCCTGTGGTCGTCGCAACGAGTCGGGCCCGAATCGCCCGACGCTCTGCCTCGGCGGTTTCCTCTTGCTGCCTCCTGATCTCCTCCGCATATCGCTCCTTCGCGCGCTCTTCCGCTTGTCGCTGGCGCAGCTCTATGAGCCGCCGTCGCTCCTCCTCTTGGCGCTCTATTGCCAGCCGCCGCTCCTCCTCCTCTCGCCGTTCCTCTTCTTCTAGCCTCTCGATTTCGAGCCGCTCTCGTTCCTCTCGCTCCGCCTTCTCTCTCAGTAATCGCGCCTTGCGCTCCGTAGCGGTCGGTTGACGGGATGGTTGTCTGCTCATGGGGGTAGGAGGTCAAGTTGTGTCCTCTCAAATTCGAATCAGTTCACCTTTTTTTTTATACCCTCGTGGAATTTTCCGGTGGGCCCCGGTCTAGACCACCTTGGGCCTCGAGGCTCGGCCCTAAAGGGGGGGCACTGTCATATCCACACCAAACCTAGAGCTTAACCATTAGGCTTCGGCTTCTCGACTCCACGTGTGCTCCACACGACAACCCTATGCCCTCCGACTCGGCCCCGACTGGCTCCGACCGCAACCCTTCGCCCCGATCACACGACCTACCTCTACACGTGCCACGATCACCTGACCCTCGGTGCTCCCATTGTCCAGTTCTCCATTCTCCGTCCGTAATCAGAATACGTTACCAGTCTCCATACCCGTACCGGTCTCCATTCCATTCGAAATTATTCGTAATCCGCTTGTAACCATATGGGTCTCCGCTTTGCTCCGCACGTAGTCAGTACGAGTCATAATTCGTCGAGCTAGTAGTATATATACCGTAGGCACTTGGCTTGTACTCCTCAGTCTGATAATCGAATCGAGCAGCGGACCAGTCCCCTGTTCCCTATCCTCCTCTCTCTCTGCCTCGCTCCGCTTCGGCCCCGACTTCCTGAAATACGGACTCGGACAGTAGGAGGGCACAGCACATAAGCTGAGGCCGCAAGTCCACTCTCCGCCCGAAGTACTCTGCCTCGGTCCCGCCGTCTACATACTGACGTCGTCCCGTCCCCCGGTTACCTTATACCAAGGATACCACCCCGACCCTCCGCTTCGGCTCCGACCCGCACCGGCTCTAACACTTGCGCAGATCTCTGTCAGAAGGGTGATCTGATCCATGTGGTCATACTCCAGCTGTATGGAATCTAAGGGAGGTGGCTGGGGCGACTGTTGGTTCTGGGGTGGCGTTGGGGTTGGGGGTCTCATCTCTGAGGGAGGCATAGGTGGCGGTGAAGGTGTGAGAGGGGGTGTTGGGAGATGGGGCCAGAATGGGAGTTGTTTGAAGTGCTGTATGTTCGATGTTTGCATCATTGATGATGATGATGGAGGATGATGAGGAAGTTGGGGAGGGTGTTGTAGAGAAGGGGGGAGTGGTTTGGGGGTGAGCAAGGTTGAGGTTCATGGGCATGCTTAAGTAGATTTGTTGTGGGAGCAAAGTTGTCTTTGGTAGGTTCTGGTGGGTTCCTGTTCTTTCTGGGGAATTCCATGGGTTTCTTTATACTTGGTTAGGTATTCCTTGGCATTAGTGTGGAGTGTTTCATTGGTGATCCATTTGTTCTCTGTGTGGGAGTATCCTTTCCATTTGATGTAGTATTGGAGTTTTCCGCAATATCAGCAGTGATTGAGAATGGTTTCGATTTCGTATTCTTCTTCTTCATTGATGATGTCAGGTGGTGGTAGTGTTGGATAAGATCCATATGCTTCTGTTTCATTGAATGGGGTGAGAAGGTTTCAATGGAATACTGGGTGTATCTTCCATTTGATGGGGAGTTGGAGTTTGTATGTCATTGGTGACAGGACTTCTTTGATGATGAATGGTCCTAGTCGTTTTGGGGATATTTTTCATGATTGGAATGGAAGTTTGAGGTTTTTGGCTTCTAGCCATACTTTTTGACGTGTTTCAAGGGGTTTGGCAGTTCTTCTACTTCTTTGTTTCATAATGTCAGTGGCTATTTGGTGGGTGGTGTGTGTCCTTCTTTTCAGGCATCATCTAGAAGTCTGATGCAATCATCTACTGATGGAAAGTTTGATGTTTCCATGATGGTGGGGATTGCCAGTGGGTTGTATCCCATGATGAGTTCAAAAGGGGATTTTTGGTTCTTGGTATGTGTTTTGGAGTTGTGGGAGAATTCAAGGATTGGGAGTGTTTCTGACCATTTGTGGGGGTTTCTGGTGCAGTATATGGATAGATAGGTTTCTATCTCTTGGTTGTATCATTCGGTTGTTCCATCTGTTTGTGGATGGTAGGCAGGTGGAGAAGGCTTGTTTGATGTTTAATTGTTTTGCTAGTTGTCTGAGGGATTGGGCAGCAAATCTAGGGTCTCTGTCTGATATGATTCTGTCAGGGAGACCATATCTTGTGAATACTTTTTTGATAAGAAGTCTTCTGATGTCGTTGGCTGTGGCATTTTCTGATGTAGGAATGAAAATTACCCCCTTTGTAAGACCATGGTCCACCATGGACAATATGGCATTGTTCCCCATGGATGGTGGAAGACCAGTGATTAGATCCCAAGAGATCTGACTGAATGGGCATAGTGAAGACACTGGTTGGATGGGTTGGATTGGAGCGTGATCCGGTCATCAGATGATTTTGTGTTGCTGACACTCAGGACAGCCTTTGACGTAATTCTTTATGAATGTTGACATTCCTGGCCAATACACTTCTTTCTTGGCAAGGCAGTATGTTTCTTGTTCTCTGGGATGGCCATGTGTAGGGTGATCGTGGTATCTTGCGATGACATGTTCTTGGAATGTGAGGAGTGGACCATTTGAGGTCAGGACTGTTCCAAAGTCTTTATCGGTGGCATTAGGGTGGGATTCTTTCAGGAGTTTGAATGCTTCGGTGGTTCTAGTGTTGTATTTGGGTGATTTCATGATTCTTTCTTGGAGTTCCATATCAACAGTGGTGATAAAGAGGTGTTCTGGGAGTACTGTGATCATGTTTTGGTCTTCTAAGTCAGTTGTGGCAATAAATAGGTTGTCTGGAAGCATGGTGACATCTTTGTTATTGTTATCTTCATTGGGGATGTGGTCTGGACATCTTGATAGAGTGTCTGGTGCAGGGATTTTTGATCCTGGGACGTGTTCTAATTTGAAGTTGTAGTCAGCTAGGGTTTGGACCCATTGTGCTTGTCGACAGTTAATTTTCTGGGGTTTGTGCCAGTATGTGAGGTTTTGGTGGTCTGTTCTGATGCAGACAGTATGGGGGCTGCCGAAGAAGGTAGTGGTGCCATTCTTTGAGGGCTTGGATAATAGCAAGGAGTTCCCTGTCATAGATATTGTAATTATGTTCTGCTGGTCTGAACATCTTTGAGTAGAATGATACAGGTTTCCATATTCCATTGATGTTGTGTTGGTATAGGACAGCTCCTGATGCGAACTTGGAAGCATCGGCTTCTATTTCGAAGGGTTTTGTGGAGTCGGGCATAAGAAGTACCAGTTCTTTTAGGAATTTGTTTTTGAGCATTTTGAATGCTTTTTGTTGTTCTTCTTTCCATTCAAATTTGTTTGATTTGGATAGGAGTTGGTTAAGGGGTTTGGTATGGTGGGAGTAGCTGTGGATGAACTTCCAGTAGAAGTTACAGAATCCGATGAATTTCTGAATGTGTTGGACTGTTTTTGGCACTGGCCAGTCTTCTATTCCCTTGAGTTTTCCAGGATCCATTTTTATTTCATCTGGTGTGATGATCATGCCAAGGTATTCAAGTCATTGTTTGTTGAACTTGCATTTCTCTGTTTTGAGGTAGAGGTTGTTTTCCTGCAGGATTTGCAGTACTTTTTCCATAAGTCGGTCGGTTTCTTCTTGGGTTTTACCGTAGATTAGGATATCATCCATATAGATGATGATTCCTCCTTTCTCCATTATTTTGGAGAATAGCATGTCCATCATGTGTTGGAACAGTTGCGGGACTGTTGCAAAGTCCAAAAAACATCACAGTTGGTTCGAAAAGACCCATAGGAGTCTTGAATGCTGCTTTCCATTGGTCACCATCTTTGATTCTGACATTATTGTATCCTAGGCGGATGTCAAGCTTAGTGAAATACTTAGCTCCTTTGATTTTATCCATGATAGCAGAAATCATGGGGATTGGATATGCATTTTTGACAGTATGATCATTTAGATAATGATAGTCTTGGCAGGGTCGGAGGTCTCCTCCTTTCTTGGCAACAAAGAAGAAGGGTGATGCCATAGGGGATTTTGAGGGATGGATGTACTCTTTTTGGAGGTTTTTGTCTATAAATTCTTTTAGCGCTTTTTCTTTGGCAGGTGCCACTTGATAGGGTTTCATTGATTTTGCTTCAAATGTCAGCTTTAGTTCGATTTCGTGATCAAATGTTCTTGATGGTGGGAATCGTTCAGAGGCTTTCTTGTTGAATATTTTAGCCCATTGGGCAAATCTTCAAGGAATCTTGGGTGGTTCTTTGTTTTGATTCCAGCTGTTTTCCTTTTTGATTTGCCAATTTTGTTGGGTTGTGTTGCTCATTGTGGAGCATTGTGGCATGTGTAGCTTTGGTGTTTACTTCTAATGGGGTTAGAAGCATTGGGTTCATTTCTCTTTCTAAAGAGAAGGTGTCGAGGTCAACATTTGACAGGTTGATGTATTCTTCTGGGTTGTCCTTGGGTTGAGAGGTTTTTCCAGCCATTATGTCCATGGTGATGGAGTTGAGTTCAACAGGTCATCATAGGGTTCTGAGGAGTTTGGAGAAGTCTTGGTGATCGATTTGGGGTTTCCACAAGAATGTCTTGGTTTTCCAGTTGATGTTGGGGTTGTATTGTTCCAACCAGGGAAATCCGATGATGAGATCTTTCTCACCAGTGTTTGTGACATATGCTTCTAGTGTGCAATCTCTTCCATCAATGATGGTTCTGATTTGGATATATTCATGGATTTTGCCATGTTGATTGTCAGTTCCAGTCAATGTTACTGAGAGGGATTGGTTGGTCCAGTCACTTGGTTTGATAACCATGTTGTTCAATGACCTTGTGGGAGATAAAATTCCCTTGGGCTCCTGAGTCTATCAGGGCGGTGATGGCCACAGGTTTTGATGTCCGTTCACTCCAAATCTCGATGGGTAGGAAAAGAGATCATTTATTTGGGGAAAGTCATAATTGTACAGAGTTTATCGAGAAAATGTCCTTCTGGGAGTGAGAGTAAGAAATGTCCTTCTGAGTTCTGGAATGTGCAGGGGCATATCGATCAACAGTGTTCCTTCTTAAAAATCCTGGAATGGACGCATCTCCGGATCCTCAGCTAGTGTGGAGTGGAGTTCTTGTTGTAATTTGGAGTCAAGTTCATTGACCATTTGGCGCATCTGAGATGCAACTTCTGCCACAGCAAGGGAGTACTTGCGTTGTTGGGGTTTGAAGCCAGAGTTAGGCTTATTTCCTTGAAAAGGAGGATGATTTGGGTTTCTGGCTGGGCATGGTGGATTGGTACACATCCCTGGGAAGTGTCTAGTGGGTGGAGGGTGTGGGCATTTACTGACCCAATGATCATTTGCTCCACATTGGAAGCATTCTTGCTTTTGATAAGCCTTCATTCGTTGTTCCATGACAACCACATCTATCTCCAATGGTTCTTGTGTGGAGTCTTCTTCAGTGTATTCCGGTTGTGGGATTTTGGGGTAGGGATCTTCATATCCTTCTTCTACTATGGCATGGTCTATCTCCATGGTGTGTGGGTCTTGTGGTGTGAAACATGGAGCAGTTGCTCCTTTGGTAAAATTGTGCATATGGCATGTTGTTGTTTGGCTGGCTTGGTCCTCAATTAGGTTGGTATTGATTTCTTTGGGGAAATGTGTTTCTGGGGGTGCCATATAGGGTGTTGATATGAACGGAAGTTATCATCAAGTTTGTTTACTCAGATATACCAAGCAGTGATAGTTATTGGGGGGTTTTCCAATTTGTTGATTTTCATTGCAATTCAGCGATCAATTGCTTTTTGGTATAGATTGATTAGGGCATGATCTTCAGGTGAGTCTGGATTGACAGACAAGTTCTTTGAACTGAGCATTGAACTCAGTCATTGGTTTGCCTGCTTGGTGCAGGGTTTGGAGTTTAGTATGTGCATATGCATGTTTGTCTGCTGGGGTAAAGTCAGTTCTGAGTCGGGCAGTGAAATTGTCCCAAGTTTCCATTGCTATGGGTTGCCCTGCTTGGGTTTGGGCATTCCTCTCATGGAGGTATTGTCTGGCCCATGCTCGGGCATCTCCTGATTGCATCGTTGATAAGATGAATAGAGTTCTGGTGAGATTGGTGTTGTAGGTGGTCGCATTAGCTAGCATGTAAACTTCACATTGGAAGATCCAGTCTTCAAATAGTCTTCTAGTTCCATTGAATGTGATGGGTTTGAGGAGTCCTAACTCCTTTGGGGTTTGTGTGGCAGCCATTTGTAATTGTCCTGGTGGTGGTGATGGTGGAGGTGGCATGGGGGGTGCCAGTAGGGCTAAGGGTTGTTTATCAGGGTTCTGATTTGTTATTGTCTGTGATGTAGATGTCTGAGTCATCATCTACTGGGATTTTTCCTAGGTTGAGTTCAACAAAGGCTTTGTGTCTTGAGAGAAGATTCTCTTCAGAACCTGTGAGTTCTCTTGGTTGTTGTACAGGCTCATTGGAGTTGTTTAAGTTCTTGTTTGGTGAGTTGGTTTGCAATGATATCATGTTTTTCTTGTTCTTCACATTGTCTTTGTCTTTCAGCTAATGCAGTGGAGACACTAGATGATGTTGGGGTTCTTGTGTTGATTTGGGTGGATGTTGATGCACTGTGGAGTTGGTGAATCAAATGGGGATGGAGGATAGAATGGTGATGGAGTTTGTGTGGGTGTAGGATTTCTTCTTGGATCAGGGTTTTGGATTCCTGGTCCTGAGATTCTGGTTCTTGATTTGGGAGGAGGGGGTGATGGAGTTTCTCAGGCTGAGAACTTCTTTGGAGGCATGGTGGCAGTTGTCTAGTGATCGATTATCGCTAGAAGGATGAAAAATTGGGTGGTGATGATGGATATCCCTGAATACAGGTTCCATGATCTGACAACACAACAGTGGTAGGGGCACTGTGATGCGTTTGAGTTCTAAAGTGATTATTCAGTAAGTGATGAGGGTGGTGGTGGAGGTAAAGACAAATATGAGTAGGTAAGCCAGGTCTTCTGGCAGGGAGAGGTTGAGGGACATAGTGATGGCTACACAGAGGGGCAGTTTTCTTTCACATGTCATTTTGAATGACCAGAGTACCTCAACACATTCAGTACATCGGCAGAGCAGAGTAAGGTAGAGGGCGAGCAAGAGATAAGCAGCAGAGTATCTTAGTGTTTTGTTACCTGGGTTAGGGGTTCACTCTTGAGTAGCACAGGCATTTGAGGCAAGATGTCTATACAGACTTGGTCTTATCCTACTAGGTGTGACTTGGAGATGACAGAGCACTATAGTCCAGCTGGTTTAGAGGCAAAGAGGTATAGGAGGCAAGAACTGTATAACACTAAGATAAGGATACATAGTGATGTACTGTATCCTTATATACTTCTATGTGTGGCTGTGCTCCTACTATAATAGACCAGACCTGGGTAACTATGAGTCAGAGATAAGGAAAATGAGTCATAACTAAGAATAGTCCTTCTGATGTACACTACTGATTGTTTCATAGTGACATGGGAGTTTATACTAAATATAACTGTCCTTCTGATAGGATTTCTGATAACATATAATAGATGTTATATGCTAATCAGGTTCTATTCAGCAATGCGTCCAATATGCAGATTATGTTAACAATTCAGAATTGGCAGAGTGTACAGATTGAGTGGCCCATAAGTAGGTGTGGGAGCAGGCCACTGGTGGAAAGTCATATATGGATAAATTTATGAATCGATGACTGGCTAAAATATTTATCTAAATCAATGTTTGTAGCTAGGTGTAGTAAAGATGAGGATGGCAAGTGGTTGCCTACAAAGTTCAAGCTGTAATTGTAGTTGGGGACATCATTTGGGCCTGGTATTCTGTGAAGAGAGAGCTGTTGTATTTTTTTTAGAACTTGTTGACCATGAACTTTTCCTAGCATAGGGGGTCAGGTAATGGTACTCTGCTGGGGCTAACATAAGTAGAGGCCTCGCCATCAAGGAGGGCCTGGTCTCCTGCAGCAAATTCAAGTGGGGGGGGGGTGGTCCGGAATGCACCTGCCACTTCATTGATGTCAGTGGTTTGGGTGTTAGTTTGAGTGTTGCTGGCAAGCAGGCAATGGTGAAGGTAATGAATGTTGCATTGGCTAAGTCCAGGTAGAGTGTTTCCAGTGGTGATGTGCTCAATAAGGTAGGAAATACTTGCAACTGATATAGCCATCACCTTACTTTGTCTCCTACCATCTTCAACCCACTCTCCACTCACCACTTAAAGATGTCTGATCTTTTGAGGCTGCTCGCTACTTCATCTGTCCTCAGTAGCTCTTTTGGTTGCTCTTCATTTAATCATGATGCCGATACCGCTTTCACCTCATTTGGTACTGACTTAGTGGAGGAACTACCATCAAGGGTGAATGAGGGCAATGATAACTTGGGCCTCAGAGGAATAGAAGGCTATGCCAGGTGTGTACATACCTATTTCATTGCCTTATTATAATGCTACAACCATATCATCAAGCACTCAAGAGTCAGTGGGCAGCAGCCAGCCTGTAGACTTGGAGAGAATCCACCATTGGTTGGATACACTCTCAACTCTGTTCCAAACACCTGTATTGCCCAACAATGGTACTAAACCTGACTCTGAAGAACACACAACATCCACCCCTGATGAAGATGCATCAAATGGAATGGAACCTGGAGTATCAGCGACTCCTGCAAGGTAGTGTGGATATTCGGTTCTTACCACCATTTGGCTCACTCAAATGCACTCTTCAGTGCCCAAGCAGCTGCCCAACATGCCTGTGTTGAGAGGGTTTGTCAGTGGTTGGCTACAGTTCATGCCCCAGTTGTCCTCCAACTAGCAGATGATGCATTTTCTGATACTTCATTCAATCATGATATTGATGAAGAATTTGCTCTCCACAATGAAGGCTAAGAATAGCTATCTAGTCTACTCAGCGACTTTGAGCTGTAGCATTTCTTAGCAACATTGTAGTTGTCAGATTCCAGGTTATGTTGCTAATACAAGGCAGCCTCATTGCACAAGGGATAGATCACTTGAAACACTAGCACAAACCCTTGCAAGTGAGTAGGTTTAATTTCTGCAACTCTGGAGGGAATCCTGATGCATACATTTTCTAGGCCCTGTCACTGGAGGATGTAAAACAAGATTGGGGTTGGGGATTAGTGAAGTGTAGTAAGGTGTGGGGCTTTTGGGGATTGAGGAGTTGAGGAGTCAAGTGGGGGGTCACTTCTCTAGCTTGGCATTCCAGATGCCTCCCAAAAGGCCAAACTGTGCATCTGCCAGACAGCCATTGCCCTCGGGCTTGGTGCAGGTGGATGAACAGTGATGCTGGCATTGCACTCCCAATGGCTACCACATATGTTTTCTCTTTCTATCCTTTTCCCCTTGTCCCTATTGATTTCCAGCACAAATGGGAAAATTCTGACCCTATCTATGATGCTTCCATACAGGAGAACAGCATGGATCTTTACACCATCTCCACCTCCAATAATAAAAGAAATAAAATTGTGGGTGTGACCAGTGAAACAATCACATGGGCTCTGATCCATTGCAAGTGGTCAAGAGGGAGGGGAAGACAGTATAGATTACAAGGGAATGGGTCCAATATAAGAGAAATAACTTAAAAAGTGCACTAATAGTGAACATTGTTACTGGAAGGCACCAGGTATTGGGAGTGGGTAAGACAATGGTGAGGAGCACACATGTGGCTTCCTCACTGCCTGAAACAATACACCACTGGTAATGGGCAGCACAGGCAGGCCCTGATGTAGCTCAACTGGGGGGCAGTCAAGGACACTGTATTTCCTGTTTGAATCATGAGTGAAGAGGCTGGTTAGAGCATCAGTTGAGTCACTGACCTCCATTACGGGTTTCATGATCAAGGTATCATGGTCCCATGGACAAGAAAAGGCACTATATATTGTAGCATTTGAGCTCAGGAGAATTTCAGGTTTGTTCTTGGTTCATTTTGACCAGAGGCCAGCACCAAACTGTGGATAGTTGTTGAGGATAGGGTGATTTTGTGCTTGTTGGTGGTGATAGACAACGAGATAGAACTGATCAGGCTCCATTCCTGCAAAAGTGAAGATAGAGCATATCAACACTGGTTTCAGCTTCTGGTCAGCCTGAGTGAAATCAAATATACAACTGTTTCTGCTTGTTGCCGAAAATATGCTGAATTCCTTCCCATTTGTGACACATTGAGAGTGTTCAATGATTTGGTAGGTATTAATTGGCCTAAAAAGTTGAAGATAGGTGTAAACCTTCTCATCCATCTGAGCTGCCTTTCCATTGCCAACTGTACAAGTCATACAAGAAAGGGACTTGGCATCATTTGTGAGAGGCCCAAATTGACCAGAGAGAAAGCAGGAATTGAATATTTCAATGGCTCATTTGACAAGCTCAGGGTCCTTGGCTCTAATGTGGTGCAAGGGGGTTTGAAGCTTGGACATTGCACAAAAAGACTTGACTATTGTCTTCTCTAGCTCCCCTATGCAGGTATTAGAAATGCATACAACTTTGGCAGGATATTGAACAAACCTGATTTGAAATTGGTATTTAAATTCTGGAGCATACCAATGAGCCTCTTGAATGGAAACATCCACCATCCATGGATGGGGCCAAAAAGATGCAAAAATCAATCCAGATGAAGAGCATTGTGATGAATGGGGTGGAGGTTTATGTCAGGACAAAGCTGATGGATTGATATAATGTAGGTGGTCATAAAGTGGAGGTATTGGTCTGCATGGAAGGTGGTGATGGAATGGGAGGTTGCATAGCTGATGGCTATTGAGAGGAGTATGGTACTATAAACGACCACAAGCAAATCCTTGCTTGTGGAGTTGTCCTGTTCATCTGGGCCAGTGGCCCATAGTCTGAGTAGTGACGCTAGGAGGTCAAACTTGATGGATGCCCTCTATTCATCAGCCTTCAGCTTCCCTTGGGCAGGGGTGCCAAATTTATGTGGTGGACTTGTCTTCCAGGTGGGTTGGCTTGTGGATTGTATATCATTGTGAACTTGCTGGAGCTCTGGTGTATTCAGGAGAGGGGCTGGGGTATCTAGCATATCAATTTCCTCATTGGTGGATATTTGTGCAAGGTCTCCATCGATTATGTGAGATTCTGGAGCTACAGCAGGTAATAACTCTTCACTCCCAGGGGCCTAGGTCTACATTAGACAGTAAGAGGACATGATAGATATTATACTTATGAGTAATGCCAAAATATAGTCCATCTTTTTCGGCTGATGACTGGGTACTTGATTAAGTACATGATACTCCTGACACAATACCCACAGCACAGCAATGGAAAGCCAGTGGAGCTATGCAATAGTCAGATTGTGTGTGAGGAGTCAGCAGCCCTTCTGCACGTCCTTTTCCTAAGGTGGAGATGAGTGGAAGTTGTCTTCTTCAGAGGCTTTGTCTTCCCAATTGGTGCCAATGATGACCTGGAAGTGGTGCCTTATGAGGCCAAGAAATAGGTTGTGCATGTACCATCAATAATAACATATTGAACAGGGTCCCAATACGGTAAGCAAAGAAGTTTGGACCAATGAATGCCATTCTTCTTGTACAACTTTGCATGGTGGGATTTGCTAGGAGCATCATGCCAAGCCTCCACGGCCTTGTGATACTCTTCAATTGTGATAGGCTTCCAGGTATCTGTGGTGCGATCGATGTTGTTCATGTTGTCCTTTAGCAGATGGCACAAAGAACAAAAGCGAGTCACAGAATGACCAGCACATCCAGTAATTTTGCAGGAACCAGGCAAGTCATTGACACTAACAATTACAGCTTCTTGCAATCGTTGGCCAGCAGGACACTCATAAGTCTTGGTGAACCATGTGCCTTCACAGAAGCAAGTGGTAAGAGTGTCGATCAGAGGTGTGAGGTATGGATTCAGGCCATTAGTGGCAGGTTGCTTGGGACCAGGGATGATGCTGACAAGATAGATATTCTCTGGCTTGTGACAAAATTCCAGCAGGAGGCTTAGACAGATCATTGTGAGAACTCCAGAAGATGTTGCTTTCCCTGCAGCCTTGTTATGAAAAGGGTTGAAACCATCATAGCTCAGGCTCCAAACCATCCTGATCTCATCCTCTGAATCAACAAAAATATTGCCCTCCAAGTCCCGAAACTCTTGAACTGCTTGACTCTGGTTGATGTCCCATACAATGGAATTCTCCCATAATCCCTGGTTTGTTGAGCAAATGGCAGTTTTGATCCCCAGGTAGGAATATAGTTCTCCCAGGAACACAGTGAAGGTCTGCATTGTATATGGACATATTGGCACCCTAATACTGGTTCCGTCCTTGATGCCCAGCTTGCAAAGTCGCACATCACAGGTCAGTTGTTCAGGGAAATGGATGGAGGTACATCAAGAGGGATATATGTTGATACCATTTTGGAAGACTAGCAAATGGAGTGAATGGCATGAAGGACAGGTGGCATATGTGGTGACAATGGGATTGAGAGGAAGCATCTTGCAGATGGTTCGAACATCGCCTGGAATGCTCTCAATTATGTTGATCCAACCTTTGTCAGTGCATGAAGCTTTCATTGTGAGCTTCACCATTTGTAGGCAAAAATTCACCACAGATTGGGAGCATGCCACCAAAAGATGGAGCACAGCAGCCATGAAGAAGATAATGGCAATTGTTGAGTTCATTTTAGCAAGAGGGTGGTCAAAATGATGGGCTGGAGTTCATCTAAGTATAACCGAATCCTGCCACCAAGAACTGTAAGACTTACCAGTGTTATAGGTGTTATGCATGTTTGGCTTGTGTTGGGTCAACTGCTTCAAACTCTCCAGATGAGGCGCCACTAATGATCATGCCTCTCGGATAATCTCCAAGAAGGCCTTGATTACCAGCTTGCAGTCAGGTCTTCCACAATGAGGAGAATGCTGGAGCCAATGTTCCAGGTCTTCCAAGTGTTCTTGCTCACTTTGGAGGTATGAGTATGGGTCTGATTTCAGGTGAAGTTGTGGTGACACTGTTGATGGTAGACATCTGTCAAAGTGCTTTAGTTTGTGCTTGAGAGAGCTGACTCTTGTGTTGGTTGACTAATGAAGTGGTAGCAACTGTGAAAAATGTGTTGGATCCATCATGGAAGGGTGCCAAGGGTTGGGCGGAGATGAATAGGAGGGATTCATTGTCACCAAAGGGCTCAGGAGTTCCTGAGCTTCTTGGTGCAGGACATGCAATGATCAGGAAATAGCTTTGCCATTGCAGTGGTTGCAATGACACAAGACAAGGGCTGATGTGTTGGCTCTCCCCATGAAGGTGCAATGGGTCAAATAGGAAGAGAATACCAATGACAGGGAAGGACTGGTGGCACTGCAAAACAGAGGGTTGACCACCACAGTCCTTCATAAAGGAGGACACGAGCCCTATGCTACAATTTGGCATGGTTGTCCTCCAGATTGGAGACATTGTACTTTGAAACCATGATTGTTACAGCTGAGCTTTAATAAAGACCAATACCACCACTGTATGCATTACTATAGAACAAGGGAGGAATGGAAAGACCTATATATAAAAAAGCTGAAGCCACTGTAACAATGTTCAGCGGAGGACAGGACTATCTTACATTTGCTGTAGGGGGTGTAGTCAGCAGTTTGTTTGTGTACCCAACAACAATGCATGTACAGATACTTTCTTTTCATCTGTGCCCGCCACCAACTATCCCAGAAGAAAATGGCTCCCTTAAGTGCACCTTCCCAGTTGTCATGAATAAGACAATGTGTTTGGATAGTCCAATACACAAAATCTTCCTCATACATTGATATGCCAATTTCATGCCTATACATGAATTCCATACTCCAGAACGATTCTCTACATAGAATCATTGGCTATATCATTAAAGAACTCTATAGAGGATTGGTACTATGTCCTGTAGTAGCCAGTTCGACTGAACTGAGGATATTCGAGCCTTGGAAGTGTTCAAACCAGCTCATTATCACTAAGCTTAGTGAACCAAGCTATCAGAATGCTCTCCAGGAGGGATTCCAGACTCTACATAGCCTATCGAGTATACTCTGGTTGCATCAAGGGACCTTATGAGCAGTTTGCTGATGAACTCGGATTTGTTTGAACCCAAAAGAATGTACATAGCGGCTGTCGCAGGTGTATCACGCCTATAGCGAAGCCCAATAATGATGACCAGACCACGGAATGGAATGTCCAACATTCAGGAGGCAACACCCGATGCCCAAAACCCTAGACATATCAAAGACTCATAATTAACAAGTGCTTTGTGGGTCCCGGCACCTCAGCATATTGCCTGACTGAGATTAATTACAATGGATCAAGGGATTGTCCATATGCCATACATTCTGATCATAATTGATCCGGAGGCTTAACGCGCTCGCGTGGATGCAGAATAATGCAGACCAGCACGGAACACATCTGGCTGGATTGCCATTCATCAATCAGAGAAAAACCCATAACCCAGGGCAAGGTAGAAATGCTGCCGAACCTTCCAAAATATTCTGCAGTACCTGTAACAATTAAGCTTATTGTTCTCTATTTCATATTTACTATCTCTCGTATGTATCTAAACAATATAAATACAGTTGCACTTGTTCATGGAGAAGCAAGAGGTCTCACCCCCGCTTCCACATGCAAGTCTGCGAGCCATGATCAAGAATGGTTTCAGAGGACTATTTAGTGTGCATCGTTAAGTGTGATTTCTTCGGTCGTCAACCAACCCAGAGACAGAGACAGAGAACAGAGTCCAGAGTTTAGAGTTCCAGAGTGCTAGAGACAGAGACAGAGACAGAGAACAGAGTTCAGAGACCAGAGACCAGAGACTAGAGACCCCGCACTTTGAATTGACAGGGATTGTCCTTTCACTGTTGCACCGTACGGCTAAGATAACTTCAACGGCTGTTTGTTAACCTCTAAAAACACTATTCTCTTGAATTTTGCTGTCAGAATGCACCCCCAGAACACCCTAAAAGACGAAACTGTTCATTATCTATCTCATACTATTTGTATTAACTTAAGCTTATCGAATTTTGACTAACCTTAGTGAGAACAAGCCCTTTATCTATATTAAAACCCACGAACGTTTCCACCTTTTTACCGCTCTGGTCAAGCAGCCTCTAGTTCCTTATCTGCGATCATTTCAGCTGCCGCGGATGCTAATAATAACACTACTGCTGCCAGCCGCTGAAATGCGGATTACTTTACGAGATTGAAAACGAAGTTCGTTAACAGGTTCACTAATTCCGACTTTATAAGTTCGTGGGGGAGAGGTTGTCACAGATCTCCAGAAATATATTCAATTCTAGTGTTTTTAGGGTTTTGGTATGTTATTCTCTTAGTCTCCAACTAGACAGACAGTTGTTCTATCTGAATACAATGGGAACTTTTGACGGTCGTTGCTATATAATATGTTAACTAATATCTTCACGATTCGATAAGTCAGGCAAAACGCAAGCTTTCACAATCAGTGAACCTCCGTAGACCTAGCAGACAACGTGTTCTAACGGGCCCTAGTGTACTACGTCCTTTTCTCTTGACAATACTGTAAATTTACACTACCCAGCGAGACAGGCTTTTGACAAGCTCCTGCAGTAAGTGTCTTTAAGCTAGTAGGCCTAGCGGACGGCGTTATCTAACGGGCCCTAGCGCACTACAGCTTCTGAACAAGGCAATAAAACTTTTATACCACTCAGCGAAACAGGCTTCTAGCGAGCTCCTGCAGTAAGTATCTTTAAACTAGATAGACCTAGTGGACAGCATTTTCAACGGGCCCTAGCATACTATGTTCGCTTCTCAATTAAACAGCTCTACAATTCAATGGTATACTTCTGAGGCAAGGCCTCTAAGAGGAACCCAAAGAAACGGAAGTTAGTGAACTTTTCTACTTAAGAACCGAAGAGGCGTAGCAACTCGTATTCAGTTCTCGAGTCAAGCAGAAGGGTCTGTCAATATCTCAATCGTTTCAAAGGGTCTGGTTTTAAAGAGTATAACTCTTTAAGTCTCTGGTGGTCTTATGACCAAAGAAAATCGCGTAAAATTGCTTTATATTCTTATCCTAATCAACCATACAATCAGGGGGGGAAATAGGCAAGCGGTTTCTTGCCTCCCATGTAATTTACAGACAAGTTTTTATAACAATATACAATTAACTTATGGGTATACCTGAAACAAGCCTTCAGCTTCATCATTTTATTGTCTCCTCATCATTTAGGAGCATCATTCTAGGAGTTCCGATATCAGCGACATCAATTTGCTCTCAGGGACTTGCTCCCTAGGTGCCTGGCTATTTATATCACAGCCAGCCGGGTTAGCGAGTTTCCTCGCTAACGTTTATCTATTGGTTTTTATTTTATTCTCGGACTCTCCACACCTGAGCTTTTCAACCCTAATGTTCTAAAGTCCACTTCCATAGTCTTCAGGTAGTAGACTAACACTAGAATTAATTAGCTTATTCTATTCTTATCAATCTTCATTTTCTAGTTCATCATTTCTGATCTCTTTTTGTTTCTATGAGGGGGCATCCTTCCCTGAGTACCCTCGGGGATACCCCCATTCGATCCCTTAGGTTTCAATATCATCAGAACCGTTTCAAGGGGACATTCTTGTCAGGGCATTCAGCTAATCCCTACATTCTTTTGTCAAGATTCACTCCCGGACCTGTTATTATGACTAGGTACCATCCGGATGACATAGGTGTTGCGACTCGTCCGCTTTCTAGGGCAGAGGCGAAGAAATGGGTCTTTTTGTGCAGTCATGAGTATCTTAACTAATATCTTAGTTAACACGGTATCAGATACAATGCTCGGGTACATTCATACCAGAGTCATTCTTCCATAGCCTTGTCACCCATAAGTTAGTTAACATCACTTTTACTTGTCTGGGTGTTCTGGTTCTGTTTCTGAGATGTCCACCTTCACATATTTTAGATAGTATTCTAAATCTCTCGCACCCAGTGTCTGACCATGGCCATATACTGATATTATTCAGTAATGGAGAGTTAGTTACTTTATTAGCTAGTGATTTCACAAATGAAATGATTTTGCGGCGCAACACCGCTGCTCCTCCAGATCATGGCCAGCTGCTAGTAGCCTCCAGACCATTGCACTCAGTGGTCAAGCTGACTCAACTTCGCTATTGGCAATTATTTCAGCAGCTGCAACTAGGAGCAATGATGCCATGGATGTTAGGGGAAGTTAAGAGCACCGGAACCAAGTTGATATTCGGGTGGTGAATACAATCGACACCCACACTACTTATATACATAGAGGTCTGCGCACAGACTGGGTAGCCAAACACTACATAGCTACTAGAACATAATGTACGCAAACAATATACAAACAACATTAGTTGTACGCAGATTGGACTTGGGGATGGGGGTGGCCAAAGGCTGAGGCTGGGCTTAGGCATCGGGCATTGGCTAGAGAGGCCAAGCCTGGACACCCAACCACAGACCCCTAGACGTACCTTGTGTAAGGGGGTGCACATAACGCTAGTCCCCTTACAATGGACCTGTCAAGTGACACCATGGAGCTGTCATATCTCGACAAGCAGCCAGGGAATGGAGTAAGTCCTTATATCCTATCATTCTCACTCAATCTCACTAACTGTTCATTAGTTCTGCAGCCAGTGCACTGAGGGTGGCTACCTCTATATTTGCAGATGCTGCCAAAGTATTTGCAATCACTGTCTTACTGGTACTCCTGATGATGTCTCATCACTGGTAGACTTTACTTGCCCACATTGCTGGACATTGGGTAATAACAAAACTCACCCATACCAAGTGAGTTTTCTAAGCCCTTTCTATTCATATTGTCTAATAACACTGGCTACAGCCATTTTCAAAGCTAGAAAGACCTTTCTACATGCCATCAGCTATGGCTACCTGGTCTCGACTCCCAGTCATAACCCAGGATAACTTATGTATCCTGGTTTTCCAGCTATCTGGCTCTGATCTGGCAGCTTGTATATCTCAGCTCATTCATGGGCATATCAAGACTTATTTTCCTGGAGCTCCATTCGGTGGTAAACTCAGCCTCGTCAAAATTGTATTTGATTTTAGTGCCACAGCTACTATTGAGGCATTCCAAGCCCAGATGGCTGAGCTACCCCAAAGGCTGTTGGAGTATCACCACTTCATAACCCTTGTTTCTACACATGTGACTCCTACTGGTGGCTTCTGGGTTCAAGCCACCCCTAAACCTGCTGCTGCTGAACCTGCCAAAGTGAGTACAGTAATCATATAGCCTACCATTTGATCTAAACAACTACTACAGTTTTTAAATGCTATCTTCCCAGCCCTGGTACTTGAACAGTTGACATGGGGTGACCATTCCTCATTGTTCATTATCTCATGTGGTGGTCCTTTCATAAACAATGAACCTAGGGCCCAAATATATAATTTCGTAAAAAAGTAAGTCCAATAGTCACATAAATAATGATTCAACTCTGACTGCCAACCAAAGTCACTTCTGGCTCACCATGGCATTTGTCAATAATGCCTTTCATCCTACAACATGCCATACATTCCTGATGAACTTTGTTTGGACAGTATTTGTGAATCAAAATCCTGCTATGGTTCACAACATCTTTTTGGCTGACCCCGATCTTGGCACCAGTACTGACTTTATCATGGTCATCCAGAAGACCAAAGACCTGGAGAAAGAGACTGGAATATGCATGATAAAATGGTCTCATGACTTATACAGGCCACTTGGAAACCCCCATAGCCAGTCTTGTGAGAATTGCTGTGTATTGGATGGGTGGCAAATTATAGAGAGGAAGGGAAAATCACCCAATGAAGGGAAGGGTATCCACCCTGGTAAGTCATCATGTTCTATATGCTCTCTACTCCCAACTGAACTTTGTAGAATTATGCCCAGTTACTTTGGTTTGCAAGACCTTTTTGGGAAAATTGTTGTACCAATGGTTTGTTGGGGTTTGTCTGAGATCGTTATGGAGAGGTGATTGGCTCAGCTATGCAAGCAGCCAGGTAGCCACCTCTACAATGTCAAGATAACTACTGCAATTGGTGTGGAACAAGTCTAGGGGGAATGGTACCAGAAATTGTGAACCATTTCATACTAGACTGCCCAGCATACGAAGATGAAAGGGACAACATGGCAAGAAAGATAGGAAGGGCAAACACACATGAGCTGGCAAGAATCTTCAAGATGGGGGATGGCATAAGAGAGCTGCTCAACTACATTCACACAACAAAGAGGCTCAAGGACTCATTCAATTCACTAAAAATCATCAACCTACAGAAGGAAGCACTTGAACATGAAAGGGCAAAATGAACCCTCCAAAGCCTTTCTCTAATCACTCACCTAAGGTCAAGGCAATGACTGTCCTTTGGCAGTAAGAATGGGAACACAGAGAGAGGCAACCAATCCCCCACTGCTAGGCCAAATGCCAGCAGCAAAAGGAGAAGACAGACAGGAATGTACAGCAAAGTAGGGAGGGTGAAGATACCCCAAACAGCATTTCCTTGCTGGACTACAAGGAGGAGCAAGCACTCGGGGTATGCCTTCAGTAGGGCTGGGGTATTTCACTGAGTCGATCAAGGAGCACAGGGGCCCTAAGGACTCCTTCGTACATCGTAGATAACACAAAGTCCAACATGAGGTATATTCTTGAGGACTCTGGATCCTAAGGCTAAGTTGTATCTGGGAGCCAGAGAATATGAAACAAGGGGAAACATCAAGTTTTCACTGCTACACTAGCAGAAATATAGGAAAGAGAAAGGAGAGGATATAAGAGATAGTGTGGGAGGCATCATTTGGCCTCTCTACAACCTAATGAAAATGTGTTGAGGGCCAGATTCTGTGTGCAGGCAAGATTCTCAGTGAAACAAAACTTGGAAGTGTAGGATTTATAAAATATGTGCCGCATAGCTACTTGAATACACCGTCTTTTATCCAAATCCAAAATTAGCCTTACAATATCCTATTATAAATGCTTACTGCCTTCCTTGGGTCCTCCTCCTTGCTCGGCTAGTAGCTTGAGGGACTTGAATAGTCTCAACATTCATATCCTGTATGTGTTGTCGTTTTGAGTGGCATAGCTGGAGTATCTCTTCTCAATCAGAGTATTTTTGTTTCCCAACACCACCACTACTCTTGTGGTCCCTGGGAGTTACAATTACTACCTTTGGGATTGGCCTTGGCTTGGGATGAGGGGGTGGAGGAGGTAATACCACCTCTACATAATCTTTGCTAGGCTAATAGATAGTGAGATCAAACAAAAACCGTGCCCAGTAATCAAGGTACTTACCTCCAACTCATCATCATTTTCTGGCTGATCCCTATGATTCCAGTCACCTGGAACAAGTAAGTATGGGTTCCATATCTGTTGATGGTCCCCTGAATCCAATCCCCATTGCATATTCCCTGCATGTCCAGCACATAATGATTGTTCGAACATTAACTCTTCCAAGCTTTGGATGCAGAGTCGATCTACATCTTGCCCCACCCATGATGCCTTTTTGACCTGGATAGTCTACACTTGCTCCATAATCTCTTCAATCTGCCTCTCCGATGGCGCATTTCCCATGCCTGTCCTCTGATGCAGTCGATGGGCAATAAGGAGTGTCACAGCATGGGAGAATCCAATGCCAGCAATCCACCATTGCTGCTGTGAAGCATCACCATGGTATACCTCACAGTGTATCCAGTTTGAAATCATCCCCACATCCTGACAATCCAATGAGCCAATGAAAGAAACGCCTGATTGAGGGGAAAGCTTCTTCTGATATGTATACTGTCTTGCTGGAAATAGAGGATCATTTGGAATACTAGCTGGGTTAAAGACCATTTGGTGGAGCAAAGATAAATATGGCCGTAAAGCCTGGTCAATTTCACTTGTATATGGGATGGAAATTGGATCTTCGACCACCTGGTTACACAATTCAGGCATATTACAAGCAAGCTGCCACTGTCCCAGCTAAGAAATGTTAGCAATATTCCAAGAGAAATGAAATAGGGCATACCCTGACTGCCCGCCGTACCTTTGCTTGTCCCCATAGAGCTGTCACCAAATCCTTCTCTGGCACAACTGTGATCATGCCTGGTTTGAGTGATGTATTCTCAAACAAACAACCTCTCCACCACTTTACCCTCCATTGCTCTCCATCATTTACCATACCAATCAACCAGACTGGGTACCAGAATGTGCCAAGTTGTGCGAGTGCGCCATGGCCAGGTCTATACAAGTTTTGGTGTTCAGTCACAATTAACATTTGACAGGCTTACCATAATCTTTTTTGCCCAGGTCCTAGCTTCTCAGCTTCTCCAATACATTGCCTACAAAATAGTAAGCCTCAGACAAAAAGATAGCTGAGAGCACTCACATTTGTATTGATCCAGGTTTTTCATTGATTGAAGGTAGAGTACAACGATGGCACTCAAACAGGCCCACGGATAATAACATGCAACTTTCAACTTGTTGCAGGCAGGGAGTATGAGAGTGTTGGTGACATGTTTGGCACTTAGCCAAAGATCCATGGTCTTCGGAATAGACATAGTCATAGTTCCCCCAAAGTCCACAGATGCATCGGATGCAAACTGGATACAGATCTTCCACTTCAGAGTCTGTATCCCAGCCACCATGGTTTGATGGTAAGGATTTGGTAGGTGGCGAGGATAGGAGGGTAGTGGTGGTAGTTGCATCCAAAAGTGATTCTAAAGGTACCATGTCCATATCTTTACCAAGTCTTCCAGCAGTTGCCAGTGGTTCAATAGGTAGAGTTGGAGGAATGTGTGCAAGAGTAGGATGAACATATTCAACAGTCTTTATAGATGTGGGATTGCTCATCCATGAACGATGCTGTGACTGCATTGGTACCAGGGGTCCATTGTAAGAAATAGTTGACTTTGGGGATATCTCAGGTGTTGAGAATTTAAAATTGAACAAGTTTGAACATTGCTGAATGCACTGGCAATAAAAGCAATCCTGAGCTTGTTGTCCACCACAGAGTTTATAGACAATGACATGATGGGAATAACTGTGAGGAAAGTGGAGACTGGTGAGTGGTGCCATTGACTGGGAATTAGACACCTGTTTAACTCCACCACCATTGTCAAATCATTATAGGTGTATACACCTGGATTAGAGCAGTCTTTGTAGTGGGCAATGAAATGATTTTGCATGGGATCTGTCAAACCAAAGCCTACAAGGTCATAGGCAACCTTGAACTTCTTTGCATCTCCTGGCCCAAGTGGCTCCAGATGGTCAGGGATATCCCAGTCCAGTTGAGTCCCATTTTGCCCAGGTGAGAATTCGATTACAAGGACAATCAGCAGACTGACCACAAGATGGGTAATATCAGTCTGTTCACCAGTGCAGAGCAGAGTTCCCTGAGATTGTCACCAGCAGGAAGCACCAGTAGTTGTAGACTCTTGTTCCATTGCCATGAATTGTTTGAACCAGTTCACTAGGTTCCCTTCAAAGTGGGCATGGTCCCAAGCAGAGATGAGGATATCAGTCTGAGAGAGAAGGGCAGTATGGAGCTCCAGATGACTTCCTTGAGTAGACTGACCACCATCACATGCATGAAATTGCATGGTCAAAGGAGCAAAGTATGCAAGGGGAATGATGGAGTCCTTGAAACATCCTTGGCTAGCATCCATCTTAAGTCCCTTCCAAAGCCATCCCTGCATATATGTCAGCATGAATTGAAGGATGGGCTAGTAGGTACTTACAAAAAGAGAATGGAAACCAAACTCTTCCTGAATAATCTTTTGTAAACAGAGTTGGTGTTGCAACAAGTCCTGTTCATTTGAAAGCCAGGAAGAATCTCCATTGGATTGAGACCATTGTAAAAAGTGGTTGAAGATCTTGAATATTGGGGAGTTGGTATCCATGGTACTGATAACCTCCGCAAATTCAGGAATTGTGGTAGAAATTGAAATGTAGAGTAGCTGAAGAGAGGTATCCAGCCAACAGGAGTTTTCTTTCCACTGATAGCAGGCTGAACCCAAAACATTCCCAATTGCTGCTATGGTCTTGATCTTTTTCTGAGGGCTACTAGAATTCTTGGGTATAAGCTTTTTTGCTGTATTGGGAGCATGGCCATCGTTAACAAATTTCTTGCTCGGTGATTTGGATTCATGGCACTGTGATTTACGTTTGGAAGGTGACATCCCAAGTATATCAAGCTTGACTTGATCCTTCTTCCACTTGTTAGCCTTGCCATAGTGTAGTGGTACCCCCACTGGAACAAGTCAACAATTAATCTTATTAACCAAGTTTGAACTTACTTTGTTTGCTCTTGTAGTTATCCTCAAACCTAATGGCCCAATGGTAAAGTGATTGGATGCCCTCGAAGAATTGTTGGTTCTGGCCAGCTGCAGCATAGAGCTAGAAGTGTAGGGATTCTTGAGCATTGGTAGTTGTTGGTAGAACCTACCATAGCTCTGGGTCCATTGTCACAAAGACAGGAAATATCATCTTGCCATGTTGAAGCCACCATAACAACCAATCTGCAACACCAGGGAACTCTGTAAGTAACCACTCTACTGTCTTCTGGAACTCCTCCATGGACTTGATTTTGGTTAGTTTGAGTGCTTCAGCAACAAACTCCTCCCTCCAGTGAATAGGGACAACTCCACTGATTCTTGATACTTGGGTAACTCCTCATCTATAATGCTCACCACATCCTTGGATTATTTTCTCTGCAGCTAGCCTAAGCTCTTCTCCTGTCCAGGGATCTTGCTTGGCTAAGCAGATTTCAACAAAGGCTTCAATGTAGCCTTTTTTTTTTTCTTTTTTTTAAATCAACAATTTATTATGTGGGGCCCATTAGCAGTCTGCACCAATGAGTATCTACTACATTGGATTAGCTAAAGAGATGGGGCTGGAGGCCCCATGTGATAAACTATGTATGGCTGCAAAGGGAGGGGGGGAAGGTGACAGAGAGGGAGAAGAGGGTGGTTGGCTCACTCTGGAGGCAGGAATCCCTTGGTGTTAGGGGAGTGAAGAGGCCGGAACCAATTTAATATTTGAGTGCCAATCACAATTGGCACGTGCGCCACTTTAGTACAGCAACGGTCTGCACACAGACCGGGTAACCAAACACTATGTATACTACCAGAAATATCATGCACAAACAATATACAACAACTAGAATTGTACACAGGGTTGGGCTTGGGGATGGGAGTGGCTGAAGGATGAGGCCAGGCTTGACATCAGGCATTGGCTAGGGTGGCTGAACCCAGATGCCTTACCACAGACCTCTAGATGTACCTTGCATAAGGGGGGGCAAACTCGCCAGTCCCCTTACACTTGGGAAGCAGTAGGCTTTGGAGGAAAGGCAAAGGCAGCTGGGTTGTCTCAGAGAAACTGAACTAAGTCAGAGAGCAGCAGGGAAGTGTTGTGCTGAAGGTTGGACTTTGTCCTTGAGAAGTAGAGGCAGTCATAGAGGATGTGGTCCCAGGTCTCCAGGAGTTCACCACATTGGCATTGGACTGGTTCATCAGGGAAGAACCACTGGTGGTATTCCCCAATAGGGGCATGGCTGGTAATACAATGGGTGAGGCAAGCAGTGAGAGATGGTGGGTCCTTGGTGGCTAAGATGAGCCAAGTTCCATGGTGTAAGGATGATGGGGCAAGGGGCTTGTTGCTTTTATCAAAGATGGTGAGAAATTGGGAGCCACAGTATTTGGATGAGGCTGCAAAGTCCTTCTGCCACTCAGCAGATGCAGTAAGAGAAGCCTGAGCCTGCAGGAAGTCCAGTGTGGTTGGAGAAGCTGCAGAAGCAGGGAAGTGTAAGGGGACTGGCATCGTGCACTCCGCGTCGCGCTCCCCCTTACACAAGGTACTTCTAGGGACCTGCGGTTGGATGTCTGGGCTCGGCCTTCTTAGCCGATGCCCGATGCCCGAGCCCGGTCTCAGCCTTTGGCCACCCCCATCCCCAAGCCCGATCCGCAGGCGACTTCTTATTATTGGTTGTTTGTCTATTGTTTGCGTACATTATTACTGGTAGCTATCATAGTGCTTGGTTACCCAGTCTGTGCGCAGACCACTATGTATATATATAGCGTGGGTGGCGATTGTAATCGCCACCTGAATATCAACTTGGTTCCAGTGCCTATCTTCCCCTAACAGGAAGCGTGCAGATTTGGCCTCATGAGTGACTGAAGCCAAGGCAGGGAGCTGCCATGTGGAGGGGATAGAGACAAACTTGACTGTCCAGGAGGGAGAAGCTGCCAGCCAGGGGAATAAGGCCTTAATGACTGCCAGAGAGTGAGCCTGTCCAGAGTGGGGGGAGGAATCAAGGATGGTTTTACAAGAAGGAAAAGAAGAAGAAGAGATAAGGACAGTAATATCTGAAGCATTATCAACAAGAGAGAGAGAAGTACATAAACCAGAGTGCAAGGCAAATAAGGCAGCACAGGATCATCAACCCTGACCAGGGGAGAGAGATACACTAAAAATAGAGGAAGAAGAGAGGGTGATAGCAACTGAGGCTGATGTGCACAGCCCAGAATTGGGAAGGGGAGAGTGGGTAGAAATGCAAACTAAGGGAGAGAACTGGGAACAAGAGGAGGAGGAAATGATGGTGTCTACCCTACTGCAAAAGAGCTGAATCTCCACAGGTGTGTGGGACCCAGGAGGAAGAGAGAGAAAGGAAAACCTATCTGAATACAAGTCAAGCAGGCGTTGGCCTGGTCTACCAACAGAAGGGAAAAGAATCAGAGGGTCAGTGGCCTTGGCAGCCAACCTGTCAAAGTCCTGGAGAGCACCACCAGTCTGTCTGCAAATGCCTGGGGCAAGAAAGGGGATGGCCAGTGGGTGCTTGACTGTGGAGGTAGAGCACCGATCCAGGAGGGAGTGAAGGGCATGAGTGTGGTGAAGCCTGCGAATGCGGAGGGCAGCCCTATCACACAGTTTGCAAAGATGAAGGTGGAGGGGGATAAGGCCAGCTAGTGCATTGACTCCCCCAACAGGAGAGGTACTAAATGCACCTGTGATCCAGAGGCCAGCCTTGCATTGAGCACATTGGAGCAGAGAGAGGAGGCCCTTCACTCAGGCACCATGGAGGAACCATAAGGAAGAGCCATAAGTCATGATAGGGACTACACAGGAACGATAGAGAAGATGCTTCTGGTCTGCAGTGAGGCCCCAGGCAGAGTTGCCAAGCATCCCCATAGCACGCACAGTAGTAAGGGCCTTGGTTGAATAGAACTGTACATGGGCATTGAAGGACAGATGCCGGTCAAACCAGAAGCCCAGGTATCACCAGACTGGTTTGGCAGTCAGAGGAGTGTCACCTGAGAAGGGAGCAAATCCAAGGTCTAAAGGAGGAGCCATATCATTGTGGTGGTGGGAAAAGTGGAACACCTCTGTTTTGGAGTGCTCCAGAACCAAGCCAAGGGAGTCCATCAAGGAGTGGATGACTGCATAAGCCTGGCGGAGAACAGCCAAGTTGTCAGCCCAGTCCTTGTGCTGCACAATAAGAAGGCCATCATCCACAACAGAAAGAGCTGTAGCATTAATGTGGTCCATGGAGGAATGATGATCAAAGAGATGGAGGATGGGAGCCACAATAAGGGCAGAGAGGACAGGAGAGAGTGCAGAGCCCTGGCCTACACCCACACTAGAAGGATACCACTCAGATTCAGCAGAGCCCCATACAAAGCATGTGTGGCATCCCACCAAATAAGACTGGAAGAAGGAGACAAGGGAAGCAGGAAAGCCCATAAGTTGAAGGATTTCCAGTAGAACCTCATGATTAATGGAGGGGAAGAACTGGGCAATGTCAAATGCCAGTACACTGGAGACAAGGCCCTTGGCCCAGCCAGCACGAACTACATGGGTGAGGAAGAGACCAGCATCTTCAGTGGACCTCTGGATGATGCCTCCCAGTTGGTTGGAGTGGAAGATTCCATTAGACACAGCATCAAACTGCATGTGGCAGGCAATCATCTTCTCAATAAGCTTTCCTAGGGTATTAAGGAGGGCAATTGGGCAGAAAGACTTGGGAGTGGAGTAGTCATCCTTCCCAGGCTTGGGAATAACCACTGAGCAAGAGCCCTTGAAATACTCAGGCCACCTTCCCTCAGAGATACAGGCATTAGCTAGAGCTAAGAAGAGACCCTCAATCCTGGGACAGAAGACCAAGAGCTTCAGATGCTTCCATGTGATATGGTCAGGACCTGGTGCAGAGTGGTTGGAGCAGCGCTCCAAAGCCTCATGGAGTTCAGGAATGGCAAATGGGGCCCAAGACAACAAGTCTCTGTTCCAGAGAACAGAAAGAGGTGACAAGTCAACCTGTCTGCCCTCAGCTGAGTTAAAAGCTGCATGGAGGGAGGGGAAGAGATCATCCAAGGAATGGAGGGGGCGGCCTTGGTAAGTCATTGACTCACAGGGAGGCAGAGAGCAAGGGCCTGTCCAGCGCATGAGATCCCATGGGCGCAAGTTGGTAGTAGCAATCTCATGGATATGAGCATCAAAGTATATACACCTGGCCTCCAGAGTGCACTGACAGAAGGACTTGTGATCATCATCACTCTTGGTAGCCAGGTAAGAGTGGAGAGTGAGTGTACAATCATCTGTCCACCAGGGTTTGGAGTGATGGGTGATGAAGGATGACTTGGAGTGAGTGGCCCAGGCCTGTTCAAAGATTGACCCAATTGCATCAGCCACTCTGTCAACCTCACCCTCAACACCAGGCTGGGAGGGGACCAGAAGTGAGCAGGCAGTAGAAATATCACTGATGAAGGCAGTCTCCTCCTCAGAGTCCTGCTTAATGGAGTGCTTAATAACACCAATAGATGTAGGAGAAATGGGAAGAGAAAGGGCTAAGGCAGCATGATTAGCAAGATGACATCCCACAGGATGAATGTTATGCCTGAGTGAGCCAGCCACCTCAAATGGGACAAAGGCTAGATCAATGACTGAGGGGGACTTTGTGTGATCCCTGGGGAAGTGGGTAGGGCCAGGGGAAAGGGGAAAGGATCTGACCAAGCCCAGATCAAAGGCAAGCTCCTCCAGTTGGGTGGCCAGCTGGGGTACAGAGTCAAAGTTGGGATCCCAGTCAGCAGATCGTATGTTGAAGTCCCCACCCATGAAAAGATACTGGGGGATAATGCCCATGCAGTCCTCTAGGAAGGACAGTGCTGTGGCCTGGTCATCTGAGTACACACCCAGGATGTGGAGAGGGGGTGAGGAGGAAGGGGAGAGAGAAAGAAGGACAATGTCCTGATGGTCCACAAGGTCCCTCCTAAGAGTAGGGTGCCAAGGGGAGAGTTGTTTGTGCACATAGGCTAAGGCCCTTGGACATTGGTGAGACTCCTCCTCCAGGGAGTGTGGGTCTCTGTATACCAGTAACCAGTCAGGGTGAATAGGAGGGCCCACAACAGGAGTGCCATCCAGATTGGCAGTAGAGGGAGCACTCCTGACAATATGCCAGGGGGGCTCCAGAAGAAATAGAACATTCACAGAATCCCTCTTCTGTTCAAGAACATCAGCAACATAATTGTAGTTGTGGCTTACATTTTGGCACCAGACATTGAGAGAAGCAAGCTGGGTATGATGCTGGGAGGAGGTTGGAGAGGTCCCTGGTACAACCATAGAAGAGTCAATAGCAGGGGGAAAAGGGGGAGAAGTCGGTCTAGTAGGGGAAGGGAGAGAGGCCAGAGGGGAGGGGGAGGGGAGGAAGGCTCAGTCAAAGACTGAGGGAACTATAGGAGTTGCACCAATCATAGGGAAGAAGGGGCAACAGGTTCAGTCTCCATATCTACTGTACTACCAGCAGCAGGAGAGGCAGGGGGTGCAGGGGAAGGGATTGTGGGGGCCTGCCTGAGGCCAGTAGTAGAGGAAAGGGCTGCTGCAGCACTAGCCACCTCAGCCCTGGAAGCCCTGACCTCAGACTTCAAGGAAGCCTGGTGGGCCATGCATCTAGAGATCCAGTCTGGGTTGAACCAGTTATGCCAGAAGGGGCAGCGTCAGTCATTAGCAGCATGAGCACCACTGTTAGGGGAGTGAAGAGGCCAGAACCAATTTAATATTCAAGTGCTGATTGTAATTGGCACGCGCACTACTTAAGTACAGCAACAGTCTGCCCACAGACCGGGTAACCAAACACTATGTAGACTACCAGAAATATCATGCACAAACAATATACAACAACTTAGGATTGTATGCAGGGTCAGGCTCAGGGATGGGAGTGGCCGAAGGATGAGGCCGGGCTTGACATCGGGCATTGGCTAGGGTGGCCAAACCCAGATGCCTTACCACAGACCTCTAGACATACCTTGTGTAAGGGGGGGCAAACTAGCCAGTCCCCTTACAACCACTGCAGTTGCAGCACTTGGAAGCATGAGGGCATGGTTGATCCCTGGGGGTACCAAGGGCAGGAGGGGAGGGGGCATGATGAATTTGCCGCCACTGCTACCGCACTACCACACATGTGTGTCACAGTAGTGTCACAGTAATGTGGCGGTAATGTGCAGTAATGTGGCGGTAATGTGTAGTAATGTAGCAGTAGTGTACAATAATATAGGTACAATATACAGTAGTATAGTGGCTATTTATTGACTAAACTAACCATTCCTACATGACATACCTCAGAGAAATGTCAAATGAACCTCAAGTTTGTCAATTTCCATAAAAGGAAATGTCAGAAACTCGGATCAAAAGCCCTCAGAGTGACAATATCCCCTCCTCCTGACTTGAATTCATCCCCTCTCTATTCCTTGGTAATTAATCTGGGCATGCCCTGAGAATATTGAAGGACTGTAGGATATTCTAGATGAACAGTAGCTACCAATTTCCATTATTCTTGTATTCCTTCATCCTCATATTTCTTCCATCTCCACTTCTTTCTTTAATATTTTTAGAGCATACATGAACTTCACTATCACCAGAATGTAGATACCCTATGTATTTTGTAGGCACCTTATTTTATTCACAAACCTTAACCCATATTTGAAGTCTTCTCTCCCTCTTTCTCTCTTTTGCTCTATTTCCCTTTTCCTACCTTGTTTTGCCTCGCCTTGACATCCCAGTCATTGGAGGTCACTCATATGACACCCCTTTATCATCCCAAGTCGTCTCAAGTCCACGCATTGAGCGGTTTTTATTAAATTGCTCAATTTTGTCGTATTTTCACTACTATACCTACATAAACTGGGTAGAAGCCTCAACAACAGACAGATATTGTGATGCTTGCATACCTAAACCCCCAAACACCTCACCTATTACCCTTTCAGTTCAGAAACCCCGGCAGTAGTGTTACAGTAGTGTACTGTACCCTGGCGGCAGTGTGGCGGCAGTATACAGTAGTGTCACAGTAGCATGCCGTAACCCTGGCTGTAGTGTGGCGGTAGTGTACAGGAGTGCACAGTAATGTAACAGTAGTGTGGGGGTAGGATACAGTATTCCTGGCAGTTATGTATAATAATATGTGGCAGGCCATTAAACCATGGTATTGGAGTAACAACAAGTGTTTATTAGCAGGTATTAACATTGATTACATATAAGTATATAAAGTCTATAATATTAATGTAAGGTGGCGGTAGTGGGCGGTAGGTGGCGGTACCACATGCAGCAAATTCTTAAGGCCCGGAGGGGAGGCCTTGGGTCTGGGTTGACAGCACTGTGCAACTGCACAGTGGTTGGACTCCTGGTGGGGGCTCATGCACCAGGGACAAGCAGCTGCTTCCTTGTGGCAGACTTTACCAGAGTGGCCCCAGGCCCAGCAATGGTTGCACTGAGGCACACCAGGATGAGCTTTGGCATGTCAAATACGGCAGAGAGTATCTTGAATAAATACACTCTGGAGGTTGACAGCAGCTGCATTTGACCCAGCCTGAGAATCCCAGATCTCAAACCAGACTGTAGCAGAGTCTGCAGAGCAGGAGTTATGCACTGGATAGGGGGGGCCAACAAGCTGGAGGTGGGAAGCCAAGGGACATGTTGCAAAGGAAGTAGTAACTGCATCACAGATGGCAGGATAAGAGGCAGGGCCCTCAGCACAGGGAACATCAACCAGCTTCAGATAAGACCTGGAGTGGGGGAGGCATACACTCAGAGCCTTGGTAATGGATGGGACATGGGGAAGGAACTGCGCTATAGTATCAATGTCAAGCTGGGCAGGAACCCCAGTTGTAGCAAGAGAGATGGTGGCCACTGAGCCTTTAGGGCCATGATAGGAGGACCATGTAGCAGATGAGACACAGAGTTGGGAGGAGATATGTGTGAGACCCCAATTTATCACCAGGACAATGTCTGCAATGGTAGGAGGCTTGGCCTGAGTATACTCAAGGGCAGCCAGGAGCTGCCTGTGAGTTGGCCACTGTGAACCCCTACAGGTTGTAATTTACGTTGAAAATTGTTGGGGCTGTGTTGTAATTCACATCAAATTATTAAAGAATTACAACCTTTATTCAGAAAAATGGCATTATCTGGTGTGATTCCCAAAATATCATTATTACATACTCTCCTAAAAACGGCACTATCTGGTGGAATTCTCACTTCTTGACTATTTCTGACATAAATTACAACTTGTAGGGGTTCACAGTGGGCCCTCTGGTGGTGGACCTAAGGGGAGGATGGGATGGGGCTGGAGGTACAGGTGTACCAGCAATCAGCTTACCTGCCCTGGTAAGATGGGAGGGGGAGGTAGCCTTGGGAGGGAGAGGAGGGTGCTGCAAAGCAGAAACCATGTGCTGATATGCCGATTCATGCCTATACATGAATTCTGTACTCTGGAACGATTCTCTACATAGAATCATTGGCTATATCATTAAAGAACTCTATAGAGGATTGGTACTATGTCCCGTAGTAGCCAGTTCGACTGAATTGAGGATATTTAAGCCTCGGAAGTGTTCAAACCAGTTCATTATCACTAAGCTTAGTGAACCAAGCTATTAGAACACTCTCCGGAGGGATTCAGGACTCTACATAGCCTATCGAGTATACTCTGGTTGCATCAAGGGACCTTACAAGCAGTTTTCTGATGAACTCGGATTTGTTGGAACCTAAAGAATGTACATAGCAGCTGTCGCAGGTGTATTACACCCATAGCAAGCCTAATAATGATGACTGGACCATGGGATGGAATGTCCAATGTTCAGGAGGTGACACCCAATGCCCAAAAACCCTAGAAATACCAAAGACTCATAATTGACAAGTGCTTTGTGGGTCCTGGCACCTTGGCATATTGCCTAACTGAGATTAATTACAACAGATCAAGGGATTGTCCATATGCCATACATTCCGATCATAATTGATCCGCAGGCTTGACGCACTCGCATGGATGCAGAATAATACAGACAAGCATGGAACATGTCTGGCTGGATTGCCATTTGTCAATCAGAGAAAAACCCATAACCCAGGGCAAGGTAGAAATGCTGCTGAACCTTCCAAAATATTGTGCAGTACCTGTAACAATTAAGCTTATTGTTCTCTATTTCATATTTACTATCTCTCGTATGTATCTAAACAATATAAATACAGTCACACTTGTTTGTGGAGAAGGAAGAGGTCTCACCCCTGCTTCCACATGCAAGTCTGCAAGCTGTGATCAAGAACGGTTTCAGAGGACTATTTAGTGTGTGTCATTAAGTGTGATTTCTTTGGTCGTCAACCAACCCAGAGACAGAGACAGAGAACAAAGTCCAGAGTTTAGAGTTCCAGAGTGCTAGAAACAGAGACAGAGACAGAGAACAGAGTTTAGAGACCAGAGACCAGAGACTAGAGACCCTGTGCTGTGAATTGACAGGGATTGTCCTTTCATTGTTGCACTGTACAGCTAAGATAACTTCAACAGCTGTTCATTAACCTCTAAAACACTACTCTCTTGAATTTCGCTGTCAGAATGCACCCCCAGAACACCCCAAAAGATGAAACTATTCATTATCTATCTCATACCACTTGTATTAGCTTAAGCTTATTGAATTTCAGCTAAGCTTAGTGAGAACAAGCCCTCTATCTATATTAAAAATCCACAAACATTTCTACCTTTTCATCTGGAGCCCACCATGAGGGGGGTTTTCAGTTGAATTTCATGAGACAAACACCAAAAGACTTGGACACTGGCCTGCCTTTCACCTGTGAAGCAGAAAAAGGTTCAAGCAAAGACTGTAAAGTCACCCAAAATGTCCTTGGAGAGCAGTCTCAGGAAGGTTGACCCCCCAAAACAGAGAACTATTTGGAATTCTAATCATCCAGAAGGTTCTGAGGGCCTCATTACCGCTAGTACCTCTTGAAAGTGACAGGATCCTACTAGTTCTATAGCTGTGAACACAGCAAGTGGTTCAGCAGTTGCAGTATTGAGAGAAGCTGTACCACCAACCTCTACTGCTCCCAGATTTACTATAAGGCTTCCAGCCTCAGCTTGCAACATAGTGCATATTCCGCACACCAAAAGCCAGGATGGTCAGATCGTTCCTATGCTAAGCTTAGCGTTTACAAACCAAAACTTGTTTCATACAAACCCTCCTGGTGCCTCTACAGTACCACAGATATCACAGTCAACTCCGACTGTATGGACAAACCAAACTACGCCATCTACGATGACTACAGCTAGAAAAATGGGACACAAGCATATGCCAATTCCCTTTAGCAATAATGCTCCCAGATGGGATGCATCAAAACCACAGACATTGAGAAATTATCTCTGGATGCTTGAATGGCTCTTCACGATAACAAAGATGATGGACAAGGCAGAAAGGATAAATTGGGCAGTATCGTATGTGGACCAGGATATCTGTGAAGAGTGGATGAGTTTTGTGGAGTTCCTAGCAGGAAGCTGGACAGGCTTCATAGAGAGATTGAAGAAAGAGTATCCCGAGACTGTGGCAGCTGAACAGGGCTCAGTGTGATGATTGAGGGAACTCTGCACAGAGAGTAGAGGCATTGCAATGAATGAGGAGCATAAAGTCTTGGACTTCAAAAGGCAATTCATTCTAGAAGCAGAGAAGTGCCTGAAGTTGCCGGCAGTAGTCTCAAATCAGGAGCTAGTTGAGTTATTTACGAGTGCACTGGACTCCATGTTCCAGGATGTACTCAATGCGAGATTAGCAATCACCAGGGCACATAGAACCGCAAGCAATGGGTCAGCACTGACTGCGAAGGATTTACATGAAGAGGACCCCTATGATTGGAGGATCATCATGGATAAAGCTGTCGAAATTTTGATTGGCAAAACACTTATGCGATCCCTGCATCAGGATTCAAGGCCAGTGAACTTGGCATTGATGAGCCATCCACCTGTGATGTCTGGAACAGGGACTTATGACCCTGTAGTAGAGAGCTGCAAAGCTTAAAGCAGAAAATTCAGGATGAAGTCTTGCAGATGGTAGGCAGTCTCGCTGAGCTTAAGGACCTCATGAATATCCAGGGGCATACTTTAAAATCATACTTAGAGAGTTTGGTGAAGGATGGACATAACCATGCTGGCTATAATCACCTGCAGAGAAACACCAGGAGCGGGCCACCAGGGTCACTTTCCGATCGCAAGTGTTTCTACTGTTGGTTATTGGGGCATAGTTGGTTATTCTGCCCAGACATGGAGGTGGATAAACAAGCCAGCTGAATTAGGGTTGAAGGGAACAAAATATATATGGGGGATAGCTTGAGTATCCCTCAGGGAGAAGGGCCTATTAAAGAGAAAGTGGCAAAGTACTATGCAACAAAGGGACAACTCTTTGTTCAGATACCAGAACTGCCGGAGGTTGAGCCTGAGTTACCGCAAGTACCAGCACCAGCAGTGTTTGCACAGAAAGTGTTCCCAAGGTCAGAAAACCAAAGGTCGCCAGTGGAAGAAGAAATCCACCATCTGAAGCAGTGCATGGAAATGTTGGAAACAGCTGCCATCCACACTGGGAGTGCCCCAAAGGTTAAGCTTATGACCAGAAAGGATGATAATGTTGAGATACAGTCTTTGGCCAAGCAATTGGCCCAGATACAGGCTAAGCTTAGTGGTTTGATGGATGGTATGCCCTCAGCAAGCCAGTATTTGGACACTAGGAGTGGTGCGAAGACTTGGAACTCGGAGTTGGGTTTCTAAAGGGTTTGAGGAAGGAGCCAGCTCTGAAGAAGAAGGTTACCTTTGCCAGAGGACAGACTCCTGAGGACATGTTGGATTTCAAGCAATCAGAAGAATCAGAAAAAGAGGAAATAGAGCAGACAATGGAGAAACCAACATATGCAGCAGCAGGGGAATTACCATATAGGAATGTGAAACCACTGTGCCTGGTCATTGAGGTACCACTGCTGCCTGTCAGGAGGATGGAACCATCCAGGAAGGAGCCTGCCTATAAGCACCAGGCCCCTATAGAGAGGAATGTTGATGTTGAGGAAGTACTCAGCAGGGTATTGAAGCGAGAAGCTTCAGTATCGCATGGAGAACTCCTAGCATTGTCACCGATATACAGGAATGCTTATAGAGAGTGAATTATGAGAAAACAGGTACCCATGAATCAAAGCTTAATAACAGGAGTTGGGCCCTGGGATGATGATACAAAAGATATAGAGATTAATAGTGGGCTGGTACAAGTCATGATAACAGAGCTAGCAGACAGCTCTCAGAAGTATGATACAGTGTGCCAAGAAGGCTTGGCAACCCAAGCCTGGGTAGCTCAGGATCCAATCATGCAGTACTTGGAGTCACTTCCCAGAAGAGACAGGGGATGGCAAGTGTTTATTGCTAAAGAATGCGAACTCTTGAGAGTAGTGCCAACTCTGATAAATGGGATTTGGCAGGAAGAGGCCTTGCTAGATAGTGGGTCACAGATCATATCCATGAGTCAGGAAGCAGCAATTGCATGTCAAGTTTCTTGGGACCCAGACACTACAATTAATTTTCAGAGTGCAAATGGGCAGGTTGAAAAGACTTGTGGATTGGCAAAGAATGTAGGCTTTACCTGCAGGGGAGTCACAATCTATTTGCAAGTTCACATAGTTCACAACCCTGCATATCGAGTACTGCTGGGATGACCATTTGATGTAATGACTGCTAGCGAAGTCAGGAATAGTGCCAGTGGTAAGCAAACCTTGGTTATTACAGACCCAAATACCTAGAGAAAGGGCTGTGTTACCAACTTATCCTCGAGGAAAGTGTAATCCTCCTAAGCTTAGAGAAAACAGTCAAAACTTTCAAGAAACCTTGATGAGTTGACTAAGGGACAAGGAGAGGTGGCTTGTATAATAGACTATGATGATGAGAAGGGCCCTGTCATTGCACAAACACTAAGCTTAGTGAAAGGAAGCTTCTCAGAGGCCAAGCTACAGCTAATGTTCATTGACCAAGTCATATGTGATGAGGACTGTCCACAAGAAGATAAAGCGATGGCATTATTGTGCCTAGGACTGCATAGCCAATGTGCAGGATACTGAGGACCAGGGAATAACTGTCTTCGAAACTGAAGAGGATGATGAAGATACAGTACAATGCCTGGCTGGGAAGAAATATAAACCAGTCACCTTAAAAGTGAGGCCAGTGTTGGGTGATTTACCAGAGAGATTCAGGATAAAACAAGAAATAAAAGGGGACCCACTGGCAGAAATGCCTGAGCTTAGCATGCATCCTCCAGAGTTTGTCCCAACAGACAGATATACTGAGGAGCATAAGCTTAAGCTGGACAAAGCCCATGCAGGGGATTTCTTGTAACCAGAGGAAAGAAAGCTGATGCACCATGTCATGATGCTTCAAGAGAAAGCATTTGCATGGACAGATGAGGAAAAGGGATGTTTTAGGGAGGATTTCTTCCTGCTGATTGAGATACCAACGGTGTTACCCGGGTTAGGGGTTCACTTGTGAGTAGCACAGAGTTTGACACAGGATGTCTATACAGACTTGGTCCTGTCCTACTAAGCGTGACTTGGAGGCAACAGAGCACTATAGTCCAGCTGGTTTAGAGGCGAAGAGTTATAGGAGGCAAGAACTTTATAAAACCTGCGCGGGTACACGGGTATGGGTTGGCCGGGTGTGGGTGCAGGTCCAACATCAGGTACCCGCATGAAACCCGTACCCGTGGCACAGGTCTGGCGGGTTTTTTTGAGGCACTATTATTCTAATCACCACTACTGTACAGTTTACGCCACACATATTTTCAAGACAGTTGACTCCCATCAGAATGGCTCCAGCTCTATCGAAACTCACAACGTGTCTCACAACCCAACCTGAGATAACTACACGACAGAAAAGGAAAGCCTCTTCTAGAATAACTGATGAAAACTTTGTCAGTGCAGAGAGCAATGTTGTCACCAAGCATCTCAAGCTGTCAGCCAATGCTGCACGGGCTGCAGCTGCAAAATGTCAACATAGGCAACCATCAGTTGAGGACATTGAGGATGAGGACAGTGCATCCATGAATAACCCACCGAAAAACCAGAATGCCATTCTTGAGGACTGCCGATGGAAGTGATGATGTTGACATGCTAGATAACAATCCAGCTCCAGCACCTGAGGACTTCGAAGAGGATGACGACGAAAAGGACAATGATAAAGAGGATGACAATGACGAAGTTGAGCCGGAGGTAACTAAACCCATTGAGACTGGCAGAAGAACAACACAGTGAGTCAAACAAAACGTGGTGAGAACACTGAACCCTGGCTCACCCAATTTCCCCATTAGAATGACTATCTGATGAGTGGATGGCTCCGATCTATGTGTTCTTCCAGCCAACTCCTTCCATTGTGACAGTTGATGGACAGGCATGTCCATGAATTCAGGTGCACTGCATCAAATTGTAAGGGACATGGCAAAAACCCAAGAATGGTCCAACGTTACCTTGATACATCTGATCGAAACTTGACAGGAAACCTTCGCAAGCATGCGTGACTGTGTTGGGGAGATGAAATCTTACACTGGTGTGGATGCTTGTGGCGACCTAGAGAGTGCTCGGGAAGGGTTAGACAAAGCCAAGAAGTTAAAAGACAGATCAATCATGACAGCCTTTGAGAGGAAGGGGAAAGGAAAGATTACCTTTTCTCATCGCCAACATGATAAAGCCCAAACTAGGTTTGTGGTGAATCAACTATCATCTAACCTGTCTAATGTATAGCTCAGGGCTGAAATCGTTCAGTTGGGTATCAGAAAGCATGCGACCTTTTTCGATTGTTAGTGATCGAGGATTCCAATGCCTGATGAAGACTGGCAGACCGGAATATTACATACCTTCTCCTTCCACTGTCTTGCGTGATGTCAAGCAAGTGTTCACGAAGGTTCGGGGTAGGATTGCGAAGATGCTTCAAGTAAGAATTCAAGTCAGCTTCGTGATGACATAGGACGAGATTGATTTACCCCATCCAGGAACATGAGGGTGCCCTCAGCTTCGGGACAGACACATGGACTTCGCCTAACCACAAGGCTTATATTGCTGTAACCGTCCACTTTGAGCAGAACAGGGAGCCAATGTGTCTTCTGCTTGACCTTGTTGAGGTTGCAAAGTCTCATTCCGGCATGAATCTTGCATCCAGCATTCGCGAAAATACTAGTTGATTTTGGGATAGCGCACAAGGTAAATATGCTGGATGATTTACATGAAAAAATGGGACTTACGGTGATCTTGCACACCAGATTCTCAGTGTTACATGCGATAATGCATTGCCAAATGACGTGATGATCGATGCACTTGCTGAGCTAATTATTGCGTTCCCAGGTGCTGCAAATTGAACGCGTTGCTTTACACATATTCTGAACCTAGTCATCAAAGTAATCCTTTGCCAATTTGATGTGCTGAAAGCCAAGGCAGATGAAGTGCTTGATGTGGCATCGCAGGTGCTGGTAGACCTTGCAGGAGATATCGATATGGAGGAAGGCAGCGATGGACGAGAGAAATGATGATGAGGATGATGACGGAGAAGAGGGTTGGGTCAATCCACACAATGGGATGTCACAGGAGGATCAAGATGAGCTTGATCTGGCAGTGCATCCAGTGCATTTGGTCCTAGTAAAAGTAAGTTTAAACTCAGATTAAACCCTAATGCCAGACCAGTACTCATCCAATCCAGCTACGAAAACTTGCGTATGCGATCAAAAACTCCACAACAATCCTACTCCCTTGCTGGATTCAGCTCCTTGAAGATCTGGTGGATGATGCTACTGATCCCCTTGCCATTCAGATGATGCCACGCGACGTTGCGACACGCTGGAATTTGACATACAACATGCTCATGTTTGCTCTCGAATATCGCAAGGCAATCAATGGAATTTCTGGTGACAGGGACATGAGGAAGTATGAGCTTTCAGATGAGGAATGGGAGCTGGTTCAGCAGCTGTGTGATGTATTGGGAGTACGTTGTGCTGGCCGTCTTCCCATATCCTGCCACTCACGTTTTCCCAGATATTCAAGGACGCTGACCCTTTTCTTTTCGCGTTCGACACCAAACCTTGCCACTGTGATACCTGCAATGGACCACATTGATGTGCATCTTGCAACTGCAAGCCAAGACTTGAACTACTTGCTTGCCATTCGTGCTTCGCTGGCACTCGGAAAAGCCCATCTAAACAAATACTACGACATGACTGACCAGTCAGAAGTCTACCGAATCGCCATGAGTGAGCAGCCCTTCCCCCTGATCATTCTATTCAATTACAATGCTTTTGAGCAGTCTTACATCCACAACACAAACTTCAATATTTCCACGATGCCAACTGGGATGACGCGTGGATCACCACTGCGACAGCGATCATCCGTGATGAGTTTGAACGAGCATATGTGGACCTCCCCATCGATGAGGTTGTCGTTTGTACAAAAAATGTATGTGCTACCCATCCAATGTCTTTCTGCATCGAAACTTGCTAACATACATTTTTAGGCCACTAGACCTACCAAGCAGAACATCTTTGACGACCTACCATCAGTTTCTGCCCCCATTGCCTCCAAGCTCAAGGACGAGCTCCAACAATACCTCGAGTGTCCTGTCGAGAACATCAAGAATGCATTTGCGTGGTGGGTCAAAAACCAGATGGTCTACCCCCATCTCTCTCGGATGGCAGTTAGACTACTTGTCAATACCAGGTATGTGTTCTGTCATTAGTCTCCCGTACTCGATCTAACGACTCCTACAGCTACTTCAGTTGATGTGGAGTGTGTCTTCAGTAAAGGAAGACTCATTCTATCTCATGTTCGGAATGGACTCTCAGTTCAGTCCACGCGTGCATTGATGTGTCTCAGTGCTTGGAGCAGGATGGGTTTGCTGAAGGATAAGGATGTGATGCAGGCTGCGAGACTGCCTGATGTAGATGGGAGTGAGGCTGAGCTAGATGGTCGTTGGGATGATATATTGTAGTAGTACAAGTTGCTAATCTACTATCTACGACATGAACCCGTGGTGCCAACCTGCATGGGTTTCCATACCCAGCGTAACCCGCAAGTACCTGTACCCATACCTGCCTGTACCCATACCCATGAGCACGGGTATGGGTTTCACGCAGGTACGGGTATGGGTAGAGGTCGAGTGACCCATGGGTTACCCGTGACATGCACTACACTAAGATAAGGATACAAGGTAATGTACTGTATCCTTATATACTTCTAAGTGTGGCTGTACTCCTACTGTAATAGTCCAGACCAGAGTAACTACAAGTCAGAGATAAGGGACATGAGGCATAACTAAGAATAGTCCTTCTGATGTACACTACTGATGGTTTCATAGTGACATGGGAATGTAAACTAAAAATAACCGTCCTTCTGATAAGACTTCTGATAACATTAGGTCCGTTTCTAGAGTTGTTTTCCATTACAACTCGTTAGTTTCCTTCTTCCGGGTATTTGGCTAAGTAATTTGGTTTGTAGTAGTCGACTTGAGGTTGGTCAGTGGAGTCTGGTCAAGGGGGAATGACAGGAGAAAAGGTGGGGGTAGGAGTTCTGTGGAGATCGAGTATGGCAGGCGGTTTCTGGGGATGGGGGTTGTCCTGGATAGAAGATGTTGTATAGGAAACACCTGAAATGAGGACTTTCTATCCTTTCTTCTGGTGGGGTGGTTGGGTTTTCTTCAGAAGGAACTGCATGGTTCTCCTGTAATGTTTGACTTGGCAACATTGTCGTAACATTCCTCATAGTAGTCGTCATTGGTAAGGTCGATGTATTGATGATGAGTCATGGGAGTGGTCGAGGGACAGGCAGTTGAATTTCTGGAGTAGGGGGATGTGTCAGGTCTTCCGAGCTGGACATTTGGTCCATTTATGGTGGGGTTGGAAAACTGCACCATGGGGACATCGATATTTGATGCAGTTGTAAGAGTAATGTCCTGGGGCATATTGTTTGCACCCAGAGGCAGACAAATTGGGGGCAGTCCATGGCCCAGTGTCCAGTATGTCTGCATTGGATGCAGACTGATCTGTTGGTGGTTCAGGGGTTGGTGAGTGAGTGAATGGGATTGGGGGAGTTCCGAACCAGGACATGGTTATTGGTGATGGTGTGGGTGGTGTTCCTAGTGGGGGTGAGATGTCTGAAAGGGTTTCTGAGATTGGCAGGCTTCTTTCCCTTATTGGGAGTGGTGGTGGTGATAGTGGTAGGGGCTGTCATGGTAATGGGGGTGATGGTTGTGGTGGGGGGCTGTGAGGTATGTACCTCATTTTGTTTGGGTAAGTTCTTTGACACCTTGGACATGAGGCTTGATCTTGAGTGGAGAAGTCACTCAAGTGATTCTGCCCAGGCCTGTTGCGTGTTGTATGCAGTAGTGAGAGCCTTAGTCTGTCATACGTGGTGGGTATAGACATACCAGAGTTGTTGGTCATATTCCGAAATTGAAGAGTGTTCCAATTTATTCATAAAGGCTCTGTCGGTGGTAGCCTTGCGCAAATCTCCATCAGAAGGGTGATCTGGTCCATGTGGTCGTACTCCAGTTGTATGGAATCTAAGGGAGGCGGCTGGGGCGATTGTTGGTTCTGGGGTGGTGTTGGGATTGGAGGTCTCATCTCTGAGGGAGGTGTAAGCAGCGGTGAAGGTGTGAGAGGGGGTGTTGGGAGACTGGGGCCAGAATGGGAGTTGTTTGAAGTGTTGTATGTTCGACGCTTGCATTATTAACAATGATGATAGAGGATGATGAGGAAGTTGGGGAAGGTGTTGTGGAGTAAGGGGGAGTGGTTTGGGGACAAGTGAGGTCGAGGTTCATGGGCATCTTTTTAAGTACGTTTGGTGTGAGAGCGAAGTTGTCTTTGGTAGGTTCTGGTGGGTTCCTGATCTTTCTGGGGAATTCCATGAGTTTCTTTATACTCGGTTAGGTATTCTTCAGCATTTGCGCAGGAGTGTTTCATTGGTGATCCACTTGTTCTCCATGTGGGAGTATCCTTTCCATTTGACATAGTATTGAAGTTTTCCACTGATATCGGTGGTGATTAAGAATAGCTTCTATTTTGTATTCTTCTTCTTCATTGATGATGTCTGGTGGTGGTGGAGTTGGATGAGATCCGTATGCTTCTGTTTCAGTATATGGGGTTAGAAGATTTTGGTAGAATACCAGGTGTATCTTCCATTTGATCAGTAGTTTTAATTTGTATGTTAGTGGTGATAAGACTTCTGAGATAAGGAAAGGTCCTAGTTGTTTTGGGGATATTTTGTTGGAGATGAAGGGGAGTTTGAGGTTTTTCTGGCATCATCAAGGAGTCTGATGCATTTGTCTACTGATGGAAAATTTGATGTTTCCATTACTGTGGGTATCGGTGGAGGATTGTATCCTATGATTAGTTTGAATGGGGATTTCTGCCTTGAGGTATGTATTTTGGAGTTGTGTGCAAACTCGGCAATAGGGAGGGTATCTGACCAGTCAAGGGGGTTCCTGGTGCAGTATATGGTGAGGTAGGTTTTGATTTCCTGGTTGTATCGTTTGGTGGAACCATCTGTCTGGGGGTGGTATGTGGTTCGAGAATGCTTGTTGGATGTTTAGGTGTTTGGCTAGCTCTCAGAGGGAGTTGGCGGCAAATCTGGGGTCTCAATCTGATATGATCTTGTTGGGTAATCCGAACCTGGTGAAGACTTTTTCTATTAATAGTCATCCAATGTTGTCGGCATTTGATTGATCTGAGGTTGGGATGAAAATTACCCCCTTCAGTAAGGCCCTGGTCCACCATGGATAATATCACATTATGGCTGGCGCTAGGCAGTAGACCGGTGATAAGATCCCATGAGATTTGAGCAAATGGGCATTTGGAAGATGATGGTGGGATTGGTTGAGTTGGTGCGTGATCCGGTCTGCGTATGATTTTGTGTTGTTGGCATTCTGGACAGCCTTTGACATAATTCTTTATGAACTGTCAACATTCCTGGCCAATATACTTCTTTCTTGGCAAGGCGGTATGTTTCCTGTTCTCCGGGGTGGCCCCATGTAGGGTGGTTGTGGTATCTTGTGATGACATCGCATCTGAGTTGGAGGTCTTCTGGAATGATGACACATTCTTGGAATGTGAGAAGTGGACCAGTTCGAGGTTGGGACTGTTCCGAAATCTTTATTGGTGGCGTTAGGGTGAGTTTCTTTTAGTAGTTTGAACACTTTGGTGGTTCTAGCATCGTATTTGGGTGATTCTGTGATTCTTTCTTGGAGTTCTATATCGATGGTGGCAATAAAGAGGTGTTCTGGGAGTACTGTGATCAAGTTTTGATCTTCTATGTCGGCAGTAGCAACAAAGAGGTTGTTTGGAAGCATGGTGATGTCTTTGTTATCATTATCCTCATCAGGGACATGGTCTGGACATCTTGATAGAGCATCTGGTGCAGGGATCTTTGATCCTGGGACATGTTCTAGTTTGAAGTTGTAGTCAGTGAGGGTCTGGACCCATCGTGCTTGTCGGCGGTTGATTTTCTGGGGTTTACACCAGTATGTGAGGTTTTGGTGGTCTGTTCTGATATGGACAGTATGAGGGTTGCCAAGGAGGTAGTGGTGCCATTCTTCAAGGGCTCGGATGATAGCGAGAAGTTCCCTGTCATAGATGTCATAGTTGCGTTCTGCTGGTCCGAATGTCTTTGAATAGAATGATATGGGTTTCCGTATTCCATTGATATTGTGTTGATATAGGACAGCTCCTGATGCGAATTTGGAAGCATCAGCTTCTATTTCAAAGGGTTTTGTGGAGTTGGGCATGAGGAGTACTGGTTCCTTTAAGAATTCGTTCTTGAGCATTTCGAATGCTTTTTGTTGTTCTTCTTTCCATTCAAATTTGTTTGATTTGGACAGGAGTTGGTTAAGGGGTTTGGTGTGGTGGGAGTAGCTGCGAATGAACTTCTGGTAGAAGTTACAGAATCCGATGAATTTCCGAATATGTCGGACTGTTTTTGGTACTGGCCAGTCTTCTATTCCCTTGAGTTTTCTGGGATCCATTTTGATTTCATCAGGTATGATGATCATGCTGAGATATTTGAGTCATTGTTTGTTGAACTTGCATTTTTCCGTTTTGAGGTAGAGATCGTTTTCCTGCAGGATTTGCAGTACTTTTTCTGTAAGTCAGTCGGTTTCCTCTTGGGTTTTACTGTAGATTAGGATATCATCCATATAGATGATTCCTCCTTTCTCCATTATTTCAGAGAATAGCATGTCCATCATGTGTTGGAACATTGTGGGACTGTTGCAGAGTCTGAAAAACATTACAGTTGGTTTGAAAAGACCCATAGGAGTCTTGAACACTGCTTTCCATTGATTGCCATCTTTGATTCTGACATTATTGTATCCTAGGCGGACGTCGAGCTTAGTGAAGTACTTAGCTCCTTTGAGTTTATCCATGATAGAGGAAATCATGGGGATTGGGTAGGCATTTTTGACAGTATGATCATTTAGATAATGATAGTCTTGGCAGGGTCAGAGGTCTCCTCCTTTCTTGGCAACAAAGAAGAAAGGTGATGCCATAGGGGATTTTGAGGGGCAGATGTACCCTTTTCGGAGGTTTTTGTCTATGAATTCTTTTAGTGCTTTTTCTTTGGCAGGCACCACCTGATAAGGTTTCATCGATTTTGCTTTGAATGTCGGTTTTAGTTTGATTTTGTGATCAAACGTTCTTGATGGTGGGAATCGTTCAGAGGCTTTCTTGTTGAATATTTGTCATATCCATGCCAACTCAGAGTCTAATCACTTAAACTTCGGCTTCTCAATTCCATGTGTGCTCCACCACACTCTGAATTTTTCTAACCATGGTCTCTCAAACAGTTACCTGTACTCAGCACTCTGGTAACTCCAGCCACTCGCCATAGCAAATGCATAACTCAACAACCTCCTTCTGAGGAACTGCAACCTGGCTCCCCGAGGGTTTACTCGCTCTTGCTGACAATCGGTCACTGCCCTCGACTCCAGACCGATTTTCCAAAGATATACAACCCTCACTATTCCAGACCCCCGATGGCCCCAACGAAGGCCCCAACCCCAATCCTGATCCCAGCAACCCTGGTGATCCTGATGACTATCCTGACAATGGGGATGGGCCCCCAGGGCAATGATGAACCATCAGACAATGGCGACAACAACAACATCCCACCTGGCAACAACCAAGATGACCATGATAGACTCCTGCTCCAAGTTTTCCATTGCATAGCCTGATCAAATGGACAGCTGTGGGAACTCTCAAGCCCCACAGCCCCCCCAAACTCCCCATACCAAAGCTTGCAAACCTGACATCTTTACAGGTTCCGACCCTGCCAAACTCAAACCCTTCCTCTTCCAGTGCTGAACTCTACTTCCATACTAACCCAGCTCAGTTCGCTATCCCCGCCACCAAGATCAACTTCGTGTTGACGTACCTTACAGGCGTGGCACAGCAACACTTCAAAATCGGCCTCAACGAGGCCGACAACCACTGGAATAATGCACAACTGGATTGAGGACTGGGACCAGTTCACCCTGGAACTGCAGACCAATTTTGGTCCTGCAGATCCGACTGGAGAAGCTGCTGAGCAGCTTGACTCCCTCCAAATGCGCTATGACGAAAAGATTGCCATCTACAACATTGACTTTCTCCACCTAGCTGGCCAACTCCGCTGGGGTGACGAAGTATTTTGTCACCGCTACTATAAAGGCCTCCCCGACCGCATCCAGGACATCTTGTCCAATCAGCCCGATGGCAAGCCCGACACCTTCATCGAAATGTGAGCAGCAGCGATGAAGATCGACGCTCGCTACTGGGAGCGCCAATGCGAGAAGGCCTGCTGCCAAAGCCTACTTCGGACCTGACCTGCCTCTAGGAAACCTGGAGGCAATCCACCCCCTTCCACCTCGACCAACCCCCAACCTGGCGCCAAGCCTGCCAATAGTAACAACAAAGGCAGCACCCCCAACAACAGCTTCAAGGGCAATCCACCCAACCCATTCACCAGTCAGAAATCAGCCCTGCCCAAATCCGACCTTACTAGTAAACTTGGTAAGGACAGTAAATTAACCCTGAGGAACGTCAACAATGTTTCAACAATAACCTCTGCCTTGTCTGCGCAGATCCCAATCACAGGGCTGCTAACTGTGACAAGAAGAAATTCCCTGATGCCAAGGCTAAAGGCCAACAGGCTCAGCTCCCCGAGACAGACACACCGGCTCTCCCGAGCTCAGAAAAATAGTTGGCGGTCCTCAGGCCTCTGCACAGACTGAGGATCGCATTGAACTCTGCTGTGCTCCAGAGAGTTTCCATCTCAATGTGTCCGCTCTTTCCGACCCAAACTCTTTTCACATTACATTAACTTCTCCTTTAGTTACTTCTTTGTCTTCTGTTTCCACTTCCGTACTCTCCAATTCGGACCCACTTTCTACAACAGACAATGTAGTTAGTTCTGATTTCTCTTCTCTTTCTCCTTTCAAAGCTCTTGTTGATAGTGGTTCTACTCACTGTTTTGTGGACTCATCTTTTGTTTGTGCTCATAGTATTCCAACCTCGTCCATCCCTGGCTATTGAACTTTGATTATTTGATGGGACCTCAAATGCCTACATTACGGAGCTTGCACAACTGCCTGTATCTTTCCCCTCTGGTGAATCTATCATTTTGGACACTTATGTCACCTGGCTCGACTCTTCCTGTTCTGTGGTCTTAGGACACAACTGGCTCACCCACTACAATCCGTTGATTGACTGGGCTTTGGGCAGTATTACTTTCCTGGCCATCCCTACTCGAGAATCCTGCTTCTGTCTCTACCTGTGTTGCACCCACATTGGCCCCGCCTATGGCCACCCCTGACACTCCTGACCTAGGTTCACCACCCCTGTCCGGGACCTCTGTCCCAATCTGTCCCCATTGCGAAACCGCACATCTCCCTGATAAACGCCCCTGCCTTTATCTGCGCTGCCAAGCTCCCTGGTTCCCAACAATTCCGAATCAATCTCTCCACTGCCTCTGCATCAGCCTGCGTCTTCTTCCATCTCCGAAGACCCGGCTGACCTCTCATCCATTCCTGAGGAATACCACAAGTTCACTGATGTTTTCAGTAAATTGCGTGCTGACACACTCGCTCCACACCGCCCTTATGACCTCCAGATTAACCTTGAGGATGGCAGTCAACCTCCAGTCAGGTACCATTTACTCCCTTTCACAATCAGAGCTTGGAGCTCTACGTGATTTCATTGACAAACATTTATCTATTGGCTTCATTCGCCCCTCCACTTCTCCTCATGGAGCCCCGGTCCTCTTCATAAAGAAAAAGGACGGCTCCCTCCGTTTATGTGTTGATTTTAGAGGTCTCAACCATATTACCAAGAAGGATCGCTACCCCCTTCTGCTCATCTCCGACCTCTTAGACTCCCCTCGCAAAGCCTGCATATATACCAAAATTGACCTCCGTCACACTTACCATCTAGTCCACGTTGCTGATGGTGACAAATGGAAGACCACCTTTTGGACCCACTACAGCTCCTTCGAATGGATGGTCATGCCTTTCGGCCTCACCAACGCCCCCGCCACCTTCCAGCGGTTCATGAACGATATATTCAAGGACATGCTCAACGTCTGCATTACTATCTACCTTGACGACATTCTGATATACTCTGACAATCATAGTATCCATCATGACCAAGTCAAGGAGGTCCTTAAGCAGCTCCGCCAACACGGTCTATACGCCTGCCCCGACAAATGCCAGTTCCACTCTGACACAGTGGAATACCTTGGCTACATCCTTTCCCCCAACAGGTCTCCGAATGGACCAATCTAAGGTCAAGACCATCCAGGAGTGGCCAGGAACCCAAGAAAGTCAAGGACATCCAGTCCTTCTTAGGTTTCGCCAATTTCTACTGTCGCTTCATTCACGGTTACTCCAACATTCGTCGTTCCGCTCACTCGCCTCACCCACAAAGACATGAAATAGAATTTCACTGACGAATGTTGCAAAGCCTTCAGTTCCCTGAAAGAAGCATTCATATCTGCCCCTGTCCTCACTCCTTGGGCCCCTGATGCTCAGATCATTGTCGAGACCGACGCCTCCGACTACGCCCTTGCGGCCATTCTCTCTATCATCACCGATGATGGTGAGGTCCACCCCATTGCATTCCATTCCCGCTACCTTTAACATAGCCAAACTTAATTATGACACCCACAACAAGGAACTCCTGGTGATATTCGAAGCTTTTCGCATCTGGTGGCACTACCTAGAAGGTGCCCCCCTTACTATTGATGTAGTCACCGACCACAAAAACCTCGAAATACTTCTGCACCACCAAAATCCTTACTTGCCAGCCAAGCTCGTTGGTCTGAGTTCCTATCCCAATTCCACCTCGTCATCTGGTTCCAACCCAGCCTACCTCGGCACCAAGCCTGACACCCTAACTAGATGATGGGACATCTACCCTAAAGGGGGGAATAGCGGCTATGCATCAGTCAACCCGCACAACTTCCAGCCTGTGTTCACTCATGAACAGCTCGCGGCCTCTGTCCGTGCCACCACTCTTTACGCCCCTTCCCTTTGCACAGCTGTAGTCATGGACCTTGATCAGCTACACCGTGACATCCTTACTGCCCTACCAGCAGACCCGACCACTTCCACCCATCTTGCCAGCCTGGAAGGCCATTGGTCAGTCAACAATAAGGGTTTCCTCCTCCTAGACAACAGAATCTACATCCCTGATGCCAACAATCTCCGACTTCGGGTCCTCCAGTACAAGCACAATCATGTCCTAGCCGGCCACTTCAGTCAGAATAAAATGCTGGAACTCATCCGGCACGAATATACCTGACCTAGTGTCCACACCTTTGTCAAGGAGTTCTGTAAGTCTTGTGTCACCTGTATGAGGTCTAAACCCCAGCGCCACTGCCCCTACAGTCTCCTCAAGCAACTCCCCATCCCCGAATGCCCTTGGAATTCAATCTCCATGGACTTCATCGAGAAACTCCCCGCCTCCTCTGGCTATGATGCCATCCTAGTAATAGTCAACAGACTCACCAAACAATCCTTATTCATCCCCACCTATGATACCATCACCTCCTCCGACCTCACCTGCCTATTCATCCTCCACATCTTCTCCAAGCATGGTGTACCCGAACATGTTACCTCTGACCACAGCTCCAAATTCGTCTCCCACTTCTTCTGCTCCCTAGGACAAGCCCTTGACATGAAACTACACTTCACTTCGGGCTATCATCCAGAAGGCAACGGACAGACGGAACGCACCAACCAGACCCTGGAACAATATCTCCGGGTCTATTGTAACTACCAACAGGACAATTGGTCCAAATTACTACCACTAGCTGAGTTTGCTTACAACAACACCCCTAGTGCCACTACTGGTATCTCCCCGTTCTTTGCTAATAAAGGATACCATCCAAACATCACAGTTCATCCTGAACGTGACCTTGCCTCTGCCCGGGCCTGCCATTTTGCTGTTGATCTTGACGACCTACATACCACCTTGAAGTCTGAAATAGCGTTAGCCCAGCAACGCTATCAGGCCTCCGCCGACGCCCGCCAACTCCCTGCCCCGGACTTCAAGGTTGGACAAAAGGCATTCATAAAAGCCCAATTCTTCCGCACCACCTGTCCTTCCAAAAAACTCTCCGAAAAGTTCCTTGGGCCTTATGAGATCATTGCACAAGCAGGTACCCATTCCTTTACACTCCAACTTCCTGACTCCATGCGTGGAGTATACCCCGTCTTCCATGTTTCCATGCTTGAACCGGCTATGCCTAACACCATACCCCCGATTGGACCCACCACCTGCGCCAGTTTCTATTGACAGTGAACCAGAATATGAGATTGCCCGTATTGTTGACTCAAAGATCGATTGGCGCCGCGCATGCAAGCTCCTCTATAAAGTCATCTGGTTAGGTTATGAAGATACTGAAGAAGAATCCTTGTGGTTACCGGCTACCAAGCTTGAACATGCTACCGATCTAGTAGAGGCTTTCCATTCCTCTTACCCCTCTAAGCCTGGTCCCCTCCATTCACTCTGAATTTTCCGCTGACCACCCACCACACCAAGAAACAAAATTTATTGGACAAGTACAACTACCTGTCCGTATTGTTCCCAGAGGTGCGGGGCAGCACCGCCGCATCCTCCATCATATCTCGCACCTCCTCTTCCAAAATGCCTCTGATGCTCTCCGACTCCTCTGACTCCTCCGTCTCCGTTGAAAAGGTAGAAACTTTCGTAGGTTTTAATATAGATAGTGGGCTTGTTTTCACTAAGCTTAGCCGCAATTCGATAAGCTTAAGCTAATACAAGTGGAATGAGATAGATAATGAACAGTTTCGTCTTTTAGGGTGTTCTGGGGGTGCGTTCTGACAGCGAAATTCAAGAGAGTAGTGTTTTTAGAGGTTAACGAACAGCCATTGAAGTTATCTTAGCCATACGGTGCAACAATGAAAGGACAATCCCTGTCAATTCAAAGCGCGGGGTCTCTGGTCTCTGGTCTCTGGTCTCTGAACTCTGGTCTCTGTCTCTGTCTCTGTCTCTAGCACTCTGGAACTCTAAACTCTGAACTCTGGTCTCTGGGTTGGTCGACTGACCGAAGAAATCACACTTAACGATGCACACTAAATAGCCCTCTGAAACCGTTCTTGATCACAGCTTGCAGACTTGCGTGTGGAAGCAGGGGTGAGACCTCTTGCTTCTCCACGAACAAGTGCAACCATATTTATATTGTTTAGATACATACGAGAGATAGTAAATATGAAATAGAAATCAATAAGCTTAATTGTTACAGGCACTGTAGAACATTTTGGAAGGTTCGGCAGCATTTCTACCTCACCCTGGGTTATGGGTTTTTCTCTGATTAACGAATGGCAATCCAGCCAGATGTGTTCCATGCTCGTCTGCATTATTCTGCATCCACACAAGCGCGTTAAGTTTCCGGATCAATTATGATCGGAATGTATAGCGGATGGACAATCCCTTGATCCGTTGTAATTAATCTCAGTTAAGCAGTATGCCAAAGTGCCGGGACCCACAAAGCACTCGTTAATTAGGAGTCTTTGATATTTCTAGGGTTTTGGGCATCGGGTATTGCCTCCCGAATGTTGGACGTTCCGTTCCGTGGTCCAGTCATCATTATTGAACTTGCTATAGACGTAATACACCCGCAACAGCCGCTAGGTACATTCTTTTATGTTCAAACGCATTCGGGTTCATCAGAAAACTGCTCGTAAGGTCCCTTGATGCGACCGGGGTATACTCGATAGGCTATGTAGAGTCCTGAATCCCTCCGGAGAGCGTTCTGATAGCTTGGTTCACTAAGCTTAGTGATAATGAACTGGTTTGAACACAGTCCGAGGCTTCGAGTATCCTCAATTCGGTCGAACTGGCTACTACGGGATATAGTACCAATCCTCTATAGAGTTCTTTAATGATATAGCCAATGAGTCTATGTAGAGAATTGTTCCGGAGTATGGAATTCATATATAGGCGTGAAATCGGCGTATCACCGTAATACCCCTACTCGACCAGTCACCATCCACCTGCGCTTCCCAATGCCACAACTGTTCATAGCGGCCAGTTGTCAATTCAACCTTATCCACCCTCTCCCCCAACTGAGCGATGGCCTGTTTGAGCTGCACCTCCATGATATTGACCTGTTTGAGGGTTGTCTGGTGCCCCTCCTCGATAAGTTGCTTCAGCTCTACGGGATCATTTGGTCAGCAAACCTCGCAGTCAGAAACCCCTACTCACCTTCAAATTGGTGGTCTGGCATACCTCCTGTCTCTTCTTGACCCCCACATCATTTCTTCATTTTGCTACACTGTCGGCAACTCCTAGTGTTGCTGGGACCTTTGTTAGCATTTATCATCGTTGGAATTCTTGTATTTACTTACCCGCCTGGCAATCTCACACCGGACCTCATCCTGCTGACATCACCAGCATGGGTTATCACCCCCGAATATGTGTTTGTTGCCCCACCACGGGGCCGCCCTCGCCTTTCCCTTTCCCTTTCCCCTTCCCTTTGCATCTGAATCTTTGGACTCCTCCTCCTCCTCCTCCTCTTCGTCCCTCGCCGCATCATTGCCCTGTGTAATTCAGGTCGGACTCTTCGTGGTCGACTTCCATGGGCTGCTCTGGCAGGTGGCTGGATGAAGCTGTCGTAGTCATCGCAATGAGTCAGGCCCAGATTGCCTGATGTTCATCCTCAGCAGCTTCCTCTTGCTGTTGCCTGATCTCTTCCACCTGTCGCTCCCTAGCCTGCTCCTCTGCTTGCCACTGACTGCAGTTCAATCATATGTCGCCTGTTCTTCCTCTTGACACTCTACTGCCAATTGCCTGTTCCTCCTCTCACCATTCCTCCTCTTCCAACCTCTCGATCTCCATCCACATCTGCTCCTCCTGCTCCACCTTTTCCCTCAGTAACTGTGCCTTGCACTCCGCTGAAAAGGTGGAAACAGTTCATGGGTTTTAATATAGATAAATGGCTTGTTCTCACTAAGCTTAGTCGAAATTCGATAAGCTTAAGTTAATACAAGTAGTATGAGATAGATAATGAACAGTTTCGTCTTTTAGGGTGTTCTGGGGGTGCGTTCTGACAGCAAAATTCAAGAGAATAGTGTTTTTAGAGGTTAACGAACAGCCATTGAAGTTATCTTAGCCTGTACAGGTGCAACAGTGAAAGGACAATCCCTGTCAATTCAAAGCACGGGGTCTCTAGTCTCTGGTCTCTGGTCTCTGAACTCTGTTCTCTGTCTCTGTCTCTGTCTCTAGCACTCTGGAACTCTAAACTCTGTACTCTGTTCTCTGTCTCTGTCTCTGGGTTGGTCGAACGACTGAAGAAATCACACTTAATGATGCACACTAAGTAGTCCTCTGAAACCGTTCTTAATCACGGCTTGCAGACTTGCTGTGTGGAAGCAGGGGTGAGACCTCTTGCTTCTTCACTGCACAAGCGCGACCGTATTTATATTGTTTAGATACATGCAAGAGATAGTAAATATGAAATAGAAAACAATAAGCTTAATTGTTACAGGTACTGCAGAATATTTTGGAAGGTTCGGCAGCATTTCTACCTTGCTCTGGGTTATGGGTTTTTCTCTGATTGACTGAATGGCAATCCAGCCAGACGTGTTCCTGTGCTCATCTGCATTATTCTGCATCCACACAAGCGCGTTAAGCCTTCGGATCAATTATGATCGGAATGTATGGCGTATGGACAATCTCTTGATCCATTGTAATTAATCTCAGTCAGGCAATATGCTGAGGTGCCAGGACCCACAAAGCACTCATTAATTATGAGTCTTTGATATGTCTAGGGTTTTGGGCATTGGGTGTCGCCTCCCGAATGTTGGACGTTCCGTTCTGTGGTCCGGTCATCATTATTGGGCTCACTATGGGCGTAATACACCTGCGACAGCCGCTATGTACATTCTTTAGGTTCCAACAAATCCGAGTTCATCAGAAAACTGCTCGTAAGGTCCCTGGATGCAACCAGAGTATACTCGATAGGCTATGTAGAGTCTGGAATCCCTTCGGAGAGCGTTCTGATAGCTTGGTTCAGTAAGCTTAGTGATAATGAGCTGGTTTGAACACTTCCAAGGCTCGAATATCCTCAGTTCAGTCGAACTGGCTACTACGGGACATAGTACCAATCCTCTATAGAGTTCTTTAATGATATAGCCAATGATTCTATGTAGAGAATTGTTCCGGAGTACGGAATTCATGTATAGGCGTGAAATCGGTGTATCACCGCCGTGGTTGGTTGTTGAGACGATTGACTGCTCATGGTGGTAGGAAGTCAAGTTGTGTATTTTCAGACCGAACCAGTTCACCTGTTTTTATACCCTGCCTGGAACTTTCCGATGGGCCCCAGCCTAGACCGCCTTGGGCCTTGAGGCTCGGCCCTAAAGGGGGGGCACTGTCATATCCATGCCAACTCAGAGTCTAATCACTCAAACTTCGGCTTCTCGATTCCATGTGTGCTCCACACAACAACCCTCTGCCCTCCAACTCGGCCCCTGACTTGCTCCGACCTGCAACCCACTGCCCCAATCACGCTGACCACCTCCACACATGCCGTGGTCACCTGACCCTTGGTGTCTCTAATTCCAGTCTCCATTTCCTGTCCATAGTCAAGATACATTATCAGTCTCCATACCTGTACCAGGTTTCCATTCCATTTGTAATCTGTTTGTAATCCATTTATAACTATATTGGTCTCCGCTTTGCTCTGCACATAGTCAGTACAAGTCATAGTTCATAAGGCCAGTAGTATATATACCATAGGTACTTGGCTTGTACTCTTCAGTCTGATAATTGAATCGAGCAGCAGACCAGCTCCCTGTTCCATATCCTCTCCTCTCTTCTGCCTCACTCCAGCTTTGGCTCCAACTTCCTGAAATACAGGACTAGGATAGTAGGAGGGCACAGCACATAAGCTGAGGCTGCAAGTCCAACCCCCTGCCCTGAAGTACTCTGCCTTGGTTCCGAAGTCTACGTACTGACTTCGCCCCATCCCCCAGTTACCTTATATCAAGGATACCACCCCGACCCTCCGCTTTGGTCCCAACCCACACTGGCTCTAACAATATTTTAGCCCATCGGATGAATCTCTGAGGGATCTCAGGTGGTTCCTTGTTTGATTCCGGTTGTTTTCCTTTTTGGTTTGCCGATTTTGTTGGATTGCATTGCTCATTGTGGAGCATTGTGGCATGTGTAGCTTTGGTGTTTACTTCTAATGGGGTTAGAAGCATTGGGTTCATTTCTCTTTCTAAAGAGAAGGTGTCAAGGTCAACATTTGACAGGTTGACATATTCTTCGGGGTTGTCCTCAGGTTGCAAGGTTTTTCCAGCCATTATGTCCATGGCAATGGAGTTGAGTTTGACAGGTCATCATAAGGTTCTGAGGAGTTTGGAAAAGTCTTGATGATCAATTTGGGGTTTCCAAGAGAATGTCTTGGTCTTCCAGTTGATGTCAGGATTGTATTGTTCCAACCAGGGAAATCCAATGATGAGGTCTTTCTCACCAGTGTTTGTGACATATGCTTCTAGTGTGCAATCTCTTCCATCAATGATGGTTCTGATTTTGATGTATTCATGGATCTTGCCATGTTGATTGTCAGTTCCATCAATGTTGCTGAGGGGAATTGGTTGGTCCAGCCATTTGGTTTGATAACCATGTCGTTCAACGACTTTGTGGGAGATAAAGTTCCCTTGGGCTCCTGAGTCTATCAGGGTGGTGATGGCCACAGGTTTTGATGTCCGTTCACTCCAAATCTCAATGGGTAGGAAAAGGGATCATTTATTCGGGGATAGTCATAATTGTACAGAATTTATCGAGAAAATGTCCTTCTGGGAGTGAGAGTATGAGATGTCCTTCTGAGTTCTGGAATGTGCAGGGGCACATCAATCAACAGCGTTCCTTTTTAAAAATCCTGGAATGGACACATCTCTGGATCCTTGGCTAGCACAGAGTGGAGTTCTTGTTGTAACTTGGGATCGAGTTCATTCAACCATTTGGTGCATCTGAGATGCAACTTCTGCAACAGCAAGGGAGTATTTGCATTGGGGTGATGGCTGGTTGTTCCAATTTGGGAATCCTGGAATGAGTGTTTTGCTGTCCAGAAAAAGGATGGTTGGGGTTTCTCGCAGGGCGAGGGGGATTGGTATGCATTCCTGGGAAGCATCTGGCTGGCAGTGGTTGTGGGCATTTACTGACCCAATGGTCTTTAGCTCTGCATCGGAAGCATTCTTGGTTCTGATATGATTTCATTTGTTGTCCAGTGACAATGGCATCTAACTCCAATGGTTCTTGTGCAGAGTCTTCTTTGGCATATTCTGGTTGTGGAATTTTGGGATAAGGATCTTCGAACCCTTCTTCTATTGCGGCATGGTCTATTTCCATGGCATGCAGGTCTTGTGGGGTGAAATGTGGAGCATTACTCCTTTGGTAGAATTGTGCATAGGGCACGTTGTTGTTTGGACGGCTTGGTCTGTGGTTGGGTTGGTATTGGTTCCTTTGAGGGAACGTATTCCTGGGGGTACCGTAAAGGGTGTTGATTCTGCAGAAGTTGTCATCAAGTTTGTTGGCTCAGGTATACCAAGCAGTGATGGTTGTTGGAGGGTTCTCCGATTCATCAATCTTCATTGCAATACGGTAATTGATTGCTTTACAATAGAGATCAATCAATGTGCGATCTTCATTGAGTCCGGATTGATGGATGAGTTCCTTGAATTGAGCGTTGAACTCAGTCATCGGTTTGCCTGCTTGGTGCAGGGTTTGAAGTCTGGTGTGTGCGTATGCATGTTCGTCTGCCAGGGTGAAGTCAGCTCTAAGCTGGGCAGTGAAGTTGTCCCATGACTCCATGGCTATGGGTTGTCCTGCTTGGGTTTGGGCGTTCCTCTCATGGAGGTATTGTCTGGCCCAGGCTCGGGCATCTCCTGATTGCATCATCGAAAGAATGAACAAGGTTCTGGCGAGGTTGGTGTTGTAGGTGGTTGCATTGGCAAGTACATAAACTTCACATTGGAAGATCCAGTCTTCAAAGAGTCTTCTGGTTCCATCGAAGGCAATGGGTTTGAGGAGTCCTAACTCCTTTGGGGTTTGTGCAGCGGCCATTTGTAATTGTCTGGGTGGTGGCGGCGGTGGTGTTGGTGGTTGTGCAGATGGTGCTGGTAGGGCTAAGGGTTGTATTGGTGCAGGTAATGTGGGTGGTTGAGGGTCAGGTTCTGATTGGTTATCATCGGTGATGTAGACATCTGAGTCATTGTCTACTGGGGGAGTTCTTCCTTGATTTACTGTGTATTCGTGATGCATAAGTAAGTTTTCCTCTGATTGGGAAAGTTCTCTTGGTTGTTTGAGGGCGTATTTGAGTTTTTGAAGTTCAAAATCATTTAGTGGGTTTACTTTGGCATGATATTCTTTGACTTGTTTGCATTTTCTTTCTTCTCATTCATTATGTTCTTTTAATTCTCTTTCATGTTGTAATCTTTGTCGTTCTGCTAGTTCTTCAGCAAAACTTGTTCGAGTGCATGTGGATGTTGATGCACTTGGAGCAGGTGAGTCGAATGGAGATGGGGGATAGAATGGAGATGGTGTTTGAGTGGGTATAGGGTTTCTTCTGGGATCCAGATTTTGGGTTCCTGATCTGGAGATTCTACTTCTCGATTTAGGAGGAGGTGATGGAGTTTCTCACACTGAGAACTTCTTGGGAGGCGTGGTGGTAGTTGTCTAGCTGATCAATTATCGCTAGAAGAATGAAAAATTGGGTTGTGATGATGGAGATTCCTGAGTACAGGTTCCACAATCTGATGACACAGCAGTGGCAGGGGCACATGATGCATTCGAGTTCTAGGGTGATTATTTGATAGGCAATAAGGGTGGTGGTGGAGGTGAAGATAAAAATGAGTAGGTAAGCCAGGTCTTCTGGTGGGGAGAGGTTGAGGGATGTAGCGATGGCTACACAGAGGGGTGGTTTTCTTTTGTACGTTGTTTTGAACGACCAGAGTACCTCGACGTGTTCAGTACATCTGTAGAGCAGAGTGGAGCAGAGGGTGAGCAAGAGATAAGCAGCAGAGTATCTTAGTGTTTTGTTACCTGGGTTAGGGGTTCACTTATGAGTAGCATGGAGTTCGACACAGGATGTCTATACAGACTTGGTCCTGTCCTACTAAGCGTGACTTGGAGGCAACGGAGCACTATAGTCCAGCTGGTTTAGAGGTGAAGAGTTATAGGAGGCAAGAACTTTATAACACTAAGATAAGGATACAAGGTAATGTACTGTATCCTTATATACTTCTAAGTGTGGCTGTACTCCTACTGTAATAGTCCGGACCAGAGTAACTACGAGTCAGAGATAAGGGACATGAGGCATAACTAAGAATAGTCCTTCTGATATACACTACTGATGGTTTCATAGTGACATAGGAATGTAAACTAAAAATAACTGTCCTTCTGATAAGACTTCTGATAACAAACGGTAGAACATACTCCATGGGTTGAAAAGCCCATTCTGATTCCACCAGCAATCTATGATGAAGTCTGTGCCATTATAAAAAGAAAGATTAGTGCTGGTGTATATGAGCTGTCAAACTCATCCTATAGATCCAGATGGTTCTGTGTGGTGAAGAAAGATGGAAAAGGTTTGAGACTGGTACACAGCTTGGAACTGCTGAACAGAGTGACAATAGCGCATTCAGGGCTGCTGCCAGCAACAGAAGATTTAGTGATGCACTTTGCAGGCAGAGCTTGTGGAGGCATTCTGGACCTGTATGTTGGCTATGACGAGCAATTGTTAGCAGAGTCATCTTGGGACTTAACAATGTTCCAGACACCTTTTGGAGTGCTATGCTTAGTGACACTACCCATGGGATGGACCAACTCAGTGCCTATATTTCATGAGGATGTAACAGCGATCCTAGCCAGTGAGATACCAGAATACATGATGCCATACATAGATGATGTACCTATCAGAGGACCAAAAACTAGATATGAGTTGCCAGATGGCACTGAAGAGATGTTGAAAAAGAACCCAGGGATCTGACAATTTGTATGGGAACACATGCAGATGGTCAATAGGATTCTACAGAGGATGAAATATGTAGGAGGAACCTTCTCTGGGCCCAAGACAACTATCTGCACTGATGAAATCACCGTAGTGGGTTTTGAATGCTCCTATAAAGGACAGTTGCCTGCCACAGACACCATCAGAAAAATTTTAAGATGGGGGGATTGCAAGAATGTCTCAGAGCTAAGGGATTTTCTAGGAACAGCTATGCACTGCAGGAATTATATCCTGAAGTTCATAGCCATTGCTGCACCTCTATACAAGAAGCTTAAGAAGGGACAAGAGTTTGAATGGGGAGAAAACGAATGGAAAGTGCAGCAGAAGCTGAAAGATGCGATTCAGCACTGTTTCCCAACCAGGAACCCCAAATTTCTGAGTAAACAACCCATAGTAGTAGCTGTGGATACCTCATGGAGGGTGGTGGGATACTACATATATCAGAGAGATGGAGAAGATGCTAAGCTTATACATTATGTGAAGTTTGGGTCAATATTATTGGACGAGAGACAGCAGAGGTATTCTCAGCCCAAGTGAGAGCTATGCAGCTTAAGAATGGTGCTGGAATAAGAGAAATATTTACTGTGGGGATCAAGAAACCTAGTGGTTGAAACAGATGCAAAGTTTCTCTTTGGGATGTTAAACAACCCAGGGAAGCTCCCAAATGCTACTGTAAACTGTTGGGTGGACTTCATTAGGTCATTCCACTTCACGCTAGTACACAAAGAAGGGAAGACATTTGGGCTGGATGGGCTGTCCAGGCAATGCTACTATCCCAGTGATGAGACAGCCCATTGCTTTGATGATGGATCCAAGGATGAGGGAGAAGAGTTTGAGTTATTTAAAGAAGATCCAGGAGCTGCAGATCCTTTACCCTTGGAGGCTTTCTGTGATGAAATTGACAGTCGCTCTGGCTTCAACCAGGGTCTGACACATGATGTATATGACTTTGAGTATGAGCTGGATCAAGCTCAGGAAGAGTACTTGGATGAACAACAGGCTAAGCTTAGGGTTATAGAAGACCCAGCCTGTCCAGAAAACCATTGACAAGTACTAAGCTTAATGACAGATATCAGGCTAGTGCCAGAATTCAAAGAGGAAAAGTTGACCAAGATAGGGGAAGCATATGATGAATCATGCAGGACAGATATGGCACAAATACAAGATGAGAGAATACCCAAAGTCAGGGAATACCTGAAAATAGGGGGCAGTAGCGCAGCTGAAGGCTTGGATGAGCCGGATCTGCGTAAGTCCAACCAAGCATCATCACTGTGAGATTTGGACTTGTACTCATCACACGAGTGAGACAAGAGGCTTTGGAGTTCCTGGAGCAGACAAGCTGGCTGGGATAAGTGTTAGAACTGTTAAGCTTAGCAAATGGAAGTGAGAAAATGCCCACCAGATAAGCCTGCAAAGGTGTGCTCTTCGGAAGCAGACTCGGTACAGGTGCACTTGGCAGTATTGGCGTTGGCTTTGGCTAGAACCTGTTCAGCCCAGGCATAACAGCAGTGTTTAGTGTTCATATTGGGAACTTGACAATAGGGAAGAAGACGGATGGTGCCTTTAGACGACAAGGACTTTTTGATGGTCTCCTAACAAAGGATGAAGTCAGAATCAGTGGTTAGGGGGAGTAGAGCTGGTGCACCATGTTGGAGGTAGACAAACAACACTTGTGATAAGGTGAAACTACACGAACCTCTTCAACGATAGCTTGAGAGACCTCCTCATCAACCATCATGTCCTGAAGGTGAGCGATGATCTCAGCCAATGTAATAGGTTGAGAAGCAGCTAGATTACTGTGTTAGCACTGGTTGCTCAGGAGTTGGAAGTGCTGGGCATACTCTCAGCAGGCTTGGTATTGGTGTCTACCACAACAGCAGCAGAGACAGGGGCCTTGCGACCCTTGCAAGGCTAAGCTTATACATGAGAAAATGATTGGAGCCAGAAGAATGCTAAGCTTACATGTTTGGGGACAGCAGAGCCTTCAGCAGCATTAGAGGAAGTAGAGCCAGTTGTGAACGACAGGTGCTGACCCTCTTCGGTCCTTGTTTTGTGGGATTCCTCAGAGCGGATGCAATTAATGCGGCTACAGCATTCAGAGAGTGCCTTATAGATAGCAGGCATCTCATAAGATGAATGGTAGTTGTTTTGGTAAATTTTGTAGAGCTTGTGAATACAGAAGACATAGTCCTGGTTGACATGAAGCTTGATAGCCTTGGTGTCCTCCAATAACACTTCAATATAAGCAGACTAGAAGATAATTGAACAGTGAAGAAAGAGACATGGGGACAAATAGACATACCCCAGGAGCATCAAACGCAAGGAGAGCCTTCTCGACAAGGGGACGAGTGACTTGACTGTTTTGCAGGCGCTGAAGATGACCTTTGGTGATGCTGATGAGATCATTGAGCTCGACCTGGAGATGGGGGATAGAAGAAGCCATTTTCTTGTGAAGAGTGTCTGCTAGAGTGAGATGTCACTCCCTTGCTTTTATATCAAAAAGCTGTTGGCAGTGATGCTGAATCATAGTGAGTGGATGAAATGCACCCTCCACCCCTAAGCTTATGACCTGAGATGCCTAGGAAACCTGTAATCTTGAGTAGCCAGCCTTCGACAGACTAGCTGAACCACAGTGGCCTTATTAGGTAACATGTTGCCAGGGTCTCATGGTTATCAGTGGGCACAGGGATTCTGATGGAATGGTGAGGGCACCAATTTCAATTTGGGTAGGGGGAGATGGGCCCCAAGTGGCGCTTTAGCAGCAGTGGGCAGTGAGCTTTTTCATAAACACTGTGTACAGGCTGGTTCGGATTCAGGCTTGTAAGTAAGCCAGATGAATGGGTTACTATGTGTTGTGGATCACCTTGTGTTGATGTCTCAATAAACATTGCAGGAATAACAGAGAAATACATGGTGAAAGTATTAGGCAGCTGGAAACCTTAGCCTAGCTTGGGATCTTCCAGATGGTCCTAAGCTTAACTCAGTAAGAGACAAGAACAACAAGATGACTATTGGGATGTATATACATGACAAGATTATATACTACATCCAAGAAGTAAACTAGGCACAGAGATCAGTCAAGGTCCTCTAGAACAGATTCGGGATCCTGAGTCATCAGGAAGGCAAGGAAGAGAAGCAACTTGAGCTCCTCAAATTCCTCGTAGGTCAGGACCCCTGGAAAGTTGTCAGCGAACTCAAAGAATGCCTGGACGTCTTCAAGGGACTCAGCCATACCCATCTCTACAAAGGCCATGTTGTTACCATCCAAGGCTGTCCTGGTAGCTTGCATCTCCTGGACAAATTGGTAAACTACACAGCGGTGGTGGAAGGCCGACGCCTCATAGGCAACACGATTGGCCTCCAGACTGACCAAGCTGGAGGATGCAACATGTGCGAAGGCAGTGAGATCTGTGAAACAAAAAGTGAATAAAAGAGAAAAATAGTGAACAGAGAAACTTATGGTATTCACTGGTCAGTGAGGACATGACCAGGGCATTTGCAATGCCAGCTGAGACCCGCAGATGGTCCACGATAGTACAAGGGTAATTATATAAGTCGCAGCTGCAACACTTTTTACCCTTGCCCAGAGGCTCACACTCCAACTTACGAGTGGTGCAAGTAGGGCACTGAGACTGAGGTGGCACATACTAGTGTGGGTGCAAAACCATCAGTAAGAAAACACAAGAAAACTTGGAGAACATACCAAAAGCTGGCTAGCTGCCAGCAGCCTAGAAAAGTCCTCACAAAAGAGTGGGACTGGGTGCCAGTATCCATGATCCCAGATTATTTTGGCTTCAGAATGTCAGATGCAAGCATGAGGAGTGTATTTCTTTGGGCATGTGTTGGAGCTTTTCTTTGGCAGATTTACATGCTGGCAACATAACCCTGAAGGTCCTGCTTGAGGAGGCAAGGATTGGGATATTTCTGGGACCACTGGGCTCAGCACATGAGAGGGAATGGGGGTCAGAGAAGCTAAGAATGTGTCTTGAAAAACAAAAGTCGGTCCTTGAGGGGCAGGCAAGGGCTCCAGCAGTAATTCCAAGTCTGGAGAGGGCGAAACCTCTGTGACATGGGAAGGGGCCTCAGCAGGGGTACAAGGAATCAGAGGTGGCAATGGCATGGGGCATCTGGGTGAAGCCAGCACATGTTGCCCTTCAAGATTTGAAGACCACTTAAACAGTTGGTAGAGGTTGTCTTGGGAGACCTCAGGACCTGATGAATGTGAGGGTGAATTTGAATTTGCCAAGAACAGAGGCATAGGGGGCAGTGTTGATGATTTCACCTTCTGTTTGCCTTTAAGGGCAGCTGGGATATGTGCTAAAGCAGAAGTCAGCAAAAAGGACAAATATACCTTGGAAAAGGCTAAGCTTATGCATTGAGGTAGCCGAAGAGAGTACAGGGGAGGAGGGGTGGAATTGTTGAAGGGCCTGGCACCTCTGAACCTGATGCAATACCCAGGGGAGGGAGCACCAGCAAGTCTTCCCTTTCCAGGGTGCACAGAGAGATGGTGAGAGGGGGCAGTAACATTGAACTGGACAAAGCCTCTGTGGATAATCCACCAGAGGGCCCACCAACAGGGACACCTGATGAAAGGTCTGCGGAAAATCCAGCAGAACTCTCATCAGTTGGATTGCACAGTGACACAATTGAGATGATGCATCTTGAAGCTGGTGCAGGCATTGGGGTTGAAGGCCAAGGGGTTGGGCTTTGTGGTGGCAAATAAGGTGGCAGAGGTGTTCTTGGCACACCTACCTGACAATTTCCGTGAGCTCCTCACCCTACTTGCCCTCCTCTAGCCCTCCTAAAATGTGGTGCTGGTACCAGCAGTGGGGGTGGGTGGTCATGACGCGCTGGCAGGCAAATGGTTAGACCTAAGCCAGCGAAAAACATGAGTCAGGACAAAGTGACTGCGAGAAAAACACAACTTATGTTGTGCAATCAAGGGAGATGATGCATTTTGAAGGACCTGTGAGGCATTGCTTGGCCCAGCATAGTCTGAAAACAGCATTAGAAAAACAAAGATAACTGTAATGTGAGCTCTACTCACCAGAGGAGGAGTCCATGTCTGCTTTGTATCGGGCACATTTGCTGCTGTGCATGTTTCTGTCCATTGGATAAAAGAAGGTGTTGAAGAGTGATATGCAAGCAAGATAGGTGAGGTAGACAGGGAGAGAGCAAGTGAAAAAGCGAAAATGAGACCTTGGGACTTTTAAAAGACCCAATAACAAGATAAAAATTTAAGCTATAGCAACAAGAAATTGATCTATACATTTAAACTTGGTGACATGACATCATTTGGAATAAGCTTAGCAAAAGTACACTACCCTCGAAGCTGGTGAACGTTCTAGAACATAGAGCGCATCAGAGAGACTCAGATATTGCAAATTTGAAGGAGATAATGACTGAGGACAGTCAGCAATTGGTTAGGGGGAGATACACCGATTTCATGCCTATACATGAATTCTGTACTCCAGAACAATTCTCTACATAGAATCATTGGCTATATCATTAAAGAACTCTATAGAGGATTGGTACTATGTCCCATAGTAGCCAGTTTGACTGAACTGAGGATATTCGAGCCTTGGAAGTGTTCAAACCAGCTCATTATCACTAAGCTTAGTAAACCAAGCTATCAGAACACTCTCCAGAGGGATTCAGGACTCTACATAGCCTATCAAGTATACTCCGGTCGCATCAAGGGACCTTACAAGCAGTTTCCTGATGAACTCAGATTTGTTGGAACCTAAAGAATGTACATAGCAGCTGTCACAGGTGTATTACACCCATAGCAAGCCCAATAATGATGACCAGACCACAGGAACGGAATGTCCAACGTTCAGGAGGTGACACTCAATGCCCAAAAACCCTAGAAATACCAAAGACTCATAATTAACAAGTGCTTTGTGTGTCCTGGCACCTTAGCATATTGCCTAACTGAGATTAATTACAATGGATCAAGGGATTGTCCATATGCCATACATTCCGATCATAATTGATCTGCAGGCTTAACGTGCTTGCATGGACACAGAATAATGCAGACAAGCACAGAACACACCTGGCTGGATTGCCATTCGTCAATCAGAGAAAAACCCATAACCCAGGGTGAGGTAGAAATGCTGCCAAACCTTCCAAAATATACTGCAGTACCTGTAACAATTAAGCTTATTGTTCTCTATTTCATATTTACTATCTCTTGTATGTATCTAAACAATATAAATACAGTCACACTTTCAGAGGACTACTTAGTGTGCATCATTAAGTGTGATTTCTTTGGTTGTTAACCAACCCAGAGACAGAGACAGAGAACAGAGAACAGAGTTTAGAGTTCCAGAGTGCTAGAGACAGAGACAGAGACAGAGACAGAGACAGAGAACAGAGTTCAGAGACCAGAGACCAGAGACTAGAGACCCCACACTTTGAATTGACAGGGATTGTCCTTTCACTGTTGCATCATACAGCTAAGATAACTTCCATAGCTGTTCATTAACCTCTAAAAACACTACTCTCTTGAATTTCACTGTCAGAACTGCACCCCCAGAACACCCTAAGTGACAAAACTGTTCATTATCTATCTCATACTACTTGTATTAACTTAAGCTTATCGAATTTCAACTAAGCTTAGTGAGAACAAGCCCTTTATCTATATTGAATTTCATGAACATTTCCATCTTTTCAGCACTCAATCTCCTGATCAGAGAGATGAGGGAAGGTGCAAGCAATAGCCAGAGCAGAGGGATCTAAAATGATCTGATGAAGATGAAGCTATACCATTGCAAACATTTTATCTTGAACAGGGAATTTTGTGGAGAGTGGCTTGGGCAATGATGGTTTGGAAAGTGCTGAGGAAATGTAGCCTGTAGTACTTGGCTGAGCCACCATCCATGAAAGACATCAGAATTGGAATCCATTTTTCAAGGACTGGGGAATAGATAGAGGACATCATCAGGGCCCAGCCACTGTCTGCCCAGAATCCATGAGCAGCATCAGCAACCATTCCACCACCAATATCCTCATCAGATTCATCATTCTGGTAGAGAGCCTGAGAAGCCATGAAGGGGGACTGGAAGCATATGATATTTTCTAGTCCAAATTGTGAAGTTTTGATGAAATTTGGGTGCTCTCATGTGAATTCCTTCAAGCTAGTGAAGAATGGGTGAGGGTCTGGGGGTGTATGCTGCTTGATAACACAATTTCGTTCATAGGTTACTTGTCCTCAGTTGTGAAGTGCAGGTGAGATGACATTGACCAATTGTCCAGGTCCATTCAAGCTTCTGATACCAAATTGTAAAGCAGATGGTCCCATTTTTGGATGGTCTAGGACTATCTGATCAAATTTAGCCTCTTCATCAGCATCCAGATGGATGTTAGCAGGAGGATGAGGATGATTATGAATACCCTCCTGTATGAAGTACTTTCCCCTTTGCCAAGTATACACTGTGGACCAAACATCACATTGCATCCAAAAGACTTCTTTCCCACAATTGCAACCTTCTTCAGACTGTTTTTGGTGGCTGGCTTTGGTAGTTTTTGGCCATATAAGCATGTTGCAATTAGGGTCAATGCATTGAAAAATGCCTAGACATTCTTGCATTGACTTGAACCCTTTTTGCCATTTGGGAGCTTTATCCCAACCATTGTTACGGTTATGACCACCCTTGACCTTGAATGCCCAATGAATTGGTGGCCACTTGCCTTTGATGAGTTCATCAGGTGTAAAGTTCCATTCAAAAGCTCCAACAGGAAAGTATGGCCATGACTTCCTAGTCTCCTTCAATCCTTCCATTGGCTGTTGTGGGAGAGGAGGCTTAACTAACTGTCTAAAGCTGGCAAGTGTGGTGGATGGATTGGCTGGAAGAGAGGAATTTATAGAAGGGGAGGGTCCAGATATAATATGTGAAGTTGATGGAATAGAGGGAGTGATAAAATGATTAAGAATATGTGAAGGCGGTTGAGTCACAGGTTTTGTTTCAAGGGAGAATTGAGGGAGTAGAGGAAGTCCAGGGATAGTAATAGGATGGGTGGGGCCATGGTTGACCTGTGAATGGGGGGGCATAGATCCTGGCTGAGACAATAATACTGATTGAAGTGCTTGAATAAGAACTTGTATGTCAGTTGAATCTGTAACAAGTAAGTTTGTGTAAGTTAGCTTTTAAATTAAAGTAAAATAACAAATGTGAGGTTGGATGAAGCTGTTGTATGGATGGAATTGGTTGGGGGGGCATCTGTGGAGATTTGGGAGGTAGCAGTGGAGGGACTATCTTGTTCTGACTCGAAGAAGTACTTTGCACAGTGCTTAATGAATCCCTGCTATAATTTAGTATCATGATTTCATACAAGTTTAACTCTGACTTACAAAAACCATGGGGAAATTTATGCCTGGTACAGATAGTTGAGGTTTGGAATGAGAAGTAGGAACTCAAGGTAGAGTTAGAGAGCAGTGGAGAAGTAAAACCATGTAGGGGGGATGTTGGAATATTTATTGGTGTACCAATGGTGTTTTATACTTCTAACTATGAGTCATATCCTCATTGTACAATATCCCAAGAGTAGCAGAAAACATGGGATACAGATCTTAAATATATTGAAAGAGCAGACATTGGTTTGAGAATGATGACATATTGATCTTGCATGTATTGAAATGTGAGCAGGATTCAAACCCTCAACCTCAAAAATGGAAATAACATGTTTGTACAGAGCTTGAAACACTAACCATTACACCATAGTGTTATTTTATGTAATATTTTGCTTATATGTACCATAATAATCGATTTTATGAAAAATACCCATATAAATATATTACCTAAAGTTTGGAATTAAAAAATATCTTATGAGATTTATTTTTCAAATAAATAAATAATGGTACACATCAGCATATACTGTCATTGGTTGGTAGGTCAGATGGGTGATAAGCTCAGACAAACACTTCTATCTCACTCTATACTGGCCCAATTATTATATATATTACAGTAGAATGATGTATCAACATTGGAGTTTGAGTATTTGCTGGTTGGAACACAGTGACTGATGTGACTGTCTGAGCTTGTTGCCCACCTGACCTACCAACCTACAACAGTATTATCTGAAGTTTAGAATCAAAAATCATATGAGAGCTATCATGCAATTAATTAATTATTGTTTAAGGTACCTGTCAGCATATATCTAGAGCTTGGAAGTAGAAATCATGTATGAGGGTTATCATGTAATAAATTAATTATGGTTCAAGGTACCTGTCAACATATATTACCTAAAGTTCAGAATTAACAATGATTTATGAGAGTTATTGTGTAATAAATAAATTATGGTTCAAGGTACCCATCAATATATATCTGGAGCTTGGAAATAAAAATGATTTATGAGAGTTATCATGTAATAAATTGATTATGGTCCAAGATACCCATCAACATAGATTGGAATATGCTCAAGGCTCAATAACAGCAATGTCACAGTAATGTGGCAGTAATGTGTGGTAATGTGCAGTAAAGTGACAGTGGTATCACAGTAAGATGGCAGCAATGTGCTGTAATGTGCGGTAAAGTGACAGTTCTGTCACAGCAAGGTGGTGGCAATGTCACAGTAGCATGGCAGTAATGTGTGGTAGGGTGATGGCAGTGTGCGGTACTGTGTACAGCAAATTCTTAGGGCCCAAGCAAACCCCTAACCCAGGATAACAGTGGGGGTCCCAGCTGGGTGCACTGTCATGAATGGGTATGTTGTTGCAATCTTGGTCAACTGAGGATGACATCTGTAGAGGCTAGGGGGTATTGTAATGTGATCATCACTGAGCACATGCATAGTATGAACATTCTTGAGGTCAACTTGGTGCCAGGCAGCTCTGTACCCATGGTAATGGTAAACCCATAGCATAGAGACAAATGGATTCACCAACAGCGGTTGGAGAATGCTTGATAGCGACCTGGGCCCTGTATGCCAGAATACTGTACCGATCTCAACCTTTGAGGCTTGGACTGGTGGGATATATGTGTGGGACCCAGGTGGCCCCTCAAGTGAAGGTGCTATCCTGGTAAGTACAGTATTGTTGCAGAGTACCAACCCAAAGCTGAAGAGCCATTTCTTGGTTTCAGCAGCTTGCGAGAGGTCCTTCAAAATAGGGATCATATGTGGTTCATGAAGAAGTCCTATCTCCTCGCAGTAGAGATGAATTCATAAGTCAGAGATCTTAGCTGCATTTCAGACCATCTGACAAACACTCTGATTAAATGCAAGCAGATTGAACAAGTCACAATTGAGGCTGACGTCCTTGAGGTAGGGGAGGAGGATTGAGGAGAGGAAAGTGATATCTTCTCTGGTGACCAGTGTTCCTACCAACCTGATTCTGGTAGAACCAAAGCAATCCTCAAGCATCCCCTTTTCCTCAAGCCTCAAGCAGTAGATGTCCATAGTGCAACCAATGAAGATATCATCTGTGCATGCTAGGGAGATCAACTCTTGATTGTCAACTTCACCAAATATCTTCAAAAGGAGTTCATCAGGTAACATTGGTTGTATCTGATGTGGGCATCAATTGCGACAACTCTGAATTATGTTCTCAAAGACAAACCTTCCTTGCTTCACAGATCATGGGACTCAGTAACTGTTCAGCTTTCTCAGAATTCTAATGAGAACTCATTAGTCAATTACTTGTTTTTGTGCTTGTGACTTACCAATTTTCGCTTTTTTTCGGACTCATTTTCTCAATCTCTGTGGATGCCTTCCTCTTGCCTAAGGTACAACCATTACTGAAGGCCTGCTTCATGAGATTCATGACATTAAAAAGCTGTAAGGTGCATCAGTGTATTCTGAATTTCCAGCATGTGAGCTACTACCTGTCCAGCAGCTCCTCCTGTGTTGATGAAACCCAACCGACAGGGGTTGCCAAGAAAGGCCAAAGTGATGGTAAAGTGCATGTTCCATTATATGAGTGAGTGGGGAATGTGGTTAATGGAGACTACGTTTGGAGGTGGCTCTCTTAAATTTTGCAGCAAGATAATAAGCTACCAATGGTTTCTAAGGGTTGATAAAAAGATTTATTTCTGGCCCAACACTCTTACATAGTTGAATATGTCCAAGTTGATGCTCATTCTTCTTTGGAGGGCTAATTGCTGTGAATGTAAATCTTGATTGTTAGTGCACAATTGCCATCCTATCCTGATGTCTGAATGAATTTTCAGGCCTCAAACAGGTGATTATTCATTTCAAATGATGATAACCTCAGCAGATGTCACATGTAAACACCATCTTGCTCCACCCGAATACCTTCCCCTCCTGAGTGGGTGATTGTCTTTTTTCACATGTAAGCTGACACCCGCTCCTCCTTTTTGTTACCTTCATTACCTGCTCAGAGATGCCTTGCAGGTAAACCTCTATTTGTGTGCAGTGGATAGCAATCAGCTAGAATAAAGACTCCTATAATATAAATGACATAGTGGGCCCATTCTGACTTCTACCATGGCACCAATCTAGACTATGTACTGCACCCAACACTGCTTTCCCCCTTCAACTCTTCAATGTCAATTTCCCCTGGAGCATATGCTCACCCCACCACCAACTACCTTGCAGTGTAAATACCTCTCAACAGTAATTTCCAGCCTGGAAGCACCCGCAGAAACTGTCCAAAACCCCAAACAGCCCCCAAGTCCATACCAGCTCTCTTCCATAAGGCATGCATTGTTAAAGAACAGCATCAAGAAATTATGGTGAGAATGTTCCTTGGCCTGCCACCTCAAATATACTGACCGCCCTAGGAAACTATACAAATGTTGATATCCACTATGCTGAACCTGGATATTGAGCTCAACTCTTTTGCTAGATGGCCATTGAATATCTAATACTCATCCACTTTGAAAACAGCTGGGTGACTAAAGTACTGATTAAACTTGACCTCAGTAGGCAACAAAAGAACTCCAGTGGTAAGCTCCTCTTTGTTCTCAGCTGAGCTTACTGGACTACTGTGCTTCTCTCAGGAACCACCTGTGCTAATGCAAGCCTGGATAGACCCTCAGAATGATTTACTGTAAGGAGCAGAATTCCTGCTGCATGTGGAATCCCACCCTTAGCACACTTTCATTAGGTACCTGTCCTTAGATACCTGAGCTCCTAGTGATGAGGATGTCTGTGCTACAGTAGTGCCACCTGGAGTGAGTATGTGTGCAGAACAATGAATAGTTACAGGCTCCAAAAGAGGTTTTCCTGAATCATGTGACAAGCTAGCATACCCTGTAGCCTGCAACACTACAAGTAATTAAGTGAATACAGCTTTATCTCAGGTATCAGAACCCTAACCCCACATTGTTTTGAACCCTGCTTGACATTCAGGTGCCTTCCTACTAACTATGTATCCCTTTGCTCTATGTTCCTGGTCGTAATGTTGGGAGAGAGGAAAAAAGTATATGGGCATTGGACATTATTCAAGCACTACCATGAGTCATAATCTAGGATGATACCTATGTGTATATATATCACAATATAGACAGTCACAAACCTACAACCCTAAATGTGATCAGGGAAAGGAAGCTGTACTTAATCTACTGAGATTTTATCTTGTGGGGAAAAGCTATGGGGGTTGTTGAATGTGATGATGAGGGTAGCATGGGAGGGGGCAAGGAGGGGGGTTTGCGATTCCCCAACCTTGTTCTCACATCTGCTGAGGACACAGTAGAAAATGAAGCAACAGAAAGGCATCATCCAATAACCCTCAGGGCGATATACTGGGTAATCATGGCAATAAAGAAGCATAGAAATACTTGCCATGACTGCAATACTTCAGCAGTTTGAAAAAAATGGGGTGAGTTATCAGCACTGGTTCTGGATTCCTAGAGCGAAATGTTAATGATTTGTTTGACTGAGTTTTGGATAGCTCAGAACCTTTGTGCTCCAGAGTTTAATCTCAAAAATTGACTCATTTGTGTCACTGGTAGCAGAGGCAATGAGGTATTCATCTTCGCTTGCATGTGCCTGTGTGGAGTATTTTAAGCCTTACAATGTAACATAAGACACAGTTGAGCACTCACATCAACAACCTGAACAAGGGTTCCAACTAGAGCAAAAATTGAGCAGTAATGATATGAAATTCATGGCTGACTTACTAGGTCCATGATAGAGAGATGTGATAAGTGAACCACTCTGCTGGTCAAATAGATGGACACAGCCATCATCGCTCCCAACAGCAATCACAGTGCCTCCAATTACTGGTGCTAAGAGTAGTGGCACATTTTTCTGCACAATGTGCCAAAGGACCCTGACTGGTTTCACTGGCAGTGGGTTGTAGACATCAATCCCAGTAGCTAGGTTCAAAACCAAGAGCATCCATTTATCAGCACACAGAATGGCGCATCCACTTGAAGGCATCAATACTATATGGGTACTAAGCTCTGCAGTATTACAAAGTAGATGCTTACATTCTTGTACCAAGGAGGTAATGTTCAGATAGCCTCCATGGATTGAGCTGATAGATAAGTCTGATTATAGATGGTCAGACTAATACGGGGAATTACGGAGCTATGCACAATTCACATGATTGCAAGAATGCCACAAGCACTTTGTTACCTGAATCCAGGAACTTGATGGAACGGGCAATGGAACATTGAGGTGGTGTACCACCTAACTGAGATAGTTGACCTAAGGGAATTAAGTTGGGAAAAGGTAGGGTAGCAAGTAGTGAACATGTTATGAACAGTCCAGACCGGGAGGAACAAGAACTACTGTTCGACTTTACAAGATGGGTACAGGAGACTACAGACCAATTACGGGCACAAGAATACGAAGACGAGGAAGGAGAATATTACACCGCCATGCAGGACCTGGCGAGAGAAGCAGGAATGGAGATAACCTTGGAGGATATATTGGAATACCCCGAGGATGAGGAAGATAACCATGGATCAACCGACCCAACCTCCGATATGGATGGAAGCACCGAGAGAATGGAGAGCGAGAACGGAGAGGACTCCATGGAGATACAATCGGGAGAAGGAGATTATGAGTCAGAGGAAAGCGATGGAACATCGCACAGCAGTAGCGAGAGTACTGACTCATTGTAATATAAATACCACTAGGATGCCATCAGCCAGGATGTGCATCATGGTCAGGACTGCGCACGACCAGTAGAACAGCCAAGTAACCTATAACGAGTATATAGCACCTCATAGGTATATAAGGCCTGTACAAGTAGAGATTAAAGCCCTAAGCTTTAATCTTGTTAACAGCGGTCGTTTACCTCTCTGCCTTAACTTGGCGTCTTCCCTCGTTATCTCATTGAGCGCGATCCACTAAGCTCTATAAGGCCAACCGTCTCGGACACCTTGTAGAGTGATTGAAGGCCGTCTCCAGTTATCCTCGGATACAGAAGGAGCACGGATCATAACATTAGATTAAAGCTTCCTTTGGACAACCTCCATCGTACACCCCGTGGTATCGGTACGCCTTGTCGCTACCCTTCCACACCGGCAGACGATACGCTTTATCGCTATCCGAGTGCCAACCGTATCTGACGACACGCCTTGTCGCTGTCCGGTGATACACCCCCGTAGAGCAGGCCACCATACCCTCTGCACCCTTGGTCAGACGCACCGAAAGCGTTGATAGGTCATCCACACCTTTAAGTGTTGATTGGGATAACGCACCCGTAAGCGTTGTATATAGGTCATCCGCACCTTCAAGCGTCGATTGGGATAACGCACCCGCAAGCGTTGTTTATTCACCCTCACCTTCACCTTCGACTTCTTCCCTCTTCACCCTGTCTACAAACCGAAACGACCCCCTTGCCACCGACTACGAAGAATCCAACAGTTCTGACTGGTCGACAACCGACTCCGAACCCGACTTCACACCCCCTCCACCACGGACCCTAAAAAGAAAACAAAACCTATACCCCTCACTCGTTCACCCTCTGGTTCCGCACCGTACCCTACACAACCTACCGAGAGAGTTCAACGTCAAACAGAAGACCCAGGATACCCAGCACCCCCAGCATCAGTTCTTCAATCCCTACCTAAACAACCACCACCTGAAAGAACTGCCACCTCTACCCGCTCAAAGCTCGGGGAGCCGATTCATAGAACATCTACCCCATCCTCCGGTCCTCAACCCTCAACAAGTACAAGAACTAGCGACAACACTTCGCAACAGAAACCCCCAAGAACATTCTCACCCCTTGCATCACCACTTGGATCACCGGTACACTCACCGCCTCGATCCAGTTCCCCTGTACAATCCGAACCATCCGAAGTTAGCCCCACTACCAGGTCTATTCACACTTCCGACGAGGAATCCACAACCTCTGACACTAACAATATGGCCTCCTCCGCAAAAATCAATACACCCCCAACCTTTAATGGAGAGACCGACTACTTCCGCCTCTGGAAGGATGCAGTACAACTATACATCGATGCAAAGCCAGGAGCCTTTCCCGATGACAAGACCAAGATACAATTCGCCCTTTCATACATGTCCACCGGCCCCGCCGCAACATGGAGAGGAGCATTCTTGGAATCAAACAAAGAACTTGATGGAAGCCAGACCCTTCCGACATGGAAGAAATTTCTCGAAGGACTCGATACATCCTTCGCCCCAAACAATGTCCCCGCCGATGCAATGGACAGAATCCGCCACCTCAAACAGAATGGACGATATATCGATGATTACATATCCCAGTTCCAGATACTTGCCTATCAGGCCGACCTTGGAGATGGAGTGGCGGCGGTCAACTATTTCAAGAACGGGCTGGATCGCCCCGTCGCAATCAAGACAATTAGCCTCAATCCAGGAAACAAACTCAGCGACTGGTTCAAACAAGCTCGAACAGCATATCAAATACTACAAACTCAACGCGACTATATGCAAACTTGAGGAACTCCCTCGTTTTCAACAACTTCGCGCACTCGCCCATTTAAAGGGAAAAGAAATGCTTTTACGCGCCGTGTCCCACTGCCCTATCAAGCAACAGACCCTAACGCAATGGATATTGACCAACTCGCCGAAGCAGTCTACAACCTCGACTTTGAGGACGAGCCAGATCTACTTGCCGAGGAAGCTGATGAAGACGAGGAAACCGAAGAAGACAGACTCCACCAGTTGGTACAAGAACGCACCCGCGAAGCCCTCAATGCAATCCTCACAGACGCCCAAAGAAAGGATCTCAAAGAAAGGAGATGCTTCAACTGCCGCAAGACTGGACACTTCGCCCGCGAATGCCCCACCAAGAAGACAATATATCGCCGATCCGAATTACCCCGCAATTTGGATGCCAGAAACCGGTCAAATGCGATATCCAGAAGAAGACAAGCAAGCTACAGGAAAAAGAACTCGCTATACAACATACTAGAAGATGCAACCGACGAAGAAGTCGAGGACATCTACGAACATTTTGCAAACGAATCCAACCACCCAGATGCCCCTCTGGTTAAGGATTTTGCCTAAGGAGACTAGCCACCACGTCTAGCCCTCCACAAAGACCTCCTTCCCTTTCCTATTCACAAAATGATATTAATGTTGTAAAGTTACAGGAATCGTCAGCACGCGTAATACATCTACCCTGTCGAATCCGAAAACACAAGTTCACTAAGGAAGGACCCGAAAGCGTGGAACTACTCGCCCTACTCGACTCAGGAGCAGCAGGAAACTTCATTGACCCCGGAATGGTCAAACAACATTCATTCAAAACAACACCCCTCGATCGACCCATCGAAGTACGAAATGCCGATGGATCTGTTAACGAAAATGGAACAGCCACCCACTACATGACCCTCAACCTAACGGTTAACGGGAAGAATATGGAGATCAAACCAAAAGTAGTCTCCCTTGGAAGCCCAAGACTCATCCTTGGATTCCCTTGGCTTGCAGAACACAACCCAGACATCGACTGGGATGCCAAACAACTACGCTGGAGAAATGAACGTTGGGACAACACTATATTCCGAGAACTCATCCAATCCATGGAACCCGATTGGATCTACAACGACCAACTCAACCACATCTCCACACTGGAGCCCACAAGCTTCGAAGAAATCAACTTCAAAGCCTCCGCATCACAATTCCTTGCCATACAACACAGAGAAAAGAAAAACGACGACCCAAGAAAAGTCGTACCCACGGAATTCCACGAATACCTCCCAGTATTTAGCAAGAAACAAGCCGAACGATTCCCCCCACAACGACCATGGGATCACAAAATTGAACTCAAGGAATCATTCAAACCAATTGCCATGAAGTCCTACCGACTCTCCCTCAACAAAGAAAAGGAACTCGACACGTTCCTAGAAGAAAACCTTCAAAAGGGATACATTCGACCATCTGAATCGCCAATGGCATCACCCTTCTTCTTCGTAGGAAAGAAAGACGGAAAACTACGCCCCTGTCAAGACTACAGGTACCTCAACGAGCATACCGTCAAAAATGCATACAACCTCCCCCTCATCTCTCATATTCTCGACAAACTCCGAGGATCAAAATACTTTACCAAACTCGACGTACGAGCAGGATACAACAACATCCGCATACGCAAAGGAGATGAATGGAAAGGAGCCTTCAGAACACCCCGAGGATTATTCGAACCCACGGTTATGTTCTTTGGAATGTGTAACTCCCCAGCAACATTCCAAACCATGATGGACTCATTATTCCGAAAACTCATCGACAATGGAGGAGTAATCGTTTACATGGACGACATCCTCATTCACGCAAAAACAAAACAAGAACTTCGACACCTCACAAGAGAAGTACTCAAGATACTCAAGGACAACGATCTATACCTCAAAACCGAGAAATGCGAATTCGAACGACAACGACTCAAATATCTAGGAGTTATTATCACTCCCAACTCAGTTTCGATGGACCCAGCAAAGCTCAAAGGCATCGCTGAATGGCCAACACCAACTACCCCGCGCGACGTACGAAAATTCATAGGATTTTGCAACTTCTATCGAAAATTCATACACCAATACGCCACATGGGCAAAACCTCTCAATGCCCTAATGTCCAAAACCAAGAAATTCGAATGGACAGAAGAATGCCAGAACGCCTTCGATACTCTCAAGAGAAAATTCCAAAGCGAACCGGTATTAATGGTCCCCGACCGAGACAAACCCTTCGAAATCGAATGCGACGCATCACTATTTGCATCAGGAGCAGTCCTACTTCAACGCGACAACAATGGAGTTAAACACCCAGTCGCATACTTCTCAAAAGGATTCTCACCAGCCGAACGCAACTATCATTGCTCTGAACAGGAACTCTTCGCCATTATCCGAGCACTCAAAGAATGGCGCCACCACATAGAAGGATCATCACACAAGACCATCGTATGGTCAGATCATGACAACCTTCGCCGCTGGAGAAAACCTGAAGACCTCAGCAGAAGACAAGCCCGATGGATTGCCTACATGCAACGGTTTGACATCGAAATCCGACATATCCCTGGAAAGAAAAATGGACCAGCAGATGCCCTTTCCAGACGACCCGATCATGAACCCAAGACAAGAGACAACAAACAGGTCGTTGCACTCCCTGACAAATTCTTCACCTCAGAACAGCCACAACATATCCATATTATCGACGAAAATACCAAACAGGAAATAAAAGAGCTGTGGAAGAAAAAGAAACAGACCGACATCGCCCAAGAAGATGACTCAGGACACCCACGTGTTCAAGGAAAACTATTTATACCACAAGATTTACACCTCAGACGCCGCTTACTGCAAAGAGTACACGACTCACCCACCGCAGGACACCCTGGAATCGCAGAAACAACTAGAAAACTCCAGGAATATGCCTACTGGCCCGGGATGCGATCATTTGTCAAAAACTACGTCAAAGGATGTGGTGCTTGCCAACAATACAAGATCAATCGCCACCCCCTAAAACCACCGCTCCAACCCATCCCTGGACCCCATTCTACCCGTCCATTCTCGAACATCTCGATGGATCTTATCACAGACCTACCCCCGGACGGACCCCATGATTCCATACTGGTCGTGGTCGACCAGCTTACGAAGGGGATAATTCTAGAACCTACTGCGAAAACTGCCAACGCGGACAAGATCGCCGAAATTCTTATCGAACGGCTATTCTCTAGATTTGGCCTTCCCGAGAAAGTTCTCAGTGATCGCGACCCCAGATTTGCTGCCAAATCCATGAAAGAATTCTACAAACAACTCGGAATCGAACAAGCACTCTCTACCGCCTACCACCCCCAGACAGACGGACAAACAGAGCGATTCAATCAAGAAGTAGAACTCTACCTTGGCATCTATTGCTCATCGAACCCGAACAAATGGGTAAAGGCACTCCCACTCCTGGAATATGTCCACAACTCGAAAACACATGCCGAGCACCAACATACCCCATTTGAACTCCTCTATGGATCAAGCCCCAAAGGATTTCCGACCTCCGAGGAGCCAACGAACATTCCAGCAATAGGAGAGAAGTTTAAATACCTCGCCAAGATACGCCAAGAAGCCCAAGCTGCGCATGAACAAGCCAGACTAAAAATGGCTGCAAGATATAACCGGCCAGATATCAATCTAAAAGTTGGACAGAAGGTTTGGCTTGACAACCGCAACCTCCCAATTCAGTACGCCTCAAAGAAACTGGCCCAACGCCGAGAAGGTCCCTTCACCATAACAAGAAAACTCGGACCTGTAACCTATGAACTAAAATTACCCATCAAATGGAAGATCCACAACAAGTTTCATGCGAGCCTCCTAATGCCTGCAGAAGAGAACGACACACATGGGGAATACAACACAGCCCCACCACCCGACCTTGTAAATGGAGAAGAAGAATATGAGGTCGAGTCAATACTGCGCCACAGAAAATTCCGGAACAAGTATCAATTCCTAGTCAGATGGAAAGGATACCTTCCCACCGAGGATTCCTGGGAGCCAGAAGCAAACCTGGAGAACGCCAAGGAAGTCATTGAAGAATATAAAAGGGCCCACAAATTAGACAACCCCACCAATGACCCAACCACCCAACACTCGAGCAACCACTCCAGACCTCCCAGAGCCAGACAATGATGGACGCCTTCTCATCCGGGAAAGAATCATATCCCTGGCGAACCGCGTCGAAGGAAATAGCCAACCTAACCCTGCCACCAATACCGTTGACGACCAACCAGACAGGACCAACAGTCCTTATATCATCCGGCATACCTTCCTTCCCTCCAACCAACCCGAGATACGATCCATCCTTTTACACGAAGTTCCCTTTCATATTACCGGAACCCGTCTTAAACGCAGTCCAGCGATGGTACCCCTGGTCGACACCTGCTGGAAGACATTTACTGCTCTTCTGTATCACAAGCGCCTCGTCCACGACCGAGCAACAGAATTCGAAAAACTATGCGCCACTATTCTTTCTAGCGCAACAGAGGAACAGGACCGCAATACCATTTCTGCCATGCTATCAACCGCTCTCACCGAATTCCCGTTCGAGAGTCCGATCCCAAGCCCGAGCAATGGAAGCAGAAGTCAGGACCGCCCTATCCTACCTATCGGGACCACCACCCAACCTTCCAACCCTCCCATGGTGGATACGAGTAACCAACCATCAAGTATTGTACAAGCTATATCTGCTTCTAATGACGCCCCCATCGGGACTACCACCACTCACTTATCCACCACCCGAACTCGCTGCAATTGCTGCCGTCGATTCGGCCATATCAAAGCAGGATGCCCACGCTACCAATGTCGATATTGTCGAAAGATTGCCCCAGGCCATTACGAGAAGCACTGCGAGAGAAACCCTTACCAGCATCAACCCGCAAGTATGGTACCTGGCCTGTATCGCCGCCCACGAGGAATACCAAGCAGAGCTCGATCCCTCACACGCGAAACCACAAACAACAATATTCGACACATTGTTGCAAGCACCGAGCAGTGCCCCGCTTCAGCCAGACCCCTCCGCACCCGAATTCAAAATGCCCCCGTCGTCATTCTGACCACCAACGCCACCACCACATCTGCTAGTGGAAGCCACCGACTTCCTGAATCGATCTTTCGGCACACCCGCCACCATTCACTCCAGAGAACCCATCGTCATCGACCTCACCCAAGACCCGCCATCCCCAGACCACCAAGCTACCGAAGCGACTCCCCAGAACCCGACCCATACTTCGACTGGGACCCCATCGCCGAATCAAACATTACAGGAGAGCCTGTCGGATTATACTGAGGATATGTCTGATGAGGACATCAGACCTTACGAAGGGGATAATGTTATGAACAGTCCAGACCGGGAGGAACAAGAACTACTGTTCGACTTTACAAGATGGGTACAGGAGACTACAGACCAATTACGGGCACAAGAATATGAAGACGAGGAAGGAGAATATTACACCGCCATGCAGGACCTGGCGAGAGAAGCAGGAATGGAGATAACCTTGGAGGATATATTGGAATACCCCGAGGATGAGGAAGATAACCATGGATCAACCGACCCAACCTCCGATACGGATGGAAGCACCGAGAGAATGGAGAGCGAGAACGGAGAGGACTCCATGGAGATACAATCGGGAGAAGGAGATTATGAGTCAGAGGAAAGCGATGGAACATCGCACAGCAGTAGCGAGAGTACTGACTCATTGTAATATAAATACCACTAGGATGCCATCAGCCAGGATGTGCATCATGGTCAGGACTGCGCACGACCAGTAGAACAGCCAAGTAACCTATAACGAGTATATAGCACCTCATAGGTATATAAGGCCTGTACAAGTAGAGATTAAAGCCCTAAGCTTTAATCTTGTTAACAGCGGTCGTTTACCTCTCTGCCTTAACTTGGCGTCTTCCCTCGTTATCTCATTGAGCGCGATCCACTAAGCTCTATAAGGCCAACCGTCTCGGACACCTTGTAGAGTGATTGAAGGCCGTCTCCAGTTATCCTCGGATACAGAAGGAGCACGGATCATAACAGAACATTACCTTGAGGGTTGATATTCCAGACTATAAGCCAGCCACCACCTACAATTGCCACATGAAAGTTAACAGGGTCAAATTCAAGGTCCTGAACTGCATCTTCATGTGCTATATGTTTCTGAATGAATGCGTATTCCTTTTTGGTGATTTTCTGGTATATGTGAATGGAACAAACCATCAGCGCAGCCAAAAATAAAGTATAGGAGTGAGCTGTCTGTTGCCAGTGGGGCCCATATTGCGCTGCAAATGGCACCATGGTCCAGAACATGAATTAAACACTCAGAGGTAGAGGGGATTGCCTGTTACCCAGGTTAGGGGTTCGCTCTTGAGTAGCACGGGGTTCGACACAGGATGTCTATACAGACTTGGTCCTGTCCTACTAAGCGTGACTTGGAGACGACGAAGCACTATAGTCCAGCCAGTTTAGAGGCAAAGAGTTATAGGAGGCAAGAACTTTATAACACTAAGATAAGGATACAAGGTATTGTACTGTATCCTTATATACTTCTAAGTGTGGCTGTACTCCTACTATAATAGTCCAGACCAGAGTGACTATGAGTCAGAGATAAGAAACATGAGGCATATGGTAGGAATAGTCCTTCTGATGTACACTACTGATGGTTTCATAGTGACATGGGAATATAGCTAAAAATAACCGTCCTTCTGATAAGACTTCTGATAACATTGCCCAGATATCCCAGATTATCACTTTGCAATCATCACCTGTTGAAATATTAGATCATGTATCAAATTGATCATGTAACAAGCTACCTCCACTCAGCAGCTGAGACCCATCACTGCTGAACTTGAGCATGTTGATTGGCATATTGTGGTGATGTGTCTCAGGGCTAGAGAATACATCTTTGAGAAAGAACTAGTAACACTATTTGTTAGACTTGTAGAAGACCATCCTGGAACAGAATATTGTACCTGTGGTATTTGAGAAACCATTGAAGTGGTGGTTGGTGGATGAGAAGTGTGAAATCTAAAGGCTGTTACTTATACCTGACTGGTCTATTGTTGCATTCCTTCCCACTCAGAATGTCTTTGTCACTATTGTAACACCTGCTCAGTATGGTCACTATTGTAACAACCACTTGGTATGGTCACTATTATCAGTATGTCACTATTGTGACACCCACTTGGTTGTCACAAGTGAGAACAAGGTGCCAGATAACAATAAGGTCATTATGGGATACCTGGATACATTGTAGTCTACACATATAAGTGCAAGTCGGTGCTAGTGATACATATGTATAATGGCTGGAAGTTTCAGAACACTATGAACCATATTCCCAGAACCAGCATTCCCTAGAACCCATGCATCCTTGAGGACTGCCTACCCAATAGTTGGAACAGGGAGTGATAATGGAGGCCCTGTGAGGATCGCAAGTGAGGTCATGATGAAGCCAAGGGGGGAGCTGGGGCATCTTAGCAGGGGAGGATATTCATTGAGAGAAGTACTTGCTTGGGATGAAGTGACATACAAGGCTGTTCAGGTAGACATCTCACTTCATGTTTGAAATGTCCTGATCCCTGGCAGGGGTGTGTTTGTAGAGTGATAAACACTCATCTAGAACCTAATGAACCTTTTATAAAACAAAATTCAGAAAAGATCAAGATAGTTTGCAAAGAGGTACGTAGCTCAATGACTGCATCATACAATCTAACTATGTCTATAGGTAAATAACCAGTATCTGATCCTAAATAAATACCACAACAATTGGGTGACAATTGACTTTATACATGGTTTGCTTCGGAATTGCTGACATAATAGATAAACTAGAGGTCACAGAGGATGCTAAAATCAAATTATTACAAAGTCCACACAGTGAGACACTAGAATGCCATGTGCTATGGATTGAACTGTGGCTGTTTTATGGTGTGAGAAATTCAGCTAAAGGAAGAAAATGGTACACACCAGCTTGGGGAGTGCCCTCTGGGCAGTGTACTCAATAGACATCTGCTGTCCCTCAGTCAGCCCATTCCACCAGAGGTCATCATAATAGTTCTCAGGGAGTTGAGTGGGAACTCCCTTCAGGCAATCATTGGGATCAACACTGTCCAATTTGGTTTCCCTGTGGCAGAAATAGCTTGAGTTGCCAATGGTTTTGATCTTACCATCCCCAGTGCTATCAACAAAGTCAAGAATTTTGGTAATGGCAGGGTTCTGCCAACTCGCCCTGATGCGCCGCACTTCCTTGTGCTGGGTACCATATGCCTCAACCTCAGTTTCATTGCCACTCATCCCCCCATCCCCTAATTCTGTAAGGAGTGAGTCAACATGATCCCAAAATTCAGGATTATCTTTTCTGCAATTCACAGCAATGTTCTTCCTCTGATGATACAGCTTGCAAAAAGTTAAGCCATGTATAACACATAGCAAGAACCAAATCTATACATACCCCTTTCCTGCATCCAAGAATCCGATTGTGCTTTTTGGCTTGATCATGCTTGGCTTGCACCTTCATTGCCTTTTGACTTGGACTCTCCAAAGAGCCTGGAGGCGGAGGCTGACCATCAAGGTAGGTAGTCCTTGTGCATTGCAGATGCTGTTCAAGGGCTTACTTCAGTGCCAAAAGCATGATCTTTGCTTGGTTGATGTCAAGAAGATCATGTGGGGTGGATATTGGCTCTCTGGGTTTGCTGCTGCATCTGAGTGTCCTGGGTGAGGTGCCAAGTTCTTGTCCTTCTGCTGAGAGATTTTGTATGCACTGTGAGACCCTAGGGGTTGTAAAATGCGATGTTAAAGAGTGAAGTGTGTAAATAGTTACAGATAGTGTTGTTTCTCAAGATGTAGGAAAAAACAACATTTTCGGTAAGGTCATTTTCAATGGTAAGTCTAGATATTTACGCCAGAAAATGTCATGGATAAAACAATGTAATATATGGTGGTCCAGAGGGGTGGTAAAAACACCTCAAAGGGGGGGAATACAGTGACCCACAAAACCGTTCCAATGTTTTGTACTTTTGACTTAAAGTAGTAATAGCTCAGTAAATAAAATAGCTAAACTTGTGAATATATTTATAAACATAGCCAAATATGTCATATCTGACCCTGCAAAGTCGCGTTATGTAATACTTCTAAATGAGGCAATTATGAACTTTGTAATCATTTTAAGTCATTGGAACGGTTTTGTCAATAGTAATTTTTAATACTAATCCAAGCAATCACATGACTCCGTTGATTGTGAATCAACAAGATCATGTGACCACGTGTCTTTGACATATAAATAGATGTGCTGACAGCCATGTCCCATCATTCTCAACCCCCCTACCTACCATGAAGCCATTATCTTCTACTCTAAAGCAAACCATCCTCTCTTTGCTAAATTCTCATCATTCCTATACTAAAATTGAGGCAATTACTGGTGTTGGGCGCAGTATCATATCCAGGCTAGCCTCTAAAAATTGTTCCAGCCTTACTAAATCACTTGGAGGACATCCTTCAAAACTCTCTACCACTAATATTCGGCATGCTATCCATCTTATCTCTGCTGGCAAGGCTGAAACTGCTGTAGATATAGCCAAATCTCTTGCTCCCATCATTGGGACATCAGTCTCTTCACAGACTGTAGCAAGGCATCTCAAACAGGCAGGAATGAAGGCTGTAGTCAAGCAAAAAAAGCCTTTACTCTCTGACAAGCATAGGAGGGCTAGGCTGGATTTTGCTCTGACACACCAGCATTGGACTATGGAGGACTGGAAGCTGGTTGTATGGTTTGATGAGACCAAAATTAATCGTTTGGGGTCAGATGGGAGGAAGTGGGGATGGAAAAAGAAGGGAGAGGGGCTTAGTGAAAGATTGGTCAAGGGAACTCTGAAGTATGGAGGAGGATCAGTGATGGTTTGGGGCTGTATGCTGTGGGATGGCCCAGGCTATGCAGTGAGGATTGATGGAAGGATGGATGCAGAGTTGTTTGTGCAAATTTTGGAGGAAGATTTGAAGAAGAGTCTCCGGTGGTACAAGCTTAAACCCTGAGATATTATCTTTCAGCAAGATAATGACCCCAAACACAAGAGTACACTGGCCAAAGAATGGTTTCAAAAAAATCATTTTAGGCTCCTAACCTGGCCAGCACAGTCACCTGACCTCAATCCCATTGAACACTTATGGGAATATGTGAAGAGAAAGTTGGGAGAGTATGAGTCTCCTCCCAAGGGTATGGAGGAGTTGTGGCAGAGGGTAGAAAAGGAGTGGGATGCTATTCCAGCTTCTGAGTGTCAGAAGTTAATTGAAAGTATGCCTAGAAGAGTAGCAGCTGTACTCAAAGCCAGGGGGGGCTACTCTAAGTACTAGAAATAATAGGATAGCCTAGTATAATATGTCATTGACAAAACCGTTCCAATGACTTAAAATGATTACAAAATTCATAATTGCCTAATTTGGACGTATTACATGACGCAACTTTGCAGAGTCAGATATGACATATTTGGCTATGTTTATAAATATATTCACAAATATGGCTATTTTATTTACTGAGCTATTACTACTTTAAGTCAAAAGTACAAAACATTGGAACGGTTTTGTGGGTCACTGTAGGTATACCACACATATTATTGTTTTTCAGGCCTTAGGAAAGCGCAACAGTTTTAGTAAGATTGCTTTTCATTGGTATTAAATATTGGAATATGGTAGATTAATATACTGGAGGTTTTATTGTTTTCAGCAGGAGGAGAGGGATCTACTTATAGCGCTCATCCTGTTTGGCAAGCCAGTGAATTAGATGAGATATTAGCAGTATTTGGGCATCTGTTTGGCCACAACCCATACATAGAGGCATAGAGGACATATGTATGTATAGAGAGCTGCAAATTCATGATTGTTTCATACATCAAACTGTAGGTCAGAATGGGTGTGTTTGAGGTATAAAGATGCAATAGGGAGGTAATGTCGTCTAGAGCACTAACCATAAATTAGGATGGAGTGAGGAGAAATAAAGAGTGACCTCATCACTGTTGCATGTGCTTGTTGTCAGCATTGTGTCCATCATCATAGTTCCTCCCTGCCACCATCACAGCTCTCAGCCACCATGCATACATACCACTATGTCTTTCACACAATGCAAACATGAACCTGAGTGTAAAGGACAGGAAACGAGCAAGACAGGTGCTGGGGAAAGTGATGGTGGACTTCAGGGACAAGATTTCAGGAGTTCTTGGAGATAGGGATGTGGCATGGGTCCTGATGTGAGTATTCAACAAAATTAGTTAGACGGTTGATGGAGGAGGGAAATTTAGGGGTCAGAAACATAGCTTGGACACCAATAGTCACGACCACTGGACAGTGTGAGCATTCCACAATGATCATGCTTTTTTGATGTTCCATCTTTATGGATATGGTAGCAAGTTGCCAGGGGCATGGCTTTACAAGAACAGAGGAAAATGGAAGGTCAAGGGGAAGAGTCTGAAGGAGGTTGAATATTATGGCTGGTGATCTGTCAGGGCAATCTGTGGGGTTGTATCTTTAAATCTTGGTGTATTTTTATGTCTTTTTTGGAAGATATATGAGGGATTTCAGTTGAATCAACTGGGTAAAGGGTGAAACACGTACTATAAGCCCACAGACCTGGCTTACACCAGGATTCGCACTTCTTCAACATGATATCTATTGGAATCTGCTACCTCATGTATGTAGTAACTAGGAGGGGTCAAGTTCCTTAGTCCCCCCTCAAATAGACATTGGTTCTGTTCAGTTGGATTCCCGCAAGGCACCCTCATCCCTAGTGAAGGATGCCCCCAAGTAGGGGCATCTTTACATCTTTCCAACTCCTCTGTAGTAGTTGGTACCAGTTTCCTCCCATCTCAAGGTACAAGGGAACTAGCTGAGCTTGGATCTGAATGTTGCAGTATTTTGTTGAGATCCCGATTGATTCTGGAAGCTCACAAGGTGCATGCCCAGATCAGCATGACCACATTGCTACCCTTTGATGAATTAATATATCCCTCCCTCAAGTTGGGTTCAATATGATCAGGTTGGGTCAAGCGAAGTGGTCACCCATGAGATGGCACCTGCATGTTGTAGCTAAGCCTTTGCAGGCACTCAGGCTAGCTGCCACCCACGTCAACCTTTCATGACAATGAGCCCCTCCTCAAGCTCTCTGGGGTGTGTGATCCAAATGCTTCTGGGGGATTTTCAACCTTTAGGTAACACCTTAGGTCAATGACCTCATCTGCATGAGGCACCCTTCTCTCCTGTGTGGTGCAACAAGGCGTCAGTTCACATCCTTCCATCTCATTTCAGATTGGTTCGTCATATGAATGCATAGCAGTCAGGTTTGTTGAGCCACATGGACCATCCCTTTTGGGTCATGTAGTGTCCCTCTGCTGCCAACACTATTCAGCATTGACAGTAGCCAGACACCAGTATTACAACCTGTCTAAATTTGAGAAAGGCATTGCAGCTGAGGAGGACATTTTGCCGGGAATCTGTCAGGGGCTCATCATTTCGCAAGCCATTTGGAAAACTTTGACAATATGAACATGGCATAAGTGTGGGTGGGTGGTTGTCACAGAATGCTTAAGTTCATGTATCACATAATTGTCCAGGCAACATGTTGCTGTTCTTCAGGGCTGGACCTATGAATCGCCAGTATGGGGATCTACTTGACATTTTTGTTCATGTATAGTTGCACACCAAACGTCAAATATCAGAAATTTTCAACCTGCCCTCAACATTAAATGAATAGGAAGTTCTAGTGCCAGAGCTAACTCCCCCACCCCATATTTGCTCCCTAAGTGGTTGTGCGCCATATTCTTATAGATGAGAGCAACAGACTTGTATGCTGAGCAAGAAATGAGTCGCCCTGTCATGGATCCCTGCCATGCTAATGCTATTGCACAAGGTATCCAGCACCCTGTGCTATATCCCTTTCGCAGAGATACTAACCAAAGTTTCCATCAATCCTTTCATTAACTTTCACAATCACCTCAATTTTTGTTGCCAGCAACCATGTTTATATTTGCTTGTTCAGGACAAGAGCTAATGGGCAGCTACTGCATTTTCTGGGGCCCAACCTAGCTTCTGATGTGAGTTGCTTGTTGTTTCCATTGCCTGGTCCAAATTGAATGGCTGTAAAATAGGGAGGGGTGATATGTGTGGCACCTGCACAGGTTGTGCCCAGTGCCTTGTTTTTCTCAACTACAGGTAGGCCACAGGCAAAATCAGGATGCTGCATATTCTCCTGACAAATCCATTATCAACCCTAGATGCAGTCAGGTTGGTCGCACAGATTCTGTTATTCTACATAATCATCTGGTGAGTAAAGCTATTTTCCTGGCATGCACATTGACCTTGGGATGACCAAAACAGATCAGGAGCACGGCTCTGATTGTATTAATTTGTAAACCATTCCTTAGTCCACCTGGATCTCCATATCAGGGCTTTGATCTACAATGGCCCACTCACCCCTGTCTAATATCCTTCCAACAACACACTGCACTGTACCTAGATCAACGACTTCATCAATACCACAATCTTTATAACTGTAATAATAAATGCTGTTTTTTCATGTTGCCTTGACACCGTGAATAAGTGCCAGGATAGCAGTCATTGGTGTGGCTAAGTTGAGTTGTGGTGTGGATGGGATTTCCAAAACAAGGATGTACTTTAGTTGGCCAAAGAAATTGCATGGCCTAAATTCTGGTGTTCTTCTCTTTTGGTGAGCATGCCAATCCACAAGTTGAATATACTGGAATGGGGAACATTCAGATATCATATACAGGAAGGGGCAATAGTGCTCACTTGTACAAAGGATGCATCCCAACTGTCCTCTCTCTTCCCAACCAAATCACAGGCATTCATGAGATCACCTCCTTCAAGATGAGTTGCTCTGCCATATTGGACAACAAGCTGATCTGGTTTTATGACAGATTGAATAACTTGCTTCATGACATCAAAGCGTGTTGCTAAAGAAGCTAGAACTTTATTATATATGGGTGGAGGTAGGGTTTCACATTGTCGTGGGGCAGAAAACATGTAAAGCAGGTCTGTTTACAAGAGGTAAATAAGCAATAATGACATGATGACAAGTTGAACATACATAAATCATGGACAATTTTGTCAGTGAAAAGGTGGAAACATTCATGGGTTATAATATAGATAAAGGGCTTGTTCTCACTAAGCTTAGTCAAAATTCAATAAGCTTAAGTTAATACAAGTAGTATGAGATAGATAATGAACAGTTTCGTCTTTTAGGGTGTTCTGGGGGTGTGTTCTGACAGTAAAATTCAAGAGAATAGTGTTTTTAGAGGTTAACGAACAGCTGTTGAAGTTATCTTAGCCATATGGTGCAACAATGAAAGGACAATCCCTGTCAATTCAAAGCATGGGGTCTCTAGTCTCTGGTCTCTGGTCTCTGAACTCTGTTCTCTGTCTCTGTCTCTGGGTTGGTCGACAACTGAAGAAATCACACTTAATGACGCACACTAAGTAGTCCTCTGAAACTGTTCTTGATCACGGCTTGCAGACTTGCATGTGGAAGCAGGGGTGAGACCTCTTGCTTCTCCACAAACAAGCACGACCATATTTATATTGTTTAGATACATACAAGAGATAGTAAATATGAAATAGAGAACAATAAGCTTAATTGTTACAGGTACTGCAGAATATTTTGGAAGGTTTGGCAGCATTTCTACCTTACCCTGGGTTATGGGTTTTTCTCTGATTGACAAATGGCAATTCAGCCAGATGTGTTCCATGCTCATCTGCATTATTCTGTGTCCACACGAGTGCATTAAGCCTGCAGATCAATATGATTGGAATGTATGGCATATGGACAATCCCTTGATCCATTGTAATTAATCTCAGTCAGGCAATATGCCTGAGGTGCCTGGGACCCACAAAGCACTTGTTAATTATGAGTCTTTGATATTTCTAGGGTTTTGGGCATTGGGTGTCACCTCCCAAATGTTGGATGTTCCGTTCCATGGTCCAGTCATCATTATTGGGCTTGCTATGGGCATAATACACCTGCTACAGCCACTATGTACATTCTTTAGGTTCCAACAAATCCGAGTTCATCAGAAAACTGCTTGTAAGGTCCCTTGATGCGACCAGAGTATACTTGATAGGCTATGTAGAGTCCAGAATCCCTCCGGAGAGTGTTCTGATAGCTTGGTTCAGCTAAGCTTAGTGATAATGAGCTGGTTTGAACACTTCCGAGGCTCGAATATCCTCAGTTCAGTCAAACTGGCTACTACAGGACATAGTACCAATCCACTATAGAGTTCTTTAATGATATAGCCAATGATTCTATGTAGAGAATCATTCCAGAGTACAGAATTCATGTATAGGCATGAAATTGGCGTATCATTGGTTTCCTTCTTGTTAGAATCCAAAGATAGCACATCATAAAGATCATATAATAATTGTATTTGATTTAGCTGTGCAGTCACTGTAACAAAGGTGTTGATGGATTCATAAGGGAGGCATCTACTTCTGATTGATGGAAGTAGAGTATTGCAATGATGCTCCATAGGAAATGCCCAATATGTCCAGACAAGACCCACCACCTGGATACCCAGGCATGATGAATTTGCCACCACCACTACTGCACTACTGCACATGTGTGTCACAGTAGTGTCACAGTAATTTGGTGGTAATGTGCAGTAATGTGGCAGTAATATGTAGTAATGTAGCAGTAGTGTACAATAATATAGGTACAATATACAGTAGTATGGTGGCTATTTATTGACTAAACTAACCATTCCTACATGACATACCTCAGAGAAATGTCAAACAAACCTCAAGTTTGTCAATTTCCATAAAGGAAATGTCAGAAACTCGGATCAAAAGCCCTCAGAGTGACAATATCCCCTCCTCCTGACTTGAATTCATCCCCTCTCTATTCCTTGGTAATTAATCTGGGCATGCCCTGAGAATATTGAAGGACTGTAGGATATTCTAGATGAACAGTAGCTACCAATTTCCATTATTCTTGTATTCCTTCATCCTCATATTTCTTCCATCTCCACTTCTTTCTTTAATATTTTTAGAGCATACATGAACTTCACTATCACCAGAATGTAGATACCCTAGGTATTTTGTAGGCACCTTATTTAATTCACAAAGCTTAACCCATATTTGAAGTCTTCTCTCCCTCTTTCTCTCTTTTGCTCTATTTCCCTTTTCCTACCTTGTTTTGCCTCACCTTGACATCCCAGCCATTGGAGGTCACTCATATGACACCCCTTTATCATCCCAAGTCGTCTCAAGTCCACGCGTTGAGTGGCTTTTATTAAATTGCTCAATTTCGTCGTATTTTCACTACTACAGTGACCCACAAAACCGTTCCAATGTTTTGTACTTTTGACTTAAAGTAGTAATAGCTCAGTAAATAAAATAGCTAAATTTGTGAATATATTTATAAACATAGTCAAATATGTCATATCTGACCCTGCAAAGTCGCGTTATGTAATACTTCTAAATGAGGCAATTATGAATTTTGTAATCATTTTAAGTCATTGGAACGGTTTTGTCAATGACATATTATACTAGGCTATCCTATTATTTCTAGTACTTAGAGTAGCCCCCCCTGGCTTTGAGTACAGCTGCTACTCTTCTAGGCATACTTTCAATTAACTTCTGACACTCAGAAGCTGGAATAGCATCCCACTCCTTTTCTACCCTCTGCCACAACTCCTCCATACCCTTGGGAGGAGATTCATACTCTCCCAACTTTCTCTTCACATATTCCCATAAGTGTTCAATGGGATTGAGGTCAGGTGACTGTGCTGGCCAGGTTAGGAGCCTAAAATGATTTTTTTGAAACCATTCTTTGGCCAGTGTACTCTTGTGTTTGGGGTCATTATCTTGCTGAAAGATAATATCTCGGGGTTTAAGCTTGTACCACCGGAGACTCTTCTTCAAATCTTCCTCCAAAATTTGCACAAACAACTCTGCATCCATCCTTCCATCAATCCTCACTGCATAGCCTGGGCCATCCCACAGCATACAGCCCCAAACCATCACTGATCCTCCTCCATACTTCAGAGTTCCCTTGACCAATCTTTCACTAAGCCCCTCTCCCTTCTTTTTCCATCCCCACTTCCTCCCATCTGACCCCAAACAATTAATTTTGGTCTCATCAGACCATACAACCAGCTTCCAGTCCTCCATAGTCCAATGCTGGTGTGTCAGAGCAAAATCCAGCCTAGCCCTCCTATGCTTGTCAGAGAGTAAAGGCTTTTTTTGCTTGACTACAGCCCCCATTCCTGCCTGTTTGAGATGCCTTGCTACAGTCTGTGAAGAGACTGATGTCCCAATGATGGGAGCAAGAGATTTGGCTATATCTACAGCAGTTTCAGCCTTGCCAGCAGAGATAAGATGGATAGCATGCCGAATATTAGTGGTAGAGAGTTTTGAAGGATGTCCTCCAAGTGATTTAGTAAGGCTGGAACAATTTTTAGAGGCTAGCCTGGATATGGTACTGCGCCCAACACCAGTAATTGCCTCAATTTTAGTATAGGAATGATGAGAATTTAGCAAAGAGAGGATGGTTTGCTTTAGAGTAGAAGATAATGGCTTCATGGTAGGTAGGGGGGTTGAGAATGATGGGACATGGCTGTCAGCACATCTATTTATATGTCAAAGACATGTGGTCACATGATCTTGTTGATTCACAATCAACGGAGTCATGTGATTGCTTGGATTAGTATTAAAAATTACTATTGACAAAACTGTTCCAATGACTTAAAATGATTACAAAATTCATAATTGCCTCATTTAGAAGTATTACATAACGCGACTTTGCAGGGTCAGATATGACATATTTGGCTATGTTTATAAATATATTCACAAATTTAGCTATTTTATTTACTGAGCTATTACTACTTTAAGTCAAAAGTACAAAACATTGGAACAGTTTTGTGGGTCACTGTATACCTACATAAACTGGGTAGAAGCCTCAACAACAGACAGATATTGTGATGCTTGCATACCTAAACCCCCAAACACCTCACCTATTACCCTTTCAGTTCAGAAACCCTGGCAGTAGTGTGGCAGTAGTGTGCAGTAGTGCACAGTAATGTTACAGTAGTGTGGGGGTAGGATACAGTATTCCTGGCAGTTATGTATAATAATATGTGGCAGGCCATTAAACCATGGTATTGGAGTAACAACAAGTGTTTATTAGCAGGTATTAACATTGATTATAAGTATATAAAGTCTATACTATTAATGTAAGGTGGCGGTACCACATGTGGCAAATTTTTAAGGCCCCTGGATACCCCATGCAATATGAAGAAGGGCATGGAGAGTCAGAGGACAAGTGGAGAGTCGAACAGGGTCATTTTGATAGTACAGTCTGCATTGATTTAAGTATAAGAGCACAATGTAGAAGGTAGATACTCACTTCTCATACATCTGAACCCAAGACTTGAAACCCTCATCAATCTGTTTCAATTCCTCTTTTGTGAGCTTGAACAACAAGCAGAGCTTCAAAAGTTTGACAAGCTGCATGAAATGGTCATAGTACTTTGTGTTTGTGAACCTGCCACAGAGCACAACTGGAGCAATATAGTGTCCAGATGGTGTACATCTTGGCAGTCATTTGCAACCATTTAGTTGCAATGTTGGGTACTGAAGCTCCGAAAGCTGCTGGGATTGTTGCACCACATGCTGCTGTAGCTGCACCAATTTCATTCCAGATTTGTGTTGCAATAACATAACCTTTGCCTTGGTGATCTAGGTCCTTGAATTTGCAAGTCCAGAACAGAATGAGGTTGGGAATCAAATTTTCCCAAATGAGGTGCATGAAGTCGAATGGGAATGAAGATGGGAATGAGAGCGAAGATATGGTACTGAGGATTGGCATCCCTTTGATACCATATTGTTTGGCAAGCTCTTCATGTATGGAGTTACTGAGGGCCATTTCTACAGCATGCACTTGCTCTAAAAACTCCTCGTGAGTATGAATGGGGAGATCAGATGGGTTGTATCAAGGAGGATTTGCTTCAGGGATCTTATCTTGTCAAAGAGGGACATAGTAAGTGCAAGATTGTGAGCAAATCCCTTTGATGTTGCAGATACAATGGCATGGGCTACCATTCTGCCCTTTCATGCACATGATTAGGGCCATGGCCAGGAATGTCACCAAATGCTATGATGAGATAGGCATGAAGCAAGAATAGTGATTGACTGATCGCATCGAAATCTTTGACACCCATTTTGAGTTGGATGAGTTCTTGAGCAAGTGGCCAGCAGAATGAATCCCAGTCCCAAGGCTTTTTTGGACCTGGGACTGTACCAACATGAATGTGGTACTGTTTCTGGAAACATATTTCAGGGAGGAGATTGTAGTTGACAAGGAGGATGGGCCAGCATGTCTTATCACACTGTTTGAATGGACCAAAGCCATCCATTGAAAGACTGAGGGCAATGTTGTGCTCATCGGAGAAAAAGTACATGGGATGACTTGTATTGGGGATGAGAGTATTGAGTAAGGACTGATAATGGGAACCATCAAAAATGTCCTTAATGATGCCAGGCTCATGAATGTGTTCTCCCCAACAGCACATTTTTTTTCACATGTGTGAGGTTTGCTGACATAGCTTGTAGGCAAGGGATGAGGGGAAGGTACTTGAATGTCTTGTGTGGCTTTCCATTAGTCATGTATCACATTTCCTTGCAGTTGGGGCATTCAGCAAGGTCTTCATACAGCCTGACAAAGCAAACACAACTATTTATACAACAGCTGTATTGTACAGGCCAAAATCCAGACAGGGATCGAATGTGCTTCTTGGTCATTTTCAGGCTAACCTGACTGCTGCCTGGAAAGGCTTTATGGAATCAACTGAAGGTGCACTCAGTTATGTGGTCCTCCACCTTGAGTGTATAACTACAAAGTAGATTAAGGTCTGAATCTCCCAAGGCATTTGTATCTGAAGTATTGTTAGTGAGGCAGGTGATTTATAGGGCAAGGCCAAACCTGTGGCTGCAGATGCTGCTTCATGCTCAAAGTTTTCCTCAAGCATGTCCCAAGAGGAAATACCAGCTGCTTCAGACCCCACAAACAAGCCATTGTTTTCATTGACCTTGCCGTCTTCACTGCTCTTGCAGGTTCCTATCGCTCTCGCAGGCTTCATTGCTCTTGCAGTCTTCATCACTCTTGCAGTCTTCAGGCTGGGAAACTTCTGGCTCAGCTCTGACAACACCATCAAACCCCTCATCTTCATTGTTGTTATGATTCCTACAGGCAGGCCCAGAACCATCATCTTGCAGGTGGCTATTTCCCTATTGCTACTCCCTCATGCGCCTGGTTCTATCCACAAACCTGTCTAACTGGCACATAGATGGCAATGCTTCAAGGAAATTACCACCACCATCTTGTTCTAATGCAGGGAGGGTTTCTGTGAAGTCCATTTTGGCTTGGGAGGTAGAAAATATTCCAGGAGGTTGGTGCACCTCAGGTTGAGCTGCTTTAGTCCGCTTATGGCTGCCATCCTGGTCAGAACTAGATTGCAGCCACTTTTTGGAGTCTCCCCCCCAGTGGTCCTGAGGCAGAATCTGGCAGTGTTGGTGGTTGGGGAGCAAGGAAGCATGTCCCAGTTGTTCTTGCTCTGCTAAAACACTTGCTCTGAGTGATGTCTTTCCACAACCATTCAAATGGTTTTGGCTCATAGCGTATGTCACTTGTAGGCCACAACTGCAGGTGCAGGGGATAGGCATGACCAGGGTGGAGAGAAAAAATGCACAATAGCACAGCCCAGTGGACTTTTCCTGCCAACACAGGGTGACTCATGCAGGGATGTGTGAGACAGATTAACAAGCATATATTACTTGTCACGAGGAATGCTTCTACATAATGGGAGGGTATGGACAAGGAATTGGTATGTGAAGGTGGATGTCTGGCCTAACATCCACCAATCCAAAGAGTAGCATGTGTCACTGTTCACAATGATCACCCACAGCAGTTTGGGAACTCTTAGTTAGCCTCCGAGGGGATCCTCAGACAGTACCTGAGGGGTGTTCCAGTATGAGTTTCTGTGCTTACATCTGAGGAGATCCTCAGATGACAGCCACAGACTGGCATCCAATTTCTATGGCTAAGATACATAGATAACATCTATGTTGAGTGTCAGTAGATGAGAGTTTGATCTTCATAAATACTTACCTCATCCATTAAGCAGGTTCCAGGTGGTTAACAACCAAGATCATGATGGTGGAAGGGAACGTGTGAAGGAAACACATCCTGTTGATCAGGGAATCACCTGACTCATTTTCTCATGTGCTCTTGCAATCACTGCAGAGATATCCCCACTGTTTCTGGGGTGAACAGAACATCTTATAGATGCAACATCCTTGATCCATAGATGATGGCAAGGAGGTGACAATAGAGCTAAGTGTTATGATCCTTGCTCCTTCTGTATCCAAAGATAACTGGAGAAGGCCTTCAATCACTCTACAAGGTGTCCGAGATGGTTGGCCTTGCAGAGCTTAGTGGATCATGCTCAATGAGATAATGAGGGAACACGCCAAGTTAAGGCAGAGAGGTTAATGACCACTGTTAACAAGATTAAAGCTTAAGGCTTTAATCTCTACTTGTACAGGCCTTTATATACCTATGAGATGCTATATACTTGTTATAGGTTATTAGGCTGTTCTACTTGTCCTGTGCAGTCTTGACTATGATGCGCATCCTAGCTGATGGCATCCTACTGTTATTTATATCTTACAATGGGTCAGTGTCCTCGTTCTCCATTCCACTGCTGTGCGATGTTCCATCGCTTTCCTCTGACTCATAATCCCCTTCTCCCAATCCTATCTCCATGGATTCTCCTCCATTCTCACTTTCCATTCCCTTGGTACTTCCATCTGTGTTGGAGGTTGGATCGGTCGATCCATGGCTATCTTCTTCATCCTCGGGGTATTCCAGAATATCCTCCAGGGTTATCTCCATCCCTGTGTCTCTTGCCAGGTCCTGCATGGCATTGTAATATTCCACTTCTTTGTCTTCATATTCCTGCACTCATAGCTGGTCTGTGGTCTCCTGTACCCATCTTGTAAAGTCAAATAATTGTTCTTGTTCCTCTTGGTCCGGACTGTTCATAACACTAAGAGGATCAGCTGTATGGATGTATAGGTCAAGCCATTGACTTCAGCATATGTGTAACTCATATTCAACTTAGCTTGCCTGGTAGAGATTCAAATAAACAACTCATGATTTCAGGTACTTCTGTATTTACATGACACTATTCCAGCCAACAAAAACAAACATAACTATGACATGATGAATCTACTGATGGGCACCAGGGGGACCGAACTTGTTGATAAATTCCCTGGATTGTTCTTCGAGGACTTTCATCACTCGTTGTCCTTTGGGGGCACCTCTCAGCTGCTGGTGCCAAGTTGACAGAGTCCAAGGGAATCCCATCTTCTCATCCTCACAGTGTCCTGTTGCACAAGCCACTTGTCTGTTGTAGAGATCGTTCATCTGGTCAGACCAATGTCCCAAATCTTCACCTGATCCCTTGTAGAGGTGTGTCAAGGGGAACCACAACAGTTTTCTTTTGTCCTCTCCCCAACCTGAAGATTGTAGTCAGTAACACATTAAATATGAATGGAATAAGAACTCAGACCTGTGTATGAGACATATAACCCACAGATTACATCCAATTCATCCTGGCTCAAGTCATCATCCAAAAACTCGTTCCCTGCCTCATCCATAACAGAATACATGAGCAAACCATCATGATATTTGCCTGATGGGCTGGATAGAGCACCCTGTACACCAATGGTGTTGAGAGCAATGTGGCAAACAAAGCCCCCACACAACAATGCTACCCAACCATGACACTGTTTCAAAATGATTTGACACTGCTGATGGTAGAATTCATAGTCCATCTTAGTGAACTTGTGGTCTAGCAGACAGAGCAGAACTGACACTGCCTGAGGCAGCACTCCCACACCAAGGGCCCTGAGGGTAGCAGCAGATTGAAGTGTGCAGAAACATGTCCCAGCCATAACCAACTCCAGCATGATGTCTTTCTCTTTAAAGTCACTCCCCATCCTGCAAATGGAGAGAATAGCTGTTGCGGTATATATAGCAAGGTTCTAGGGCACAGTGGACTCTGATCCAAAATCAAACATGTACATCTGATCAGTTGAGTTGGCTACAACTCGAATGTATTTCAACTGGTGCAAGTTTATCAAGGTGCGAGGATTAGAGTCAGCTAAGTCCCACTCTTGGATACTGTATGGGGTGGAAGACAAGGATTTTATTAATGAAGTTTAGAGCAGAACTGGAAGGGCATGAAATAAGTTATGAGGGGAGAAGACAGCAAGCAAGGTCCATTTCCTTATAACATTGTTGCACCATACTCTTCATATATACAGGTCATCATCAGAAGGCCATGTTAGAGGGTCTTTGGAGATCCAAAGACCATCATCCCAAGACCACAAATGAGGAGAAGAGGTCTTTGGAGATCCAAAGACCACTCCAACTCTAAAAACAAGTATGTTCCTCCAACAGTTGAGTCGAATTTGCAGCAAGGAGGTGGTAGTGTGGAACTTGAAGGCTGAAGGCACTGCACACCATCAGCATCATGCAACCAGAAAATTGTTAAAGGTCAGGTGATGCCTCTGATCCATTGGTGCTGTGATCTGCACCTAGTGCAACCACCACCACCACCATTCCCCTCAAGTCAACAACTGCAAGCACACATTAGCATAAGTCAAGAAACCACAAACTGATCCTACCTGATCAACCCCTAAATAACTATTGCCCTCCCACTTGATGCCTTAATCTTGTAACACCTGTCTGAGGATCTCCTCGGATGTGTCACCACCACAGCTTTTGTCTGAGGATCTCCTTAGACGCAGAGCTTGAAGCATCCACATGGTTTCTGTCAGAGTTTGTCTGAGGATCTCCTTGGACATTAGCTGGCAGGATCTCCATCATGGCAGGGCAAGTCTCCATCGTGAATCATGACACTTTCTATTCACCCAACAGCCAGCGCAATCTCACACTGGTGGAGGACAATACAATCAAGGGCTTTCATACATTTGTGCTAGGTGCCTCAACAGCCAACGATTTGCAACAACCATGAGGGTGGACTGCACAAACAGAGTGGTTGAGCTGCATCCCCACCATACCCATGGCTTACAGTAGCATATTGGTAGAGTCGTTGGCTCACATCCCACAGAAATTTACCCATATGGGTTCGGATGGATTTAGTTTGCCAGAACAGGTTGTTTCACAGTGGCTAGTGATCAAGAACAGTCTGGATGAAATCACACAAATTCTGAAGACCAAGAATGGCCTGAGTTTTCTCTGCCTGTTTGCCCCTTCTGGTTTTGGGTATCACCAAAAACACAGCATGGAATCACATGCACAGCATCTCGCTACCAAAGCCCATGACTGGTTTAGTATATGGTTGGGCTTACTCCACTGGCAAATCCACAAGATCGTAGATCCTGGCTATTATGAGGGAATCACACCCGTGAAATGGGTTGTTCAGGTCACAATGGTGCGCAAGTTCAATCAGACACTGCTGGATAGTCTCTGAACAGCACCACTGTTGCAGAGATACTGGGACGTAAACTGAGCAGGTGTGATTCTCCATCTCCCACCCTGGCCATTGCAGCCAAGCCCTGCCTATTTCATGAATATCAATGTCCCTGTATGGTACTGTTGGAGTCCTACAACAGATCTGTTGTATCCTGCACCTAGTACCCACAAACTTCAACTGGCAACCACTTGGATTGCAAAGACACCTCACTTCCCTGCTACTAGCCACCAGCTGCTCATCACATTTTCTGATGTACCCTGTGAATGGCCACTCCCATCTTCCAAATTTGACACCGGTGATGAGTTTCCACCATGGGAACCAGACTCTTTTCAACTGCAACCACCAGATGAAAATTACGATATGTCAATTGATGAGCCCACAGATGGAAGCTCACCAGATGTACATGTGTATCTCACCAAAGGAGAAACAGTGAGGATGGAGTCCATCAGGTCTGGGAGAACATTTTGGGAACCATTCTTTCAAGAGCATGCAGCTGCCGTTGCCAACCTGAAAGCAAGAGAGACCACACTGGATCGTCAAAAATGGGAGAACCGAGAGAGGAACCCACCCACTACCAGTGCACCTGTCTTTGTCTGGGATTGGGATTTTGATGATCCCACCAAGTTTACGCAACAACCTGTGAGGAGAGATGAGTGAGAGAGTACACTTGCAGAATATGGCCCAGGGCAGAAACAGTATGATGCTGTTTTCAATGAGTGGCACTGTTGTACAGAGTGGGGGAAGGATGAGGATAGCAATGATGAAGACATGCACAAGGTCCAGGAGGTTGCTGTGGGCCCAGTTGAGTTGCTTCAGGAGCAGGGAGACCATAGTCAGGCTCCTATGAGCACAACTGAAGTTCCTTGGGGGGAGATATCAGAAGTTGAGCAGGCCATGCAACTTGTTCCTGTATCAACCCATCTGGTTGACAGTGACCAATTCATGGCTGACAATTTGCGGTGTGCGACTTTGGAGATCCTTTATAACCAGTTTGGCTTCATAGTCCCCGCAGACCTGAATGAGAATGACACCATAGTTGGACCCATGAATGGGAGGAGCTTGATTCACACTTTGGGGATTACATGGACACCTTTGGAGAGTCCGTTTTTCTCCACACCACTGGGTCAAAGGTGTTTAAAGTTCCTTGCCTGTTTTTCTGAGAAGCTTCCCCCACAGCCATGTACATATCTCCAACTGTGCCTTGGGTCAGTAGGACAGATCAGCTTGTACAAACTCTCAGCAAAACATCTACCCAACTTCTCTTGTCCCTCTTCTCTCTCTATCTTGCCTCGAGGATCAAAGACCAGCACTGATGACACAGCTGTGCTTGCAACCTGGTCACCTCTCCCTCCCTCCCCAAGGAGATGATATACTGATGTGGTGGATATGAGATGACTAGCAAAGAAGTAGGGGTTGCTGATTGATCTTGATGAGACCTTATCAAATCAGAATCAGCTTATATCCATGCATGTTACAGACCAGATTAGCCAGCACAAATCGGTAATGGGAATAGAGAGTGGTGCTAGTGGGATCCACTCTGGGAGTGCCAAGTTGCATTGTGGGCCACATAGTATAATTGGATATGTCTGTAACTACGTACACATATCTCTCCCACCTCTACTATTTATGATCTTTCCTGTTCAACCTCTTAGATACCTTCATGGGTGACTGCGTTGTCTCACAAACTTTGATGCAGGTGGTTATTGTAATCTTCCTGAAAGTTAGCTCCCATAATACCCCTCTATGACAATCAACTCACTTTTCTTTTCTTACGGGGCCTGTTTCCATCACTTTCCCCCAACTCACACTTATGACTCTTCATGGATAGCCCACCATCAGTAATAGCACTGTCACCTCCATCTGCAGCTGCTGCAGTCTTGGTTGTACCATCACCTCTCAATTCAATGATGGCTCCATTCCCATGTGTGGTGTAACTGGTGCACTCCCTGTTCATGCTCGTGATAGAATGATCTGGCACCTGCCTAATAACTACAGAGCTTCTTAGCAAAGTAGGATATTGTATGTCAAGTTGTCTCACCTTCTAGCTTAGCTGACATATTTTTGTCACAGTTGTTGTCTTTTTCCCTTGCAAGCATGGAAACATGTCCTGAAGCCCCCAAGTAGCCCTCTACAGTGTGCTGGCATGGCTCTGGTAGGTTGGGATGTGGAATCCCAGCCATGTTCCAATGTGCAAGTTGGTTAGGGCAACTGTGTTAGGGGAGTTTAGGGCACTGGAACCAAGTTGATATTCAGGTGCCAATCTCAATCAACACCAGCACTATTTAAGTACATAGAGGCATGTGCACAGACTGGATAGTCCAACACTACATAGACTACTAGAAATAATATGCACAAGCAATACACAACAATATTAGTTAATACAATTGTTCACTAGATTGGGCTCAGGGATGGGGGTGGCTGAAGACCAAGGCCAGGCTTGGTCATTGGGCATTGGCTAGAGAGGCCAAGCCTGGATGCCAAACTGCAGACCTCTAGATATACCTTGTGTAAGGGGGAGCGTCACTGCAAGTCCCCTTACAAACTGCAGACTTCAAGCATTGGCTCATATGATTCGGTTGATGATTCAGCCTCAATTGACAACCCAGGCAATGGTTCACATGATTTGGCCAATGAATCAGTTTTGGTTGTTGACCCAGGCGACGATATCAAAGTTTCACCAGGTCCTTAGCAAGGACTGGCTTTGCGGTTATGCATATTGGGTGAGAGAACCATTGTGAGTGATAACTGGATTCACCAACATATTGTACTGCCCACTTATCTATGCCTAAAGGCTTGATAAAAAGTTACTCAACTTGCCTACTCACGGAGTCAATGGTACCTATAGCTGGATGCACCCCAAGCAACAAACATCAGTGGTAGCAGGATCCTGCACTGCAGTTAAGTTGATGAATTCAATGAGTGACTGCCTCCTAATTCCTTATGACCTTATATTAGCTAAAATACTTGCTCCTGTTCACCTCCAATCAAAACCCTCTTCCACCTTGCTATCCCTCTTGATCCACCAACAACTCATTGGACTGGGACAACTGCAAATGAGAGCACAGTCTGTAATCATTTCAATGTGCAGGTGTTGGTTATCTGTGGATGTTATCACTTCTGCACCACACCAGGGCACTGTGCATGTGAATTAGGTGTGGCAGTGGGCTCCATTGGCATTTGTTCTGGTACATTTGACCCATTTTCACCAAGTACAACTCATGTTCCCACTTGATCCTGACTTTCCCCAGCTTACCACCAGGATAATGGCAAGCACCTTCACCCAAGTGCCCTTTGCATGTAGGCTGCCAATGTACCTCTGAGAGGTATTCAATCACAGGCTCAGATAGGTATTTAAGGATTCTTGTGGTCGATTACTGCTCCCACATTTGGCTACACTTATTCACAGTGCATATAAATATGGCCAGCACCAAGAAGACAATCACCAGTGCCCCCAAGAAGCCCATTAGGAAATCAACCAGCAGCACAGGTAGGAGACCCAATCCTCAGCTGCCATCTCCACAGGCACTCACCCCCATGATTCCATCCTACAAAATGAATACCCTGCTACAGGTCACTGCTGCCACAAAAGTTATGAACAGCTCTGCAGGGAAGACAACCTCTGGCTCATCGAAAGAGAACAGGGCACCTGCATCACTTCAAGCACAGACCAAAACCCTGAACAATACTGTCCTGGCTGCTCTACTCACCAAGGTTGCAAAACAAGAAGGCAAGATATTATTCTCTGGGTACTATCTATGCAACTGACATCATTCAGTAGAGATTGATACTGCTGAAGAAAACCACTGCCTTGAAGGCCAAGGGCAACAACATAAAAGAGATCCCCTGCCCCCATGGCACCATTGCAGGCCTTCAGGGCAAAATGGGCTTGGAAAACAACCAGCCACTTCACATGCACTGTTGGGTAAGTTCTGCTTCATTTTACTTTCAATGCTAATGCCTGCCATAGGCACTTGTTAAACGTGCCCTGGAGCATGCAGATATACAATGCAACATTGATTGGAGGTGCCAAGACCCAGTTGTCTTGGCCAAGATTGCCAATATTGTATGTTTATTCTTAACTAGTCATAATTCCTAACCACATACACCAACTATGTACATTGCACAGGTGTGCACTCAACATGAACAGCTTCGGCATTATGAAGGAAACTAGGCCACCATCGAGATCATAAGGACAGCACTCAAAAATAAAAGGACCGGTACTTGAAGAACCCTCCATGCTTTGAAGAGTGCCAGCAAGGATCAAAATGATGAGATTGGAGATGCTTTTGAGCAGGAAGAGCACAACACAGAGTACATCGGTAGTGATAAGGGTGCAGATGAAGTGGGAGCAGGTAGCGATGGGGGAGTCAGTGGTGATGATAGGCAAGAGGGGGGTAGTGATGACAAGGAAGAGACAGGGCTTGATGAGGAGGAAGGGACAGGTTATGATGAGGAGGAAGAGACAGGTTGTGATGAGGAGGAAGAGATAGGTTGTGACAAGGAAGAGATAGGTCATGACAAGGAAAAACCTGAGGATGATGATGAGGACACTGGTGTTTTGGTGGGGGTAAAGAGAAAAGCAAAGCAGAGTGCTGGAAAGATGAAGAGGCTAAGGAGAAAACAGTGTAGGAAGGTTGATGAGTTCAAGAGGGGAGGAGAGTGTCTTTGAGTTGGACTAGTGGAGGAAAGAGATTGCGATGAGTATTCAAGATACAAGGGTATATTTTCACTGGAGAATGAAATCCCCCAAACTTCTATATTAAATACAGTAGAGAAAGTGGTCCTACATTACTTGTTGGCTAGAGAAGACAACGAATGCACAAAAGGGAGTGAAACTATATAACTATGAGAGGATGTATAGGTGAAACAAATGTAATGGAGGTAGATTTTTGTGGGATGGGAACACAGAGAAAAACTTACAAGTACATTATGAAGAAACTTTACATACATTTTTATGGGGACTTATCTGAAGACTGAAGGTATGAGCAATCCAGGGTCATCATTCCGTTCCATTGTTTGTCATCCATGTCCAACATTTGTCATCTCCATACCGTTTCCACACATAGCCAGGAGGCTACTCCCACAATAGTGAAGGTTGGGAGACAGAGGGAGGGAGAGATGGGATCAAGGAATCTAGGTAAGAGGAAGAGCTGTACTTCACTACCCTATAATACATCTTTCTAGCTAGCTAGCCGTCATCTGCCCTCTGCAACAGTACAGTTATATTGTTGCTTATCACTGCAGTAATGGTTTTCAATCACAACTATTTTTGACATTCATACCTGAGGGGGCTGACCACCTGAACACTCAATTCCTGCAGCTTTCATAGTTGAGAATGACAGCTGAGATTGTTGTCTCTTCCACTAACTAATTGCTGTGATTTACCCCAGAACAAGGGTCATGATTTCCTTCAGGAATAAGGGTAGAATTTTCTTCAGTTTCCTTCTGAACAAAGGTTGTAAATCTTTAATAATTCAAAGCAAATTACAACCCCTCACAACCTTAAATGAAGCAACATTCCTCCATTAAGTGTGATAATTAAGTGTACTAGAGTGTGTAAATTGCTACATTATCAATGAATATTTGCAACACTAATATTTCCATATATGGTGGGAATTGACCACCCCTTATGTCAGAATCAGGGGTTGTTTTTACGACCCCCTGGGTCTTACAGTGTATGGTAGTCTGAATGCAAGTCTGGAGCTCCCAGGCAAGTAGTGTAAGCAAATCATTGTTCCACCAAGACTTGGAGCCATTCAATAACACAGTATTCCAATTAAATTGTGGGTTATCAAATGTGGGGCTGGGACAACCTGCTTGTCTATCCTGATAGTTCCTGAGATCTGTGCTAGATGGAGGGGGTGGGATGGTATCACAAGGAAAACACCTATAATTTTTTCTCCTTGACGTAACCTGTGATCACATTCTGAATAAAGCTCATTAGTTAAGGCAACCAGGGAGGTAGTAATAATTACTCACATTGAGCTGTTGGTCTGCTGGGGTCTGTTTCAACCCTTCCTCAACAGAAGCTTGCCCATCAGATCCATCCATTGGGATATCTTGATTAGGACTGTTGGAGGGTTTCCGCCTATATTGCAGTTTCCCAGCATGGTATACAGTAGGAGGTTCTGGAGGGGGCCACTGGAGTTGATGTTCAACTTGCTGCCATACCTGCTCATTGATTCACTGGGAAAGGCTCTCTGACACCTGGCGAGCAATGGCAGATGTCATTGCTAGAGTCTGATTCAACTATGAGAGTGTTACCAGACAGCAGTCATGGACAGTCAATCCACCTACCGATAGAGCTGGGATATTTTGATTGACTTGCTGGTTGTGAGCAGACACCTGCAAACCAAGCTATTGGAGGTTACTTCCAACAAGTGAACAGACCCATGATTAACAGTACTAAGATTCATAAGACAGTGGGATTTTGGATAAGGGCCTGAGAAAATTGTGAGCATTCTGTACACTAGGGTGATGGTGGAGACTCACAGTGAGTTCAGGGGGTATTGGGATGGACTAAATGCTGGTGACCAATCAAACATATACATAAGCTCAGGAATGTACCTCCTGAGCAGAATTCGGCAAGTTAGATTCCCCAGACAATGGGGATAGGTTGTTCTGGTGTGCTAGAGTGATCTGTCCCACCTGTAATGTGAGACTTGTCAAAAGCTATCAGAACTGTACATGATGCCATAGGTAACTTACTTACCTGGCATCCTTCCAGGACTTCCATGTCCACATCACAGTCTAAGCCAGATGCTCCTGTTGTTACCTGGGTTAGGGGTTCGCTCTTGAGTAGCACAGAGTTTGACACAGGATGTCTATACAGACTTGGTCCTGTCCTACTAAGCATGACTTAGAGACGACGTAGCACTATAGTCCAGCCTGGTTTTAAGGGCAAAGAGTTATAGGAGGCAAGAATGTATAACACTAAGATAAGGATACAAGGTGATGTACTGTATCCTTATATATCTTTAAGTGTGGCTATGCTCCTACTATAATAGGTTTGGACCAGAGTAACTACGAGTCAGAGATAAGGAACATGAGGCATAACTAAGAATAGTCCTTCTGATGTACACTGCTGATTGTTTCATAGTGACATGGGAATGTAGACTAAAAATAACTGTCCTTCTGATTAGATTTCTGATAACACCTGTAGTTGGTGTAGCATTATCACTAGTAGTCACACTACAGCCTAGACGTTAATAGAGAAGGACCAAAAGAAGAAGTTACTCACCTCGTCTGAGCAGGGCAAGCAGAGCTGTTGGGAGTGGAGTTTGGTTGCATCATGGGTGCGGTGGTCAAATGTTCATGACAGCTTTTTAAAGGTCATTGCACTATTGTGGGGAGACAAAGGAGAGCATAATCAATAACAATTGTCCTGTAACTGGACAATAAATAACTATAAGACAAAGTATTGCAGAAGAGAGTATCACATGATACAAATGTGACAATATGAAAGAAAACATAAATTCACAATCTCCACATTTTAAGGGGCAGTTAAAACTAATTGGGTCAATGGCAATTGTCTTTTCAAATATTCCCTTGGGGCCCAATTGAGAACAAAACATCTTACTAGTGTCGATGTGCCAACACTTGGTGGTGTCACAGACAGTCACAAAACATGTGATGGCCCCATTTGCACTTGAACTCTACCTTAACAGGGAGGGAATGAATATAGAAAAGAAACAATGTAACACAAAGTCACTCACCATACAATAGCATTCAGTTGGCATGGACAATGGAGAGTGGGTTATAAGGGGGTTGACCACAGAGAGTGCACCCAAAACTAGCCAATTTTGCTCTACTGCTCAAACCTTGATCACCAACAGAATGCAGCTGAAGTCTACCATGAGTCAAACATCCCTAATCCCATAACATCCATTAACCGAAAGCGACCATTTGCAGTTGACCCATAGCCTAAACTGTCACACACATGCCATTAATACACTCAAGTTCAGTCCCTGATTGTTCAAAGCTCTTGAGCAGGGGTAGGTAGCTCCTAATGATATGTCACAAGTCAGCTCATGTCACAGGGGGTAGCACAATACTTGCTATATGGGACCTCAAGAGGGAAGGCTGCCAAAAGATCAACGTCCCTTTGCATGGTGGAATCTGCTCTGCAATATGGATACCTTTGAGCTCACAAGATGTATCAGTGACTTTTGTATTTGGGTGTGCAGATGGGGCATTATTTTTGTGCCAAAGGGAAGCCTCACCTTTGCAGGTAAGCAAGAGAGGTTGACAGGTGAAAGGGTTCTGATGTTCAACCAGAAGTATAAAATTTGCAGCAGCCAAGAAACCTTTGGTGATCAAATTGAGGAGCTTGCATTTGACCCTCATCATCAGCACATTGCAACAGTTTCACAGGGTGGAATCAAGGTATATGAGATATGTGACCAAGGTCAGATATATCTTTATGCTGCTGAAACAACCCATTAACATTAGGTTAGATACATTTGTCAAGATTGCAAATGAGCAATTTGAAGAGAATTACATACCACAGGGACTCAGGTTTTTGAACAATGGTGACAAGTTGCTGGTGTGTTTCCTCAAGTCACATGAAGTGTAAGATACCCAATACCCAGGTTGCCAAGCTGCTCAAAGCCTATATGGTATAGTTGATCTTTCAGAGTAAATCCCTGGGCCCAAAGATGGTCAACAAGGGTTGGGTTGCAAATGTAAGGACAAATTACCACATGAGGACATAACTAATTTTTCATATTAGTGGTCATGTGGCTGTGGCTCCTAATGGGGAGACATTGGTTGTCTCAACTTTGGAGAAAGAAGTAGGCTTGTATGTGCTACCACCCACACAGATGCCTGTTCAAGTTCCGATTAAATCCTTCCATTGAAATGTTGAAGAAGGGGTACCTTTTCTGGTGTCTTTTGCACTAGATAACCAAGCTATCATCATTGGAAGCAATAGTGGATGTGCCCAAGTCCTGAGTAGCAGCGAGGAATTCAAGCCCCATGACCTTCCACATTGGCTGAACATCAGGACTGGGCTACTACGAACCAAGCAATGTGAGAACAAGAGTCAAAAGATGGTGCAGGTTGTGGCGGTAAGTACAGGTTCCCCTTGAACTACATTGGTCTGCTATTAACATGTACTTAAGGCACATCAGTATGGAAATAGGTATCTTGTTGCAACTGGAACATCTGGAGATGAAGGGAAGAAAGGCATGGGAACAGTACAAATAAAGGTCTGGTCGATCAATACAGGGGTCAGTACACATCAAACCCTCTGAAATAATATTGTGGGATAACACACCCTAGGCACCTAGTAACTGGGAAAAGGTCCAGAACATAGTGCAAGTATTGACGTCAGGACCAGGAACTTCTCAAGTGGTCCTGATTGTGCTTCTGGTCCTCTTCATGCAAACTATTTTCAGCTGTTTTAAGCTGGAGTTTTTCATGTTCTTCACAGTAACCATTAAGGGCTGGAAATGAATAGGAGACCTTCAGGAGCTGCATGCCACTGCACTGATTGCTGCAAAATCCAGGCACTTCTGGCATTCAGTACAAGATCTGTAGTAGTAGTTTATTCTGCTTCTGTATACTACTACAATACACTCACCAGTATATCCATGTCCACAAGACCTCAATGACCTGGTTCCTAAGAAATAAGGATAAAGTGTCACAAATCAGAGAGCAATTACATACCTCCATGACCATAACAACCCCCAAGGCCTCATGTGGATCCTTCACCCCCTTGGACTCCATCTTCCTACATTGCAGTGGGTAGAACAATGTGCTTGGATAATCCAATACACAAAGCCCTGCATGTACATCTTGAGAACAATGTTTGGATAATCCAACACACTGGTATTGTGAAGGCCAGTGTGGGTGATGGATGGTCTGGATCAGACATCAATGATGATTGGGGAAGGGAAGATACACAATGTCACACAACTGCTCAACGAGTCACAATGTGACAATGTCTGTCATTGTACCTTCACTTCATTCACTCACAAATTCTACCCTAATTGTATACTGGACTATCCAGGCACATCTCCCACATATATTACAAGACTGTCATTTGGTTTAACCACACAGTCAATCATGGAATCCCTGCCTGGCAGGGTATGTGTCATTAATGGAGATGTATTCTACTCACTAAACTGCACCCACAATTTTGCACTCCTGGATGCTGGAGAAGATGCTTGGCAGCTCCTGAAAGTTGGGAATTCAACTTTTTCTGACTTACAGCAACCCTGGTGGTGGACACCCATGACTGAATGGCTTGCCTTCATACCCCATTTGCCAGGTTTTGTTCACAGGGCACCTTCTTGAAGTCTTGGCTTACATTCCTCATTGTATCATACCTAACAACAAATATGGATACATACTTCCACAGCACCTCGTAAGCCAGTGGCTAGCTGTGGATGAGCTCCTGGCACAAGTAATGAGGGAGCTAGGCTTGAACTATTCACTTCAATACTGCCGCCCATATCTGCCATACCATTTCAGGTACCATGTTGGCCACAAATCTCAAGAATGATCCCTTTTCCAAGCTGTTCTTGGTTGTGATTGGTTCACTGTCTGGATTGGTTTGCTTTACTGGATGATCTGTAAAATCCCCAATCCTGATCACTGCAAGGGTATCACTCCTCCCATCTGGTACACCCACATTGTTCAACTCCAGGTTGGACAAGCTATTCTTGATAGCTTGCAAACAACACCCATGCTCCATAAAGCCTGGTTCACTGACCGCATTGGTCTAGTTCTACCTTTCCCAACCAATCCCATCCAGCCTTGGGTCTCTTAGTTCATATCCTGCAGTATTCCCATTTGGTATCATTGGAGTGCATTGGAGGTAGATGCTCTGCAAAGGCACCCACATTTTCCCCTTAAACCCCCACCCAAGTGGCAGCTCCAGGAAGCAACTACTTGGATTTTGCACCAGCCAGAAAATGTTACTCTTGACACCCCTACTTTGCTATCTGCACCCAACCCAACATCACTTACTATCCAAGAGCAGTCTGCTCAAGAAATACTATGAGCCTTCTTCCAGAATCAAGATGCTGAGAACTCCAGATGAAGGGGAAAAGAGTCACCTTCTGCCCATCAAGCATGCAAGAATCGTGAGTGTGACCCACCCACTGCCTGTGCCCCCATTTATGTATGGGACTGGAGTTTTGATACCCTACTACTATACACTTGAACCCTGGTTCACAAAGGGGACCATTTTACAACTCTCATGGACTTCAGCTCCAAGCAGAAGTGATATGACTCATTCTTGAACAAGTGGAATTGTGCTCATGAGCTAGGTCCTGATGACAGCTCACCAACATGGGGGGGTGGCAATTACATGATGAACTTTGATGAAGGCTGGAATGTGATACTGAGGACCTAGAAACATCATTTCTTGTGACCAGTAATCCACCAGATCCTACTCCTGGCAGCAGTGGCCCCTGCTGCCAACTGTGACATGCAGCTTCTCGAAATATTATATATTCATTTTGGATTCACCCCACCATTGCCTCTACCAGATCATGTTGATGGTGAACACAGTGCGGTAGGATGAAAATGCCTATTGTCAATCACAGGGATTTTTAATGTAGTGAAGGATTCCCCCTCTTTGAACAGCATTATTGCGAATGTTGTCTATGCAGTTTATATAATACTTTTGGCAAGTTCCACCCATTAAACCCATGGCAGACCACTGGGATCTCCATCATCTCAATCGTCTCTCCAGCATGACATCACCTCGACTTTCTGCAGTACAAATTATCACAGCTCTGTCAGGAACAACATTTTACATGTTTGATTTTGGTGACCATTCGACAGTGCCATGGAAACTTGCCATCTACAATGTGTCAATAGTGATGTCAATTTGTCAGATGGACAAGAGCCTTCAGGAGAAAGAAATTGCCCTGAAACTACTGGAAACTGGCATCCCATTCCAAACTTTGTGGTTGGCATATGATGTCCAAGGGTTTCCTCAGGAAAGGCCAATGCCTGTATCTATCCCTCTTCGCATTGCAATGGCACAGTTCTCAGCCATAGACTTCGAGTTCTATCAATACCAGTCAGCTGCTCTCCTCAAGCAACACCATGCCTGAGCCGCCTTATTGTGCGGAGGTTTCCTGCAACATATTTCAAAGGAAACACTTAGTTTCAGTAGTGCACTGGAGGGCCTGACTGCTTGCTACCCTGAAAGTTGGCCCATGTTCTCTGTATTTGATCAAGGGGGAACAAAATATGTTGATGATGAGTTGACAACAGACAAAGAGAATCTCCTGTGTGGTCTCTACATGGTGTTTACAGGTAAGTGGAAATTGTTTGGATTTGAGATGTCCTTTTTCATGTAATTTGTACAGGGCATGGTGAACAAATGTCAAAGATGTCTTGGTTACCATTGGCCTCAACTTGGGAGGGATGTGGATTGTGTCAGAATCATTGGACTGCCCAAGATGAGGACTTCTACATCAAGAGAGTTGTGGGCATCAAAAGTGGAGAAACTTCCTATGGCCCATTACCCCTAAATAAGTGGCATGACAGAGTGCGTGGGTACAAGGAAGTTCAACAGGCTAAAGCACAGCTAGAGAGCTGGTCCAAGGCTGGGCTCCACATGCATATTGATAGTTCACATTAGCTACAGTGGGTCAAAAAACTGTCCCAATGTTTTCACCATTTGGAAAGATCAGTCAACAGTGGATCAAGGAGATTATGTAACTACTTGGAAAAATAGTTAATAGTAGTATACCATATTGGGATTCCGAATCCGTTCAAATCACGTGATTCGTCCGAGAAGTAATGGATTAACTAATTATTTAAGATATTCACTCATTGGGACAGTTTTTTGACCCTCTGTCATCTACCTAATTAATACTTTGTATGGCCTCCTTTTGCCCTAATAACTGCCCTGAGCCTTCTGGGCATGCTTTCTATGAGTCTTTGACACCTTTCTGCAGGAATTCTGTTCCACTCCACCACCAACCTGTCCCATAATTCATGTACTCCCCCAGGTGGTTTGTCATATCCCTGTAACTGGTTCTTCAAGTGTGTCCAGAGGTGTTCAATGGGATTGAGGTCAGGTGATTGTGCAGGCCATGGTAGAACTTGGATATTGTTCTCTTCAAACCAATTTGTTGCCTTTTTAGACCTGTGTTTTGGGTCATTATCCTGCTGGAATATCCTTTCCTCCTCCATCTCCAAACTTTCAAAGCTCTCCACCACCCCACACTCCAAAATCTCACAGTACTGCTCTGCATCCATGATCCCCTCAGCCTCCACTAGCTTTCCAACTCCATTCCACCCCATAGCCCCCCATACCATAAGGTTACCACCACCTCCATGCTTGACAGTAGGGATAGTAGTCCTATCTGAGAGTTCTTCCCCTCTTTCCTTCCAAGTATATGTCTTTCCATCTGACCCAATCCTGTTGATTTTGGTTTCATTTGTCCATAATACTCTTTTCCAATCCTCCACTGTCCAATCCTTGTGCTTGTGGGCAAATTTGAGACAAGCAATCTGGTGTTGCTTCTTCAGCAGAGGTCGTTTAGTCTTCACAACAGAGCAAAAATTGTTCTTCTTGAGCATATTTTGGATTGTTTGTGGTGTGACAGAGGTAGGGAGTATAGGGTTAATGAATTGGGTAGCTTGAACAGCATTGTCCAGCTTCCTAGTGGTGATTTGGCAAATAATTGATTGTTTGTCCCGGAGAGAAAGCAAAGAAGGTTGTCCCCCTTTGTTGTTTTCCTTGTATAAATCAACATCTTTCTTGGTTCTTCCAACAGTACTCTTGCCTAGACCAATTTTGGACTGAATCTGATGCAGAGAATAGCCATCCTGAAGAAGAGAAACAACTTGGGAGTACTGGGTAGAAGATGTAGCTTTCATGATGTGGTGGTAAGAAGGAAGGATGGTTGAAGTGATCTCAACATGACCATGTGATGTATAAAAGGTCACATGACAATGTTTACTATTCCCACGCTCGATTTGGTGCTGATCTGGGCTCTCAAAAACCAGATATTAAGAAAATGACAGAGGGTCAAAAAACTGTCCCAATGAGTGAATATCTTAAATATTTAATTGATCCATTATCTCTCGGACGAATCACGTGGTTTAAACGGATTCGGAATTCCAATATGGTATACTACTATCGACTATTTTTCCAAGTAGTTACATAATCTCCTTGGTCCACTGTTGACTGATCTTTCCAAATGGTAAAAACATTGGGACAGTTTTTTGACCCACTGTCCTTTGTCCTTCTCTGATGCTTGTTTTCATATCTACAACTGTCTGATAATATATTTGCCTCATTCGATGAATAGTGAAATGTGAATTGAGTTGGATAAGCATCTATCTTCTGCAGAGCTTCAAATAAAAAGCTGGGAGGGGACATGCCTTCATGTGTAGCCTCATGTGCACTTCCCCTCACTCTTGTCTCAATCATTCTTGATGCACCTCAGGATACTTAAGCATTGTCCTCAACACTTCCAGTAGCACAATGCCCTCTGGTTAGTATAGTTACCTCTCATTGTTTCCATAGTCACTCAACTTTCCTTCATGGCATATTCTATGTTTCCTAGATAGCTATCTTGGATTTGTATAAACTTCAGGTGCTCAAGCAACTCACTAGCCAGTAGACCCTTCCACCCTCCTTCCCTTGCTCTCTCCTCACACTGTCCTTACTCTGTTCCTCTTTCGTTACACCTCCCAATGGACTCAGCCCGAGTGGTCATTTTGTCAGCCATGCCCCCCCCCCATCATTTTGTTGATGCCTTTGCTGATCATCCTTCAACACAAATCAGGAAAAGGTTGTTAAGGAGGATGGCTTGTATTGTATGGGTGAGCAAACATATGTTGAAGTGCTATGAAGTGGAATGAGAAGGGAAGAAGGGGGAGAGGCACAACACACAAAGGGTGGTCTAAACACCCATCTTAGGCTCCAACAACACAGGTATCAACCATCATTATTTCAAAGGTGCTATGATGACCTGTAAATAGTCCTCATGTAGAAGCAGCTGAACATCCTCTCTGACAAGGAATCCTGGTGTGTATTCATGAAAGGGGCAGGAATGTCCTTGGCGATATGACCTACTTATTAGTTGGAATGGCTTTAAGAAGCATGCTGCCAGCTCACCTGCACCTTCCCCTGTGGTACAAAGGCTTGTCGTATTGGCTTTAGGTATAGGTCACCATTTGACTCCAAGTTAAATGTCATTTCTGCAGTCAGGATTCCAATCTTTGGCTGCTTGGAATAGCTGAACCAAGACTGAAGCCCCTGCTGGTTCTGTCATCTCCTCCCTTCATTATTGAAAATCAGAGATCTAGACAAGACAGCATAAAAAAACAAACAACATTGGAGCTTTCAGGATATCTTCTGTGAGCTGATCTAAGGGGTTGCCAGTACTGTTCTCTTCAGAACTTCATCAATTAAAACAGATCTAGTGCACTTTACATTGTATTACTCACTGACAAGTTTGGTTTAGAAGTGGCTCTACTTCCATCACAATATCCGGAGTAAAGATAGTGGCATAGGGTAACCAGGCCTAACTGGTATATGTCCACTGCCTGCTTCTCATTTCTGGAGCCTCTGGCAAGCATACTGCATTATATTAACCCCTGGCAAACTCAAAAGAAACATATGTCATACCACTTGAAGTGCGTTGATATAATCTGATTTTATTGTCCAGTTATGTGTCCTCTTTGCCAAGGATGAGACTGTGAGCTAAAGCCTATTGCACAGCCCCTCTAGCACTAGTTTGGTACACTGGTGTAGAGTGGACCCACTAACAGGACCATTCTGGAGGGAGGCTTGGATCTTGTCAATCATAGCCATTGTCATAGATCGGAGAAAGGATATTGGGGGACTGTTGCGACAGGATGGGACTTTTAACCAAAGGAAGAACAATAATTGTTGTTATGCAAACCAGGATGTTATTACAATACAAAAGTACAAAGTGATACAAATCATTGAAGGGAAGCATATCCAACTCCAATAATAAGGGCAAGGTGTGATTGATGGAACAACCACTGGCTCATCTTCTTGACTTCATAAAATTGACATTACAACTTTGGGGTGAGTAAGGAAGAGATTGAAGGAAACTTCAAGGGAAAAGAGGGAGCGACCTGAATGAGGAAGATAGAATACAGGTTATGCTGTTGCCCAGGTGGCCTTACTGCAGCACAACATCCTCATTACTAGGAGCTCAGGTATCTAAGGACAGGTACCTAATGAAAGTGTGCTAAGGGTGGGATTCCACATGCAGCAGAATTCTGCTCCTTACAGTAAATCATTCTGAGGGTCTATCCAGGCTTGCATTAGCACAGGTGGTTCCTGAGAGAAGCACAGTAGTCCAGGTAAGCTCAGCTGAGAACAAAGAGGAGCTTACCACTGGAGTTCTTTTGTTGCCTACTGAGGTCAAGTTTAATCAGTACTTTAGTCACCCAGCTGTTTTCAAAGTGGATGAGTATTGGATATTCAATGGCCATCTAGCAAAAGAGTTGAGCTCAATATCCAGGTTCAGCATAGTGGATATCAACAGTTTGTATAGTTTTCTAGGGCGGTCAGTATATTTGAGGTGGCAGGCCAAGGAACATTCTCACCATAATTTCTTGATGCTGTTCTTTAGCAATGCATGCCTTATGGAAGAGAGCTGGTATGGACTTGGGGGCTGTTTGGGGTTTTGGAACAGTTTCTGTGGGTGCTTCCAGGCTGGAAATTACTGTTGAGAGGTATTTACACTGCAAGGTAGTTGGTGGTGGGGTGAGCATACACTCCAGGGGAAATTGACATCAAAGAGTTGAAGGGGGAAAGCAGTGTTGGGTGCAGTACATAGTCTAGATTGGTGCCATGGTAGAAGTCAGAATGGGCCCACTATGTCATTTATATTATAGGAGTCTTTATTCTAGCTGATTGCTATCCACTGCACACAAATAGAGGTTTACCTGCAAGGCATCTCTGAGCAGGTAATGAAGGTAACAAAAAGGAGGAGCAGGTGTCGGCTTACGTATGAAAAAAGACAATCTGTTATCACATAGTCAACCTACATTGTATCGAGTGAGTGGGGCCAGCGAATGCATACACTGTATCGAGTGAATGGGAGCCAGCGGGCCCGCTGGCTCTGCTACCTCACCATAAATCTTCATGCCCAGGTCTTATCCCACGGTCAAAGAGGTCCTAAGAGGTCAGGATCACAGGTACTAGAAATTCCAGGTTAGGGAGTGGAAAGCGGCAATCTGGGAGGGGTGGGCTGGCACAACCTAGATATAACCGTCCTTCCATATTAGAATGTATGTGGCAAAGTGATGAGTATGATACATTCGCGAATGCCGGAAATATTGACAAATCAAATGCCAGATATGATACATGTGCCAGACAATGGGGTGGCAAACAGTAGCATGGGTACTACAATGGTCCATATGATGGCACACCACCAGCCTGTCATATCCATGCCAAACCCAGAGCTTAACCATTATACTTCGGCTTCTCGACTCCATGTATGTTCCACACAACAACCCTCTGCCCTCTGACTTGGCCCCAACTCACTCCGACCGCAACCCACTGCCCTGATCATGCGACCACCTCCACACGTGCCATGGTCACCTGACCCTCGCTGTCTCTATTTCCCAGTCTCCATTTCCCATCCGTAGCCAAGATACGTTACCAGTCTCCATACCTGTACCGGTCTCCATTTCGTTTGTAATCCATTTGTAACCATATGGGTCTCCAGCTTCGCTCCGTCCATAGTCAGTACGAGTCATAGTTCATAGGACCAGAAGTATATATACTGTAGGTACTTGGCTTGTACTCCTCAGTCTGATAATTGAATCGAGCAGCGGACCAGCTCCCTGTTCCCTATCCTCTCCTCTCTTCTGCCTCGCTCCACTTCGGCTCCGACTTCCTGAAATACTGGACTAGGACAGTAGGAGGGCACAGCACATAAGCTGAGGCCGCAAGTCCAACCCCCCACCCGACATACTCCGCCTCAGTTCTGAAGTCTACATACTGACTTCGCTCTGTCCCCCGGTTACCTTATATCAAGGATACCACCCCAACCCTCCGCTTCGGTCCCGATCCGCACCGGCTCTAACAGTATTATCAGACTCAAACTCCTCCTGTCCACCACACTCTGAATCTTTCTAACCATGGTCTCTCGAACAGTTACCCAGTACTTGCACTCTGGTAACTCCAGCCGCTCACCGTAGCAAACGCATCATTCGACAATCTCCTTCTGAGGAATTGCAACCCGACCCCCCGAGGGCTTCTCGCTCTCGCCGACAACCGGTCACACCCTCGACTCCAGACCGGTTTTCTGAAGATATACAACCCTCACTATTCCAGACCCCCAATGGCCCCGACGAAGGCCCCAACCCCAATCCTGATCCCAGCGACCCTGGTGATCCCGATGACTACCCTGACAATGGGGATAGGCCCCCAGGGCAATGACGAACCATCAGACAACGGCGACAACAACAACAACATCCCACCTGGCAACACCCAAGATGACCATGATAGACTCATACTCTGAGTTTTCCAATGCATAGCCGATCAAATGGACGGCCGTGGGAACTCTCAAGCCCCACAGCCTCCTCGATCTCCTCGTACCAAAGCTTGCGAACCTGACATCTTTACAGGTTCCGACCCTGCCAAACTCAAACCCTTCCTCTTCCAATGCCGACTCTATTTCCGTACTAACCCGGCCCAGTTCGCTATCCCCGCCACCAAGGTCAACTTTGCGTTGACATACCTCACAGGCATGGCACAGCAACACTTCGAAATCAGCCTTGACGAGGCCGACAACCATGGAATAATACACGACTGGATTGAGGACTGGGACCAGTTCACCCTGGAACTGCAGACCAATTTCAGTCCCACAGGATCTGACCAGAGAAGCTGCTGAGCAGCTTGACTCCCTCCGAATGCGCTACGATGAGAAGATCGCCTGTCTACAACGTCAATTTCCTCCGTCTAGCTGGCCAACTCCGCTGGGGTGACAAAGTATTCTGTCACCGCTACTACAAAGGCCTCCCCAACCGCATCCAGGACATCCTGTCCAATCGGCCCGATGGCAAACCCGACACCTTCATCGAAATGCGGGCAGCAGCGATGAAGATCGACGCCTGCTATTGGGAATGCCAACACGAGAAGGCCCACACCAAAGCCGCTTCGGACCCGACCGCCTCTAGGAAACCTGGAGGCAATCCATCCCCATCCACCTCGTCCAACACCCAACCTGCCGCCAAGCCTGCCAACAGTAACAACAAAGGCAGCACCCCCAACAACAACTTCAAGGGCAATCCGCCCAACCCATCCACCGGTCAGGAGTCGGCCCCGCCCAAGTCCGACCTTACTAGTCAACTTGGTAAGGACGGTAAATTAACCCCAAGGAACGTCAACGACATTTCGACAATAACCTCTGCCTTGTCTGCGCAGATCCCAATCACAGGGCTGCCAACTGCGACAAGAAGAAATTCCCTGATGCCAAGGCTAAAGGCCAACAGGCTCAGCTCCCTGAGACAGACGTGCCGACTCTCCCAAGCTCGGAAAAATAGTCGGCGGTCCTCAGGCCTCTGCACAGACTGAGGATCGCATTGAACTCTGCTGTGCTCCAGAGAGTTTCCATCTCAATGCGTCCGCTCTTTCCGACCCAAACTCTTTTCACATTACATTAACTTCTCCTTTAGTAACTTCTGTATCTTCTGTTTTCACTCCTGTACTCTCCGTTTCGGACCCTGCTTTCTACAACGGACAATGTAGTTAGTTCTGATTTTTTGTCTTTTCCTCCTTTCAAAGCTCTTGTTGATAGTGGTTCTACTCACTGTTTTGTGGACTCATCTTTTGTTTGTTCTCATAGTATTCCAACCTCGTCCATTCTGGCTATTGAACTTCGGTTATTTGACGGAACCTCAAATGCCTACATTACAGAGCTTGCACAACTGCCTGTATCTTTCCCCTCCGGTGAATCTATTATCTTGGACACTTATGTCACCTGGCTCAACTCTTCCTGTTCTGTGGTCTTAGGACACAACTGCCTCACCCGCTACAATCCGTTGATTGACTGGGCTTTGGGCAGTATCACTTTCCGGCCATCCCTACTCGAGAATCCTGCTTCCGTCTCTACCTGCATCGCACCCGCATCGGCCCCGCTTATGGCCACCCCTGACACTCCTGACCTAGGTTCACCACCCCTGTCTGGGACCTCGTCCCAATCTGTCCCCCTTGTGAAACTGCACATCTCCCTGATAAACGCCCCTGCCTTTATCCGCACTGCCAAGCTCCCTGGCTCCCAACAATTCCGAATCAACCTCTCCGCCACCTCTGCATTGGCCGCATCTTCTTCTGTCTCTGAAGACCCGACTGACCTCTCATCCATCCCCGAGGAATACCACAAGTTCGCCGATGTTTTCAGTAAATTGCATGCTGACACACTCGCTCCACACCGCCCTTACGACCTCCAGATTAACCTAGAGGACGGTGATACGCCAATTTCACGCCTATACATGAATTCCGTACTCCGGAACGATTCTCTACATAGAATCATTGGCTATATCATTAAAGAACTCTATAGAGGATTGGTACTATGTCCCGTAGTAGCCAGTTCGACCGAATTGAGGATATTCGAGCCTTGGAAGTGTTCAAACCAGTTCATTATCACTAAGCTTAGTGAACCAAACTGTCGGAACGCTTTCCAGAGGGATTCAGGACTCTACATAGTCTATCGAGTATACTCCGGTCGCATCAAGGGACCTTACAAGCAGTTTTCTGATGAACCCGGAGGCGTTTGAATATAAAGAATGTACCTAGCGGCTGTCGCAGGAGTATTACGTCGAAAGCGAGCCCAATAATGATGACCGGACCACGGAACGGAACGTTCAACGTTCGGGAGGCGACACCCGATGCCCAAAACCCTAGAAATATCAAAGACTCCTAATTAACAAGTGCTTTGTGGGTCCCGGCACCTCGGCCTATTGCTTAACTGAGATTAATTACAACGGATCAAGGGACTGTCCATCCGCTATACATTCCGATCATAATTGATCCAGAGTCTTAACGCGCTCGCGTGGACGCAGAATAATGCAGATGAGCACGAAACACGTCTGGCTGGATTGCCATTCGTTAATCAGAGAAAAACCCATAACCCAGGGCAAGGTAGAAATGCTGCCGAACCTTCCAAAATGTTCTACAGTGCCTGTAACAATTAAGCTTATTGTTTTCTATTTCATATTTACTATCTCTCGTATGTATCTAAACAATATAAATACGGTCGCACTTGTTCATGGAGAAGCAAGAGGTCTCACCCCTGCTTCCACACGCAAGTCTGCGAGCCGTGATCAAGAACGGTTTCAGAGGGCTATTTAGTGTGCGTCGTTAAGTGTGAATTCTTCGGTCGTCGACCAACCCAGAGACAGAGACAGAGACCAGAGTTCAGAGTTTAGAGTTCCAGAGTGCTAGAGACAGAGACAGAGACAGAGACCAGAGACCAGAGACTAGAGACCCCGCGCTTTGAATTGACAGGGATTGTCCTTTCATTGTTGCACCGTACGGCTAAGATAACTGCAACGGCTGTTCGTTAACCTCTAAAACACTACTCTCTTGAATTTCGCTGTCAGAACGCACCCCCAGAACACCCTAAAAGACGAAACTGTTCCTTATCTATCTCATTCCACTTGTATTAGCTTAAGCTTATCGAATTTCGGCTAAGCTTAGTGAAAACAAGCCCACTATCCATATTAAAACATATGAACGTTTCTACCTTTTCATCTGGAGCCCACCGCGAGGGGGGTTTTCAGTTGAATTTCACGAGACAAACACCAAAAGACTTGGACACTGGCCCGCCTTTCACCTGCGAAGCAGAAAAAGGTTCAAGCAAAGACCGTAAAGTCACCCAAAATGTCCTTCGAGAGCAGTCTCAGGAAGGTCGACCCACCAAAACAGAGAACTACTCGGAACTCCAATCGTCCAGAAGGTTCTGAAGGCCTCATCGCCGCTAGTACCTCTCGAAAGCGAAAAGATCCCGTTAGCGCTTTAGCTGCGAACACAGCGAGTGGTTCAGCAGTTGCAGTATTGAGAGAAGCCGTACCGCCAATCTCTACTGCTCCCAGAATTACTATAAGGCTTCCAGCCTCAGCTCGCAACATAGCGCATATTCTGCACACCAAAAACCAGGACGGTCAGACCGTTCCTACGCTAAGCTTAGCGTTACCAAACCAAAACTCGTTTCATACGAACCCTTTTGGTGCCTCCACGGTACCACAGATATCACAGTCAACTCCGACTGTACAGACAAACCAAACTACGCCGTCGACGACGACTACAGCTAGAAAAATGGGACACGAGCGTATGCCAATTCCCTTTAGCAATAATGCTCCCAGGTGGGATGCATCAAAACCACAGACATTGAGAAATTATCTCTGGACGCTGGAACGTCTCTTCACGATAACGAAGACGACGGATGAGACAGAAAGAATAAATTGGGTGGTGTCATATGTGGACCAGGATATCCGTGAAGAGTGGATGAGTTTTGCGGAGTTCTTAGCAGGAAGCTGGACAGGCTTCGTAGAGAGATTAAAGAAAGAGTATCCCGAGACTGTGGCAGCCGAGCAGGGCTCAGTGCGACGCTTGAGGGAACTCTGCACAGAGAGTAGAGGCATTGCGATGAATGAGGAGCATAAAGTCTTGGACTTTAAAAGGCGATTCATTCTCGAAGCAGAGAAGTGTCTAAAGTCGCCGGCGGTAGTCTCGAACCGAGAGCTAGTCGAGTTATTTACGAGCGCACTGGACTCGGTGTTCCAGGATGTGCTCAATGCGAGATTAGCGATCACCAGGGCGCGTAGAACCGCAAGTGATGGGTCGGCACTGACTGTGAAGGATTTACGCGAAGAGGACCCCTATGATTGGAGGATTGTCGTGGATAAAGCTGTCGAAATTTCGATTGGCAAAACACTTATGCGATCCCTTCATCAGGATTTGAGGCCGGTAAACTTGGCATCGATGAGCCATCCACCTGCGACGTCCGGAACAGGGACTTATGACCCGGTGGTAAAGCGAGAACTGCAAAGCTTAAAGCAGAAATTTCAGGATGAAGTCTCGCAGATGGCAGGTGGCCTCGCTGAGCTTAAGGACCTCATGAATATCCAGGGGCATACCTTAAAAACATATTTAGAGAGCTCGGCGAAAGACGGACATAATCATGCCGGTTATAATCACGCCCAGAGGAATACCGGAAGTGGGCCGGCAGGGTCGCTTTCCGATCGCAAGTGTTTCTACTGCTGGTTATTAGGGCATAGTTGGTTATTCTGCCTGGACATGGAGGCGGATAAACAAGCCGGCCGAATTAGAGTCGAAGGGAACAAAATATATATGGGAGACGGCTCGAGTATCCCTCGAGGAGAAGGGCCTATTAAAGAGAAAGTGGCAAAGTACTATGCAACAAAGGGACAACTCTTCGTTCAGATACCAGAACTGCCGGAGGTTGAGCCTGAGTTACCGCAAATACCAACGTCAGCAGTGTTTGCACAGAGAGCGTTCCCGAGGTCAGAAAACCAAAGGTCGCCAGCGGAAGAAGAAATCCGCCGTCTGAAGCAGCGCATGGAAATGTTGGAGACAGCTGCCATCCACGCTGGGAGTACCCCAAAGGTTAAGCTTATGACAAGAAAGGATGATAACGTCGAGATACAGTCTTTGGCCGAGCAATTGGCCCAGATACAGGCTAAGCTTAGTGGTCTGACGGATGGTACGCCCTCGGCAAGCCAGTATTTGGACACCAGGAGTGGCGCGAAGACTTGGAACTCGGAGTCGGGTTTCTAAAGGGTTCGAGGAAGGAGCCGGCTCTGAAGAAGAAGGTCGCCTTCGCCAGAGGACAGACTCCTGAGGACGCGTCGGATTCCGAGCGATCAGAAGAATCAGAAAATGAGGAAATAGGGCAGACAACGGAGGAACCAGTGTGTGCCGCAGCAGGGGAATTACCATATAGAAATGTGAAACCACTGCGCCCGGTCGTTGAGGTGCCACCGTTGCCTGTCAGAAGGATGGAACCATCTAAGAAGGAGCCTGCGTATAAGCACCAGGCCCCTATAGAGAGGAGTGTCGATGTGGAGGAAGTACTCAGCAGGGTATTGAAGCGAGAAGCCTCAGTATCGCATGGAGAACTCTTGGCATTGTCACCGATATACAGGAACGCTTATAGGGAGCGTATTATGAGAAAACGGGTACCCACGAGTCAAAGCTTAATAGCAGGAGTAGGGCCCTGGGACGATGATACAGAAGATATAGAGATTAATAGTGGGCCAGTACAAGTCATGATAACGGAGCTAGCAGACGGCACTCGGAAGTATGATACAGTGCTCCGAGAAGGCTTGGCAACCCAAGCCTGGGTAGCGCAGGATCCAATCATGCAGTACTTGGAGTCACTTCCTCAAAGAGACAGGGGACGGCAAGTGTTTATTGCGAAAGAATGCGAGCCGTTGAGAGTAGTGCCAACTCTGATAAATGGGATTCGGCAGGAAGAGGCCTTGCTAGATAGCGGGTCACAGATCGTCTCCATGAGTCAGGAAGCGGCGATTGCATGTCAAGTTTCTTGGGATCCAGATACTACGATAAATTTGCAGAGTGTGAATGGGCAGGTTGAAAAGACTTGTGGACTGGCAAAGAACGTAGGCTTTACCTGCGGGGGAGTCACAATCTATTTGCAAGTTCACATCGTTCGTAACCCCGCGTATCGAGTACTCTTGGGACGACCCTTTGATGTAATGACGGCTAGCGAAGTCAGGAATAGCACCAGTGGCGAGCAAACCTTGGTTATTACGGACCCAAATACCAGAGAACGGGCTGTGTTACCAACTTATGCTCGAGGAGAGTGTAATCCTCCTAAGCTTAGGGAAAACAGTCAAAATTTTCAAGAAACCTCGATGAGTTGACTGAGGGACAAGGAGAGGTGGCTTGTATAATAGACTATGATGATGAGAAGGTCGCTTTAAAAGTGAGGCCAGTGTTAGGTGATTTACCGGAGAAATTCAGGATAAAACGAGAAATAAAAGGGGATCCGCTGGCAGAAATGCCTAAGCTTAGCATGCATCCTCCAGAGTTTGTCCCGACAGGCAGATATACGGAGGAGCACAAGCTTAAGCTGGATGAAGCCCATGCAGGGGATTTCTTGTGGCCAGAAGAAAGAAAGCTGATGCACCAAGTCATGATGCTTCAAGAAAGGGCATTCGCATGGACAGATGAGGAGAGGGGATGTTTTAGGGAAGACTTCTTCCCGCCGATCGAGATACCGACGGTAGAACATACTCCGTGGGTGGAGAAGCCCATTCCGATTCCACCAGCGATCTATGATGAAGTCTGTGCCATTATAAAGAGAAAGATTAGTGCTGGTGTATACGAGCCGTCGAACTCATCCTATAGATCCCGATGGTTCTGTGTGGTGAAGAAAGATGGGAAAAGTTTGAGACTGATACACAGCTTGGAGCCGCTGAACAGAGTGACGATAGCGCATTCAGGACTGCCGCCAGCAACGGAAGATTTGGCGATGCACTTCGCAGGCAGAGCTTGCGGAGGCATTCTGGATCTATATGTTGGCTATGACGAGCGACTGTTAGCTGAGTCGTCTCGGGACTTAACAACGTTCCAGATGCCTTTTGGAGCGCTACGCTTAGTGACATTACCCATGGGATGGACCGACTCAGTGCCTATATTCCATGAGGATGTAACAGCGATCCTAGCCAGTGAGATACCAGAATACACAATGCCGTACATAGATGATGTACCTATCAGAGGGCCGAAAACTAGATATGAGTTGCCAGATGGCACGGAAGAGACGTTGAAAGAGAACCCAGGGATCCAAAGATTTGTATGGGAACACATGCAGACCGTCAATAGGATTCTACAGAGGATGAAATACGTAGGAGGGACCTTCTCTGGGCCCAAGACGACTATCTGCGCTGATGAAATCACCGTGGTGGGTTTTGAATGCTCATATAAAGGACGGTTGCCTGCTACAGACACCATTGGGAAGATACTAAGATGGGGGGATTGCGAGAATGTCTCCGAGCTAAGGGGTTTTCTAGGAACAGCTACGCGCTGCAGGAATCATATCCCAAAGTTCATAGCCATAGCGGCACCTCTGTACGAAAATCTTAAAAAAGGGCAAGAGTTTGAGTGGGGAGAAAACGAACGGAAAGCGCAGCAGGAGCTGAAAGATGCGATTCAGCGCTGTTTCCCGACCAGGAACCCCAAATTTCCGAGTAAACAACCCATAGTAGTAGCCGTGGATACCTCATGGAGGGCGGTGGGATACTACATATATCAGAGAGATGGAGAAGACGCTAAGCTTATACATTATGTGAAGTTTGGGTCAATATTATTGGATGAAAGACAGCAGAGATACTCTCAGCCCAAGCGAGAGCTATGCGGCTTAAGAATGGTGCTGGAACAAGAGAAATATTTACTGTGGGGATCAAGAAACTTAGTGGTGGAGACGGATGCGAAGTTTCTCTTTGGGATGTTAAACAACCCAGGGAAGCTCCCGAACGCCACAGTAAACCGCTGGGTGGACTTCATTAGGTCGTTCCACTTCATGCTAGTACACAAAGAAGGGAAGAACTTTGGACCGGACGGACTGTCCAGGCGACGCTACTATCCCGGTGATGAGACAGCCCGTCGCTTCGACGATGGATCCGAGGATGAAGGAGAGGAGTTCGAACTGATCAAAGAAGATCCAGGGGCCGCAGATCCTTTACCCTTGGAAGCCTTCTGCGATGAGATCGACAGTCGCTCTGGCTTCAACCAGGGTCTGGCGCGTGATGTGTATGATTTTGAGTATGAGCTGGATCAAGCCCGGGAAGAGTACTTGGATGAACAACAGGCTAAGCTTAGGGTTATAGAAGACCCAGCCTGTCCAGAAAACCATCGACAAGTACTAAGCTTAATGACGGATGTCAGGCTAGTGCCAGGTTTCGAAGAGGAAAAGTCGGCCGAGATAGAGGAAACATATGATGAGTCGCGCAGGACAGATACAGCGCGAATACAAGATGAAAGGATACCCAAAGTCAGGGAATACCTGAAAACAGGGGGCAGTAGCGCAGCTGAAGGCTTGGATGAGCCAGATCTGCGTAAGCTTAAGCATATGGTAGAGCATTTCTTCTTGGATAAAGAGGGGAGGCTGTATAGGACGAGTCCTAGCGGTCAGCATCAGCTAGTAGTGGATAAGGAGCAACGTATGTATATGTTGCAAGCCAGCCACGACTTCCTAGGACACAGAGGAATATACGCAACCACTAAGCTTATAACGCAGAGGTTCTGGTGGCCGGAAGTTGAAGGAGACGTAGCTTGGTATGTGCAATCGTGCCATCTATGCCAGCAACGGCAAAAGGTGATCATCGAGACGCCGCCAATAGTAACGCCCACGCCGTCGATATTCCAAGTGCTACATGTGGACACACTACATATGACGCCAAGTTCTAATGGGTGTAGTTATATTGTGCATGGAAGGTGTGGACTGTCATCTTGGATGGAGGCAAAAGCGTTGAGAAAAGAGAACGCCAGTTTGATCGCGCAGTGGTTATTCGAAGATATCATTTGCCGATGGGGCTGTATAGTGAAGATTGTCACGGACAACGGTTCTCCGTTTAAGAAAGCTGTTCGATGGCTGGGAGAAAAATATGGGATAAAGGGAGTAACGATATCTCCTTACAATTCCAAAGCGAACGGGATTATTGAGCGACCCCACTGGGATGTGCGACAAATGTTGTACAAAGCTACAGATGGAGACGTCAAAAAGTGGTATTGGCGCCTACCGCACGTTATGTGGGCAGATCGGATCACCATTAGAAAAGGAATGGGGTGTTCCCCGTACTTTTTGGTAACCGGAGTGCACCCGACGCTACCTTTGGATGTCAAAGAGGCCACTTGGCTGGTGCAGCTACCGAATAAGTACTTGACCACGGCCGAGTTGATAGGATATCGAGCTCAGGCTTTGGCAAAACATGTTCGGCATGTTGAGGAGATGCGTCAGCGTGTTTCAGACACTAAGCTTAGCAAGGCTTGGGAAATGGAACGGCAAGCAGCGCATAAGATAAAAGACTATCGCTTCGGCGCGGGAGATTTAGTATTAGTGAGAAATACGGCTATAGAGAGCTCAGCAGACAGGAAGATGAAACCCAGGTATCTAGGACCCATGGTGGTCATATCTAGATCAAAGGGAGGATCTTATATCCTGGCAGAGTTGGACGGTTCGGTATGGCAGAATAAAGTGGCAGCGTTCAGAGTAATTCCCTACTTAGCCAGGAAACATATACCGTTGCCGCCGGAATTACAAGAGTTGATAGATCTGTCGCCAGAGGGACTGAAGACCCTGGAGGAGACTACTGAGGATGAGCCTAGTGACAGATGGGAGCCGGAAGAGTTGGAAGGATAGAAAAAAAACCTGATATTGTGGACAGAACTATCTACTTATCAACGGAAAACTATCCTAGGGACTGTAAAAGCGTTAAGCTTAAGTGGGGAGGGGCTTGTCCAAGTCGGAGAGGTTGCGCAAAAGACTTTTGAGACGGATGCGCTCTTGAATGAGGAATTGGAACCTCTTTAAGTTAGCTTCGAGCGAGGGAATAGCCTCGATGAAGTCCCGGCTGAGCGAATTGAGGTCGCATTTGACAGACCGAGCGTCGTCACTGCAAGATTCAGACTCGTACTCGTTGCGAGAGTGAGACAGGAGGTTTTGGAGTTCCTGGAGCAAACGAGCTGCCCGGGAAAAGTGTCAGAACCGCTAAGCTTAACAAACAGAAGTGAGAAATTGCCCACCGGATAAGCCTGCGAAGGTGCGCTCATCAGAAGCAGACTCGGTACGGGCGCGTTTGGCAGTATTGGCGCTGGCTTTGGCTAGAACCTGTTCAGCCCGGACATAACAGCAGTGTTTAGTGTTCATATTGGGAACTTGACAATAGGGAAGAAGACGGACAGAGCCTTTAGACGATGAGGACTTTTTGACAGTCTCCTAGAGAGAGAGGAAGTCAGAATCAGTGGTTGGGGGGAGTGGAGCTGGCGCACCACGTCGGAGGTAGACAAACGACACTTGCAATAAGGCGGAACTACACAAACCTCTTCGACAATAGCTTGAGAGACCTCCTCGTCGACCATCATGTCCTGAAGGCGAGTGATGATCTCAGCCAATGTAATAGGTTGAGAAGCAGCTAGATTACCGTGTCAGCACCAGTTGCTCGGGAGTTGGAGGCACTATTCATACTCTCCGCAGGCTCGGTATCGGTGTCGACCACAACAGCAGCAGAGATAGGGGCCTTGCGACCCTTGCGAGGCTAAGCTTATGCATGAGAAGACGATTTGAAGCCAAAAGAACGCTAAGCTTACGCGTTTGGGGACAGCAGAGCCTTCGGCAACGTTGGAGGAAGTAGAGCCAGTCGTGGACGACGGGTTCTGAGCCTCTTTGGTATGGGTTTTGTGGGATTCTTCAGAGCGGACGCGATTAATGCGGCTACAGCATTCAGAGAGTGCCTTATAGATCGCGGGCATCTCATAAGATGAATGGTAGTTGTTTTGGTAAATTTCGTAGAGCTTGCGAATACGGAAGACGTAGTCTTGGTTGACATGAAGCTTGATAGCTTCATTATCCTCCGATAACGCTTCAATATAAGCAGACTAGAAATGATTGAGGAACAGCGAGAGAAGCATGAAAAGAATAGACATACCCCAGGGGCGTCGAATGCGAGGAGAGCCTTCTCGACGAGGGGACGAGCGACTTGACCATTTTGCAGGCGCTGAAGACGACCTTTGGTGTTGCTGATGAGATCGTCGAGCTCGACTTGAAGGTTGGGGATTGAAGAAGCCATTTTCTTACTGAAGAGTGTCTGCTAGAATGAGACGTCGCTCCCTCGCTTTTATAAGAAAAGGCTGTCGGCAGTGATGACGAATCATGACGAGTGGATAAAGAGCACCCTCCACCCTAAGCTTATGACCTGAGAGGCCTAGGAAACCTGTAATCTTGAGTAGCCAGCCTTCGACAGACTAGCTGAACCACAGTTGCCTTATTGGGTAACAGGTCGCCAGGGTCTCGCGGTTATCAGTGTGCACAGGGATTCGGATGGAACGGTGAGGGCACCGATTTCAATTTGGCTAGGGGGAGACGGGCCCCAAGTGGCGCAAATGGCGCGTCAAACCCCGTGTACAGGCTGGTTCGGGTTCGGGCTTGTAAATGAAGCCGGAACGGATGACCGGTTCAGCTACACATGGCGAATCGTGGCGCGCTGAGATGTCAATAAACATAGCAGAAGTATCAGAGAAATATCTGATGAGCGTATAAGCGGCTGGAAGCCTTAGCTTAGCTTGGGATATTCCAGAAGGGCCTTAAGCTTAACTCAGAAAGATACCAAGAGACAAGAATCGTTAAGCGAAATGTAACTATATACAGGACAAGAGGATATATTACATTCAAGAGAGGAAAGGGAAGCAGGCACTAGTTCAAGTCCTCCAAGACAGACTCCGGATCCTGAGTCATCGGGAAAGCGAGGAAGAGGAGCGATTTGAGCTCCTCGAATTCTTCGTATGTCGGGACCCCCGGAAAGTTGTCAGCAAACTCGAAGAACGCCTGGACGTCTTCGAGGGACTCGGCCATACCCATCTCCATGAACGCCACGTCGTTACCGTCCAAGGCCATCCTGGTAGCTTGCATCTCCTGGACGAACTGGTAGATTACACGGCGGTGGTGGAAGGCCGATGCCTCGTAGGCAACACGATTGGCCTCCAGACTGACCAAGCTGGAGGACGCAACACGTGCGAAGGCAGCAAGATCTGGGAAATAAAAAGTGAATAAATGGGAAAAACAGTGAACAGAGAAACTTACGGTATTCACTGGTCAGTGAGGACGTGACCAGGGCGTTCGCAATGCCAGCCGAGACTCGCGGATGGTCTGCGAAGGTACAGGGGTAGTTGTACAGGTCGCAGCTGCGACACTTCTTACCCTTGCCCAGAGGCTCGCACTCCAACTTACGAGCGGCGCAAGTAGTGCACCGAGACCGAGGCGGCACGTACTAGGGAAGGGGCAAAACAGTTAATAAGGAAACACGAGAAAAACTTGGAGAACGTACCGAAAGCTGGCTAGCTGCCAGCAGCCTAGAAAAGTCCTCACAAAAGAGCGGGACTGGGTGCCGGTATCCATGATCCTGGATTATTTCGGCTTCAGAACGTCGGATGCGCGCCCGGGGAGTATATTTCTTTGGGCGCGTGTTAGAGCTTTTCTTCGGTAGGGTTACGCGCGCGCGACGCGACCCTGAAGGTCCGGCTTGGGGAGGCAAGGACTGGGATGTGTCTGGGACCACCGGGCTCGGCAAACGAGAGGGGACGGGGGTTGGAGAAGCTAAGAATGAGTCTTGAAAAACGAACGCCGGCTCCTGGGGAACAGGCGAAGGCTCCAAGAGGAGCTCCAAATCTGGAGAAGGCGAAGCCTCCGCGGGACTTGGGAGAGACTCGACTGAAGCAGAAGCCAAGTGAGGAAGCGAGGGCGTAGGACACCTGGGAGAGGCCAATGCGTTCCGCTCGACCAGGGTAGAGGACCAGTTAAAAATTTTGAAGAGGTCTTCTTGGGAGACCTCTGGGACCGGAGAATGCGATGGCGAATTTGAACTCGCCAGGAACAGAGGCGACGGGGGCGGCGCAGATGACTGTGCACGTTGCTTGCCTTTGAGAGCGGCAGGGATACGAGCTATGAGGCACACTATTAGCAGGAGCGGAGAAATAAGCAGAAAAAGGCTTAAGCTTACGCGTAGAAGTAGCCGAAGAGGCTACAGGAGAGGAGGGGCGGTTTGTTGAAGGGCCCGGCACCTCTGAACCTGACGCAATACCCAGGGGAGGGAGCACCAGCGAGCCTTCACTGTCCAGGGTGCGCAGAGAGACGGCGAGAGGGGGCAGCAACATTGAACTGGACGGAGCCTCTGTGGATAATCCACCAGAGCGCCCGCCGACAGGGATACCTAACAAAAGTTCTGCGGACAATCCAGCAGAACTCTCGTCAGTTGGATTGCACAGTGACGCGATCGAGATGACGTATTGCGGCACAGGAGTGGACAGGGGAGTGGCCGGCCGAGGGGTTGGTTCGCGGGGCGGCGAGTACGGTGGGGGAGGGGTCCTATCCACACCTCCCTGGCGATTTCCGCGAGCTCCTCGTCCCACTCGCCCTCCTCTAGCTCTCCTAACACGTGGTGCTGGTGGTTCCCATTGAGGAAGGAGGTTGCGACGCGCCGGGAGGCGAATAGTGAGACCTAAGGACAAAGAAAGCATAAGGAAAACAACGAGAGCGAGAGAAAAGAGACTTACGTTGCGCAATCGACGAAGAGGGCGCGTCCTGAGAGGCCGGAGGGGCAGTGCTAGGCCCAGCGTAGTCTGAGGACAGTGTGAGGAAAAACAAAGATGATTGTAACACGAACTCTACTCACCAGAGGAGGAGTCCGTGTCTACTTCGTATCGGGCACGTTTGCTGCTGCGCGTGTTTCTGTCCATTGTTGATAGAAGTGGGCATTAAGGAGTGATCTGCGAGCAGGATAAAACGAATAAAGAGTGAGAGGGAGAACGAAAGAGAGGAAACGAGACCTTGGGACATTTAAAAGACCCAATAAAGAGATAAAAATTTAAGCTATAGCAACAAGAAGTTGATCTATACATTTAAACTTGGTGACATGACATCATTTGGAATAAGCTTAGCGAAAGTGCGCTACCCTCGAAGCTGGTGAACGTTCTAGACCATAGAGCACGTCAGAGAGACTCAGATACTGCGAATTTGAAGGAGATAATGACTGAGGACAGTCAGCAATTGGTTAGGGGGAGATGATACGCCGATTTCACGCCTATACATGAATTCCGTACTCCGGAACGATTCTCTACATAGAATCATTGGCTATATCATTAAAGAACTCTATAGAGGATTGGTACTATGTCCCGTAGTAGCCAGTTCGACCGAATTGAGGATATTCGAGCCTTGGAAGTGTTCAAGCCAGTTCATTATCACTAAGCTTAGTGAACCAAACTGTCGGAACGCTTTACAGAGGGATTCAGGACTCTACATAGTCTATCGAGTATACTCCGGTCGCATCAAGGGACCTTACAAGCAGTTTTCTGATGAACCCGGAGGCGTTTGAATATAAAGAATGTACCTAGCGGCTGTCGCAGGAGTATTACGTCGAAAGTGAGCCCAATAATGATGACCGGACCACGGAACGGAACGTTCAACGTTCGGGAGGCGACACCCGATGCCCAAAACCCTAGAAATATCAAAGACTCCTAATTAACGAGTGCTTTGTGGGTCCCGGCACCTCGGCCTATTGCTTAACTGAGATTAATTACAACGGATCAAGGGACTGTCCATCCGCTATACATTCCGATCATAATTGATCTGGAGTCTTAACGCGCTCGCGTGGACGCAGAATAATGCAGACGAGCACGAAACACGTCTGGCTGGATTGCCATTCGTTAATCAGAGAAAAACCCATAACCCAGGGCAAGGTAGAAATGCTGCCGAACCTTCCAAAATGTTCTACAGTGCCTGTAACAATTAAGCTTATTGTTTTCTATTTCATATTTACTATCTCTCGTATGTATCTAAACAATATAAATACGGTCGCACTTGTTCGTGGAGAAGCAAGAGGTCTCACCCCCGCTTCCACACGCAAGTCTGCGAGCCGTGATCAAGAACGGTTTCAGAGGGCTATTTAGTGTGCGTCGTTAAGTGTGAATTCTTCGGTCGTTGACCAACCCAGAGACAGAGACAGAGACCAGAGTTCAGAGTTTAGAGTTCCAGAGTGCTAGAGACAGAGACAGAGACAGAGACCAGAGACCAGAGACTAGAGACCCCGCGCTTTGAATTGACAGGGATTGTCCTTTCATTGTTGCACCGTACGGCTAAGATAACTGCAACGGCTGTTCGTTAACCTCTAAAACACTACTCTCTTGAATTTCGCTGTCAGAACGCACCCCCAGAACACCCTAAAAGACGAAACTGTTCCTTATCTATCTCATTCCACTTGTATTAGCTTAAGCTTATCGAATTTCGGCTAAGCTTAGTGAAAACAAGCCCACTATCCATATTAAAACATACGAACGTTTCTACCTTTTCAACGGCGGTCAACCTCTGGTTGGTACCATTTACTCTCTTTCACAATCAGAGCTTGGAGCTCTACGTGATTTCATTGATGAACATTTGTCTATTGGCTTCATTTGCCCCTCCACTTCTCCTCATAGAGCCCCAGTCCTCTTCGTCAAGAAAAAGGACGGCTCCCTCTGTTTATGTGTTGATTTTAGAGGTCTCAACCATATTACCAAGAAGGATCGCTACCCCCTTCCACTCATCTCTGACCTCTTAGACTCCCCTCGCAAAGCCCGCGTATATACCAAAATCGACCTCCGTCACGCTTACCATCTGGTCCGCGTTGCTGACGGCGACGAATGGAAGACCGCCTTTCAGACCCGCTACGGCTCCTTCGAATGGATGGTCATGCCTTTCGGCCTCACCAACGCCCCCACCACCTTCCAGCAGTTCATGAATGACATATTCAAGGATATGCTTGACGTCTGCATTACCATCTATCTTGATGACATTCTGATATACTCCGATAATCATAGTATCCATCGTGACCAAGTCAAGGAGGTCCTCAAGCGGCTCCGACAACACGGTCTATACGCCCGCCCCGACAAATGCCAGTTCCACTCTGACACAGTGGAATATCTCGGCTACATTCTTTCCCCTGACAGTCTCCGAATGGACCAATCTAAGGTCAAGACCATCCAGGAGTGGCCGGAACCCAAGAAAGTCAAGGACATCCAGTCCTTCTTAGGTTTCGCAAATTTCTACCGTCGCTTCATTCACGGTTACTCCAACATCGTTGTTCCACTCACTCGCCTCACCCGCAAAGACATGAAATGGAATTTCACTGATGAATGTCGCGAAGCCTTTAACTCCCTGAAGGAAGCATTCATATCCGCCCCCATCCTCACTCCTTGGGCCCCTGACACTCAGATCATTGTCGAGACCGACGCCTCCAACTACGCCCTTGCGGCCATCCTCTCTATCATCACCGATGATGGTGAGGTCCACCCCGTTGCATTCCATTCCTGCACCTTTAACACGGCCGAACTTAATTATGACACCCACGACAAGGAACTCCTGGCGATATTCGAGGCTTTTCGTATCTGGTGGCACTACCTTGAGGGTGCCCCCCTTACTATTGATGTAGTCACCGACCACAAAAACCTCAAATACTTCTGCACCACCAAAATCCTCACTCGCCGCCAAGCTCGTTGGTCCGAGTTCCTATCCCAATTCCACCTCGTCATCCATTTCCGACCCACCACCTCGGTACCAAGCCTGATGCCCTAACTAGACAATGGGACATCTACCCTAAAGGGGGGAATAGTGACTATGCATCAGTCAACCCACACAATTTCCAACCCGTATTCACCCACGAACAGCTCGCGGCCTCCATCCGCGCCACCACTCTTTATGCCCCTTCCCTTTGCGCAGCTGTAGTCATGGATCTCGACCAGCTACACCACAACATCCTCGCCGCTCTACCAGTGGATCCGACCGCCTCCACCCATCTTGCTAGCCCAGAAGGCCGTTGGTCAGTTAATGATAAAGGTTTCCTCCTCTTAGATGACAGAATCTACATCCCTGATGCCAACAATCTCCGACTTTGGGTCCTCCAGTACAAGCACGATCATGTCCTAGCCGGCCACTTCGGTCAGAACAAAATGCTGGAACTCATCCGGCGCGAATACACCTGGCCTAGTGTCCGCACCTTCGTCAAGGATTTCTGTAAGTCTTGTGTCACCTGTATGAGGTCTAAACCCCAGCGCCACCACCCCTACAGTCTCCTCAAGCAACTCCCCATCCCCAAATGCCCTTGGAATTCAATCTCCATGGACTTCATCGAGAAACTCCCCGCCTCCTCTGGCTACGATGCCATCCTAGTGGTAGTCGACAGACTCACCAAACAATCCCTATTCATCCCCACCTACGATACCGTCACTTCCTCCGACCTCGCCCGCCTATTCGTCCTCCACGCCTTCTCCAAGCACGGCGTACCCGAACATGTTACCTCTGACCGCAGCTCCGAATTCGTCTCTCACTTCTTCTGCTCATTGGGACAAGCCCTCAACATGAAACTACACTTCACTTCGGGCTACCACCCAGAAGGCGACGGACAGATGGAATGCACCAACCAGACCCTGGAACAATACCTCTGGGTCTACTGTAACTACCAACAGGACAATTGGTCTGAATTACTACCACTAGCTGAGTTTGCTTACAACAACGCTCCTAGTGCCACCACCGGTATCTCCCCGTTCTTTGCTAATAAAGGATACCATCCGAACATCACAGTTCATCCTGAACGCGATCTCACCTCCGCTCGGGCCCACCATTTTGCTGTTGACCTCAATGACCTACATACCACCTTGAAGTCTGAAATAGCACTAGCCCAGCAACGCTATCAGACCTCCGCCGACGTCCACCGACTCCCCACCCTGGACTTCAAGGTCGGACAAAAGGTATTTGTGAAAGCCCAATTTTTCCGCACCACCCGTCCTTCCAAAAAACTCTCCGAGAAGTTCCTTGGACCTTACGAGATCATTGCCCAAGCAGGGACTCACTCCTTCACACTCTGACTTCCTGATTCCATGTGTGGAGTACACCCAGTCTTCCATGTTTCCATGCTCGAACCGTCCATGCCTAACACCATACCTGCCCGATCGGACCTGCCGCCCACGCCGGTTTCTATTGACGGAGAACCAGAATACGAGATTGCTCGCATCATCGACTCAAAAATTGATCAGCACCGCACATGCAAGCTCCTCTATAAAGTCATCTAGTTAGGTTACGAAGACACCGAAGAAGAGTCTTCGTGGTTACCGGCTACCGAGCTTGAACATGCTACAGATCTAGTAGAGGCTTTCCATTCCTCTTACCCTGCTAAGCCTGGCCCCCTTCATTCACTCTGAGTTTCACTGATCACCCACCACCTAGGGCCTCGAGGCTCGGCCCTAAAGGGGGGGCACTGTCATATCCATGCCAAACCCAGAGCTTAACCATTATACTTTGGCTTCTCGACTCCACGTATGTTCCACACAACAACCCTCTGCCCTCCGACTCGGCCCCAACTCACTCCGACCGCAACCCACTGCCCCGATCATGTGACCACCTCCACATGTGCCGTGGTCACCTGACCCTCGCTGTCTCTATTTCCCAGTCTCCATTTCCCATCCGTAGCCAAGATACGTTACCAGTCTCCATACCTGTACCGGTCTCCATTTCATTTGTAATCCATTTGTAACCATATGGGTCTCCGCTTCGCTCCATCCATAGTCAGTACGAGTCATAGTTCGTAGGACCAGAAGTATATATACCATAGGTACTTGGCTTGTACTCCTCAGTCTGATAATTGAATCGAGCAGCGGACCAGCTCCCTGTTCCCTATCCTCTCCTCTCTTGTGTCCGGAAATCCAAAAAATGTCATAGTGACAACTCCCATCTCCAACCAGCATTTCCTTGACCATTCCTCCATATGCCATTGTGCTTGCGCAGTCACAATCCTAGATATTCATAAGTTGAGGTCCTTGAACAGTAATTTCTAGTACGTACTGTCTTCTTATCTCAGGCTCATTGCCGTTGGTCTTGTATGACGTGACATATGCTGTGATTGCCCCCTTTTCCGATTCATCCATGTGTTCATACACATGCTTGGCTGCCTTGGTACAAGTTTGAAAGTATTCCTTTGATCCCGGTCTGAGTTCATTGACGTTCAAGATTGCTTTCATCTCGTCTTCAACTGCTGCCTTCCGTGTCTTCCAGACAGCTTGATTTTGGTTCATTGTGATCCCAGGTTTTATTGTTCTGTTGGAGGCGTAAGGACGCCAATTGTTCGCAAGCCACTTCCCCAATGCCTGGTTAACTATCTTCAGAACCATTCACCAGAAAGGTATTCCATTACTGCATACCTTGACATGCTTTTCCATCTCATCCTCTGCCAATGGGATCTCTCCATTATGCATCCAGTAGTTGAAGATATCGGGAAGAATTTGTGATTTGAAAATAATCCCTCACTGTTCCGGCATAGTTTGCTTGCGGTAATTCTCTTTGTATTTTTGAATGACTCCCCGTTCTGCAGGGGGATATTGGCAGTCGGCTCTGGGCTTCCTTGCTTTCTTGACAGTCTGCATGGTGATCGGATACAGTAAGAACAAAGGCCACAAGGGACCGAAGTTGATTTTTACTGCCATGCTGAGCACATGTGCACTCACCTTTGCCCAATACCAACAAGATCGCCTTCTTCGGATCCCATGGATTACCTGGTTGTGCCTCAGAAAATGTCGCAGAAATGCAAGCGAGGGAAACAGGATGGATGGGTCATTCGGGCTGCTGATGAAATGACTGAATTTTGGACATACAAAGAAATAACTGTGGAGACACCACATGGACCGGTGGCAACTAAAATTAAGGTCCCACTCCAGTCTGGGTCGGGCGCAAAACAAACAGGAAAGGATTGGCAAGGAAATGAAGTTCCACTCTCGGCTGAGACAGCCACACGAGGAATAGTAGACGACTTGGGTTCTGAATGTGGGAGGGATGATGATGATGATGATGTAACAATGGATGGCAGGTTTCCGTGCTGTGATAACAGTGATGAGTTTGATATTGAAGAGAAGAACGAACCGAGGCCGAATAAAGTAAGTTGATTTGCTTACAATCATCATGAGAAGGAGGAAGTCTAACCCCTGCAGCAACAACACTGGATGGAAGAGTTTGTCAAACATGCCGATGGTCTAATGGTGGCACTCCTTGCCCGCGAAGCATTGCCTGGCAATGGCAAGTGTTGCAACTGCACTGAGGAGCGACAGGCAATTTGGCGATGCCGAGATTGTTTCGGAGCCAAGGTGCTTTGCCAAATGTGCATGAGGCACTCCCATTTCAGCGTTCCTCTGCACAGGCTGGAGCGGTGGACTGGGCGGTTCTTTGCCTCGGCTAGTGTGTGGGAGGTTGGAACATATATGATGGTGCCGCACAACGATGGTGGAGGAGACCTGTGTCCTATACTGAAAAATCACATAGACATGCTCGAGGTGGGTCAGGAGCTGAAGGATCATGCTGAGCAAGAAACATTGCGTGTGGGAACGGCGAGCAGAAATGCTGTCCTGTCCAACAGTTGGCCTCTGGCTCATAATGCCGAGCCAGACCAAAATACTTTTCCGCTCAGCAATACCCAGGCTGATCCTGAAATTGAGGAAGGGTTATGCAGCTCAGATGAAGGTGGCATTGCTGATGAGGCCACAATGGGAATGGATGAAATGCAAATGGGGGAGTTTTCCAGAAAGCTGCAGGACCCAGCTCGAAGCGAACAGGACTTTGTCCCCTGAACTGATGCACTCGGCAATCAATATGTGCGGCTTATACACACAAATGGTATACACCATATTGCCTTGGTGACTTGCGCCTGCTGGAGGAGAGAGGACGCTATTGCCAATTTGATGTATTGCCGTCTAGTGCCAGCCACATTCACACGATACCTGCACTGTGTTCACGGCGGATGTTCTTGATGATTGTCGACTCAAGAATTTGGAATGCAAGGCCTCAGCATATCAATACTTCCAGAAGCTTCGCCGGCTTACTGCCCCCATGGCACCTGGCAAAGTGCCGAACTTGTATCAGGAACTGCTGCGAATGGCACGGTTGTGGCACTGGTTAAAAAAGAGAAAGTGGGCAGGCTATGGGCAGAGTTCATCGAAAGGAAGTCCAACAAGTGCCGGATCGCTTGTAAACTTTTGTCCAGCATGCCCCCAGCCTGGCATTAATCTGCCTCCCAATTGGAAAGAAGATTCAAACAGGTTAGTCAAGATTTGTCTATTTTGTCCTGCATGTCATATTGATTGCAGTCTGGAGGTGGGCTTACCGGTGTTTCTTTGTTGCCGACAGGCAATTTCAAGGCAGACCACGTTCGGCAAACCCATGGCACTTCTGATATTTGGCTGGCTGAAGGAGGCGGCATGTTTGCCACACATGTGCGGTATCACAGCTTCCTCCGAGATGCAATTGAGATGTCCACAGTACGTTCACCGGCAGTACTTCCATATCCTCAAAAACATTTATTTGTGATCTGAATACAGAAGGCACCATGTGAGAACTGCTTTCATGCGATCGAACTTGCAATGGCTGGTTCCAAAGCCTGCGATGTTACCAGCATAGTAGCCATAGCTTGTGCTCGGCATGGATGCTTTGCACCAAATGCAATTGCTGACTTGTTCAAGGGGGAGCAGCAAAAGAACATAGACTGGGTCTTTTTGCAATCTCTGGAAACAACCCACCTTGATCCAGAGCAAGGTGCCATGTTGATTTATGACATTGCCTGCCAATATTTGGTCCATCTCCAAAAAAGAATCAGGCCATCATCTCCCGAATGATCTGGTTGTTGACCGAGCCATTGGTCTCTTTCATGTGCATGGCCATAGACCAGAGTGCTTTTTCCTGGTATGCACCGTCCTTCATCCCTGGCAGCGGTGTAGTGGCCAGGTGAAATTCTAGAATCTTTATGGTCATCCTTAAATTCCATTTCACCAACTGTTCATATGGCAACCTTGGCAAACCGTGCCGAGACACTTGATGATCATGCCAGTGATTCAAACCACAAGAAAATGCTGAACATTTGTAAGTCTACCTTGCCAGTCTGCTGATGCCATGCAAGCCCTAAGCCTCTGTTGAACAGCAACAGCATTATGTGCACGATATATCCAGGCGAACGCAATGGTGAAGGACACAACAGAATATTTCAGTTCATTGAGCAAAGGTATATGCAATCAGGATGTAAAGCAATGGACAGCGGCAATTCTGCATGCTGAGGCCTGCCGAATAGGCTTGCCGAAAGCAATGGATATCTTGGCTGCACAAGATGGCAATGGAGGCCAGGGATCTCTACCCCCAGCAGCAGAATACACCCCAACAGAGGAGTGGATCCAGTCAGCAATTGATGCTGAAGAACACCAGTTTGTATTTCTCACATTATTTATGTTGCAAAGAAAATAACTGCTAACACACATGGCAGAGTTGAGCTTAGAGGGACCCTCCGAGGGCCGATGAACCCGGCTCAGGAGGACCTCGCAAAATGACTGCAACAGGCATTGACAGATGAGTTTGCCAGGCTTGTGACAAAGCAACAGCATCTGGGTATAACGCAAGGCAGTATGATTCCTGCCAATGACATTGATGTCTGGGATGTATTTGATGCCTTGGATGATGATACCGATAGTGTTGCCACACAGCCGGCAAACCCCAACGCACCTGACTCATCGGCAAATGGCACCCCACTGGAAAGGCAGCCTATTAGCATGCCATCCACGTTTGAATCCCCTAATGCAAAACTATGTTCCGTGGAATTATCCCTGTGCCAATCCCAAGCCCTGCGTCATCTGGAAAGCCTTTGCACCACCATTGCCGAAAAGTCATTTCAATACTCCCACATATTACGGGTGGCCTGGCTGCAAGCCAATTCAACTGCGAAGTCACACAGCCATCATTGCGCTCAATAATTGAATCGCATTTCATTGCCGTGTATATTCAAAGTGCCGGGCAGCAATGATTCGCTTGTGTGCCGATGCCTCGGTGTTGGCCTGGTTTCAGCCATTGGCCAGAGCTGATGTACAGTGCAGCACTGCCCTACTTAACACAAATGAGCTGGGATCAACTGCGGTCCACCTTTCATGGATATGGCAATCTCACTTTGCTGGAGACAATAAGTCTTCACCTGATGCACTAAAGGAATGTAAGTCCATAACTCTGCCCACACAACCTGGTCATTCCCTAGAGCAGAATGCTGACACGCCTTCCCAGTCCAACAGGTACATTGGCTTCATGCACGGGCACAGAAGCAACGGTGGGAGGAAGAATTTATTATGGTTCAATATGAAATGCAGTGGACAGTCAGGTACTTCCTTCATCTGCAGAATGTGTGGATTGAATGGGACAGCGGTGATGCCAAACCTGCCAGTCCAGCAGCATATGCAGCCCGAAAAGCGGCAATGTGGGGCAAAATGGCAGCTCATGCCAATTCTTCATTTAGTCAGGTGCTAGACATCGCCGATCATCCCACGCAATGATGTTTGGGATACTTATTACAGCTACTGAATAGATATATATATACAGATTATGATTCATCACATGACTGATTGATCTTTCTCTTATCAACCAAGTGATCTTGACCTTTGCCAAATTTTTCAACCACACAATGCAGCAAACTTCTTCATGCCCCAAGCGATGAATCTGACTCTGTCCCATCATCACAAGAGATCGTATCCTATTGTGACTCGTGGCTCCAGTGCAATATTACTTGCCATCCAAAATTCCACTGGTGAGAAGGAAGCATGGATTACCGAAGGCATAGAAAAAGAACTGGTATGTGTGTGATGATTGACATTTTCTCAGCTCATTCCGATTGTTGCCATTTGATGTGATGTTAGCATTTCTCGATGATTTCTGTCAGCTTGGCCACGGCAAGCAGCTGATTGCTGAATGTGCCACCGGTTACACAATACCTGGCCTGGCACCACCTAGACCCACACACAGAAAACTGTGCTAGATCTGGCCATGCTTCTCTCCCTCGATGCCGGAAATCATCCGAGCCACCCAACTGGCACTGCCCCGAGCTACATTGCCGATTGGTGGGAATGTAACACAGCGCCAAGCGAGGACAATTTTATTAATGTTACAAATGTGACTGAATGCCTGGAGCATCATTACAAAGTGATGCAGTCGAGCTATGCTGTGGCCTCCTCCTATTCCACCTCAGGATAAGCGCCCATTTGCACCCGAACCCCACCTCAACAAAGGGTGCCCCAGATGCAAAATGTACCAGTGGTGCTGCCATGGATGCGCTCCATCAATTACATAGCCTCCGAATAAAGATACAGACTGCCGAGGCTTCTGCCGAGAATGAACAGCTCCTCATAATGCAGCGAGCCTCTGCATTTCATCAGCTTCATGAGCAGGCCACTCTAAAGGAAATGGAAGTCCCATCGCTTGGGTATCAATCAGGTTCAGCCGACGGCAATGCACAAGGCAGCTTGCCGGCCGCGACATTAGCCACCAGCACCTCAAGCATAAAGGCTGGAGCTTTGGCAACGATGGCAGCCACATCACGACCTCAACGGCGCAAAACCTGGAATACTTTGGCACCTGTGACGCCGAAGCCAATGCCTTCTCGAATCAAGGCCCCAACAAATTCTGAATTGGCCGAACGATTCAGGGAACATTCAAGCACTGAGCACCAGTGGCTTCAGAGTGAACCATCACTCAAATGGACATGGGGAGTGGATCTTGATAACAATGATATCTGGCAGATGCGCCATGCTGCCGACAATAATTACAAGGTCCCTCACTCTGGGTACGATTGTTCCCTCCGGCAAGGTCATTTCTGAGGAGAGGATTCCATAACGCCTTCTCTCCCAGGCTCAGGTACATGGCAACCATCTTCTATCCTGTCAAATCAACCCGGCCAGACCGAGTTACATTCCGATGATATACCGGCACACTTTCAGGCCTTCCCCCTTTCCCGTGTGCATCAGGTGGACACTCACGCACCCCATTCACCATCATCATCTTTCGCGTCGGGCCCATCACCATCTGCTGTATTCACTTGCTTGTTGCTGAGCGCTCCGCCTGCCAGGCAATGTTGTTGCCAAGCATGCCGCTGCCGGCAATGTCATTGCCGAACCTACCCTTCCTGTGCCGCAAGAAGGAGCCTCAGATGCTCCCTTTCCCATCGAACCATTGCCACCCTCTCCATCCCCTGCGATTCACCGCATGGACACCGCCAGTGCACTCCAATGCTCACTGAGACTACCCATTCCCTGCAATGCCCCTGACACACAGTTTAGGACTCTTTCCTTGTCCTCGGCCAACTCATCCGATGATGGTCTTCTTTCTGCAGCTGCATTAGCGCTCCATCTTGACGCTCCCTCGCCAACTCCCATCTTGCCTGAAGCCAGGTCTGCCACAGCTGGCTCATTTGCGCATCATCGCCTCAGGTCAGGCTCGAGTGGCCGGAGCCTGGACTCCGACATTCTTGCAAATGCCACTTATGCCCTCGATAATGCTGCTGCCATGCTATTGGCTATAGCAGCTGAAGACGTCGTGTCAATGACTGGCCCCCACTCCTCAACCTCTTCTTCTTCAACTGGCTGGAGCTTAAGCTCTGCCATTCTTACAGATGCCGCTCATTGCCTGCATGATGCCTCCCTTGGTCTCTTGAATGTATTCAATCACGGCAGCCTTGCTCTCACCAATCCTCACTCCCGAACTCCCAGTTCAAGTAGTAACAGTGTGACCTCCGCCGCCCTTGCCAACACCGCTTATGCCCTCGATGTTGCCATGGACATGGCAACCCTCTCATTATCTGCATCCAATAATCCCCCGGCAGTGGGCGACCAGGGCCACAACATCCTTGCGGAATCTCCTCAATCAGTCGCAAGTGGCAGCAGCCTCGATTCCGGTGTCCTTGCCGATGCCACCACTGCCCTTCACAATGTTACCACATGTGAGTTGGCCGGCACCTGAACCCTACTGAAACTTACGAATTTCCTCCCCACTCAGATGACAATCATAGTTCAGGTGGGGAAATCTTTGATGAATCAGACACATCCTCCTCCCCTTCTCTCTCCCCTGTCCTTGCTTTCCAAGCACTTTGCCTGCCTCCCTGCCCCCCCAGCTCAGCCCAACTTCTTTTGTCAGGGGAAGCAGCTGATCAAGGTACATCATGCTCTGCCCCCTATACTGCCGAGGACTTCCAGACATTTTGCAACCCTGATGACTATGCATAAATACCTCTAGTTCGTTTTTTATGTATAATAAATAAACCAAATGCATGGTATTTGTGGTCCCCTGTATTTTTTAAATGCTGCACGGCCTCCTGCCCGGTCCGTTGCATTGGCTTTTGCCATTGACATTTTGCCAACTTACATCCTGGCAATTCTTGAACTGATGCCAGCCGACCACCAGCTGGCCTCGGCACAAGCTACGGCTCGCAGAATGTATGGTTGGTGGTGTGCTGTCATACAGACCATTGTAGTACCCATGCCGCTGGTTCCACCCCATTGTCTGGCACCTGTATCACATCCGGCATTCAATTTGTCAATATTTCCAGCATTCGCGAATGTATCATACTCATCACTTTGCCACATACATTCTAATATGGAAGGACGGTTATATCTAGGTTGTGCCAGCCCACCCCTCCCAGATTGCCGCTTTCCACTCCCTAACCTGGAATTTCTAGTACCCTGCGATCCTGACCTCTTAGGACCTCTTTGACCATGGGATAAGACCCAGGCATGAAGATTTATGGTGAGGTAGCAAAGCCAGCGGGCCCGCTGGCTCCCATTCACTCAATACAGTGTATGCGTTCGCTGGCCCCACTCACTCAATACACTGTAGGTTGACTACCTGGTAGCATGTGCATGAGCACAGGATGGTAGTGAAATGTGTAGCATTGCGAGTGACAAGAGCCAGGGGAGAATGCAAAGGGATTTGTTAGACTGGGCATGGGCTGTGGGGGGAGGAGCAGCTTACTGTGCTGTAGCCTCATTTTGTTTGATATCCATCTACCTCTGGTCTATCGCTCGCATGCACTTGTGATTGATTGCACTGATGTCAAAGGTATATGAAGCAGAGGGGTCTGTGAGCTGCTGGTGCCATTCTCGGCAGACTTCTGCCTGGTAAATAGCTAATACTTGGTCTCCATTATTGCAAGATGCATCACGCCGGATGGGGTGATGGTTAAGTAGGATGAAGAATTGCCCAAGCGCTACGATTAGGTCCTCTGGCCAACTGGCTTGCTCTACGGCATTCAGGAAGACTGGTTGTACCAGAATAACTTGTTGCCAGGTGAGTTTCTCATCTGGTACCGCCTTGCGTGAGGGGTTGATAGCTGCCACTGGTCTTAATGCAACTGTGTTGTCTATTTTGGTGAGTGCCAGTGAGTCCTGGGGGCATGAAAGATCCATGGCGAGAGCCTCCTTGCAGCCTTCTGGGGTGAAATACCACATCTCGATGTACTCTCGTTGCCTCAGCTTCTTGAGAGCAAATGCCGAAGGCCGAGGGTCCCTCCTTGCTGTTACCATTTTCCCTTGGATGAGTGGGTTGAGTCTAGGCTTTGGCCTGGTGTGGAGGTCCTGATCATCTCTTGGTACCTGCTGTGGCTCTGGGGGCTGAGAGAGGTTTTGGGGGGGTGGTGGGGCCTGTAATTCCTCCTGCTCTGCCCTTTGTAGCCTATCTGCTTCTGGCTGCCCACCATCACCTTGCTCGCCATTGCCCTCTTGCTGCTGCTCAATCTCCTGGTGCCCTTTGCCAGGCTGCAGGCCTCCTCCCCAAGGTTCATTACCATCAGGATGCCTGTTGTTGACTGGCCGTCCATTATTGGCATCCTCTGTGAGTTGTTGAGCCCACTGCCCCTTCTGGGCCTCATTGTCTTCAATCCAGGATTGGAGGAGGATCACTATCACTTGTTGCTCTGTGCATTGCCTATACTGTGCAACAGCTTGCTGGGCTATGTGAAAGTGGTGCATGGAAAAATCTGGGGGAATTGCCAGGTTCAGGTCATGGTCCAACCTTGGCATTTGGAGAGCCTATGTGTAAGGGAAAGTGCTTCCACGGAAATTGGAGAGAGGGGTGAGATTAAAGGAGAGAGGGAGTGAGTGAACACATGAGGGAAGACTAAAAGAGAACACGAAGGAGCGGGGAGCAACAGTCAGCAGCCACTGCGGTGATACACCGATTTCACGCCTATACATGAATTCTGTACTCTGGAATGATTCTCTACATAGAATCATTGGCTATATCATTAAGGAACCCTATAGAGGATTGGTACTATGTCCCGTAGTAGCCAGTTCGACCGGACTGAGGATATTCGAGCCTTGGAAGTGTTCAAACCAGCTCATTATCACTAAGCTTAGTGAACCAAGCTATCAGAATGCTCTCCGGAGGGATTCCAGACTCTACATAGCCTATTGAGTATACTCCAGTCACATCCAGGGACCTTACGAGCAGTTTTCTGATGAACTCAGATTTGTTGGAACCTAAAGAATGTACATAGCAGCTGTTGCAGGTGTATTACGCCCATAGCGAGCCCAATAATGATGACCGGACCACGGAATGGAACGTCCAATGTTTGGGAGGTGACACCCAATACCCAAAACCCTAGCCATATCAAAGACTCATAATTAACAAGTGCTCTGTGGGTCCCAGCACCTTGGCATATTGCCTGACTGAGATTAATTACAACGGATCAAGGGATTGTCCATATGCCATACATTCCGATCATAATTGATCTGGAGGCTTAACGCACTCGCGTGGACGCAGAATAATGCAGACAAGCACGGAACACGTCTGGCTGGATTGCCATTTGTCAATCAGAGAAAAACCCATAACCCAGGGCAAGGTAGAAATGCTGCCAAACCTTCCAAAATATTCTGCAGTACCTGTAACAATTAAGCTTATTGTTTTCTATTTCATATTTACTATCTCTCGCATGTATCTAAACAATATAAATATGGTCGCACTTGTTCATGGAGAAGCAAGAGGTCTCACCCCTGCTTCCACACGCAAGTCTGCAAACTGTGATCAAGAACAGTTTCAGAGGACTATTTAGTGTGCGTCGTTAAGTGTGATTTCTTCAGTCATCGACCAACCCAGAGACAGAGACAGAGAACAGAGAACAGAGTTTAGAGTTCCAGAGTGCTAGAGACAGAGACAGAAACAGAGAACAGAGTTCAGAGACCAGAGACCAGAGACTAGAGACCCCGCACTTTGAATTGACAGGGATTGTCCTTTCACTGTTGCACCGTACAGCTAAGATAACTTCAACGGCTGTTCATTAACCTCTAAAAACACTATCCTCTTGAATTTTGCTGTCAGAACGCACCCCCAGAACACCCTAAAAGACGAAACTGTTCATTATCTATCTCATACTACTTGTATTAACTTAAGCTTATCAAATTTCGACTAAGCTTAGTGAGAACAAGCCCTTTAATCTATATTAAAACCCATGAGCATTTCCACCTTTTCATCTGGAGCCCACCACGAGGGGGGTTTTCAGTTGAATTTCATGAGACAAACACCAAAAGACTTGGACACTGGCCCACCTTTCACCTGCAAAGCAGAAAAAGGTTCAAGCAAAGACCGTAAAGTCACCCAAAACATCCTTCGAGAGCAGTCTCAGGAAGGTTGACCCCCCAAAACAGAGAACTACTTGGAATTCTAATCGTCCAGAAGGTTCTGAAGGCCTCATCGCCACTAGTACCTCTCAAAAGCAAAAAGATCCTACTAGGTCTATAACTGTGAGCACAGCAAGTGTTTTAGCAGTTGCAGTATCGAGAGAAGTTGCACCGCCGATCTCTACTGCTCCCAGAATTACTATAAGGCTTCCAGCCTCAGCTCACAACATAGTGCATATTCTGCACACTGAAAGCCAGGATGGTCAGACCGTTCCTATGCTAAGCTTAGTGTTTACAAACCAAAACTCATTTCATACGAACCCTCCTGGTGCCTCGACAGTACCACAGATATCACAGTCAACTCCGACTGTACAGACAAACCAAACTACGCCAGCTACAATGACTACAGCTAGTAAAATGGGACACGAGCATATGCCAATTCCCTTTAGCAATAATGCTCCCAGATGGGATGCATCAAAACCACAGACATTGAGAAATTATCTCTGGACGCTTGAACGGCTCTTCACGATAACGAAGATGACGGACGATGCAGAAAGGATAAATTGGGCAGTGTCATATGTGGACCAGGATATCCGTGAAGAGTGGATGAGTTTTGCAGAGTTCCCAGCAGGAAGCTGGACAGGCTTCATAGAGAGATTGAAGAAAGAGTATCCCGAGACTGTGGCAGCCGAGCAGGGCTCAGTGCAACGATTGAGGGAACTCTGCGCAGAGAGTAGAGGTATTGTGATGAATGAGGAGCATAAAGTCTTGGACTTCAAAAGGCGATTCATTCTAGAAGCAGAGAAGTGCCTGAAGTTGCCGGTGGTAGTCTCAAACTGAGAGCTAGTCAAGTTATTTATGAGTGCACTGGACTCCGTGTTCCAGGACATACTCAATGCAAGATTAGCAATCACCGGGGCACGTAGAACCATGAGCAATGGGTCAGCACTAACTGCGAAGGATTTACATGAAGAGGACCCCTATGATTGGAGGATCATTGTGGATAAAGCTGTCGAAATTTCGATTGGAAAAACACTTATGCGATCCCTTCATCAGGATTCAAGGCCGGTGAACTCAGCATCAATGAGCCATCCACCTGCAACATCCGGAACAGGGACTTATGACCCTGTAGTAAAGCGAGAGCTGCAAAGCTTAAAGCAGAAGTTTCAGGATGAAGTCTCGCAGATGGCAGGCAGTCTCGCTGAGCTTAAGGACCTCATGAATATCCAGGGGCATACTTTAAAATCATACTTAGAGAGTTTGGCAAAGGACAGACATAATCATGCTGGCTATAATCACGCTCAGAGGAATACCGGAAGTGGGCCGGCAGGGTCGCTTTCCGATTGCAAGTGTTTCTACTGTTGGTTATTGGGGCATAGTTGGTTATTCTGCCTGGACATGGAGGCGGATAAACAAGCCGGCCGAATTAGAGTCGAAGGGAACAAAATATATATGGGAGATGGCTTGAGTATCCCTCGAGGAGAAGGGCCTATTAAAGAGAAAGTAGCGAAGTACTATGCGACAAAGGGACAACTCTTTGTTCAGGTACCAGAACTGCCAGAGGTTGAGCCTGAGTTACCACAAGTGCCAGCGGCAGCAGTGTTTGCACAGAAAGCGTTCCCAAGGTCAGAAAACCAAAGGTCGCCAGCAGAAGAAGAAATCCGCCATCTGAAGCAGCGCATGGAAATGTTGGAAACAGCTGTTATCCATGCTGGGAGTGCCCCAAAAATTAAGCTTATGACCAGAAAGGATGATAATGTCAAAATACAGTCTTTGGCCAAGCAATTGGCCCAGATACAGGCTAAGCTTAGTGGTTTGATGGATGGTACACCCTCAGCAAGCCAGTATTTGGACACCAGGAGTGGCGCAAAGACTTGGAACTCAGAGTCGGGTTTCTAAAGGGTTTGAGGAAGGAGCCGGCTCTGAAGAAGAAGGTCGCCTTCACCAGAGGACAGACTCCTGAGGACACGTCGGATTCCAAGCAATCAGAAGAATCAGAAAATGAGGAAGTAGGGCAGACAACAGAGAAACCAACGCGTGCAGCAGCAGGGGAATTACCATATAGGAATGTGAAACCACTGCACCCAGTTGTTGAGGTACCACCGCTGCCTGTCAGAAGGATGGAATCATCCAAGAAGGAGCCTGCGTATAAGCACCGGGCCCCTATAGAGAGGAATGTTGATGTTGAGGAAGTACTAAGCAGGGTATTGAAGCGAGAAGCCTCAGTATTGCATGGAGAACTCTTGGCATTGTCACCTTTATACAGAAACACTTATAGAGAGCAAATTATGAGAAAACGGGTACCCACAAATCACAGCTTAATAGCAGGAGTTGGGCCCTTGGAAGATGATACAGAACATATGGAAATTAATAGTGGGCTGGTACAGGTCATGATAACAGAGTTGGCAGACAGTTCTTGGAAGTATGATACAGTGCTCTGAGAAGGCTTGGCAACCCAAGCCTGGGTAGCTCAGGATCCAATCATGCAGTACTTGGAGTCACTTCCCAGAAGAGACAGGGGACAGCAAGTGTTTTGTAGAGGTGGGCAAGCGGCTACACCTGCAAAGGCTGCCCTATGCCACCTCTCGTAGGACTCGGAACCCAAACTCGGAACCCAAAATCTGAACTCGGATCAAGAAACTCAGAGCACCCAGCTGAACGAAGCCGTTATCATTTCGTGACATATCCCTTTCACTTGAAACCTCTTACATTCCCTAACAAATAAATTTTCACTACTTTTCTATTCCTTTCCCTGAACTTGAACCATAGCATAAGTTTTCTCCCCATATATAGACTCCCCTGAGCCTTGCATACCACCCCTTTCATCTTTTCTATTCTGTTTTCCCATTTCCCTGTTAACGTAGTTGTGAAAACTTCACGATCTCTCCTGTTTCACGTTCCTTATTCTCCAGATTTGTTCTAGTATAATTATCTCTCGATTTTTCGATCCGTTTCGGTACAGAAAACATAGCTAGTACGATAATTTACTTGTATATAAAGTTCCGAGCTCACTTATGAGCTCGGCAGTCAATATAGGACCCAAAAACTCCCTCTCAGTCTCATTCTCCCTCTCTCTCTCACTCTCTCGCATATAACTTGTCTTTCTTGGTTTTCGAAGCCCAGTGGTTGTTTCACCAACCACACTTGCCCCTTTGTTTGTTCGTGTTAGTGCTGTTTCAATCGTGTTTTGTTTGTGTTTCAGTTTCGTTTCGGTGCTTTTCACATGCTGAGGAGTCGAGTTCTCTTCAGTTTATTGCTAAAGAATATGAACTGTTGAGAGTAGTTCCAACTCTGATAAATGGGATTGGGCAGGAAGAGGCCTTGCTAGATAGTGGGTCACAGATCATATCCATGAGTCAGGAAGTGGCAATTGCATGTCAAGTTTCTTGGGACCCAGACACTACGATTAATTTGCAGAGTGTGAATGGGCAGGTTGAAAAGACTTGTGGGTTGGCAAAGAATGTAGGCTTTACCTGCGGGGGAGTCACAATCTATTTGCAAGTTCACATAGTTCGCAACCCCATGTATCGAGTACTGCTGGGATGACCGTTTGATGTAATGACTGCTAGCGTAGTCAGGAATAGCGCCAGTGGCGAGCAAACCTTGGTTATTATGGACCCAAATACCAGAGAAAGGGCTGTGTTGCCAACTTATGCTCGAGGAGAGTGTAATCCTCTTAAGCTTAGAGAAAACAGTCAAAATTTTCAAGAAACCTCAATGAGTTGACTAAGGGACAAGGAGAGGTGGCTTGTATAATAGACTATGATGATGAGAAGGGCCCTGCCGTCGCACAAACACTAAGCTTAGCAAAAGGAAGCTTCTCAGAGGCCAAGCTACAGCTAATGTTCATTGACCGAGTCATATGTGATGAGGACTGACCACAAGAAGATAAAGCGACGGCGTTATTGTGCCTAGGATGCATAGCCAACGTGCAGGGCACCAAGGACCAGGGAATAACTGTCTTCGAAACTGAAGAAGATGATGAAGATACGGTACAATGCCTGGCTGGGAAGAAATATAAACCAGTAGCCTTAAAAGTGAGGCCAGTGTTGGGTGATTTACTGGAGAGATTCAGGATAAAACGAGAAATAAAAGGGGACCCACTGGCAGAAATGCCTGAGCTTAGCATGCATCCTCCAGAGTTTGTCCCGACAGGCAGATATACTGAGGAGCATAAGCTTAAGCTGGACGAAGCCCATGCAGGGGATTTCTTGTGGCCAGAGGAAAGAAAGCTGATGCACCACATCATGATACTTCAAGAGAAGGCATTCGCCTGGACAGATGAGGAAAAGGGATGTTTTAGGGAAGATTTCTTCCCGCCGATCAAGATACTGACAGTAGAACATACTCCATGGGTTGAAAAGCCCATTCCGATTCCACCAGCAATCTATGATGAAGTCTGTGCCATTATAAAGAGAAAGATTAGTGCTGGTGTATACGAGCCGTTGAACTCATCCTATAGATCCAGATGGTTCTGTGTGGTAAAGAAAGATGGAAAAAGTTTGAGACTGGTACACAGCTTGGAACTGCTGAACAGAGTAACAATAGCACATTCAGGGCTGCCTGCCAGCAATGGAAGATTTGGCGATGCACTTTGCAGGCAGGGCTTGTGGAGGCATCCTGGATCTGTATGTTGGATATGATGAGCGATTGTTAGCTGAGTCATCTTGGGACTTAACAACGTTCCAGACACCTTTTGGAGCACTACGCTTAGTGACGCTACCTATGGGATGGACCAATTCAGTGCCTATATTTCACAAGGATGTAACAGCGATCCTAGCCAGTGAGATACCAGAATACACAATGCTGTACATAGATGATGTACCTATCAGAGGACCAAAAACCAGATATGAGTTGCCAGATGGCACTGAAGAGACATTGAAAAAGAACCCAGGGATCCGACGATTTGTATGGGAACACATGCAGACGGTCAATAGGATTCTACAGAGGATGAAATATGTAGGGGGAACCTTCTCTGGGCCCAAGATGACTATCTGTGCTGATGAAATCACCGTAGTGGGTTTTGAATGCTCCTATAAAGGACGGTTTCCTGCCACAGACACCATCGGAAAAATTTTAAGATGGAGGGATTGTGAGAATGTCTCAGAGCTAAGGGGTTTTCTAGGAACAGCTATGCACTGCAGGAATCATATCCTGAAGTTCATAGCCATTGCTGCACCTCTATATGAAAAGCTTAAGAAGGGACAAGAGTTTGAATGGGGAGAAAACGAACGGAAAGCGCAGCAGGAGCTGAAAGATGCAATTCAGTGCTGTTTCCCAACCAGGAACCCCAAATTTCCAAGTAAACAACCCATAGTAGTAGCCGTGGATACCTCATGGAGGGTGGTGGGATACTATATATATCAGAGAGATGTAGAAGATGCTAAGCTTATACATTATGCAAAGTTTGGGTCAATATTATTGGACGAGAGACAGCAGAGGTATTCTCAGCCCAAGTGAGAGCTATGCGGCTTAAGAATGGTGCTGGAACAGGAGAAAAATTTATTGTGGGGATTGAGAAATCTAGTAGTGGAAACAGACGCGAAGTTTCTCTGTGGGATGTTAAACAACCCAGGAAAACTCCTGAACGCTACTGTAAACCGTTGGGTGGACTTCATTAGATCGTTCCACTTCACGCTAGTACACAAAGAAGGAAAGACATTTGGGCTGGATGGACTGTCCAGACAATGTTACTATCCCGGTGATGAGACAGCCCATCGTTTCGACAACGGATCCAAGGATGAGGGAGAGGAGTTTGAGTTGATCAAAGAAGATCTGGGGGCTGCAGATCCGTTACCCTTGGAAGCCTTCTGTGATGAGATCAACAGTCGCTCTGGCTTCAACCAGGGTCTGGTGCGTGATGTGTATGATTTTGAGTATGAGCTGGATCAAGCTCAGGAAGAGTACTTGGATGAACAACAGGCTAAGCTTAGGGTTATAGAAGACCCAGCGTGCCCAGAAAACCACCGACAAGTACTAAGCTTAATGACGGATGTCAGGCTAGTGCCAGATTTCGAAGAAGAAAAGTTGACCGAGATAGAGGAAGCGTATGATGAATCGTGTAGGACAGATACAGCGTGAATACAAGACAGAAGAATACCCAAAGTCAGGGAATTCCTGAAAACAGGGGGCAGTAGCGCAGCTGAAGGCTTGGATGAGCCAGATCTGCGTAAGCTTAAGTATATGGTGGAGCATTTCTTCTTGGATGAAGAGGGGAGACTGTATAGGATGAGTCCTAGCGGTCAACATCAGCTAGTAGTGGATAAGGAGCAGCATATGTATATGTTGCAAGCCAGCCACGACTTCCTAGGACACAGAGGAATATACGCAACCACTAAGCTTATAACGCAGAGGTTCTGGTGGCCGGAAGTTGAAGGAGATGTAGCTTGGTATGTGCAATTGTGCCATCTATGCCAGCAACCGCAAAAGGTGATCATCGAGACACCGCCAATAGTAATGCCCATGCCATCGATATTCCAAGTGCTACATGTGGACATGCTACATATGACACCAAGTTCTAATGGGTGTAGTTACATTGTGCATGGAAGATGTGGACTGTCATCCTGGATGGAGGCAAAAGCTTTGAGAAAAGAGAATGCTAGTTCGATTGCGCAGTGGTTATTTGAAGATATCATTTGCCGATGGGGCTGTATAGTGAAGATTGTCACGGACAATGGTTCTCCATTTAAGAAAGCTGTTCAATGGCTGGAAGAAAAATATGGGATAAAGGGAGTAACGATATCTCCTTACAATTCCAAAGCGAACAGGATTATTGAGAGACCCCACTGGGATGTGCAGCAAATGTTGTACAAAGCTACAGATGGAGATGTCAAAAAGTGGTATTGGCACCTACCACACGTTATGTGGGCAGATTGGATAACCATTAGAAAAGGAACAGGGTGTTCCCCGTACTTTTTGGTAACCGGAGCGCACCCGACGCTACCTCTGGATGTCCAAGAGGCCACTTGGCTAGTACAGCTACCAAATAAGTACTTGACCATGGCTGAGTTGATAGGATACCAAGCTCAGGCTTTGGCAAAACATGTTTGGCATGTTGAGGAGGTGCGTCAGCATGTTTCAGACACTAAGCTTAGCAAGGCTTGGGAGATGGAATGACAAGCAGCACATAAGATAAAAGATTATCGCTTCGGCCTGGGAGATTTAGTACTAGAGAGAAATACAGCTATAGAGAGCTCAGCAGACAGGAAGATGAAACCCAGGTATCTAGGACCTATGGTGGTCATATCTAGATCAAAGGGAGGATCTTATATCCTAGCAGAGTTGGATGGTTCTGTATGGCAGAATAAAGTGGTGGCGTTCAGAGTAATTCCCTACTTAGCCAGAAAACATATGCCGTTGCTGCTGGAGTTACAAGAGTTGTTAGATCTGTCACCAGAGGGACTGGAGACCCTGGAGGAGACTACTGAGGATGAGCCTAGTGACAGATGGGAGCCAGAAGAGTTGGAGGGATAGAAAAAACCTGATATTGTGGACAGAACTATCTACTTATCGAAGGAAAACTATCCTGGGGACTGTAAAAGTGTTAAGCTTAAGCGGGAGAGGACTTGTCCAAGTCAGAGAGGTTGCGCAAAAGGCTTTTGAGATGGATGTGCTCTTGAATGAGGAATTGGAACCTCTTTAAGTTGGCTTCAAGCAAGGGAATAGCCTTGATGAAGTCCCAGCTGAGCGAATTGAGGTTGCATTTGACTGACCAAGCATCGTCACCACAAGATTCGGACTCGTACTTGTCGCAAGAGTGAGACAGGAGGTTTTGGAGTTCCTGGAGCAAACAAGCTGCCCGGGATAAGTGTCAGAACTGTTAAGCTTAGCGAATAGAAGTGAGAAATTGCCCACCAGATAAGCCTGCAAAGGTGCGCTCATCGGAAGTAAACTTGGTACGGGCACGCTTGGCAGTATTGGCATTGGCTTTGGCTAGAACCTGTTCAGCCCAGGCATAACAGCAGTGTTTAGTGTTCATATTGGGAACTTGACAATAGGGAAGAAGACGGACTGTGCCTTTAGACAATGAGGACTTTTTGATGGTCTCCTAAAGAGGGAGGAAGTCAGAATCAGTGGTTAGGAGGAGTGGAGCTGGCGCACCATGTCGGAGGTAGACAAACGACGCTTGCGATAAGGTGAAACTACATGAACCTCTTCGATGATAGCTTGAGAGACCTCCTTGTCAACCATCATGTCCTGAAGGCGAGCAATGATCTCAGCCAATGTTATAGGTTGAGAAGCAGCTAGATTACTGTGTCAGCACCAGTTGCTTGGGAGTTGGAGGCACTGTTCATACTCTCAGCAAGCTCGGTATCAGTGTCTACCACAACAGCAGCAGAGACAGGGGCCTTGCAACCTTTGCGAGGCTAAGCTTATACATGAGGAGACAATTGGAGCCAAAAGAACGCTAAGCTTACGCATTTGGGGACAGCAGAGCCTTTGGCAATGTTGGAGGAAGTAGAGCCAGTCATGGACGATGGGTTCTGAGCCTCTTTGGTTCTGGTTTTGTGGGATTCCTCAGAGCAAACACAATTAATGTGGCTACAGCATTCAGAGAGCACCTTATAGATCGCAGGGCATCTCATAAGACGAATGGTAGTTGTTTTGGTAAATTTCGTAGAGCTTGCAGATATGGCAAAGGGTGTCTGCTAGAATGAGACGTCGCTCCCTTCGCTTTTATAAGAAAAGGCCATTGGCAGTGATGACAAATCATAACAAGTGCATGAAAAGCACCCTCCACCCTAAGCTTATGACCTGAGAGGCCTAGGAAACCTGTAATCTTGAGTAGCCAGCCTTTGACAGACTTGCTGAACCACAGTTGCCTTATTAGGTAACATGTCACCAGGGTCTCATGGTTATCAGTGTGCACAGGGATTCTGATGGAATGGTGAGGGCACCGATTTCAATTTGGCTAGGGGGAGATGGATCCCAAGGGGCACTTCAGTTTGACAGTTTGACGCGAGCTTTTTCGCGAAGAGCTTTTTTGAACATCGTGGACAGGCTGGTTCGGGCTTGTAAGTAAACCGGAGCGGATGAGCTGGGTCGCTACGCATTGCAGATCACAGTGCATTGAGGGGGCAGCGACATTGAACTGGATGAAGCCTCTGTGAATAATCCACCAGAGGGCCTGCCAACGGGGATACCTGACAAGGGTTCTGCAGAAAATCTGGCAGAGTGCTCGCTGGTTGGATTGCACAATGACATGATGGAAATCACGCGTCTTGGCACTGGAATGGCCAAGGGAGAGGCTGGCGGAGGAGTTGGTTTGCGGGGTGGAGAGTATGGTGGAGGAGGGGTCCTTGCCACACCCACCTGACAATTTCCGCAAGCTCCTCGCCCTCCTCTAGCCCTCCTAGTACGGGGTGCTGGTGGTTCCCATTGAGGCAGGAGGTTGCAACATGCTGGTAGGCAAATAGTGAGACCTAAAAGCAGAGAAAACATGAGTGATGACAACGAGAACAGGGGAAAAACACGACTTACATTGCGCGATTGAAGGAGAAGACATGTTTCCTGGAGCCATAAGAGCACTCCTTGGCTCAGTGTAGTCTGAAGACAGTGTTAGCAAGACAAGGACAACAGTAAAATGAATGTTGCTTACTAGAGGAAGAATCTGAATCTTCATCATGATGAGCTCTCTTGTTGCTGCGCATGTTTCTGTCCATTGTTGCTGTGAGTGGGCATAGAAGACTGAAAGTTGAGATGAAAATTAGACGAGTGAGAAGTGAGAGGGAGAACAAAAGAGAGGAAACAAGACCTTGGGACTTTTAAAAGACCCAATAACAAGATAAAAAATTAGGCTATAGCAACAAGAAGTTGATCTATACATTTAAACTCGGTGACATGACATCATTTTGGAATAAGCTTAGCAAAAGTATGCTACTCTCAAAGCTGGTGAACGTTCTAGAACATAGAGCGCATCAGAGAGACTCAGATACTGCGAATTTGAAGGAGATAATGACTGAGGACAGTCAGCAATTGGTTAGGGGGAGATGATACACCGATTTCATGCCTATACATGAATTCCGTACTCCGGAATGATTCTCTACATAGAATCATTGGCTATATCATTAAAGAACCCTATAGAGGATTGGTACTATGTCCCGTAGTAGCCAGTTCGACCGAACTGAGGATATTCGAGCCTTGGAAGTGTTCAAACCAGCTCATTATCACTAAGCTTAGTGAACCAAGCTATCAGAATGCTCTCCAGAGGGATTCCGGACTCTACATAGCCTATCGAGTATACTCCAGTTGCATCCAGGGACCTTACGAGCAGTTTTCTGATGAACTCAGATTTGTTGGAACCTAAAGAATGTACATAGCGGCTGTTGCAGGTGTATTACACCCATAGCGAGCCCAATAATGATGACTGGACCACGGAACGGAACGTCCAACGTTCAGGAGGCGACACCCGATGCCCAAAACCCTAGCCATATCAAAGACTCATAATTAACAAGTGCTTTGTGGGTCCCGGCACCTTGGCATATTGCCTGACTGAGATTAATTACAACAGATCAAGGGATTGTCCATATGCCATACATTCCAATCATAATTGATCCGGAGGCTTAACGCGCTTGTGTGGACACAGAATAATACAGACGAGCATGGAACATGTCTGGCTGGATTGCCATTTGTCAATCAGAGAAAAACCCATAACCCAGGGCAAGGTAGAAATGCTGCCAAACCTTCCAAAATATTCTGCAGTACCTGTAACAATTAAGCTTATTGTTTTCTATTTCATATTTACTATCTCTCGCATGTATCTAAACAATATAAATATGGTCGCACTTGTTCATGGAGAAGCAAGAGGTCTCACCCCCGCTTCCACACACAAGTCTGCAAGCCATGATCAAGAACGGTTTCAGAGGACTATTTAGTGTGTGTCGTTAAGTGTGATTTCTTCAGTCGTCGACCAACCCAGAGACAGAGACAGAGAACAGAGAACAGAGTTTAGAGTTCCAGAGTGCTAGAGACAGAGACAGAAACAGAGAACAGAGTTCAGAGACCAGAGACCAGAGACTAGAGACCCCGCACTTTGAATTGACAGGGATTGTCCTTTCACTGTTGCACCTGTATGGCTAAGATAACTTCAACGGCTGTTCATTAACCTCTAAAAACACTATCCTCTTGAATTTTGCTGTCAGAACACACCCCCAGAACACCCTAAAAGACGAAACTGTTCATTATCTATCTCATACTACTTGTATTAACTTAAGCTTATCGAATTTCGACTAAGCTTAGTGAGAACAAGCCCTTTAATCTATATTAAAACCCACAAACGTTTCCACCTTTTCAGCGGTGGTGGTGCAGAGCCAAACAGGCGTGGTGGCTGTGACCTCTGCTAGGCCAAAGACCTAGCTCTGCTCACTTGGCTCATTCTGGCCAATTTGCAGATCCTCAAAGTTTGCATATAGTCGCGTTGAGTTTGTAGTATTTGATATGCTGTTCAAGCTTGCTTAAACCAGTTGTTGAGTTTGTTTCCTGGATTGAGGCTAATTGTCTTGATTGCAATGGGGCGATCCAGCCCATTCTTGAAATAGTTGACCACCGCCACTCCATCTCCAAGGTCGGCCTGGTAGGCAAGTATCTGGAACTGGGATATGTAATCGTCAATATATCGTCCATTCTGTTTGAGGTGGCGGATTCTGTCCATTGCATCTGTGGGGACATTGTTTGGGGTGAAGGATGTGTCAAGTCCTTCCAGGAATTTCTTCCATGTTGGAAGGTTCTGGCTTCCATCAAGTTCCTTGTTTGATTCCAAGAATGCTCCTCTCCATGTTGCGGCAGGGCCGGTGGACATATATGAAAGGGCAAATTGTATCTTGGTTTTGTCATCGGAAAAGGCACCAGGCTTTGCATCAATGTATAATTGTACTGCATCCTTCCAGAGGCAGTAGTAGTTGGTTTCTCCATTAAAGGTTGGGGGTGTATTGATCTTTGTGGAGGAGGCCATATTGTCAGTGTCAGAGGTTGTGTGTAAGGGGACACCCCAAACACCCCAGCAACACTCCCAACACACTGTATATTCCCCCTTTTAAACGCCTAAGCCCCATACACAGTCCAAATACCCTGGATGTCCCCTCATTGACCAGATGAACCTTTTCCTTCACTCTCCACACTTTCCTCAACCTCCTTCTGCCCTCCTTTATTCCTGTAGATCCTAGACAGCCACCCTCACTCCTCACATTGGTTTCAACCATGATTGCCCTTTGTGTACCACCTGGACACCACAGCCAGGTTTGGTTCAACTCATATTGATTATATAAGTCATGTATATACATAGTTTCACCTGCAGGGGTTTCTCTATCCTATTCTCTTAGGATACCCCTGCAGGTATGTGTCCTGTACTTAACTCACAGATTAATAAGACTTAGGATACCCCTGCAGTGTCCCCTCAGCCCCCCCTAAGCTGCCTGAGGCCCTCCCAGGTTCGCCCTAACATTGTGGATTCCTCGTCAGAAGTGTGAATAGACCTGGTAGTGGGGCTAACTTTGGATGATTTGGGTTGTACAGGGGAACTGGATCGAGGCAGTGAGTGTACTGGTGATCCAAGTGGTGATGTGAGGGGTGAAAATGTTCTTGGGGGTTCCTGTTGTGAAGTGTTGTCGTGAGTTCTTGTACTTGTTGAGGGTTGAGGACCTGGAGGATGGGGCAGATGTTCTATGAATCAGCTCCCTGAGCTTTGAGCGGGTAGAGGTGGCAGTTCTTTCAGGTGGTGGTTGTTTGGGTAGGGATTGAAGAACTGATGCTGGGGGTACTGGGTATCCTGGGTCTTCTGTTCGACATTGAACTCTCTCAGTAGGTTGTGTAGGGTACGGTGCTGGAACCAGAGGGTGAACAAGTGAGGGGTATAGGTTTTGTTTTCTTTTTATGGTCCTGTGGTGGAGGGGGTGTGAAGTCAGGTTCGGAGTCGGTTGTTGACCAGTCAGAACTGTTAGATTCTTTGTAGTCAGTGGCAAGGGGGTTGTTTTGGTTTGTAGACAGGGTGTAGAGGGAAGAAGTTGAAGGTGAAGGTGGGGGTGAAGGTGAATAAACAACTGCTTGTGGGTGCATTATCCCAATCGATGCTTGAAGGTGTGGATGACCTATATACAATGCTTATGGGTACATTATCCCAATCAACACTTAAAGGTGTGGATGACCTATCAACGCTTTTGGTGCATCTGACCAAGGGTGCAGAGGGTATGGTGGCCTGCTCTATGGGGGTGTATCACTGGACAGCAACAAGGCATGTTGTCAGATATGGTTGGCACTCAGATAGCGATAAAGTGTATTCGTCTGCTGGTGTGGAAGGGTAGCAACAAGGCGTACCAATACCATGGGGTGTACGATGAAAAGGTGAAAACTTTCATAGGTTTTAATATAGATAAAGGGCTTGTTCTCACTAAGCTTAGTTGAATTTCGATAAGCTTAAGTTAATACAAGTAGTATGAGATAGATAATGAACAGTTTCATCTTTTAGGGTGTTCTGGGGGTGCGTTCTGACAGCAAAATTCAAGAGAATAGTGTTTTTAGAGGTTAACAAACAGCCAGTTGAAGTTATCTTAGCTGTACGGTGCAACAGTGAAAGGACAATCCCTGTCAATTCAAAGTGCGGGGTCTCTAGTCTCTGGTCTCTGGTCTCTGAACTCTGTTCTCTGTCTCTGTCTCTGTCTCTAGCACTCTGGAACTCTAAACTCTGGACTCTGTTCTCTGTCTCTGTCTCTGTGTTGGTCAACGACCGAAGAAATCACACTTAACAACGCACACTAAATAGTCCTCTGAAACCGTTCTTGATCATGGCTCGCAGACTTGCATGTGGAAGTGGGGGTGAGACCTCTTGCTTCTCCACAAACAAGCACAACCGTATTTATATTGTTTAGATACATACAAGAGATAGTAAATATGAAATAGAAAACAATAAGCTTAATTGTTACAGGTACTGCAGAATATTTTGGAAGGTTTGGCAGCATTTCTACCTTGCCCTAGGGTTATGGGTTTTTCTCTGATTGACAAATGGCAATCCAGCCAGATGTGTTCTGTGCTTGTCTGCATTATTCTGCATCCATGTGAGCACTGTTAAGCCTCTGGATCAATTATGATTGGAATGTATGGCATATGGACAATTCCTTGATCCGTTGTAATTACTCTCAGTCAGGCAATATGCTGAGGTGCCAGGACCCACAAAGCACTCATTAATTATGAGTCTTTGATATGTCTAGGGTTTTGAGCATCGGGTGTTATGAACAGTCCAGACCAAGAGGAACAAGAACAACTATTCAACTTTACAAGATGGGTACAGGAAACCACAGACAAGTTGCGAGCTCAGGAATATGAAGACGAAGAAGGGGAATACTACAACACCATGCAGGACCTGGCAAGAGAAGCAGGAATGGAGATAACTCTGGAGGATATTCTGGAATACCCCGAGGACAAAGAAGATAGCCACAGATTGACCGATCCAACCTCCGATATGGATGGAAGCACTGAGAGAATGGAGAACGAGAATGGAAGAGAATCCATGGAGATAGAATTGGGAGAAGAGGATTATGAGTCAGAGGAAAGCGATGGAACATCGCACAGCAGCGGAATGGAGAATGAGGACACTGACTCATTGTAATATATAAATAACAGTAGGATGCCATCAGCTAGGATGCACATCATGGTCAAGACTACGCAGGACAAGTAGAACAGCCCAATAACCTATAACGAGTATATAGTATCTCATAGGTATATAAGGCCTGTACAAGTAGAGATTAAAGCCTCAAGCTTTAATCTTGTTAACAGCGGTCATTAACCCTCTCTGCCTTAACTTGGCAGTGTTCCCTCGTTATCTCATTGAGCATGATCCACTAAGCTCTGCAAGGCCAACTGTCTTGGACACCTCGTAGAGTGATTGAAGGCCGTCTCCAATTATCCTTGGATACAGAAGGAGCACAGATCATAACATTGGGTGTCGCCTCCCAAACGTCGGACGTTCCGTTCCATGATCCGGTCATCATTATTGGGCTCGCGATGGGCATAATACACCTGCGACAGCTGCTATGTACATTCTTTAGGTTCCAACAAATCTGAGTTCATCAGAAAACTGCTTGTAAGGTCCCTTGATGCGACTGGAGTATACTCAATAGGCTATGTAGAGTCCAGAATCCCTCTGGAGAGCATTCTGATAGCTTGGTTCACTAAGCTTAGTGATAATGAGCTGGTTTGAACACTTCCGAGGCTCAAATATCCTCAGTTTGGTCAAACTGGCTACTATGGGACATAGTACCAATCCTCTATAGAGTTCTTTAATGATATAGCCAATGATTCTATGTAGAGAATCGTTCCAGAGTACGGAATTCATGTATAGGTGTGAAATCAGTGTATCAACGATGGAGGTTGTCCAAAGGAAGCTTTAATCTAATGTTATGATCTGTGCTCCTTCTGTATCCAAGGATAACTGGAGACGGCCTTCAATCACTCTACAAGGTGTCCAAGACAGTTGGCCTTGCAGAGCTTAGTGGATCGCGCTCAATGAGATAACAAGGGAACACACCAAGTTAAGGCAGAGAGGGTTAACGACCACTGTTAACAAGATTAAAGCTTGGGGCTTTAATCTCCACTTGTACAGGCCTTATATACCTATGAGATGCTATATACTCATTATAGGTTATTGGGCTGTTCTACTTGTCCTGCACAGTCTTGACCATGATGTGCATCCTGGCTGATGGTGTTGTGCCGCAAAATCATTTCATTTGTGAAATCACTAGCTAATAAAGTAACTAACTCTCTGTTACTGAATAATATCAGTATATGGCCATGGTCAGACACTGGGTGCGAGAGATTTAGAATACTATCTAAAATATGTGAAGGCGGACATCTCAGAAACAGAACCAGAACACCCAGACAAGTAAAAGTGATGTTAACTAACTTATGGGTGACAAGGCTATGGAAGAATGACTCTGGTATGAATGTACCCGAGCATTGTATCCGATACCGTGTTAACTAAGATATTAGTTAAGATACTCATGACTGCACAAAAAGACCCATTTCTTTGCCTCTGCCCTAGAAAGCAGACGAGTCGCAACACCTATGTCATCCGGATGGTACCTAGTCATAATAACAGGTCCGGGAGTGAATCTTGACAAAAGAATGTAGGGATTAGCTGAATGCCCTGACAAGAATGTCCCCTTGAAACGGTTCTGATGATATTGAAACCTAAGGGATCGAATGGGGGTATCCCCGAGGGTACTCAGGGAAGGATGCCCCCTCATAGAAACAAAAAGAGATCAGAAATGATGAACTAGAAAATGAAGATTGATAAGAATAGAATAAGCTAATTAATTCTAGTGTTAGTCTACTACCTGAAGACTATGGAAGTGGACTTTAGAACATTAGGGTTGAAAAGCTCAGGTGTGGAGAGTCCGAGAATAAAATAAAAACCAATAGATAAACGTTAGCGAGGAAACTCGCTAACCCGGCTGGCTGTGATATAAATAGCCAGGCACCTAGGGAGCAAGTCCCTGAGAGCAAATTGATGTCGCTGATATCAGAACTCCTAGAATGATGCTCCTAAATGATGAGGAGACAATAAAATGATGAAGCTGAAGGCTTGTTTCAGGTATACCCATAAGTTAATTGTATATTGTTATAAAAACTCGTCTGTAAATTACATGGGAGGCAAGAAACCGCTTGCCTATTTCCCCCCCCTGATTGTATGATTGATTAGGATAAGAATATAAAGCAATTTTACGCGATTTTCTTTGGTCATAAGACCACCAGAGACTTAAAGAGTTATACTCTTTAAAACCAGACCCTTTGAAACGATTGAGATATTGACAGACCCTTCTGCTTGACTCGAGAACTGAATACGAGTTGCTACGCCTCTTCGGTTCTTAAGTAGAAAAGTTCACTAACTTCCATTTCTTTGGGTTCCTCTTAGAGGCCTTGCCTCAGAAGTATACCATTGAATTGTAGAGCTGTTTAATTGAGAAGTGAACATAGTACGCTAGGGCCCGTTGAAAACGCTGTCCACTAGGTCTATCTAGTTTAAAGATACTTACTGCAGGAGCTCGCTAGAAGCCTGTCTCGCTGAGTAGTACATATAAAAGTTTTATTGCCTTGTTCAGAAGCTGTAGTGCGCTAGGGCCCGTTAGATAATGCTGTCCGCTAGGCCTACTAGCTTAAAGACACTTACTGCAGGAGCTTGTCAAAAGCCTGTCTCGCTGGGTAGTGTAAATTTACAGTATTGTCAAGAGAAAAGGACATAGTACGCTAGGGCCCATTAGAACACGTTGTCTGCTAGGTCTACGGAGGTTCACTGATTGCGAAAGCTTGCATTTTGCCTGACTTATCGAATCGTGAAGATATTAGTTAACATATTATATAGCAATGACCGTCAAAAGTTCCCATTGTATTCAGATAGAACAACTGTCTGTCTAGTTGGAGACTAAGAGAATAACGTACCAAAACCCTAAAAACACTAGAATTGAATATATTTCTGGAGATCTGTGACAACCTCTCCCCCACGAACTTATAAAGTCGGAATTAGCGAACCTGTTAACAAACTTCATTTTCAATCTCGTAAAGTAATCCGCATTTCAATGGCATCCTACTGTTATTTATATATTACAATGAGTCAGTGTCCTCATTCTCCATTCCACTGCTGTGTGATGTTCCATCGCTTTCTTTTGACTCATAATCCTCTTCTCCCAATTCTATCTCCATGGATTCTCCTCCATTCTTGCTTTCCATTCTCTTGGTGCTTCCATTCATATTGGAGGTTGGATTGGTTGATCCATGGCTATCTTCTTCATCCTTGGGGTACTTCAGAATATCTTCTAGAGTTATCTCCATTCCTGTTTCTCTTGCCAGGTCCTGCATGGTGTTGTAGTATTCCCCCTCTTCATCTTCATATTCTTGCACTCGCAACTGGTCTGTGGTTTCCTGTACCCATCTTGTAAAGTCAAATAGTTGTTCTTGTTCTTCTCAGTCCGGACTGTTCATAATACAATCACCCACTCAGGAGGGGAAGGTATTCGGGTGGAGCAAGATGGTGTTTACTTGTGACATCTGCTAAGGTTATCATCATTTGAAATGAATAATCACCTGTTTGAGGCCTGAAAATTCATTCAGACGTCAGGATAGGATGGTAATTGTGCACTAACAATCAAGATTTACATTCACAGCAATTAGCCCTCCAAAGAAGAATGAGCATCAACTTGGACATATTCAACTATGTAAGAGTGTTGGGCCAGAAATAAATCTTTTTATCAACCCTTAGAAACCATTGGTAGCTTATTATCTTGCTGCAAAATTTAAGAGAGCCACCTCCAAACGTAGTCTCCATTAACCACATTCCCCACTCACTCATATAACGGAACATGCACTTTACCATCACTTTGGCCTTTCTTGGCAACCCCTGTCGGTTGGGTTTCATCAACACAGGAGGAGCTGCTGGACAGGTAGTAGCTCACATGCTGGAAATTCAGAATACACTGATGCACCTTACAGCTTTTTGATGTCATGAATCTCATGAAGCAGGCCTTCAGTAATGGTTGTACCTTAGGCAAGAGGAAGGCATCCACAGAGATTGAGAGAAATGAGTCCGAAAAAAAGCGAAAATTGGTAAGTCACAAGCACGAAAACAAGTAATTGACTGACGAGTTCTCATTAGAAGTCTGAGAAAGCTGAACAGTTACTGAGTCCCATGATCTGTGAAGCAAGGAAGGTTTGTCTTTGAGAACATAATTCAGAGTTGTCGCAATTGATGCCCACATCAGATACAACCAATGTTACCTGATGAACTCCTTTTGAAGATATTTGGTGAAGTTGATGATCAAGAGTTGATCTCCCTAGCATGCACAGATGATATCTTCATTGGTTGCACTATGGACATCTACTGCTTGAGGCTTGAGGAAAAGGGGATGCTTGAGGATTGCTTTGGTTCTACCAGAATCAGGTTGGTAGGAACACTGGTCACCAGAGAAGATATCACTTTCCTCTCCTCAATCCTCCTCCCCTACTGTAAGGGGACTGGCGTCGTGTGCTTTGCATTGCACCCCCCCTTACGCAAGGTACTTCTAGGGACCTGTGGTTGGACGTCTGGGCTCGGCCTTCTTAGCCGATGCCCGATGCCCAAGCCCAGTCTCGGCCTTTGGCCACCCCCATCCCCGAGCCCGATCTGCAGGCGACTTCTATTATTAGTTGCTTGTTTATTGTTTGCGTACGTTATTACTGGTAGCTATCGTAGTGTCTGGTTACCCGGTCTGTGCGCAGACCACTATGTATATATATAGCGTGGGTGGCGATTGTAATCGCCACCTGAATATCAACTTGGTTCCAGTGCCTTACTTCCCCTAACAGAATATTCAGGTCTCTACACGGACTTGCCACCCTAGCTCTCTGCACCCCATCTACCCTGTCCCCAGCCCTATCGCCAGTATGCCTCACCGAAAGTCCTCAGGCAAGCAGAAAGCGACTGCGCCCACACTACCGACCACAGCCCCTGCCTCGGCAGGACCCTCGCGTTCAGGTGAGGACACTCAGGCCTTATTGGCCCGGATCGGCAAGCTTAACTGCTCGATCGGTTCGCTCTCGTCCCGCCTGCGCACCCTCGAGGAACGTCCCTTGATGGCTGCCGCCGGTCCTTCTCCAGCCGTCATTCAAACGGCCACTACCCGAAAGGGTCGCTTGCAGGTTTCTGCCGGCGCCCCACACACTCCTAACCGCCTGGGCCCCACTTGCCCCTCGGTAAAAGGCACATCTACCGCCCTCCCGCTCTTGGCCTACTACCCGCAGGAAGACCAGGCCGATCGCTATCAGACCACTCTCGTCATCGCCAACGGCTTGAGTGGTCACGTGATTGGTCGCGGCGGCCGCGGCCTTAAACAGGTTGCAGACATTAGCGGCGCTCACCTCCGTGTCTATTCAGTGGCCACAGATGGTGCCAACGAGCGCCATGTCTCTATCAGGGGGACCGAGCAGCAACTCGGTGATGCCCTTGTGGTATTAGGTAAGCGGATTGCGCGCAAGCGCGTCCATCTTCCCAAGACAAAGAAGGAGAAGACCACAGCGGTTTCCGGCCCCGCCTTGGCGGCCCCCGGACCGTCTGCTCCTGGAGCAGCCCAGGCTCCTGCTCCGGCCCGTACGGACCCCGTTGCCCCCGGCTCTGCCACCCCAGTCCCAGACTGGGCGCATCCGGGTGTGTGGTCCTCCTCACAGGCCTCTTCAGTCGCACCCACTCCCCCTCACATCGCTACCCCGGCCGGCGTCCCGTCGACAACTATGCGTACGGCCGCATCTACTCCTACCCCTACCCGTTCGCCCGCGGTTTCTCGGCAACCGTCGCGCGGCTCCCCTATGCCCATCTCTACCCCCTCCAGCACGTCTACTCCCGGAGTCCCATCAGTCCGAATGGGAAGCGCCACCCCTACCCCGGCCTTGACCCCGATGGAGGTCAACAGTGTCCTCTCGACCTGGGGCCGGGGGGTTATGCCCACTGCCCCTGCCGACCGTCTTGATATGGCCCGTTCCCTTGTGGTGGATGGGTCTGTCATTTGGCTAGCGGATGGCCGTTGGGCTCGCGCTTTTTAGGACAAAGGAACCAAGTCACCGGGTCGTCGACTCTTAAGAGGGGGCTGGTGTAAGGGGACTGGCGTCGTGTGCTTTGCATTGCGCCCCCCCTTACGCAAGGTACTTCTAGGGACCTGTGGTTGGACGTCTGGGCTCGGCCTTCTTAGCCGATGCCCGATGCCCGAGCCCAGTCTCGGCCTTCAGCCACCCCCATCCCCGAGCCTGATCTGCGGGCGACTTCTATTATTAGTTGCTTGTTTATTGTTTGCGTACATTATTACTGGTAGCTATCGTAGTGTCTGGTTACCCGGTCTGTGCGCAGACCACTATGTATATATATAGCGTGGGTGCTACCTCAAGGATGTCAGCCTCAATTGTGACTTGTTCAATCTGCTTGCATTTAATCAGAGTGTTTGTCAGATGGTCTGAAATGCAGCTAAGATCTCTGACTTATGAATTCATCTCTACTGCGAGGAGATAGGACTTCTTCATGAACCACATATGATCCCTATTTTGAAGGACCTCTCGCAAGCTGCTGAAACCAAGAAATGGCTCTTCAGCTTTGGGTTGGTACTCTGCAACAATACTGTACTTACCAGGATAGCACCTTCACTTGAGGGGCCACCTGGGTCCCACACATATATCCCACCAGTCCAAGCCTCAAAGGTTGAGATCGGTACGGTATTCTGGCATACAGGGCCCAGGTCACTATCAAGCATTCTCCAACTGCTGTTGGTGAATCCATTTGTCTCTATGCTATGGGTTTACCATTACCATGGGTACAGAGCTGCCTGGCACCAAGTTGACCTCAAGAATGTTCATACCATGCATGTGCTCAGTGATGATCACATTATGATACCCCCTAGCCTCTACAGACGTCATCCTCAGTTGACCAAGATTGCAACAGCATACCCATTCATGACAGTACACCCACCTGCCCTTCCCAGCTGGGACCCCCACAACAGGCCGATGCAGAACACCCACCCAAACACTATCTCACCATCCATCTGAATCCTTGAAACATCACCAAATTTTGCCTGGGCATTAGGCAACAATCCGAATCTTGAGAGGTCATGCATCAGTGCAGTGGAACTGTGGTCTATGACCCTAGCATCTGACCCATCTCTGGTATGCCAGAAGGTCAGAGGTATGACACATGTGGTTAGAAATATCTTTGCACACCATATTAAGGGCATAAAGCTGGAATTTGAGTTCCCTGACAATATCTCAGGGCACTATGAGGGCATGAGTGGTTCTGCCTGCTCATGTTCCCTGCTTGCAGAGGATTTAACCTTGAGGATGGAAGTGGTGACTTTCCATGTGGGTTCACTGATGCCAAATCTCTATGTGAGTACTTCATTCAACTTCCACATATCCTTGCACTTACCAGACTTGAAGGACTACTTTTTCGAGCTATTGAAAAGCTTTCTGGCTGTTCATGAGCTTAGCATCTGGACTTGGTTGTGTAGAACATCAGTGGATCAAGATAGGGAATTCACCATTAAATTACAGGAACAACTCACAGGATTAACTATGATAGAAACCCCTCATGGTATTTGGAACATGGGTGATTTTCCCCCAGTACTTTCATTGTAGTATACAAGCTTCCCTTAATCCAGCTGAACTTCCCTGTCTCTTAGATAGCATTGTCCTGATATAATGTATGTGACAATGTTGATGGTACCCTATTGTACAAAGTGATGGAATGTGTCCTCATAAAGTGATCAATGATTGACTGTGGAGTTAAGCCACTATGAAGGAAACCTGTACCTGGAGCTTCCAGTACACAATGAGCAGGTGAATGAGTGGGTGGTTAAGTGAGTGGAGTAGTTGGATGACTTACAAATGGTGTTGCCATGGTTGTCATATGTGCTAATGGTGACTGATATTAGGCCTTTACTGGAAAAAGAAATGATAGCAATCACCCACTTGGGAGAGGAAGGGGCTCTAAGGGAGCAGGCAGGCACGGTTTGTGACTTTTGCTTTATAGGTGTCACCTTTGAGGATGAATGGTCACATATCTGAGGTCCAAAGTTTCATCCTACATGTCAGAGATAGTGATTCTTACATCAATAACCAAACCACACCTCAAGTGTTAACTTCTAGCCCATTGAAGGACAGGCACTTTGAGGTCTGAGGATTTGTTCATGTGGCAGAGCAGAGTTGGCATTCTTGGGCCACATCCTGGTGTTTTCGTAGCATCATATAACCCTGCTGGCATGTTAATTCTTGTGAATTCTGGCACATTTGCTGCATGCACATAGCTTATTTCCCTATTGATGGGGCAGACTGGCCCCCAAAATGTCAACGATTGACTGTGTGGTTAAACCAGCAACAGTTTATCAGGGAATATGTGTGACTGGATATTCCAGCTCATGGTGGATGGGGATCAAGTGAGTTAAGTCTGAGCAGGTTGTATCATTGTGATTGGGGTGTGTATTGTCATGTTTATCACCACATGCCACTCTGTCCTAAACAGATTTCCTGGCATGTGAGTGCCAAAGTGCAGCAAGTGCCCACTCTGCATCTTGCCTTCTCATCCTATTGTAGCACTCTGAACAAATGACAGTGTCTTGGATTATCCAAACACTGCCATTCCACATATGAGGAAGATTTTGTGTATTGGACTATCCAAACACATTGTCTTATTCATGATGACTGGGAAGGTGTGCTTAAGGGAGCCATTTTTTTCTGGGATAGTTGGTGGTGGGCATGGATGAAAAGAAAGTATCTGTACATGTGTTGTTGTTGGGTACACAAATGAACTGCGGACTACACCCCCTACAGCAAATGTAAGATAGTCCTGTCCTCCCACTGAACATCATTACAGTGAAAAGGTGGAAACATTTGTGGATTTTAATATAGATAGAGGGCTTGTTTTCACTAAGCTTAGCTGAAATTTGATAAGCTTAAGCTTATACAAGTGGTATGAGATAGATAATGAACAGTTTCATCTTTTGGGGTGTTCTGGGGGTGCATTCTGACAGTGAAATTGTTTTAGAGGTTAACAAACAGCCATTGAAGTTATCCTAGCTGTATGGTGCAACAATGAAAGGACAATCCCTGTCAATTCAAAGTGCAGGGTCTCTAGTCTCTGGTCTCTGGTCTCTGAACTCTGTTCTCTGTCTCTGTCTCTGGGTTGGTTGATGACCAAAGAAATCACACTTAACTATGCACACTAAATAGTCCTCTGAAACATGTTCTTGATCACGGCTTGCAGACTTGCGTGTGGAAGCAGGGGTGAGACCTCTTGCTTCTCCACAAACAAGTGCAACTGTATTTATATTGTTTAGATACATACAAGAGATAGTAAATATGAAATAGAAAACAATAAGCTTAATTGTTACAGGTACTGCAGAATATTTTGGAAGGTTTGGCAGCATTTCTACCTTGCCCTGGGTTATGGGTTTTTCTCTGATTGACAAATGGCAATCCAGCCAGATGTGTTCCATGCTTGTCTGCATTATTCTGCATCCATGCAAGCATGTTAAGCCTCCAGATCAATTATGATCAGCATGTATAGCATATGGACAATCCCTTGATCCATTGTAATTATTCTCAGTTAGGCAGTATGCCAAGGTGCCAGGACCCACAAAGCACTCATTAATTATGAGTCTTTGATATTTCTAGGGTTTTGGGCATCGGGTGTCGCCTCCCAAATGTTGGATGTTCTGTTCCATGGTCCAGTCATCATTATTGGGCTCACTATAGGCATGATACACCTGTGACAGCTGCTATGTACATTCTTTGGGTTCAAACAAATCCGAGTTCATCAGAAAACTGCTCATAAGGTCCCTTGATGCGACCAGAGTATACTTGATAAGCTATGTAGAGTCCTGAATCCCTCTGGAGAGTGTTCTGATAGCTTGGTTCGCTAAGCTTAGTGATAATAAACTGGTTTGAACACTTCTGAGGCTTGAATATCCTCAATTCAGTTGAACTGGCTACTACAGGACATAGTACCAATCCTCTATAGAGTTCTTTAATAATATAGCCAATGATTCTATGTAGAGAATTGTTCTGGAGTATGGAATTCATGTATAGGTGTGAAATCGGCATATCAATGGTGGCTTCAGCTTTTTCATATATGGGTCTTTCCATTCCTCCCTTGTTCTATGGTAATGCATACAGTGGTGGTATTGGTCTTTATTAAAGCTTGGCTGTAACAATCATGGTTTCAAAGTACAATGTCTCCAATCTAGAGGACAACCATGCCCAATTGTAGCATAGGGCTTGTGTCCTCCTTTATGAAGGACTGTGGTGGTCAACCCTCTGTTTTGCAGTGCTACCAGTCCTTCCTCATCATTGGTATTCTCTTCCTATTTGACCCATTGCACCTTCACGTGGAGAGCCAACCTGTTAGCCCATCCTATATCATTGTAACCACTGCAATGGTGAGGTTATTTCCTAATCATGCACAGACTGGCACTGTGACCTTGGAATCTGATAACTATAATGTTGCTAAAATCCTATGCTACAGCTCAAAATTTGGGGAGAAGACTAGATAACTATTCACAGCCCTCATTGTGGTGAGCGACCACTTTGTTGATATCACAATTGAATGAGGAATCAGAAAATGTGTCATCCACTGATTGGACAACAGCTGGGGCATGAACTGTGGCCAACCACCAATGAACCTTCTCAATGCAGGCATGTTGGGCAGCCACTTGGGCACTGGAGAATGGGTTTGAGTGAGCTGGATGGTGGTAAGAAAAGAAATTTCACATTACCTTGCAGGAGTTGCTGATACTCCAAAACCCACTCCATTTATAGCATCTTCACCAGGGGTGGAAGTCGTGTATTCCTCAGAGCTGGGTTGGGTACCATTGTCAGGTGATACAGGCATTTGGAGTGGAGCTGGGAGCACATCCAACCAACAGTGGATTCTCTCCAAGTCCACAGGCCAGTTGCTGCCCACTGACTCTCAAGCACTTGAAGGTACGATTGTAGTGCTACAACAGTGCAGTTAAATAGGTATGTATGCACCTGGCAGGACCTTCTATTCTTCTGAGGTCCAAGTTATCATCACCAACATTCACTCTTGATGGTAGTCCCTCCACTATGTCAGCAGCAAGTGAGGCAAAAGCAGTATTGACATCATGATTGAATGAAGAGCAACCAGAAGAGCTGTTGAGAGCAGATGGAGTAGCAAGCAGCCTTGAACAATCAGACATTTTTGAATGGCAGGTGGAGAGTGAGTTGAGAATTGCAGAGACAATGTTTGGCTACATCAGTTATGAGTGTTCCCTACTTTATTGAGCACCCCACTGCTGGAAGCACTCTACCGGGACTCACTTAATGCAACACTCACTACCTTCACTATCACCTGCTGGCTGTCATATCCACACCAAACCTAGAGCTTAACCATTAGGCTTCGGCTTCTCGACTCCACGTGTGCTCCACACGACAACCCTATGCCCTCCGACTCGGCCCCGACTGGCTCCGACCGCAACCCTTCGCCCCGATCACGCGACCTACCTCTACACGTGCCACGATCACCTGACCCTCAGTGCTCCCATTGTCCAGTTCTCCATTCTCCGTCCGCAATCAGAATACATTACCAGTCTCCATACCCGTACCGGTCTCCATTCCATTCGAAATTATTCATAATCCGCTTGTAACCATATGGGTCTCCGCTTCGCTCTGCACGTAGTCAGTACGAGTCATAATTCGTCGAGCTAGTAGTATATATACCGTAGGCACTTGGCTTGTACTCCTCAGTCTGATAATCGAATCGAGCAGTGGACCAGTCCCCTGTTCCCTATCCTCCTCTCTCTCTGCCTCGCTCCACTTCGGCCCCGAGCGGAGAGGATAGGTTGGTGTGGAGCACAGTAGTCGCGAAGCGAAGCTACATGGTAAGCTGGTTGGTGTGGCAAATAATGAACCCCTCACTACACTCACTATCACCTGCTGGCTGATAACACTCAAAACTAAATCTTGAAACCACTGACATCAACAAAGTGGTAGGTTGCCTCCTGGATCATTCCCTCCACTTGAAGTCACTGCAGGAGTTCAGGGCCCTTCTTGATGGTGAGGCCTCTAGTAATGTTGGTTCCAGCAGATTACTAATACTCTGATCCTCTATGCTGGGCAAAGATCATGGACTGACAGATTCTACAAAAACATACAACAGCTCCCTCCTCACATAATACCGGGCCCAAGTGATGTCCTCGACTACAACCCACAATACTACAGCTTGAGCCTCATAGATAATTGTTGCCATCCTTGCCCTTGCTATGCCCAACTACAAACATTGGTCTAGATAAATACTTTTGCCAGCCACTGATTTATAAATTCATCTATATATGACTTTCCAACAGTGGGCTGCTCAATCTGTACACTCTACCAATTCCAAATTGTTGACACAATCTGTAGATTGGGCATAATATTGAATAGAACCTGATTAGTGTATAACATCTTTTATAGGTACAGAGACAATAAAATATTCTATCTTGGTCATTACAACAGATCCTAGATCTTTTAAGGTGATCTGTGTCATGGGCAGATCCTTTTATTGTGACAGACTCAGTTCTAAAACACATGATGGGTACCAAGTGTACAAACAAAACTGATTCTTATAACTATTCTTTTGTACCTCTATCCATAGGACCAATTCTGGCAGGTCTCAGGTGACACCAGTACATCTCAAAGGTTTAGTTATGAATTTGTGCAGTCCCAGCATGGGTTTTAGAGGAGAAAATGGTGACTACTTTCGGAGCTGGTTGTTGGAATTAGCAATTCTGGCAAACTGGCAGAATGCCCCTGACCGCCCCATGGAGGCCATGTTGTAGGTAGATTATATACACCTGTAGTTTACCAGTAGTACCTTGTCCGTTTACCTCCCTTCCTTCCCTCTTGTCACCCCGTCATTGTCTCTCATGAATACATGCCTTCATTGTAACCCACCTTCTTAAGCTGATTTCAACACTGGTATGGTGTCAGCGGCTTTGAAAAGTGTTTATACACCATCTACTGTGACCTAAAGAGGTTGTGGGCATTCAGACATTTGGCTAGAGTAGGTGGTGGAATGGTTCATCGGAATGGAGAGCCGTATGGCCAACAAAAGGTGGTGGGTGTCGGCTTGCCCTCTTTTGTCTCTCTTATTTCATATTCTTCACGGACACTGTAGGTACTCAAGAATGGACTCTATTATACTTTAGGTAGCAACGAGATCGCCCTGCATAAGTGGGGTTTGCCTACACGCGCCGCATCCGCTGCCTTATTCACCTCCATCGTTACTCTGACTCTCATCTACACTCCCTACAGCTGATCCAAAGAAAGGCAAGACCGCGTCTGATGCACCCCACATCAAACAAAGAAAATATTGCACTCAAAGTGCCCGAAACACGTGCCCACTAGACTGAAGAGGAGAATATGGTTATGCGTCATCTTCTGACTGAGCAGAAGGGCAAGTCATAAACACGCAGCACGATGCCAGGGTCAACGGTCATCGCGTGGAGTGTGTATGTCAGCTGGCCCTACACTATGGCCACTCATAGAGCCACCATTATTGTCCCCTTCATGTATAAGCACAGGATTTCGCCCTCCCGCCACCTCAGTACCCACGCATATATCTAGGGACCGAGGTGAGCCGCTCTCATCATTCCATTCCCTATATAGTGTACTGAATGAGCTCGTAGGTGTTATTTTACACGAGGGCAATCAGTCTGGAGCTGGGTGGAATCACCAAGCGAGTTTTCTGAGGTGCTGATAACAACTTGCCAGCTTGCCCCAGAATTTATTCAATACTATGTCGCTAAGCTGGTAAGACTCGGATCGAGGACAACAAAGCAGACGGGTGATTTTCTGCCAATATTTACCCCAGTTCTTGCATGCGTTGCGTAATGGATCACTTCGAAAACTCTGCTCCTTCCAAGACGGCTCGAGCGTGCAGGCATTATAGATCCATTCGTCACCAACTGGTAGCACCGTCATGAGAGTGCAGTCGTTGATTGGCTATGATCGTGGGTAGCTGCAAATTTGGGGATGCTCCAAAGCAGAAACAGCGTGATGTCGTCTTCCCAAAAAAGCAGGTGGCATCGGATGTTGGAAACTCGCAACCGACAGCAGGCCAAGCGACGAGGAGATAACCAGATTACACAGCTTGTCCTCATCACCTTTGGCTACTCTACCGGCATAGACGACTGTGTACAGAAGTTGCGGCAATGAAGACAAGAAAGTGTTCATGCACAGGTTGTGTGTTTGCTCTTTTGATTTGGAACTGTTATCGCATTCACAGGATCATGCAAGTTGTCGATTGTCAGGTTTGCTACTTCCACTCAGGCCAACGTTTGTTAGGATAACAGCGGTCTTTTTTCGGTTACTGTGCAGATAGCTTTGCATATATTAGGTAGGGGTTGACAAGCTGGACAGGGTGAAGTTCGGGAAGAAAAGCCGGACCTCGAGTATCTATGACAAATGCTTCAATACTTCCTATAAAAACTTCCGTGACGACCGGATGCTCCACCATCGGTCACATCTGCTGCCTTTCGTTGACCATCAAGGCTCGTTCAGCTCACCTTTTCGACATTTTCATTGAGTATGAATTTATCAGCAAAAGTGAGGGATGAAGTTTTGAAGGTCTGTGCTTACATAGACCCAAATGAGATCTCTGTCTGTTCACGGGAGATGAATATTTCATAACATTTTGAAAAGGAGCAAGAGAGAGGGACCTAGGTGATAACCCCGAATGCTCCACCGCCTTATGTTCCGATGAACCACTCCACCGCATACTACTCTATCCGATCACTTTCTGATGGTTTTTTATGAGCGTCAAACACCCAAAACCCCTTTGGGCCCACAAGAGATAGTATATAAGCCCCTCAGCTGCTTTGGCGTTACACCAGCTCAGAAAGTAGTCACCGCTCTCTTTAAAAACCACCCCAGGACTGCACAAATTCATAACTAAACCTTCGAGAGGTACTAGCGTATGACTAAACGTTACTTATGCCCATTCGATTATTGACTGGATACCAACAGACCACACACTCAAATATGCCTGCTACACGTACCGCTGCACAATTACTTATTACTCCTATACCATTTTGGCTGATTACTCTGTGGTACATAGGCTCTCAAACTCGCGGACAACTGGGGAGACACATGGGCAAAAAATACGCCGCTGCGGTCAATGGAAATCGATCTCCCAGCCCTGTGGGGAGTGAACCCCAGAAGAATCAGGAGAATCCGAAGGAGCAGCCCAAAGAGGACCAGCCCAAACCCAAAGCAAAACCCTGATGTTCTTCCTGGGCCAACAGTATACTTAGCACCTGTGTAGTGTTGTGGTGAGGTCGAGAAATTCAATGTGCTGGAATGTTTAGAGCTCCCCTCGCCGCACAAATGACTAAGAAGTCCGTTCATTTATACCCATAAACTTCACCAAAACGAGCACCGAAAGCCATGAAGAATCTATGAGCAACGATAGGCAGGGATGCACGAAACGACAAATCAGATTAGGGCAGATCAGAACGATTTGGACACTAGGCATACCATTATCTGGGGTACCAGGGAGAGATAGTCCATGTTGTCTATTCAAATTTCAAGAATGCACTGGCGATACACTTTGGAACACATGATGACTTTTAAGCACCACGCGACGACTTAAGTTTCCAAGAGCGGCATTAGACGTACCCCATGGAGGGTTTACACTCAAACCCAGAGGCTCCATGCCTGGCGGCAGGTGTGAGCCAGGCTACCCCATCTAACAATATAGACTTGTGGGGGAGGAAACGCGCCTGCATGCACAACTTCACGTGCGCTCCCTCTCCATCGTCTCACCCTCTCCCGACGCGTCTCAACTCCCGAGACATCTATAGTACAATACCCCCGCCCCCTCTAGTGTTGTTTTCCCAAGGACTCGTAGAATGGCGTCCCTCGTATGAGCACCTGACGGTATTCAATAGTTGACGAGAATGCAAGGTATACAAGAAGCGGCTCTACCTGGTAGCAGACACCCAAAAGCCCATATGCCGCTGGGATGATTAGGTCGAGGCTCGGAATCATCCAGCAGTTCGGGAGCAGACCAGCGATATGAGGCGCCTGCAAGCGAGGTAGTTGTGTTTAGTTGGGTTATTGTCCCATCTGCCAGGAAAAGTGATAAGCCAAAGTTGATCATGCGGGCCCTCTCAGAATCGTTGATGAGGATGTTGACCTACAATGAATATCAGTCCAGAGATTGCGGTGAAGTTTTGGTCTTCACGACTTTCGAACACGGAACAGTCACCATGTCCCCCTTTGTGGAAATCGCAGAACCGCCCGCCCCCTGCCACCGCCCCAACGGATATATTGTGAAGTACATAGTGTCTAGGGTAGAGTTGAGATGATTTTGAGAGTCTGTAGAATGCAATGAGATTGCGTTTCCGGAGCCACTTTGGTGCAGGCTCAGGTTGCATAGGTATCTACAGGACAGATCAGATGTTAGATATACGGTAATACAAGTCTCCTGGAATTTATCAAGCTCGTGGGTTAAGTCGTTTACTCAAGAGGCACGAGTCAACTTCAGTATGTACATACCGGGTGCTAGAGTATTTCCAACTGTCCGCGAGGCATGAGAAACGTGGGGCCTGTTGATAATTGAGTAAAACTAGCTTCAGAGTGGAAAATGTGCTACAGCACTCAATAAAGGAAGTTTCTCATAAGCCGGAAAGAATGCCTCCGGGCAGAGCAACTTCGTCGGGCGGTTCCGAGCGGCTTGCTTCCCCCAGGCCAGAAGTGGTGTTCCTGGATCCAGATAGAGAACGGAGAGAATGAGCGGAAGCTGCAATATGTCAGCTTGTATTATTCTTGGAGCCCAAGGTAAAGAATCTACTTATCACCGTGGGCGACGGTCAGGGGTTGATCGAAGCATCAGATTGGAGAACTCTCGTGCGATGTATTGACCGAAGGAGTCACTAGTTCAAGTCCACCGCTGTCCATGGTACACTAAGTCATAAGGGACCTTCCAGAGGAATGAGAATATCAACCCGGTTGAGAAGCAGTTTTAAGTTTAAGTAGCTGCGCATGCGGATTCCAGGTGCTCCTACTTCATCTGCTATGCTCCGGGCCATATTTTAAGTTTAGCACAGGCTCCGAGAACGGCCCTCCTGTGGCCGTTCAGACTTGCACATAACTGATGATAAGGTATTCGCGCAGACGTATGACTCGAGACACAATATGTATAAGTTTGGGACCACTGGGACCCAGTATAGGAAAACTTGTAAGCACTCGTAAAGATACGTCGAGGGTATGAACGCACCTGGGACCCAGTATAGGAAAACTGGGGTCCACAGGTGCTCGGACTAGGGCTGCGCACCGTACCGTATCGGGTGACGGCCGTATGCTGACGGGTCAAATACGGTATGCTAGCGGGTGTACCCGTAACCGTAAAGGCAAACCAAATTCATTGACGGGACGGGACGGGGGTTCATACGGCCGGTAACGGGTCGGTACGGTACATACTTTATATTTCTTCACTCTATCGAAAAAAGGGTCTATGGTAAAGTGAGTATTTAAAGGACTTTGTCAATTGTAACACGAGCGAGCCTCAGGCGCTGCTTGACCATCATTAATGTGCGGATCGTCCCTGGTTGCAGGCTCGCATGACGCAGCGAGATTGTATCACGGCCACCAGAGAAGATTCGCTCGACCGCGACGGCCAAGCCTAGTGATGATTTATATCAGGATTAACATATTTTGGATGCTACACAATCTCCCTTTTATCTTCGAACATGATGGCTTGACATAGTGCCAAGATAACATGCTTTGTCAGACTGTCATTAGTGCAATGTTCTAGATATTAATCAGATACAACACGAGGCTAGGAAGATGACCGATGCCAATGAAAGAGAAATAATACCAAGCCATCATGGGATCCCATATAACTCATTAGCAGGGTCAAGTGCTAACGAGCATGAAGGGGAGTGGTGACTGAAATTAGTTTTAAAGCGCACGGGGCGCAGATATCGGGTACATCATATGCAGTCGCAATGAAAAGTGAACCATGGGGTACTTTGTGGCCGTGTGAATTTCAAACCAACAGGATCACATTGTCGAACCTGACAAATACTATCGCAACAAACCGTACATGCCGTCGACGGCCGTTAACGGCCGTCACCCTACGGCTCAATACGGCTTGAACCCGTAAGGCATACGGCCCTCTGAGGTATACCTTTGGCCACTAACGGTACGGTATCGGGACCCGTCAACGACGGCCGTACAACCGTTGCATATGGTGACAGTGCGCAGCCCTAGCTCGGACCACTACCTAAGTACGATGAGAATGTGTACAATTATTTGCTAAGTAATGTAACTCGATCGTCGTTGCTAGCAGGAATATAAAAAGTCCATAATGAAGTACCTACGGTGACTAAGGGCAATATGAAATAGCCAAGAAAACAATAAGCGACATCGAGCTGGACGGCTCGGTATTTCGACACTCCCACTCAGTGAGATGTCAGTTAGGAGGCAACACGCCGAGACGAGCGCGGAACTTAACAAAGGACTCTCGAGGGAGAGCCTTGGTGAAAATATCCACAAGCATATTTGTCGTAGACACATAGCGCAACTCGATCTCCTTGGTCTCCACGCGTTCACGGATAAAATGGTGACGTATGTCAATATGCTTGGCGCGAGAATGGGCAACCGGATTGGTGGAAAGCGCGATTAGGGCTGCGCACCGTCACCGTATGCAACGGTTGTACGGCCGTCGTTGACGGGTCCCGATACCGTACCGTTTGTGGCCAAAGGTATACCTCAGAGGGCCGTATGCCTTACGGGTTCAAGCCGTATTGAGCCGTAGGGTGACAGCCGTTAACGGCCGTCGACAGCATGTACGGTTTGTTGCGATAGTATTTGTCAAGTTTGACAATGTGATCCTGTTGGTTTGAAATTCACACGGCCACAAAGTACCCCATGGTTCACTTTTCATTGCGACTGCATATGATGTACCCGATATCTGCGCCCCGTGCGCTTTAAAACTAATTTCAGTCACCACTCCCCTTCATGCTCGTTAGCACTTGACCCTGCTAATGAGTTATATGGGATCCCATGATGGCTTGGTACTATTTCTCTTTCATTGGCATCGGTCATCTTCCTAGCCTCGTGTTGTATCTGATTAATATCTAACACATTGCACTAATGACAGTCTGACAAAGCATGTTATCTTGGCACTATGTCAAGCCATCATGTTCGAAGATAAAAGGGAGATTGTGTAGCATCCAAAATATGTTAATCCTGATATAAATCATCACTAGGCTTGGCCGTCGCGGTCGAGCGAATCTTCTCTGGTGGCCGTGATACAATCTCGCTGCGTCGTGCGAGCCTGCAACCAGGGACGATCCGCACATTAATGATGGTCAAGCAGCGCCTGAGGCTCGCTCGTGTTACAATTGACAAAGTCCTTTAAATACTCACTTTACCATAGACCCTTTTTTCGATAGAGTGAAGAAATATAAAGTATGTACCGTACCGACCCGTTACCGGCCATATGAACCCCCGTCCCGTCCTGTCAATGAATTTGGTTTGCCTTTACGGTTACGGGTACACCCGCTAGCATACTGTATTTGACCCGTCAGCATACGGCCGTCACCCGATACGGTACGGTGTGCAGCCCTAAGCGCAATACACCCCTGGTTGTCTGCGTGGATGATGGTAGCAATCGTTTGTGGGAAATCCAGCTCCTTGAGCAACGTGCAAAGCCAGATCGCCTCCTTGGTGGCATTGGCAGCCGCAACGTACTCGGCCTCAACGGATGAGGTGGCAACTGTGGGTTGTTTCTTCGAAGACCACGAAATAGAGCTACCAGCGACTTCAAAAACAAAACCTCCGACGGACCTTTGGTCATCGGAATCCTGAGCCCAATCGGAATCCGTCCAACCAACCAAGTCGAGAGCATCCTGCCCACGTCTTCCCAAGATCAGACTGTAATCGGCTGTACCCTTGAGGTAACGGAGAACGCGCTTCGCAGCCTCCAAATGAGCGATGCCTGGGTTACCACCAAATTGGGCAATGAGGCTGACAGTGAACTGGATGTCAGGTTGCGTCTGTGTGGCAAAGAGGAGCGAGCCGACGAGGGACAGGTAATGGATATCACCCGCATGTTCAACATAGGCGCGTTTTTCATCGGTGGTGCCAGGGGAATGAGACCGGGTGAGGTTATGTTTAACAGGAAGGGGGGTGGAAACTGGGTTTGCGTCCTGCATGCCAAACCGGACAAGCATTTGGCGGATGTAGGCTGTTTGGTTGAGATATATGAGGCGATTTGCGCGATCTCGTACAACGGCAATTCCAAGCATGTACTTGAGCTCCCCAAGATCGGTAATGTCGAACTCTCCACCTAGAGCCGACTTGAAGGACATGATCTTGCATCCTCCAGGACCTGCGATAGCCATATCGTCAACATAAACGAGGACAATGAGTATAATCTTGCCGTCTTCCTTGCTGAAATACAAACAATCATCGGCAAAGGCACGCGTGAAGCCAAGTCTGGTGAGGACTTCATGTAGCTTCTTCTTCCATTGTCTTCCGGACTGACGTAGGCCATATATTGGTTTCCTCAACCTCCAATAGCAAGCACCTGACCCGTACTTCTCTACACCCTCCGGAACCTCCATATAAATTTCTTCATCTAATTCCCCTTGAAGATAAGCTCCCACAACGTCCACCTGATGAATATCGAAATCGAGGTGAGCGGCATAAGCGAGGAAAACACGGAGAGTGGTGAATTTAGCGACGGAGGAGAACGTTTCAGTGAAGTCTTCACCAGGGACCTGCGAGAAGCCCTTCGCAACGATCCGGGACTTGTATTTGACCAGATTCCCATGCTCATCAGTTTTCACACGAAAAACGATCCGACTCCCAACAGCTTTCTTCCCCTCCGGTAATATATCCACCTCCTCAAACACGCCTCGTGCCTTGAGCTGGTCAAATTCAGACTTGATCGAACTCTCCCACTGCTTCACAGCAGGGGACCGTTGGACTTCATGGTACGTGCGAGGCTCATTGCGTATAGCCACAAACGCAAAGTTAATGCCATTATCCAGAGATACTGCACCGTCAATGGCAAGGTTCCCAAACCGCTCTGGGACTCGACGTTCACGCCCAGAGGGTTCACGCTGGGGAAGGGAGGCCCACTTGGAAGACTTCCGAGGGGCAGGAGGCGGCTCAACACTCCCACTGGGGATAGGAGGAGGGAGTGTAGATGGGCGTCCTGGCTCAGCAGGGGATGAGGGAGACTGAACGGTAGGAACAACGTCCAACTCGGCAGTGGTGGGACTGAGCTCAACTGAAGCACTAGGCCCAGGAACGATGCCAACAGCATTATCCACCAACGTATCAACTTCTTCAGCAGAAGGCGCAGGATCACTAACTTCCATGATCGCTAACTCGCTGGGGGAGCTATCCTCATAGAAACGAACATCCCTGGATGCGATTAACTTGCCATTCTCAAGATCTTCAAGGCGGTATCCCTTCGTCTCATCAGTCCACCACCCTAGCATGCAGACCTTAACGGCCCTCGACTCCAGCTTCCCTTTGCATACCTGCTTGGGGACGTGGGCCCACCCAAGAGACCCGAAAATGCGGAGGTGCGAAACACTGGGCTTACGCCCGGTCCAAGCCTCATAGGGAACGATGCCTTTCAACCCAGAGGTGAGAGTGAGACTCCTGATGTGTACAGCATACATGAAAGCTTCCCCCCAGTAGCGCAGGTCGACTCCCGCAGTATATAACATGCAGCGGACCATTTCGAAGAAGACAGCGATCGCACATTCTGCGATACCATTTTGCTCAGGGAGGTAGGGGTTGGACGTCTCATGAATGATACCATTGCGGCGGCAGAACTCATCCATGACAGAATTAACGAACTCGGTGCCATTGTCACTCTGGAAACGATGCGTCTTGAGACCTGATTGGCGTTCCAACATTGCAACCACATCCCGTACAGCCGCTCCAGTCTCCTCTTTGTCCTTTAGCAACCTCCCGACTGGGTAACGACAGCTGACTTCGACAACAACAAGGGCATACAGGCGGCCATCCCAAGTGGGGACGGATATAGGGCCAGTGAGATCCATGACAACTAGCTCCATTTTGGCATACTGACTTGAGCTTGCAGCGGGCAAAGGTAGACGGTGGGACTTTCCGTTCACACAACCGCTGCAAAGGTGATCAAAATCACAAGGGGCTTGAATATCAAGACCCTTAACAGCATGTTGGCGAGACATAGCGTCAATGGTAGAGGGGCTCAAGTGCCCCATACGTCGATGCCAAAGACGCATGGAGGGGCCACCTGCAAGGTAAGCAACCTCGCCCCTATTCTCTGCACAGTGAATATGGTATAGAGTACCAGCCGATCCGGTAAGAATGGCACGGAACAAATCCTCGCCACTTGCTGAAATCACCAACCCATCTTCGCTACTCCGCACGGAGGCACCTTCACGCTGTAGGACACCAAGACTGACTAGATTTGCGCCCAACTGCGGAACATGGAGAACATCGTGTAGGGTCACATTGAGGTATCCACCAGTCAATACAGCCTTGAACCTTACTGATCCATGACCCTTCACGGCAACTTTGTTATGCCCACCCACAGTAACATACTTGTTGGACACCTCTCGGTAGGAAACGAAACGCTCTCGGTCCATGAACATGTGAGTGGTCGCACCACAATCAAGGATGATTCCGATAGTGGTGGTAGAATTCGAAGAGGCCATCAACATTTTTCTGACCTCATGTTCCCCCAGGGATTTCAGATCGTCAACAGCCAAGTTAGCAGATCCACCAGACTTGGTGGGCGCATCCTTGCCCTTCCGTCTTGGCTCGGGGCAGTCAGGACTCCAATGTCCTTTTTTGTGGCAATTGTGACATTCGTCGGTGGGTTTAACCTTCTTCATCCGCCTAGCTTTCCTCGTATCCTTATTACCTGAGTTTCCAGAACCGGTTGGCCGTGACTTGGCAACCAAGGCCAGCTGATCAGACTTGGCCTTCAAGGTATCGCCACTGGCATGCTCGCGTTCGATTCGATGGTGTGTCATAATCAACTCAGCCTTCACCTTGTCAAGGGTAAGGCTCTTTCCTTGGCTGAGGAGGGATTGTTTGACGACATCCCAGACACCGGAAGAGGGGAGGGAAAGGAGTATATTGTGGATGAGAATGGTGTCTTCGAGCCTCTCGCCCGCTTCGACAATGCGACGGCGACGGCTCAAGAAGGCACCAATATGTTCAGTCATGGAGGTACGTTCATCCCACTTCATAGTAAAGAGTTCTTGGTAGGAATAATGAATGCTGACATCGCGGCATTGGTCCACATAGAATGTACGAAGTTTGTCCCACATCTCCTTAGACGACAGGACTTCGCCAATGTGTTCTCGCTCGCTGAATTCGATAGCGCCTCTTATCAACCCCATCGCAGAAGCATCAAGCTTCTTCCAGGTAAGGTAATCCTTCTTCACCTGCAACCATTCCTTGTAGATGGGTGAGTATGTCGTTAACGGCTTCGATTCATCACCAGTAGGAGGATCAGCAGATGGCTTTGGGGGACATTCCTCCAGTCCCTCAACATGGAACCAGAGTTGGCGTGCTTGGAGCGCGGCTTTCATATTGTCCGACCACGCATAGTAGTTTTTGCCGTCCAACTTGGCAAAGTGGACAGATGTCTCGGAAACAGAATCGCTAGCGGGGCCCATAACCTGATGATAAGGTATTCGCGCAGACGTATGACTCGAGACACAATATGTATAAGTTTGGGACCACTGGGACCCAGTATAGGAAAACTTGTAAGCACTCGTAAAGATACGTCGAGGGTATGAACGCACCTGGGACCCAGTATAGGAAAACTGGGGTCCACAGGTGCTCGGACCACTACCTAAGTACGACGAGAATGTGTACAATTATTTGCTAAGTAATGTAACTCGATCGTCGTTGCTAGCAGGAATATAAAAAGTCCATAATGAAGTACCTACGGTGACTAAGGGCAATATGAAATAGCCAAGAAAACAATAAGCGACATCGAGCTGGACGGCTCGGTATTTCGACAATAACTCGGATATTCTTGAGGTATATGGGCATCCAGAGGTGGGGGTACTTACGTGAGTTTTGCCGGGTTCATCAGAGGGCTTAACCGCTGCCCTAACCCGCTGGCTTGCCGTAGAACGTAGGGTGGCTGTGGGGGAGTATGGAACAAATACAGCGACCGGTCTGCCGGATCGGTTAATAGTGCCGCCGTGCATCCGGGACCCCGTACAGGATAAGGAGGCGGCACCGAAGCTGATGAGAGGCCGGCCCACTGAGTGTACACCACGGCTTTTCGTCTGCCTGCCTGTGTGTGGATCCCTTGGACAGACACCCTACCGATGCACCCAGGCCGGCCGTCTCCGAGGGTAGGGCAGCAGGCTGCGAAGGTGCGAGGTCTCGGGATTTGAACTGAAGAGATGTAGACTCTTCTAGCGTGAAACGCTGAGTGACGAAATGCTGCGAAACAAGGTCCTGAAACGTAGCGAAACCAAAGCGAAACACAGCGAAACAAGCGAAACACAGCGAAACAAGGCGTGAGGGTGAACGACGAAACGCTCACTGGGCTTCGAAAACCTCGCAAGAATGACCGAGAAAGGTGGATAGATGATTTTTTGAGAGAGACTTAGAGAGAGTGTGTGTGAGAGTGGGCCGTAAATTGACTGCCGAGCTCAGAAGTGAGCTCGGAACTTTATATACAAGTAAAATATTGTACTGGGTATGTTTTCTGTACCGAAATGGATCAAAATTTAGAGATAGTTATACTAGGACAAATCTGGGGATAGTGAAGGTGAAACAGGGGAAAAGTAAGAAGTTTTTGTGGCTACATGAATAGATATTAGGGAAGTTGAAAGGAGCCAGTGAACGGGGTGGTGTGCGAGGCTCGGAAAAGTCTAAATACAGGAGAAAAACTTATGCTAAAGTTCAGGTTCAGGGGATGAGAATATAAATGTTCTGAAATTTTATTTATTAGAGAATGTAAGAAGTTTCGAGCGAAATGGATATGTCGCGAAATGATAACGGCTCCGTTCGGCTGGGCGCTCCGAGCTTCTTGATCCGGGGTTCGATCCGGCTCGGGTTCTGAACGCTACGAGAGGTGGCATGGGGCAGTCATGTGTAGCCGCATGCCCACCTCTACAGAACCAAGAGGGAAAGTTGCTGATAATACCAAACTAATGATGTTATGTTACGTGACGTCTGCACATCATCCATGGTGGCCACTGTGGGGGTTGACCATGGTTAACACTTGGAATACAATCACCACTTTTTACAACACGAGTGACCAGATGAAACCGCTAGTAGTATAACCTGCACAGGAGCTGGATACAGATTTTTGAAATGGAGACGTGCAGATTCACCGCCGCGTACTCTACACTAATGCAGCATACCAGTTAGATTATCCACTTCTTCTGTCCATCATCCAACAGCCTCCGAAGTTTATCCCCCTGTTGCTTCAAATTATCCTTCGGTTTACCATGCGTTTTCATCGTCTCCAGCTGCCAAGCCTCCTCAAACTTCAACAGCCCTTGCACAAAGGCGGTCTGGTTATACTGAGCCTGGACCTTCGTATCCTGAAGATAATCGATAAACATATTCCAGCGTGGGATATAATATCCACTAATCAACCCGCTCCAGGACTTGGATGCATAATCGCTGATCTGGCCCGTCGGTCCCCAGAGTGTGTTCTGGTTACGGACATTATACTCGTAGAAGCTCGCCAAGGTATCGTTAGACCCAGCCCAGCCCCGTGCTGCCTCGATCCAGGTCGACAAACGGTAGAACTGGTGTGTGTCGAGGACAGAATCGAGGAAGGAGAGTATGTCAGTGAGCTTTCTGCCAGCCGTTACGATGTCCTGGGAGCTGGCTTGGCCATTGGTGTAGAGTTTCCAAGTATTGATCAATTCTTCATACAGCCCAATGAAGGCGTTGCTCACAACCTGCCGGGTGAAGTCCACCATATCATATTGGAATGCCTCGACATGGAACAGATCGGATGTCTTGGATGAGGCAGCGTTGAACATGAGCTTCCAGGCTTCCACCATAATGGCAGGGTCGTAGTTCACCGTTGTAGGGTGATGGCCAGTACGATTTACGAGTCGGTCGGCGCTAGGAACGAGCTCAAAGATCGCCTTGCTCACTGCATTGGAAGTGAGGTTAGTGTTGTTGAAAGCCGACGTACGCAGGAGATCCCACGCTTGGTACACATCCCTCGGAATATCGCTGTTAGATGCAGAATACCGCTTGCTAACCCAATCCGCAAAGTAGGTTCGGGTATCGATGGGTTCTTCGCTCCAGGCCTGATCAAGCGTCAGGTCATACATGATCTCGTTACCCTCATGTCCCTCCATCGTCAGCCCATAACCGACCAACGTACTTGACCCGTTGCGCCATGCCTCAACGGCATTCACGGTCACGTTTTCTATTTGCCCATAAATCCCCATGTTCTGCCCATAGTTGTGTAGGTGGCACCAGATAAATGGCTTTCCGAAATAGGAATTGGTACGCATCCATTGTGGTTGCGACTCCGAGAAGAGATCCAGCAGAAGCATATCTTGGTTATTCTCCACACCCCCTAGGTAGGCCTCGACGCGGTCATTAGTCCAGAAAGATTGACTCGAGAAGAAGAGCCACGCTTGCATGACCATGACGGCGGCAGGATTGGCAGCCTTGAGAGACCTCCATGTGGTGGCTGAGATGTTACGGAGAAAGTCGGGATCGCCACTGTGAGGGTCGATTTCGTTGAACTGGTCAAGGGTGTAGAACACAGTGATATTGCCGTATGCATCGATCTGCTTCTGGATAAAGCTCTTCTGTAACTGTGCATACAACGGATCCGTTGGCGAAAGGAACGAGTCGTCGGTAAATGTGGCAGGAAAGCCGTTCCACTCGGCCGCATTGACGACATCGGCATCAGGGTACAAGCGCGCGAGGCCGCGTGGAACAAAGGATGTGATCGCAGGTAGAATAGGTATGATTCCCAGGTCGATCATGCGGTCGAGAATCTTCTTCTGCAACTCGAATTGGCCATCGACCCACACCATTGGCAGGTCTCCATTCCAGAAACCCTGGATATTTCCGAAACGGTTCCAAGCCAAGAAGGAAGGACCACTCAGGAAGGTCGCGATTTCCGCGTCGGTGAGCCCCAGCTCCCTGTAAACCTCGATAAAAATCTTCTCGTACCCATTCCAAGCGAGCGCGAGGTTGACACCGTTGATGGCCATCCAATCTAGCTGATCCTCCCACTGGGCCCAGTCCCAAAAGGTCATTGTGTAAGAAAAGGTGACGGTGTTGAACATGTAGCGGAAGGGAACAAGAGACTCTCCGTGGAGTGGTTGCGACAGCGCCGGGAGATAGGTAGGAACCTGATCCAGGGTGGATTCAAGGTTCCAGAAGAGTGAAACGTTAGCATGAGAGGAAAGATATCGGCCAAAACTATGGGGTTACAGCGCTCAGTTTCCGCAAATGTAAACCCGAGAGTGCATCACCACTTACCCATAAGATAAAGCGCTCAGCGAGTTTCCTTCAACTTGTATATTGCCATTGCGGGTAGAGGAGATGGTGTACCAATCTCTCTCCTTGGCCTGATCAGCGGTGGTGGCATTCACAAGGACGAAATTGAATCTGCCAGCAAGATGAGGCAGCCGGCGCTGTACAAGATCATGGATACCCTGAGTACTCGGGGCCACCGGTTTGGATGGATGGGTCAGGGCTCCAAGGGTAGTCGCGGACAGCACCGCGATGAGGAGGGACTTTAGCAGCAGCATACCACGAGAAAGCCAGCAATGGAAGGCCCGTGGATAACAAGGAAGCCCGGGTTGGGGCTCCTCTGCTTATATGTGCTGCACGCGGGAGTGCACACGTTCATCACTTCTACGCGACAGCGAATTCGGACAAGAATAAGGCTGTTGCGAGCACATGGGTGCGCCCTGGTCAGGTGCAACATTGTCGCTTAGTATCACGTGGGAAAGTTTTTTTTTTGGTCAGAGACTCAGAGACAGGTGTTACAATAGCTACCTTGCAAAGTGTTCCATCTAAAGTATGTATGTATATTATTACCAGCCCAGATGATCGAGGGTATTGGAGCACAAGTACTATAGGCCTTGGGGAATAAAATATCAAGGGGTATCAAGGCAAGTGGAATAAGGAGGTCTTGTCACATATCATATCCACTAGCTTCTGCTGTTGCGCTGCTATCATGGAGCAGCCTTATGCGCTCATCCTGCTTGGTACCGAACCTCTTGCGCATGACTGCAATCATCCTAATAAACCTGCTTAAACGTGAGAACGAGAGCTAGTGCACTGTAATCAAAGGACGTACCAGATGATATTAAGGCTCTGCATGACAAAAATGCCACCTCCATAGACGACGATGTAGAAAAAGGGGACGTCGCGCCAGATGTCGAAGAGAGTGATCAGGAAACGGGAACAGACAATTGTACCATAGATCAGCCTGATCCCGATGAAGGTTGAAAATAAGAAAATTCTATTGACGAGCGCGAAAGTTGTTCCGATGCGGTTAGTTTTTCCTAAGAACCTGAGTGGAGAATGTCAACCAAAAACCTTGAGCACCAGAGGAGAATATGAGCGCACCAGTGGATAATCAAGAACAGAGTACTGGCTTCCCACAAAAGACAGCGGGTACTGTAATACGCAATGAATGGTTTCTAACAGGCCATGGTCGTAAGGCATTGGACGCACATCGAGGAAAAATCCTTATACTCACGTATGACAGGACATAAACAAGTAGACACACGGTGCCATGCATGACCATAACTATGCCATCAAAGTTGATGATAGTATCGAAGAAGTGCCAGATGAAATGGCCTGCGGCGAGAGCGTGCACGTAGCCCTTGGTATCACTCCAACCATAGACTCGATCGAACGAGCTGTCCTCGGTCCAGACAGAATAGAGGGCTAGGGGTACGACAACGAGGACGTGCACGAGGGCCACTGCACGGATTTCCCTGTGTGTTCCGGGTACTGAGAATGGACGCTCTGAGCGTCTGAGAAGATACCGAAGACGTACCAACGATTCCTAGCAGCCCTGCTCTTAGAACCATATGCTTCGGGGAACCAGCGGCGTAAAAGCCAGGGGACGAGAGTGAGGTGGATAAAAGTATAGCCTACAAACGACCAGATGATAGTGGGGAGGTATTTTGGGATTTTCTGTAGACCGAGAGAATCAGCAAGGAGGGCGGAGAGGCTCATGATGGGAGGAACATGGCGGTCAAAGAGAAGGGTAGAGGATTTATTGCACGCTCGCATCACAGGAGCCATAGGAAACTATTCGCCTCCGTCCCTGTCTCGCAACTTGGAGGCAGTTCTGCAAAGAAAAGTTGATCCGCGTTTCGATACGCCACCATCGCTCCTGATATGATGGGCTGTTAAAGGAAGTAAATTTGAATGCTTCTTGACGTAAACTTTGTGGATGGATAACGTCCACCGAGGACCTGTCCATGTTTCATTAGGTACTAAACGTTAACAACATCTTTAGCAGTCCCGAGCATGCGATCCATGTATCCTTACCCTCATGACGGACCCAGCCAAGCTCCCATACCCCGCCTGCGGCATGCAACACCCCTAGAACTTTGCCCGCAATAGTCGCATCAAAGCCGTTCCGACCCGGCCGTCGGCATGGTGACCGAAGCGAACACGCCGATATTGTGGGATGTTGCTTCCCCGTATGTTTTTTTAGAACGTACATCATGAGATGGGCGGTAACCTCGAACGAGTCTCAGTAACGTCCAGGAGTTACGTGAAGTTGGAATGACGACGTGCGGAAAGCAGTGTAGACCATGGGATTACGGAGATGGTATGGGTCGTGGACGCTCTTAACGTGTCAGGGAGGATGAGTAAAAAGGTTCGAAGAAATACCGATAGTTCTTACCAGCGGGGTGGCGGGTTTGGTCGTGTGTGGCTTCTAGTCTTTACTTTCCGTCAAGCCTTTCGGAGGAGCCGGAGATCAGTCGATCTGTGCGGACGCATCAGCTGCTATAAGTATTTCATGACACTGCACGACGAATATGTAGTATTTATAAGCAGTGCTGTGGGCGGGATTGCGGGCGTTCATCACTTCTACGCAATAGCAAACTTCGGGTAAGAGCAAGGCCGTAGCAAGCCGTGTGCGCCATAGCCCAGTGCCAAGTTCTAAATTCATCACGTGGGCAGAGCATTCGCTTTTTGAACTCCATATTGATATCCCACCACTCCTCCGGCCCTGAGATTAGTTCCGCCTCCGCCTCGCACTCAAAACTCTCAGAAAAGGGCAAATAAAATCACCCTCTATACGAGCATGTGTTATGATATTTTAAATGCGTGGATTCACACCACGTTGAAGGCGGATTTATTAGGTCATTTTTGGAGTGCTTGCCAGGCTCTGAGTCTCTTTGTCCTGTGTGACTGAATAGCTACAAAAAAATAATTTAACGTTCATCATACATCCTTCCTGGAATTCCTGCAGGATCCACCAAGACCCCGAGAAGCCCAGCATCCGATAGGACTTTACAAATAGACTTACACGTTCAAAGGCTGATGCTAGGATCACCGGGTCCTCTGTCTATCATCGTACAGTACAAACGAGGGATGGTTTAGGCACACTAAGACCGGCTGGTGGTCGTGGTGGGCTTCAAGGTGTAGCCTGTATAAGAAACTAGACGCCCATCTGCATTGGGTTGTATGGTATTCATGAAAGCAATGCAGAAGTGCATCCACTTCTCACGACAGGGGGCAAGAGCAAAGAGCATAGGAGATCTATTGTAATCATACAGTTCTAAAAGTGTTACAGACAGGGAGTAACTAACCACAATCCAAATTGTTCTAATCGTTGTTCAGACCATTGCGGGAATGGCATCACGCCCATGTTGGACGGGAAGACGAGGGCCCAACCTATGCCATAACCCATCAATACTTACGTCTTCTCACTCAGCGCAAGGTCCAGACACTCACTTTTCCAGAACTAGACCATCAGACCCAGAGTACAAGAACAAATCGTAAAAGAGTGTTCCTATTTGCGCACCGACAGAGGTGGCAATGATGGGACACCAGAGCCAGTATTCGCTAATAGAACACCCGTAAGCTTCCTGCCAAGAGGAAAAGAAATGCAATCCAACGTACTTTCTCGTGGTATAAACCTGACCACCATACCCAACCATCGAGGTAAGGATGCGTGGGCCAAAATCACGAGCCGGGTTCAATGCGAAACCTGGTAACCATGAGCTTATTATCTCCATTTCAACTGCAGACGCAACCGAAAATAGAGTGCATACCAGTTTCTAGACCCAAACAGGCACCAATAGCGTATATGATAATAAATAGACCAATAGGCACGAAGCCAGCTGGGATGTTATTCTTCTTGTCGGTCAAAGCGAGGATGGTCATCATAAGGAGCGCTGTGCCGAGGACTTCCGAGAAGAAGCAGGACACAGCAGTCATATACGGCGCCTGAGACGAATGGTATTTCATAACCGATCAGAGCGAACGGGGATACCGCAAAATTAGCACTCACAGGGTAGGTCGCAAAGAGCCCAGCGGTTTTCAGTGTTCTGATACCACGACCGCCCTCGACAAGATCGATGGCATGGAAGTAGTTCGCGTAGACGATTGCACCGCCGACAATGCCACCAAGGAGCTGGGCGAGCATGTATCCTGGTACCTTCTTCCAAGAGAACCCACGCCAGACAGCCAATGCTAAAGTGACCTAAGGCACGTCAAGTCAATCAACGAATGAGACTGCTAAAAATAAGTCAAGACTTGCAGCAGGGTTAATGTGGCCACCGGATATCCATACTCCCACAGCGACGGCTGTTGGATATTTAAATACACATAGACCATGATACGGTATTAAACGAGACAGACCTGCGCCCCATCCAAAGGTGAGAGATATCCAGCTCTAGACGGATACCTCAGTCAGAAAATTGTAACCTTATGGAAATCAGCCAGACTGCCACTCACTCCCGCGGGGGATGCTGAAACAGCTGGATTGCTGGAGAGGCCAACTTGACAATTGCCACCAACACCCAATATGACGAGCACCATAGTTCCGAAAAACTCTGCAGCGTATTCATGTAGGAGCCCACTACGAGGATGACGAGGGTTAATCTTCATACTAATCACTTGCATCACCGACACTCACCGGTAACGAGTAAAAGTGTTCGAGGTAGGGAACGACAGACCCTGAGAAGGGTCTTGCCCCCCGCTAGGCTTGGCACCACCAATACGATGTTCGTCCGTGATGGACGATACTTGTTCAGTGATGCTGCTAGTAGTGTGAACCGACATTGTCGCGATTTATCGAGGGCCTACTGTAGGGCTTGTTTCAAAGGGGAAGAAAGGGGAAAGTGGGTAATTTGCACTGAAGTTCCGAAGAGGTCGAGATGGGACTCTTATATTCCGCGTTTCGGTAGTGTTTTCCAAAGAACAACCCTGTGCCGCCTAGATGCGCTTATTGTATCTGGAGCTTCAATTCGAGAATACCTCGTCCTCCTCAAATCAAGCTCGGAAAAGGAGGTGCCCCGAGAGCACTTTGGATGACGTTGAAGAGTCCTATCATCACGGTGTTATCACGGTGTTACAGGTGCGAAATATTCATAGATCTTCTATGCAGATAAATGTCCGTCTGAGGGGGAGTATAAGACACCAAAAAACCTTTGCCCCTTGTCCTAGTAGCCTCTGTAATGTTGTCAAGAGCTGAAAAGCAGGGGGAAAGGGACCCCACACATAGTGGCCCCTTTGTTGTAGGGCAATTTTTCAGAGCAGGAACTCGAGGGAGTGGTGCTCAACCAATACAAGTAGCAAGCGCAGAATTGTCGATATGTCCCCGAAGCGGGAGTCCTCGGGAGGCTAGATTTTGGTGGCGTACTACTAATCCGAGCATGTCATATTGCTGGATCATTGCGTTAGAGCGGGAAAGAGTTCCTACTGATACCAGGACCATTTTCAAGAGAGATTGGCCAGCAAAAATTTGTTTTAGCCAACGAACTTGGTTGGTTCCCCTTGCGCGAAGGTTAACCAGCTATTATTGGTCTACACAGCATTCAGCTTGGGATGGGGATTGGGTTAGTCGAATACCGCTTCACGAGGACACTTCGAGTAAGGAGCCGACGGACGAGGCCATGATGCAGCAGAAGCTTCTCTTCCCATTGTGAATAATAGATATACCCGAACAAGCGCCCCGAGGCGCCTGTAAGCGGTGATCTGGGCCGACAACACAGCCACTGGTGGCGTTCGTCTATGGCTTCAATATTCAAACATTGCCCAGTTTTGACTCGATGGCCCGCGAAGTTCGTGTCAGGAGCAGAGAGCTAAAAGGTAATTTGTGGGAATATATCTTCGGGGGGGGCGAAAGAGTGGAGGAAGTTCAGTTAGTTGACTCTCAGGTTGTGGCACACCTAAGCCGGTCGTATGATAGAAAGAACCAAACAGCCCAATATATTAGTTTTAAAACAGTCGTCATAGGATAGGGGTCTACTACTGTACATTTTTAGCAAAGAGTAAGAGCAAGTTACATGGGTATAGAAAAGTGGAATACTGGGAATGGTACAAACAAAGAGAGAAACATAGATCCGACAAAGCAAGCGGGCAGTTGAGCAGTGAGAAACCGTAGCAACATGTAACCACTCGTACCAAGTTACATTCTCATGATCACCTTTCAAACAAGGGAGTCATGAGCAATAGCGGTATGCCCACGAGAGCGGGGGCCAAATCTATACCGTAACCGTTGGTTAATGTATATCCCCTTGTCAAGCACGAGACGGAGACATACCTTTGGTAGATTAGGCTATCAGACCCAGAGTATAAGAACAAATCGTATATAAATGTTGCCACCTGTGCACCGAGGGAGGTGGCAATGATAGGACACCAGAGCCAATATTGACTGAAATGACTCGTGAGCACAACAGCGAAAGCATAGGGGGGATGCAAGTTAACCTACTTTCTTATAGTGTAAACCTGGCTACCATATCCAATCATCGAGGTGAAAAGGCGAGGGCCAAAGTCACGAGCCGGATTAAGTGCGAAACCTGATGACCGTAAGTATCTTTATGTAGCTATGGATGGAACAGGAAGAAAAAGATGGCATACCAGTCTCAAGACCCAAGCCAGCGCCGATGCCATAGATCGCAATGAAAACGCCAACAGGAAGAAGACCAGCTGGAACGTTATTCTTCTTGTCGATCAATGCAAGGACACTCATAACAAGCATTGCCGTGCCGAGAAATTCCGAGAAGAAGCAAGATGCAGTTGTCATGTACGATGCCTGAGGATGTCTCATAAAGACCGAAGTGATGGGACGCGACTACCATCAAAACTTACAGGGAAGGTACCAAAGAGACCTGCGGTCTTGATTGTTCTGATACCGGGGACCGCCCTCGAAAACATCAATGGCATGGAAGTAGTTCCCGTATATGGTTGCACCACCAATAAGGGCACCAAATATCTGGGAGATAATATATCCTGGTACCTTCCTCCAGGGAAATCCGCGCCAGACAGCGAGTGCCAAAGTAATCTAGAGGCATTGATCAGCCCCCTGCGTCGAGAGAAACAAGCCAAGACTTACGGCAGGGTTGATATGACCACCAGAGATCCATGCACCCAGGGCAACACCTGTTGACACTTATATGGTCGCAAATCGTGATTCTGTAAAAGCAGACGGACCTGCGGCCCATCCAAAGCTGAGAGAAGTCCAATTCTGAAACCGGTAAGCGTGGGGCTCATTCACGAACCAGAGAGAGAGTGCTTACCCCTGCAGGAAAAGTTGAAACGCTTGCATTGCTTGAGAGAACAGCTTGGCAGTTTGCGCCAATACCGAAGATGACGAGCACCATGGTTCCGAAGAACTCTCCAGCATATGGTCTGATAATGCCGCTATAGAATGATGAGCATTAGTCCTGATAAAACCGCACAATCATAACCACCTACCGGTAATGAGTAAAGGCGTTTTCTTCTTTCAAAGGGTCCTGAGCGGGCCGAGGACTATCGCAGTACTTGATATCATGGATATGGTGTTGGTCCACAACAGGAGGTGCGCCGGTGTTGGTTGACATCGAGGAAGATCTGAGGACGAGCTTCACTTCGAAGGGAGAAGACCTAAGGAGGGGTCTGAGGTTTGGATTGCGGGATGAAGAGGCGTTCTTATGGCCTGCAATAGAAAGGTCTTCGTTTAGCGAAAAAAAAAACCCTGTGCTGCCCAGGTACCTTGTGTCACCAGATCCTCGATCCTCGATCTAGATGCCTCACGCACTCCAGAGCGAAGTTCGGAAGAACAAGCATCCCGAGCTAATCCGGGCTTGGCGAGATTAATAGAGGAAGTGCAACCGAACAATCGAGTTGTATAGGAATCCGAGCGTCGTCAGAGAGGCGGAAACGATGGATGAGAGGAGAAAGAATATTACAGGTGTCTTTGTAAGAAAGCCGACCCTAGGGTTGAAATTTGTCGAGAAGATTTTCGCAGCCCTGCACACATACGTGATCTTTGAGTCAATCTTTGGCATTATCCTATTACCACCGCGCGGTTGTCGGGAGCTTTGAGCCAATAAATTTGGATAGAAGTGAAGGAAGAGTTTAAATCATGCTCGCCACTCCACTCGACACCAGACGGAGCAACACCCATGTGATCCACAGCAATTTATACGAGAGGTGGAGGAAAGACGACAGCAGACGTGTTGACATCATCAGGATGGAGGCGGTCTTGAAACAGTGAAATTGAGAAGTATGAAATAGATGTGTTCCAGATAATGAAGCTTTTGAGAGGCCGGTTGTCAGTGGCGCATTTGCAGGTCGTATTTGCTCATTTGCCAATGGGTTCATGCGAACACGTAGTTCTGCAGATGAGAATTCGGTTGACTTCGGGAGAGGAGACTAGTGGAATGAATGAGCCGTCTTGTCTGGTCAAAGGGAACAGAATATTAGTTATTGATCTCCGCATCGACAGACCTGGGACAGCAGACTCAATGATAAAATCATGGCGCGTCAAGAAAAAAGGAAGTGGAAAGCCGACCAAAAGCGACGTGCGCAGAGGGTTCAGAAAAGTATGGGCGGCGGCGCTCGGTACGAGGAGTCTAAGACTCTGAGCATCTAGACAGGTTCAGGAAGGGTCTTCTGGACAGTGAATGGACATACCGAGCAGATGTTTCTTTTCGGGTGGTGAAAACGATGATTTGGGGCGACAACGCCATTTCAGTGCTAGCGACGGCAGGGCTTCACAGCAGTTACTTCAGGTCCGAAACCGAAATGAAAAGGGTCCTTTGCACGAGACCCTTTCGTGGAAAAAAGCATTGTCCGAGGTTTGATTGATTTTTAAAGCAGCATGGAGACGACTCTGCTCTGTGTGGCAGAAAAACACCAAAACGTTCACGAAGCTTGATGTTAGTCAATTTGAATTCCTTCCCACAGTTATAGGCGCTTTTGTAATTTGAGGGAATGGGCGCCATCACATGACTTGTGAACTTCCCACCTGTACCCTCGGTCTCAGTTTCCTCAAAATCTCTAGGGGGTACACCGGCGCTACAGCGTTGTTAAGGCGCCCGCTGTGTCACCTCGCATTGTATGTATTGCCACCAACCAATTTGAGAATATGTTCCCGTCGGGCGACCGAACTGCATCAAAACACTCATCTAGCTTCTTGTTTTGCAGTAGCTAAAATACTTGTTTCAGCTCGCAAAATACAAGGTTCAAGGTTCCTCAAGGCCTCAAGCTCGTCCGAAATATGAAATCCCCAGTGAGATGTGGCCTCGTTATTGTTCACCTTTCCAAGGCCTCAACCAAACAAGAGCAAACTCATTAACATCTCCCTCCATGCCTCAGCCGGGGTTTCTACTACAATGCAGTCGTCTCCTCTCCTCCGCCTGCCTCTTGAGATTGTCGATGCCGTGCTTTCTCTCATCGATGTCCACGAGGATGTTGTGGCGTTTGCGCTCGCTAGTCGTGCCTGCGCATCAATGACGATCCCCCGTTACACAGAATATCGTACTCTACGCATCAGACACTCTCGCCCCGAACTCTGGACTCACTTAGCTAACAGAGCAGATCTTGCAAGCACCATCACGCACGTGCACATCAGTGATCGCCATACATGTCTTCAACCAGATCGCATACCTCGCACCCTTGTGGACCCACTTGCTCCTGTGGCGGACCATCCCGAGGGGTCAGAAGGAGCTAGGATACAGAATGTTTGCAAAGCCCTTACGAATATGAAGTCTTTACGATCCTTCGTCTGGGAGCACAACACCGAGTCTCCAAAGAAACCAACGCTTCTCACGTGCCATGAAGACGCTATCCTCAGTGTGTTACGCCGGAAGACGACACTCGAGAACCTCGCGCTCATCGGACCTTTCGGAGTTCATGCTCAGCCCATCCGCCTTGACCCGGATAGTCAGCACTACCCAGTGAGTACACGGCTTTGACCCCCATTTTTTCGCCTCAACTGAGTGACAGCTTTCTAGCTCTGGAGCGTTTCGAATCTCAAACGTTTGAGTCTCTTCGGGGATACCTGGGTTAAGCCAGCGATTGCGCCACACGTCTACAAACTTTTCCAGAAAATGATTGATATTGAGGCATGTTCTCCTTCAATATTTTGGTTCCTCTTCCTCACAGCTTCTTCGTCAGCACCTCGAAATACCGTTGGAATTCTGGTATCTTCACTGTTGTACTTTCCCTGCCCTCAAGGTGCTCAAGCTCCAGCTCTTGACGGGCGCCTCAGCTTCACTGGATTCCACTCGCTCTCTGTTTATCCAGAGACATACTAGTTTGGAGAAGCTCTGCTGGTTTCCCCTCGGCCTTTCGTCTCTGAGTTCCGAATCCCTCCCCAGCCTGAAATGTCTAATGACAACTCGTCACGTAGTTGAATGCCTCGCGTCTGTGGCCCCTGCTCCTCCTACTCCCAGCTCCATATCCTTCGCGGCCTTTCAGTCTCTACCCCCGATCACCGAAGACCCGAGGGAGTCAAATATACCTTTACCTGCTCCATCAGCAACAACACGACGTCCCATCGAGTGTCTAGATGTGCGGTCCCTGGACGCAAGATCCCTCCTTGACCTCCACCAGTACTTCATGGATCCAACAAAGCTCTGCAAACTCAAGTTGAGTACCTTTCACGACGTGGATGATGTATGTAAAGTCGGAGACGTATTCGGCGGAATCACCTGGCTCTGGTTACCAAATATGCATCTTCCGTCTGGCGCAATCATCCTATGCCTCTGCGACTGGTGAGTTCTTCATTCATCCCACGATGTACTCATTCTCAATATGTCTACTGTTACAGAACAGCCTATATACGATTTTATCCCATTTCCCTCGCCTCGAAGTGTTACGCGGCCAAGCCTTATGGACCGCAGTAGAATACGATAACGAGAAAATGCATCTAGCGATCATGAACCTAGTGCAAATACTCCCAAATCTGCGCGAGTTGGACCATTCAGGATTTGATGGCCGAAGGAAAGGATATAAGCGGATTATACTAAGGAGAGACGTGGAGATCGTCCAAGTGCCCAAGAGTCACGTGGCTGCGAAAGAAGGAGAAAAGGAGGAACCAAGAGAACATGATGAAGGTAACGAAGAGTATGAAGAAATTGAGAATGTTACCTATACCATCGCGAAACCCAAACCAAGGTTCGGGCCCTTTTCTACCCGCTTGTGAGAGAAACGTTCCTAATCACATCTTCCCCTCTAGGGACGTCTGGGATATCTTTGATGGCTCATTTGATTAGATCGACGTGCTTGGTACATAGCCTTAGCGCCATTTAACACCAGTCTAGCGCCCCCCGCCGTGTCCCACATTTCTTCGCCGGATGTTCAGTCTGCCCGTTTACATACCTACAAGCATACCCACGGTCACCACAACCAATCCACAACCCTGAAGTCCCTAGTTGGGCACTCAGTTGTAGGAGGGTCTGATACTCTTCACGGTGTCACAGTGAACAAGTTCCCTTGCCATCATTGCCTTGAGGCCACTCTGATATTGATAATTGATGCCTTCACATCATCCAGGCTGCATTGACACTCGCACTTTCCCCTTCTCCTTTCCAGAGTCATGTCTTCTTCTGAGTCTTTTGTTCCATTTTGGTAGCCCTACGTTGAACCTTCCGCTCTAGCCATCCGCGACCCTCGCCAACTACACACATCCAAACCTCCTCCTCCTCCTCCTCCTCCTCCTCCCCCTCCTCAGCCATTGTTGCAACTGCCATCTTTGTCTCTGTTCCGTCAGCCACCTCCCGTGACCCCTCGACCACCCCCTATGTCTCCTTGCTCACGTTCTTCACCCCCCCAGCCAGGCCCCATATCTTCTAAGGTGGCCTGTTCAACAGGGGAAATGGAAGCAATGCAATCGAAGAAATCTGGTGGTGAATTGTATACCTCACCTCCGGAGAAGATTTATGCGTATTGGGCTGCGTTTGCGCTTGGTGTGATGTCCAGGATGCTTAGAGTGCAGGATAGGGTTAGGGGCGGTGTGGGTATGGAGGGAGGGTGTGGTTGAGCGGGTTAGAATGGGGGGGAGGCGGGGGCGGTGATAGACTGTGCGCTTCTTTGTTCGAGAGGAGTGATGATGAGTTTCTAGAGCTCCTTTTGTTAGCGAATCTGTTGTCATCAGCGCGCACATAGCCCCTTGCAGCGGTTAGAAATTCCGATCACACTGCCCATGGAAATATTGTAAAGAGGGCCGCCGCGAGCGGCCCAACCCGATGCACAAGCAGAGCGCACATCACGGGTGCTGTATTGGATGAGGAAAGACCTACTCAGTACTGGTGCCAACTGTGTGTTATAACCTTGAATCACTCTCGTAACTCGTAAAACGCATACACAGGAGGAGAGCTAAGAGCGCCAACTTGTGTCCCCAAGCCCATTGGCAAGGCGCTGGAGATACTCGTTCCGGGTGGGATGATGATCCGCTTTTTGATGGAAAGAAATTATGGACTACACTGCTGTACCTTCGCTACCCGAAACTAGTTAAATAGTCTTCCTACAGTTTTCAAAGCTTCCATCACCCAACGAGTCTCTCATGGCTCCCACTCAGGCTAGCACTTCCTTTTTGAATTTCCCACCAACTAGTTCTTCGTTCTCCCATTCTACCTTCCAGCCTCCTACTACTAGTAACCCTTACTCCATAATTACACTCATTCCTCGCCGGCAGCCCCAAGAATCTAATTGGCCCCTCGTCATTGGCCTTGTCTTCGGTACGACTGCGACTGCAATATATTGTCAACATCATCATAAATGGATCGAACTTAATTAGGTATACTTGGGCTATTCCTAGCCGTGGGTCTCATGCGCTACTGCTGTTGTGGCGGGAGGACCCAGGGTGGGGAAATCGGTGAGGGGTCGGCGGGTATAGCTGACTGCCTTGTTAGACATTGACAGTGGAGGTGGGGACAGTGGGGGAGGGTGTGATGGAGGAGGAGGTGGGGGAGACGGTGGGGGAGGGTGCGATGGAGGAGGTGGTGGTGGAAGCGGTGGGGGATGCGACGGAGGTGGTGGTGGTGGTGGTGGTGGTGCATAGAGGACATAGGGTTTGTCGTCCCTGTGATTTAGCTTTTCTGCTCGCGAAACGCAAAGTTCTTCATCGTTCAGCAGTGATAATGATGATCGTAAGCATATGATTTTTGAATGCTGATCGAGAGTCATGAAGACATATCCGACTAGGGCGGACCTGTCTAAGTGTAGAGATGGCGGGTCTCACGTTGTGTTGATGAATGGAACGAGTGAGATCGTGGCGATCACGATTATAAACAATCAGGTATTGTCAAAGTGAAGATTCGCGCCTCTGCTCCTCCTCTACGATGACCGCCCACTCCTTCGAATCCCTTCATGGCTTGCTGACCCACCAAGAAGACCTTCATGAGCGGTGCATCCGACCCTGCTGATGCCGGAGACCTCACCGTGTGTCAGTCTGCATCATTTGGCCGCGGGGCGGGGAAGATGTCTCCATTCCCTCTGCCATCTTTCGTGTCCTCTCGGCCGCCACCCCCCCCATCTCCTTGTCTACATTCTTCATCTTGCTGGCCGGGCCCAGGGCCTGTCTTCTTTGTTATTGCCCTAGTTGGGCACTCTCTGCGAATCGACCCTCACGAAACTCGCAAACCCAGTTCATGTAATTCGACACGAATGTTAGTGATCCTGAGATTCCGATGGTGAATCTAACCAGAAATGGCATGCGCACGCATCCTGCATTTATGAGCAAGATGTAACAGGAACGACCCATTGTCCGTCGTGAAGAGTAGCAACGGACCGGATAGCGTTCTAAGCGAGCAACATGTTGGCATTGAGAGTCACATTGAACCATCGTGACGCATCGTCTGATCATCGGTATCAACGAGCGGATATATTTCTGTAGCTTAAACCATTACGAAAGCCGGACGCTCGAGTCTCAAGCGAATTATCGCCATATGAGAAATCCCTACGCCAGGGTCGGCCGTCGTTTACCACCAACATCCGGAAGTGTCATTTACTCTTCGCGTCTCTTCCCAGCTCTGACTGGCCATACTCACTTCACAAAGCTCATCATCTGTTCACAGATCCAATCTGAACCCTTTCCGAACTTGTACTCGTAGGTCTTCTCGATGTACCTCAGATTCATTGACTTCCAGCTTGAAACCAGGACCGACGAGTCATCGTAACTGGACGTCTGCTCTCTCCCTTCAAAGTCCAGCTCGACGGAAAACGGGAGGGCTTTAGCTTTCCACAAATAAAGCATAAGAAGTCATGGGTGATTTGCCGTCGTCCTTGGCCGGAATTTCGGTCTTATTATTATCTAGAGCTCAAGGGTGGGTCGCACAAGCTGACGCCAGTGTGAGTAGACTGCTCCAAGAACAACATGGAGGCGTTTGTCGCGAGGGTCTCTGTCCCAAGTGTCGCGGGTAAGGGATCCAGGGTGTTCGGAGGCATCAGAAGGTCTGAAGAATTAAGCTTGTGAGCTCCGAAGTCAGTGAGAGGGCTGGCGTGGCGGAAGGTATCGGACAGCATCTCTGGAGGAAGGTACTTCCCAATTGGACCTGTTATGTCGTTCCACCTTCGTAGCAAAGGTGCGCGTTCTTCTGTTTTCCTTCAAATTTCGTCGTCCAATATGCGGACCCGACCTTGGATGTAGGTAACTTCGTCGTAGAACCTTTTGCGGAGGTGAAATGAATGGCTCTGGAGATTGTCGGCCGCAATGGGGGCACACGGCATTACTATTCATCGGGGGTGAGACAGTAGGGTGATACGAAGGCTGCCGTCATTGGGCAGCCAGAGTTTGTGTGGTGTTTTATAGGATTCGCAGGCTTGTGACAGATATGTATAACAATGATGATATCAAAAGCTCAGCTGAAAATATTCAGGGAAACAGAGAGGTAGCAACGCCAAACCGAAAGTGACATTACATCTTCATGAACGAAAATAAGCTCTTCATATCAACCCAACGATGTCCACTCATATCGAGGTGCCTCCCTACGCAAGCCGTTAGGGTCTGAAGGGCTGCAGAGTTCTGTCCCACCACTGCAATCACAGCATCTAGTGCGACCAAAATATTCATCAGCAACTTATCAAACAGATAAACAAAATCTTTTCCATACCGGATGTCGTTGACCCTCTGGCCGCATTGATGGCCTTGCTCCCGTCGAAGAGGTAGGCGTAGTATCGGAGTTGATTATATACTTGCTTGTCCGTGAACTGTGTGAAAGGCTTGGCTCCGGGGCTCTCGCGGAATCAAACAATATCGTACCTCAAACGCAACACTACCTCTACAGCCCTGTTTCAAGCATCTCCTCCCGTATACGCTCATCATTCTTGTTCTATTTCGACAGGTGGGGTCATCACAAACAGTCCAGCCCTCATAATATCTTCCTATCGCTTTGCGAATCTGGACCTCGAGTTGCGTCTCGATACTTCCCAATGAGAAGGAAGATTGACACCCCGGGCAAATGAGGCCATTGGGTTGGACAATTGATTGCTGGATGTCTGTCGTCAATTGAGGGCACATTTACAGTTCAAGAAATTTTACCTCGCGATCGTTGAGAGGAGAGAAATTAAGTTGACCCTTACAACTTTGGCACTGGATTAGGAAGGGGGTAGCATCCTTAAAGCGCTCGCGGTCAGAGAGCTGCGAGTCAAGGGGCACAAATGTTCTTTCAGTCCGAACCACCGGATACTGTGCTTCTGAAGCGTGCCGGGTCAAGGCCTGAGGAGGAACGCGGTCAGATATCAGCAAACGTAAACAGTTCTAGGGAGGTACCCACCAAGACACTCAGCTAATCGTGACCGATCAGTGCCTTCTATAGGATCACAGAGGCGCTCAATAGGTGGCAGGACTTGCTGCGCTAGGTAGAATTCATAATCTAACGAGAAAGCGTCAGCAACCTGTTCTATTTTGCAGTCGGATCGGCCTCCCACCAATTCGAAATTCTCCATTTGCCTTTCGCACTTCGTCGGGATGCTTCACGCGTTCCGCCTGGGCTGTCTTCGAGCTATCCTCCCCTTCCTTGATGCAAAATATGTATGGAATGACATCCCCTGCACGTGCGCTCCCTCCCTTGGTCTTCATGCGCAATGCTACCTGGACATGTGGTTGGCTCTTGGCATCGGGATAGTCTTCCGGATTCTTTCCTAAACGCTATATTCGAAGACACGATGTCAGCGGAACTCCGGATGAGATGACCATAGAGTTGACCTTGAAGACGATGAAATCATCAAGCTTTGTGGACCCATTTCGTACGTTTTGTCCAACAGTCGTCAAGTATTCATGGATATTCTCAACCACGATTTCCGTTGCCTCGCCAGACAATATCTGTTCGAGCACGTATCTGTTGATATCTCATGAAATAATCGTCCCTGATCTATATCCTCACGACACTCACTGCGAAACATTCTTCGATAGCGCACAATATTCTCTGCGTTTCATGTCCAAACCCTTAACCTCTGTCTTTGTCCGACCTCCATCTTCGACCGTGAGCGCAGCATACTTCTTCTTTTGCAAGAGTAAGAGTCGCTGGAAGACACCGTCTAAGTCGATTTCGAGGAGCCTGTAGCGATCATTGACCGCTTTCTTGAACGCAGCAGATATTTTCAGAGCCTCCGACAACTCTGTGACGCCAGAGTTCACGAACACCGAGTCCGTATCTCCGTAGACGACCTACAATTGTTATCGGTATAGGGCGTAACAGGAAGCAGAGGGTTCTGTACTAACATCCAAGTTTAGGCTTTCAGCCAGCTCCCTCGTGTGCATCAAGATCTCACGACCCTTGTAGGTAGTGAGGGCCGCCAGGGGTCGAGCATAAAATCGCGACAACTCGAAACCGAGACACCCGTACATACTGTTGGCAGTCAACTTGAGCGCCTGTTGCTTGACATCGTATTGAAGGAGTTTGGCATGTGAGGCGGTTTTATCCTTCATCAGTGATTTAACTTGTCGACGTCTCTGGACGAGCGTAGCAATAAGTCGAGGGAGAATGCCTTGAGGGATTTCAGATGGAGGGGGGTCAGGGATTTTCTCCTCGCCGTTCTGGAGCGTCGATTATTAATATATCCGGAGTCGATACACACGGTAAACTGACCTCGTCAACCTCGAATTGTTCAACGGTGGTGAAATCAATGTTGTACTCTTGGATAATACTGGGGTATAGCGAGTTGAAGTCCATGACAAGGATGAACTTGTCCCATAAACCACGCTTCGGCTCAAAGACAAGTCCACCCTTGTACTTATCCTTTTTTCCTTTCGTCTTCGGCGCATCGGGATCATCGTCGTCGTGTTTGACCACAGGTGTTCTCTTGCCGTACTGTTTGTCAGGAACGATGTACTTCAAGCGGTGGAACTCGTGCAACAGGATATATTCATTACGCTCGGCACGGCCTCCATTAAGTGTCTTGTTCCTATCCCAACATACCTGTGAGAGGAACCGAGGCATCTATGCAATAGAAAGGCTCACCATGCATTTCCAGCCAGATCAGTCAACTGCTTCGTCAAGGGCAATATTTGCACCTTGGCACAAATAGCCATCTGGCAGTACGCGTCGAGTTCGCAGTGCTGCACAAACTCCAACATACGGTTTGGGGTACTCAGGCTTCCGTCGAGGTAGCTCGCGGTATCATCGGGGTCGATTTCTGGCCGCTCAAAGTTCAGGTGAGTCTTGCACATTTCTGTGAGAGACCAAGTTGTCGAAGCGATCATGCTCTGAACATACAATCAGAAATTTTCGACTCATGTAGATACCCGACATACCTTGGCGCCATCGCTAGCGAGATCACAGAGCATACGCCCATTAAGAAACCGAATATTGGTGCCCTGCTTAAAGATGGTCGGCCATTTTGACCGCCTAAACCGTCCGAGACGTGACCAATGCGTGATTTTCAGGTCCCTCATACGGTGTAAAAGAACATCGAGGGAGACTCCAAGGAATTCGTGACCAACGATGACATCAGGATCCATCTTGTAGATTTCCTCTGCAATAGCATAAGCATTGCTCCTCAAGCGCTAGTGCGATAACCCACGAATCAACTGATTGAGCAGCATTGTCTCATTAATAACAGCAGGAAATAGCGCCCTTTCCATTTGCTCTGGCCCGGGCTTCAAAGTTTGGTGGGAATCTATCCAGCGGTCGAACAAACGTTTGAACTCGACAAGGAAGTTTATCGGGTGGTGTAGGGTCGTCGATTTGTACTGGATAAACGTAAGCTCCGGTTCGATTTGGAGAAAATGTACTCACGATTTTGCCATGTTCGGCTGCTCGCACAGACAATCTCCCTCCTATTGTCGTGGTGATTCACAATGGAACGGATACTTCAGACTCATAACAGTAAGGGGTGGGGTGTCCCTAGGCGTATTGGGCTCTGTTTCTGATACTGGGTTGATATCCTTCGGATCAGAAACCGTTATCTCGAGTTTGCACCAGGATACCTAGATTGCTTCATTGGGCCTCAGGATAGAGTTACTCAAGATCCCAGCACGTACGCCCTTCTGATCAATGACGGGTTTCTTGACTTGCAGCCAACAGGGACCCATGATCTTCCGCTTCAAGACAAGGAGTTCGAATGCACTTGCGTTTGTGCCAAATATTCGGGCAATATTTGGACTCTCGGCCTTCATAGGCACCTGGGGCTCTGCACTCATTTTGTTAGTTGATCCTCCTTATTACACAAGTCGAACTCACCGTGAAATCCATATACGACCTTTAACCACTGAGTCTCCTCACGAGGAATATCCTTTTCGCCAAAGGCATATTTCCTCTTGACGAATTTTGCCTTCCATGATTTGATCCCTATTTCCTTTCTAATGAGCTCAAAGTCGGCATAAACATCCTGCAAGGTCGGGACAATATCTGTATCGCAGAAATCTCCATCCTCGTCCTGTTCAACACGCTTTTCTCGAGGCAGGCAGAAGAGGCTGCGTTGTAGGTTCTCGACCGTAACGCAGCACGAGATCCACGCGCCCGACTTTTTATCCCTCAATTTCCCAATGAAATACAGCTTTCCATCAAGCTCCAGGCAGTCGATCCAGAAGAATCTGAAAGAGCCATCTTCTTCCAGAGCCGCGATATCTACAGAATTCGAAGAGTGGGATGTAGCGACGGGACCGAGGGTGTCCTGAGGCTCGACGTTCAGGGAATCGTACACTGATAGCCACGATGGCTTCGTGTTCTCCTCGGGCTTGACGGTGCTCTTACTCGGTTTGTCTTTGGAAACCCCCAAGGCTTTGGTTATCACCGGTTTGTGCTCTACTTTCGGGGCGAGTTCATCAATGTCGTCGTCAATATCCATCGGCGCATCGAAATCAATGTCATCAAAGAAGGAGGAGTCGAAATCGGAGCTGCTGTGGACGTCGAGTTCCGCGAGTTGTTCGGTGGCAGGGGTAAGAGAGCCATCGTCGACCTTTATCCTCTTCTTCGGGCTCAATAGCCCATCGTCGCTTGGGAAGTGAGTATCTTCGGGCGGTCCATCTGAGGACAAGTCAACATAGGTCTTCTTCCTATAAGACCTGAAATTTGACGTTGCAGGCGATGAGGCATCCTCATCTGAGTCGTAACTTTGGACTGGCTTTCGTTTACGAGACTTGGGGACTTCGACTTTAGTCGGTGCTCGATCCAGCTCTTCCGAGAAGAGATGACATAAAGTCCTTTTCCTGCTCGGCGGATACAACTGGACGATATGCACTGATCGAAGGGGCACTCGGCGCTGGAGGGGGTTTTGGTCGTGTTTTCGGTTTCGCGGACTGCTCCTGCCCTTTCTTCTTGGCTGATGACACCGCGTCAGCTGGGAGAAGCCTGTCATATACCATGAAAAACGCACACTTCTTGGCCGTCCTGACTTCCTCCTCCGACTCGTCCTCGTTACCATCTATCCAATCATCCATCCCATTATCCATGTATCCCTCCGCCCCATCATCAATCACAAAGTCGTCTTTCTGCAACCTTCCTCTGACAATGCTCTTGTACTGATCCTCCGTCACTTCATCATAGATCGTCGCGTCTTCTTCCTACACAGCACACCTCAGTTGTGTGGGGCGCCATTAAGCGCGCGGCGTGTGCCACTTACCTTTCAGAGTCCGCTTTCCTCCTTCCCTGGCGCGTTTGTACTCTGAAAGTTTGTCGAGTTTGGATTTAACAGCCTCGTCGTGATCGGTCCGCCATTTTGTCTGTCGCCGTCGCTGGGCGCGTAGAATGAGGGCCTCTGCAAAGTTGACGCGGCCCACGTGACCCCCGATTTCCTAATGATGCTGCTATTTTTGGAATCATTCGCTCGTGTTCATATTCCTTAATGCTAGTTGTTCAGTAGTTTGCGGGGCTGAATCGTTGAACTACTGTATCAGATAAGGACGTATCAGTTTGCCACAAGTCACAACCCCCCCCCCAACCTCAATTGGGGGGCTTTAAAACCAAATGCTGATGTAAAGAACTGGCACAGGGGCTCATCATTGACCGGACTTGCACAGGCAAGAAGTGTCAACGAGTGCAACCATTCACGTGCACTCAACAGACCAGGGGGACTGGATATCAATCAAACATCGCATTGGGCTGTTTTGGCGTCGGCCAACAATACGCCCACTGCATGAATTGCGGGAAGCACTACTCAGGCCAACGGCAGCCTGAAACTTGGTTGTAGTTGCACAAACAAAACCAAGGCTATATGCAGGCGTGGTAGGGGGGTTAAGGAGAATGCAGGGACAGGGAAAACGGATGATTGCCTACGAATAAGAAGCACAGAACTAATAATGCTGCTACCCTTGCTCACCGCTGTTAGATGCGCTTGCTACGATACTCAATGTCCACTTCACCATCCATGACCTTTAAGCGTGCAAGTCTCATGATATTAAGCAGTAAAGTTACTCATAATCCAGAACAAACTAATAATCAGACCATCTAAGCGTTGGCAGCAACGGGAGTGCAACCAACGACAACAGCGCCGTCTGAAGAGAATAATCAGTAAACCCAAAAAGGCCAGAAAGCCAAATCCAAGAGAAAATCTTACTGAAGTTGTTACCAGTGCAGCAAGCGGGTTGAACATTGCTATAAAGAAATTAGTCCAACGCCAACGACCGCCTCGTACAAAAAAAAACTCACCAAGAGTTAGAGTTGAGACCAATAACAGGGGTGGGGTTGCAAGTGGGGCCGACGAGGGCGGTAACATCACCCAAAGCAACGTTCGCGAGACCGAGGGCCTTGGTAGCCTCGGCGGATTTGGCCTCCTGGAGAGAGTTGCAGCAGTAATGCTTGCCGACGTTGCAAGAGTTGGTGGTCTGGGCACCTGGGGGATAGTAGCCACCGGCGACGGCGACGGAGACGAGGGTGGCAATGGCAGAGATCCTGGTGAGCATTTTGAATAGGTAGACGAAGAGGAGAAAGGTTTTGCGAGTACGAGAGAAGTGATAAAGCGCGTTCGAGTGGTCGAAGTAACTGAAGATTAGAAGGAGCAAGGTGGGGGTTTTATAGACTGGATGAGGCTTCAGGTTTGCCTGAGAGTGAGAGTCGAACGAGACCTTTTCTTTATTCAAGCTCACCGTGGATGTTCGTTACATTACGTGACGGAGGATGCAATGAAACTAGTAATATGTTAATTGATCAAATAAAAGAATAAATGGCGGCAAACAATTCCCGCGCGTTAGGTGAAAGAGAACGGGTTTGGTGCGTTCCCGAGCTGGTGTTAACCTAGTTGCGAGGCATGTTTAGGCGTATCAATCGCTAATAAGAAATTCGACGGAATTATATATTCATCGCGTCACGGTCGTCAGGCGTTTGGAACTGGGAGCTGGGAGTTTTTGAGGTGGTGACCGCCATGAATTGATATGTTCTTCAGTGAGACTTTGTGGATGAACGACACGGCGTGAGAGATGTTGCACGTGTTCCGGTATATGGGCTATGAAGTGATCCGTAAATTCCGTGCATAACCTCTCATCGTCGTTCATGGTCCTTTGCCGATCTCACCCTTATTTAATTGCACGTTGCTATTCCCATGCAGCTGTCCTCACAAAGTCACAGATACAACAAACACATCCGCAGCAATCCCCACAATCCCAAAGATGCATCCGTGAGCAACTCCGCGAACTCCTCCGAGAGACCGCACAACCCGTCGCAGTCGTCACCGCGTTCATGCCCCAAACCTCACCATCTCCAGAGCCACCACAATCAGGCCCAAGGCCCATCTACCACGGCGCAACCCTCTCCTCATTCACATCCATTGCAATGGACCCCTTCCCACTCATCACTTTTGCCCTCCGTTTACCCTCCCGCATGGCTGCATCCCTCAACGCAGCCGCATCGCCCACCAACCACACGCCACGTTCCCCCTCCGCCGCTGCTCACATGGTCATCAACATCCTTGCTTCCACCCAAGCAAAACAAGCACATGTATTCTCCCGTCCCGATCTCTTCCCCCGCCCCTTCTCAGACGCGAGTATCCCCTACTCACTCTCACAGGACGGTCTCCCCGTCCTCGATGGCTCCCTTGGTGCCATGTCATGTCGCCTCGTCGGCCGAGGCTTGCCGCTGCATGATTTGGACTTTCTGACAGAGCACGGGGGCGGACCGGAGTTCGATAGCGGCATTGCCGCACACTGGCAAGGGCGCGACGCGAGGGAAGGGAAACGACCAGTACCGCTTGCAGAGGGCGCTGTTGCGTCAGAGCTATTCATCGCACAGGTGGCGCGTATCGAATCCCTAGGGTGGCGGGATGCACAGGTGGACGACGACGCCCCTCGGATATCGCCCCTCCTCTATCACAGAAAAAAATTTACAAGTTGTAATCCTTCAGAGCAACTATCCTGATCGAATACTTTATTTTCGTCATCTTGAGAACTAGATCATCCTGTTGCGGACCACCGCTGGACTCAATTCCAACAAGCGACCGCCCTCTACAAATCCCCTATCGACCCGCTCGTCTCTTCCTAATCCTCAGCGTCGCGATGAGTCCGGTCGATACCAAGCGCAGGAGGTCGACCATAAGCCACTACCTTTCTTCTATCCAGGATAATGTCCACAAGCCCCGGAAAAGGGCGCAGTCACTCTGCCCACAACCCACGAGAATCAGCTCCATCCTCCAAAGCAACACCCATTCAATGTACGACCCACGAACCCTCGACAGAAAAAGTCTCCTCAAGCTTAGCATCTCCGCCCCACTACCCGAAATTCTGTCTTCGCCAAGCAGAAGTCGCGACGGTGGTGGTGGTGATGCCCCTTCCTCTTCTTTTCCTTCTCTCCGGACATCTTTTATCGATGCTCGCCCGCGCGAGGAATCACCAAACTCAACGCGTACCCCAAGGAGATTACAGTTTGTCGAGCCTGCGCCGTCCAGAACACCGAGCAAATCCGCCCGAAGGGGAGATACGCACTGCAATCGTGCTCCCACGCGAACTCGAACCGTGGCACGACTATCGAGATCCACAGGCCAGCTGTATTACATCGAAGAACCAATACCCACATTCCTAACACCTACCACCACATGCTTTTCCCCACCGCCACCCTCTTTTTGGAGCTCCCAGCGCTCTTCTAGACTGGCATCGCACCGGACGGGATTCTGTCAGTGTTCACATCCATTATGTATCAACAACCGACGAGGATGTTTAACGGGGGAAAGGGAAGCCACGCGGTCGGGACCCAGTGAATTATATACCTCGCCTCCAGAGAAGATTTATGCGCATTGGGCTGCGTTTGCGCTTGGCATGAGGTTCAGGATGTTGAAAGCGCAGGACAGGGTTAAGGGTGGTGTGGCATGGATGGAGGGTGTGGTTGAGCGGGTTAGGACGGGGAGGGGACGATGATGGACTGTATTTCTTTACTTGAGAGGAGTGAAGATGAGTTTCTTGAGCCATAGGATTCTTTTGTTAGCAAGCCTACTATCATCAGCGCGTACATAACCCCTTGCAGCGGTTCGAAAATTTTATAGCGTCAGCCCCTAAGCCCATTAGCAAGGCACTGGAAATCCCTGCGCCAGGTGGGATGATAACCGGTCTTTGACACAAAGAATTTATTACACTGCTGTACCTTCGCTACTCGAAACTAGTTAAAGGGTCTTCCTACAGCTTTTTAAAGTCCCAACCACACAACGAGTCCCTCGTAGCTCCCACTCAGTCTGACCCTTCCTCTTTAAATTTCCCATCAACTAGTTCCTCCTTCTCTTATTCTACCCTCCGGCCTCCTACTAATAGTAACCTTTATTCCCCAATTACACTCATTCTTGGCTAGGAGCCCCAAGAATCTAATCAAGCCCTCGTCATTTGCCTTGTCTTCGGTATGACTGCGACTGCAATGTATTGTCAACGTCATCACAAATGGATCGAGCTTAACTAGGTATACCGGGGTTCATCATAGCAGCCGTGTTTATTCTGCATCTCTGCTGTGGCAAAAGGACTAAGAGATGCAAGCATGGCCAAAAAATCGCCGAAGGGTTGGCGGATGTAGCTGGTGCCTTGCCAGATATTGACGGTGGAGGTGGTGGTGGGCCTGAACAACAAAACCTGCTGGACAATTTGCTCTTTCATCATGATAGCCACATACCCACAACTTCACGCACACCCTTCACCTTCTTGTACTGTCACACCACCAGTCACCCCAGCAGCATGCCAAGCCCCGCCACACCCTATTTCCACACCAGGCGTGTTCAACAGCTGTTCCGCTGCTCTAGGTATGAAAGGTCATGGCTAGATACTCATAGCTGGAGTTGACTTTTGCCAGGGGGCAATCAACATCTGAAAGCGCCTTGTGTGCCTGAGAAAAAAAAGTTATTACTATGATAAGCAGTGGGAGGAGAAAGGAAGCAACATGCTCACCACTCGTGTCAATTCAATCAAGTGTTGCAAAACCTCCATGATCTCAAGGTTCACCATGCCATATTTTACTTTATCTGGAGTTTCGCATTGCATCGTGACAAGGTAGGGTCTTCCTTAGTGGTGTAATGAGTGCTGGCTGCATGGGCAGCAGGTTTAGGGGAGGTGGACTTGAAGAAATAGTTTTCCAACACCGATTGGATTTCCTGGCTATACTTCTTGAATTGAGGCTTGGACCAACCTAGGGGGTCCCACCAAAGATTTATTGTGAGTCAATTAGGACAGTGAAAGATGTACTGACACATGTGCATCATCCCACACAAGCTAGATACCACCCTCACAATATTGACACCATATCCACTTAAGGCTTTGAACAAATCCGCTGAAAAGGTAGAAATGTTTGTGGGTTCTAATATAGATAGAGGGCTCATTTTCACTAAGCTTAGCCAAAATTCGATAAACTTAAGCTAATACCAGTGGTATAAGATAGATAATGAACAGTTTTGTCTTTTGGGGTGTTCTGGGGGTGTGTTCTGACAGCGAGATTCAAGAGAGTAGTGTTTTAAAGGTTAATGAACAGCCATTGAAGTTATCTTAGCTGTATGCTGCAACAATGAAAGGACAATCCCTGTTAATTCAAAGCACAAGGTCTCTAGTCTCTGGTCTCTGGTCTCTGACTTTTGTTCTCTATCTCTGTCTCTAGCACTCTAGAACTCTAAACTCTGAACTCTGTTCTCTGTCTCTGTCTCTGGGTTGGTTGACAACCAAAGAAATCACACTTAATGACACACACTAAATAGCCCTCTGAAACCATTCTTGATCATGGCTTGCAGACTTGCATGTGGAAGTGGGGGTGAGACCTCTTGCTTCTCCACAAACAAGTGTGACCATATTTATATTGTTTAGATACATATGAGAGATAGTAAATATGAAATAGAAAACAATAAGCTTAATTGTTACAGGTACTGCAGAATATTTTGGAAGGTTTGGCAGCATTTCTACCTTGCCTTGGGTTATGGGTTTCTCTCTGATTGACAAATGGCAATCCAGCCAGACATGTTCTGTGCTTGTCTGCATTATTCTGCATCCACGTGGGCGCATTAAGCCTCTGGATCAATTATGATTGGCATGTATAGCATATGGACAATCCCTTGATCTGTTGTAATTAATCTCAGTTAGGCAATATGCTGAGGTGCCGGGACCCACAAAGCACTTGTTAATCATGAGTCTTTGATATTTCTAGGGTTTTGGGCATCAGGTGTTGCCTCCCGAGCATTGGATGTTCCATTCTGTGGTCTGGTCATCATTATTGGGCTCACTATAGGTGTGATACACCTGCAACAGCCGCTATGTACATTCTTTTGGGTTCAAACAAATCCGAGTTCATCAGAAAACTGCTCGTAAGGTCCCTTGATGCGACCTGGAGTATACTTGATAGGCTATGTAGAGTCCTGAATCCCTCTGGAGAGCATTCTGATAGCTTGGTTCACTAAGCTTAGTGATAATGAACTGGTTTGAACACTCCGAGGCTCAAATATCCTCAATTCAGTCAAACTGGCTACTATGGGACATAGTACCAATCCTCTATAGAGTTCTTTAATGATATAGCCAATGATTCTATGTAGAGAATCATTCTGGAGTATGGAATTCATGTATAGGCATGAAATTGGTGTATCACCGGTCTGTGTGCAGACTGTTATTTGTATATAAGTAGCACATGTGCCAATTGTGATCAGTACTTGAATATCAACTTGATTCTGGCCTACTTATTCCCCTTACAAGGGTGGCCTGATAGCAGTCAGCCTAGTCGTCCCATGGGTAGTGAGCTGAGAGCGGGAGGGTGGTAGTAGTGCCTTTGACCATGGGGTGAGTGTGACCTGGGCAGTTGGGAGTGCATATGAGGGCGCCTGTAGAGTGGGGCTTTCCCTTTTGGCTAGTGGCTGCTTGGATAACAGCTGGAGTGGGTGCAGCAGCAGCCATTGAGGATTTCTCCTCAAGAGTGTGAAGGTGAGATAAGAGTGAACTGATCAAGCGGTTAAGCTCACCAATCCAGGACAGAAGGGCCTGGGTGTCTTCACCTGAACATGAGGGACCCAGGGGAGTGGGGGCTGCTGTTGATATGGTGGGCGCAGGGGCTTTCTGCTTGCCTGAGGACTTTCGGTGGGGCATACTTGTCATAGGGCTGTGTGAACAGGGTAGATGGGGTGCAGAGAGCTAGGATGGCAAGTCTGCATAGAGACTTGAATATTCTGTAAGGGGAATAAGGAGGCCAGAACCAAATTGATATTTGAGTGCCAATCTCAATTGGCATGCACACTACTTATATACAAATAACGGTCTGTGCACAGACCGGGCAACCAAACACTAAGTGACTACCAGTAATAATGTGCACAAACAATATACAAACAATAGACTTGCATGTGGGTTGGACTCAGGGATGGGGGTGGCTGAAGGCTGAGGCCAGGCTTGGGCATTGGGCATTGGCTAGAGTGGCCAAGCCTGGATGTCCTACCAAAGACCCCTAGACATACCTTGCATAAGGGGGGGCACAATGCCAGTCCCCTTACATTTCCCTGGATTGCCACCTTGAACCTGAGTGAGAAGATTGCCCAGTTTCCTCCTGAGGGGTCCAGTTTTGGCACTGATGAAGGTAAGATGTTGTTGACAGTTGATATTCTTGGCTAATTTGTGATTTCTGGTATGCTCATAGATTTAGCAACTTCCAGGGCCCATAACCTGTCAGAATATGTATCTCAGTCACTCAATGTATGTTTGAGTGCTATATATTAGCTAACCTGTCAGAATATGTATCTATGTGTGATGAGCATGGGCATAAGGCATAAATGATGTGAAGGCTCACCTCAATCACTCAACATATGTTTGAGTACTGAGGAGAGCAGACTCTACTTAGTATCATAAGTATACTAACTAACAGTGAACAAACAAGTGCCAAATAGATGGCATGAGAATTGTGAATGCATAAAGGAAAATGGTGGGTCCATATACTCTACTGGGCCCAAAAAAGGGGGGGGCAGCATGTCCGTAAGCTTGCATAAATCTGACAAGGGATAGAACAGAGAAGTGAGGGTTGACCCCATTGTATGAAATGGAATAAGGCTGAGTTGACTCCACTGTGCCCACAATTTCAGGTCATAGTGAATTTGACCATGATGAATCATTTGAGGGAAAACTATGGTGTCTTCAATGCTCCTCTTCCCCGGAGACACCCCTAACCCCGAAAGGTCAGGAAATCAATTAGTGATATTTGCCTTTGGCGCTTGCGAGGAGTTATATGTTGCCGTATTGATCGGACAGAGCATGCCGCAAGGATATATATATGAGTTGCTCTACTTTCTTGGAGCAGGGCCATGTCCATGGTCCATTTGAACCAAAGCTGATTCACGATGTCAACCGGTTGCGGGAGGAGGAGGCAGTGGTCATTCCTTATCTATTATTTTATCATACGAGAGCCAAATCTGATCAGTTTGTATCGCGGGCTGCTGATGCACGGCATATGAACCAGCCGATCAATGGGGCTGATGAGGTAAGCAGTCGTTCATGAGCCTCCATGCACCGGCACATTTCATGAACTTGCACAACACTGCATGCAACACGAATCAGTGGTGGGAACCACCAAAGTCGCTCAAATTCAGCCGTGCCTCCGCTCGGCAAGCGTGATTGAGCGTGACATGGGTGAAGATTTCCTAGCTCCCCTCCAGCTTGGCTTTTGGCCAAAAAAAAAAGGCATAAGAATGCATGAAACGCCGTCATGTGTGTGCCGTCAGAAATGATATCTTCTGCCCCCAGTCAAATGTGAGATATTGAAGCTCGTCCGAACCCCCACTCTACTATAGTGACACATACAATAACCTGCACTGTTTTCACGACCCAAATCAACTCCCTCCTACCTCGCAAGTATTACCTATCAGTAGTTGGTCTGGATATGTGCGTCGATCAGCTCGCTGAATCATCCTCATACCCCAACACTCCTGCGGTCGCCAGTATTCGGGTACCAGGAAGGAAATGAGCATAATGGTGACAACCCTTGTGAGGCCCCAATTCGTACGAGAGTCGGAGCTCACCATCAGATACGGCCCACAAATGGGATTATCTGTTGGAGAGATAAGCTGGATAAGGAATGAGAAGGGGTCGACGTATTGGGGTGTGCGGCGGAGTCGTGTACTTCTAGGGTACCAAGTCGTGTACCATGATCGAATTAACCGGGACCCCAGTCCGACCCTCAGTCAGTCAAGCATTTCCCAATAACTCGTTGGGTCAGGTGCACGGGTGTGCACATACGTAGGGGTTGAAGGGAGCAACCCTGATCGATCGATCTGCTCGTTGGGTTGTTCGACCGACATCAGACCCCCTAAATTCAATTCGGTGGATCGCCCGAAAAATTCCCGGTGCGCGCACCCTGGCCAGTCTGAGTAATAAAGTGAGCCTCAAGTGCGTTACGGCCAAATCTACACCGCCACGTGTGAAAAAGTTTCAAGAATCTACGTCAATACCGAGGGTCCGAGCTTGTCTGCCTGAAGTTATCGATACACCAATACACCTTTCATCTACCCCGGTCACAGCCTTACTCTCCCCCACCGCCCTCCGACTCTCGTCTGTCTGCTCTTTCGGAAATAGCCTCATGCAGCTATTCGGGCTCCCCGGGACTCCTCCTGATATCGGCCTGCCCTCAGGGCGGGTTTCCCGCTTGGAATCTGTCCAAGATAATAGCCGACCTTTGTGGGGTTATGCAGGGAGGGGCTTCTGACACTTCACGGGGAATTGGGGCCAAGCGTATCCTGATTCCTACCCTATCTCACAGGGTCTGGGCCACGTTTTGATTAGCCAGGGTCTTTTTGGACCCACCAACGGATAGTATATATTTGGTAAGATATTCAACTGCTTTTCGACACAACACCCTCTTTTTCTTCCAACATCTGTGCCCAACATCCTGTGCGACCTGTTGGCACGCCAATTTGACAACTAAGCCCAAAAGGTACTCACGTATGGATGAACCTTGCCTATGTCCATTGATTGGAATCCCACCAGTCAGATCACCGCTCACACGTTCGAAGGATGTCGATCACGCCCAACGATAGGTCGCTGTCAAGGCGTATGGGCTGATTTATTTCTGTTCCGAGTCGTTTTCGCTGATGATGTAATGATGAACCAGGCGGGGAACGGTCCACGACCAAACCAGCTCACAGAACCAACTCGGCTCCCGGGGCCAGGGCACCACCTCCCACGGACAACCCGGGACCGAACATAACCTTCAGGGGTCCCGCGACCTTGACTATCGTACATGGGGACCAGGTAAACTATTACCATAAGACTACTACCGTCTATGCATCTTCCAGTACCACCGCACCGACCACTGCACCTCCCTGGGCAAACGCGCCACCTCCCAAGCCGCCACCTCCCTACAGGACACCTTCCGACTGGCCACCCCCCCGCACCTACCGGCCACCTCCCAGCACCTGCCGGCCACCTCCCAGTACCTACGGGCCAGCTCCCAGCGCCACGTGGGACCCTTCCACGTTTGGTTCCGGGTCCTTTACTTTCGTAGCTGGGAAGCGGGAAACCTACTCGGCACCAACCAGTACCGCAGCACCGACCACTGCACCTCCCAAGACCAACGCGCCACCTGCCACGGCTAACGTGTCACCTGCCTCCACATCCGCAGATGGCGACATGGTAATCTTTAATCCCAGGAAGAAGTAATACAACCTGCATTTAAAACAAGGTTGAAATGATGCAAAACACGTCCAAACAAAGGGGGAATGTGGTCGGCGAAACAACCACTGGGCTTCGACAACCAGGAGAGACACGTTATTTGAGAGAGAGAGTTAGGGAATGAGATCAGGAGGAAGTTTCTGGGTCATTTATTGACTGGAGAACTTGTCTCCCAGGCTTGTACCTTTATACACAGGCATAACTACAATTATTTTTATGTTTCTCACATCAAGATGGAGAAGAAAATGAGAGGTCCTTAACTAAGTCATATCTAGGGAATGGAGAACATGAAACTCCAGCTAGTAAGGGGAAGTGTTACACCTTTCATGAATACTGAGTTTGTGGGGCTTGAGGGGTTATCAAACTCAGAGAGATTGTTATCTGGGTAAGGGATCATCACTTAGTGGCAAAACTTCTTACTCTCTACAGGCATCTATACAGACTTACTCCCAGAGATATTCAGATGTCAACTTGTGAATGCAAATACTAGTAGAAGCTGGAGAGTGAAGACTTGGTGTATAGAATGAACTACACTGTACTGAACTACAGAGGTAATTCTACTTGGTTTACATAAGTATCTACAGTGGCTGTGCTACTGCTATATTGGGGTTTGAGGGACTAGATAACTGGGGGATGTTCTATGTATAGAATATTCCAGAATATTCTTATGGAAGGTTCTGGAAGGTTCTGATAACATTAGGTCCTTCTCATGAGTTGTCTTCATACAACTCAACATTCTCTGAATATATTGTGGTAAGGTATCATTGTTGTAGTTGAAGTCCTGAGTTTCTTCTTTGTAGGTGTGGGATGGAGATGTTGTTATCAGAATTCCAAATCAGAAGAACAGTCTATATTTAGTTACATTTCTCTCATGTCATATGTCACTCTGAAACTGTTATCAAAAATACCATACCAATATATTTCCTTGGTTATTGATGATAGTTGCAGGCTTGGTGAAATGCTTGGGACCAGGTTTGGATTTTGACATGATCTTTTTCAATGGCTCCAGGTTTGTTACATTGCAGTCAATAACATCTGGGCAATGACTTGAATAAAAATAAAGAAGCAAAGGTGCAGGAGACCAACTCACAAGGACAGAGACTAGCAGCAATGAGAATTCATGTGATATGCCTTTCCTCTGCTTCATTTTCTTTCTTCAAGACTCATCTGTTCTCACTTGTGATTTCTCCAAGGATTTGGCTTTTGATATCTGTTAGTTAACTTAATTTTGATCCAGGAGGCTCAGACTCACATGTTGTGAGTTAAAATGAGCTTTTTCCATGCATGGAATTTTGCTCTCATGTATGCTACTTGTTACCCTGGGTTAGGGGTTCGCTCTTGAGTAGCATGGAGTTCGACACAGGATGTCTATACAGACTTGGTCCTGTCCTACTAAGCGTGACTTGGAGACGATGGAGCACTATAGTCCAGCCAGTTTAAGGGCAAAGAGATATAGGAGGCAAGAACTGTATAACACTAAGATAAGGATACAAGGTATTGTACTGTATCCTTATATACTCCTAAGTGTGGCTGTACTCCTACTATAATGATTTGGACCGGGGTAACTATGAGTCAGAGATAAGAAAACATGAGGCGTATACTAAGAATAGTCCTTCTGATGTACACTACTGATAGTTTCATAGTGACATGGGAATGTGAGCTAAAAGTAACTGTCCTTCTGATGTGGCTTCTGATAACATTAGGTCTGTTTCTAGAGTTGTTTTCCATACAACTCATTAGTTTCCTTCTTCCGGGTACTCGGCTAGGTAATTTGGTTCATAGTAATCGATCTGTGGTGGGTCGGTGGAGTCTGGTCTGGGGGGAATGATGGGGGAGAAGGTGGGAGTGGGAGTTCTGTGAAGATCGAGTATGGTGGCAGTTTCTGGGGATGGGGGTTGTCCTGGGTAAAAGATGTCGTATAGAAGGCGTCTGAAATGGGGACTTTCAATCCTTTCTTCTGGTGGGGTGATTTGGTTTGTTTCAGAAGGAACTGCATGGTTCTTCTGTGATGTTTGATTCGGCCACGTCGTTGTAGCACTCCTCGTAGTAATCGTCGTGGGTGAGGTCGATGTATCGATGGTGAGTTGTGGGAATGGTCGAAGGACGGGTTGTAGGATTTTTGGAGTAGGGGGCGTGTCGAGTCTTCCGACTTGGGCATTCGGTCCGTTTATGGCGCGGTTGGAAGACGGTGCAATGGGGGCATCTATATTTGATGCAGTCGTATGAGTAGTGCCCTGGGGCATATTGCTTGCATCCGAGGCAGGCAAATTGGGGGCAATCCATGGCCCAGTGTCCTGTGTGTCTGCATTGGATGCAGACTGATCTGTCGGTGGTTCGGGGGTTGGTTTGTGGGTGAATGGGGTTGGGGGAGTTCCGAATCAGGACAGTTGTTACTGGCTGACGGTGTGGGTGGTGTCCTTGGTGGGGGTGAGAAGTCTGAAGGGATTTCTGACACTGGTGGGCTTTCTTCCCTTGTTGGGGACGGTGGTGATGATAGCGGCAGTGGTCGTCGTGGTAGTGGTGGGGATGGTTGCGGTGGGGGGCTGCGAGGTATGTACCTCATCTCATTTGGGTAAGTTCTTCGAACACCTCGGACATGAGGCCCGATCTTGAGCAGAGAAGTCACTCGAGTGATTCTGCCCAGGCACGTTGCGTATTGTACACAGTAGCGAGAGCCTTAGTCTGTTGTACGTGGTGGGTATAGTCGTACCAGAGTTGTCGGTCGTATTCTGAAATTGAAGTGTGTTCCAATTTAGTCGTAAAGGCTCCAGTCGGTGGCAGCCTCACGCAGATCTCCGTCAGAAGGGTGATCTGGTCCATATGATCGTACTCCAGCTGTATGGTATCTAAGGGAGGTGGCTGGGGCGGCTGTTGGTTCTGGGGTGTCGTTGGGGTCGGGGGTCTCGTCCCTGAGGGAGGCGTATGTTGCGGCGAAGGTGTGAGAGGGGGTGTAGGGAGACGGGGCTGGAATGGGAGTTGTTTGAAGTGTAGTATGTTCGACATTTGCATTGTTTATAATGACGACGGAGGATGATGAGGAGGTTGGTGAAGGTGTTGTTGAAAAAGGGGGAGTAGTTTGGGGGCAAGTGAGGTCAAGGTTCATGGGCATCTTTTAAGTACGTTTGGTGTGGGAGCGAAGTTGTCTTTGGTTGGTTCTGGTGGGTTCCTGTTCTTTCTGGAGGATTCCATGAGCTTCTTTATACTCAGTTAAGTATTCTTCGGCGTTTGTATGAAGTGTTTCATCGGTGATCCATTCATTCTCCGTGTGGGAGTATCCTTTCCATTTGACGTAGTATTGGAGTTTTCCGCGGTGTTGGTGGTGATTTAGAATGGCTTCTATCTCGTATTCCTCTTCTTCATTGATGATGTCTGGTGGTGGTGGAGTCGGATGAGATCCGTATGCTTCTGTTTCGGTGTATGGAGTTAGAAGGTTTCTGTGGAATATTGGATGTATCTTCCATCTGATCGGAAGTTTTAGCTTGTAGGTGAGTGGCGATAAGACTTCTGTGATAAGGAAGGGTCCTAGTTGTTTTGGGGATATTTTGTTGGAAATGAAGGGAAGTTTGAGGTTCTTGGCTTCTAGCCATACTTTTTGACATGTTTCAAGGGGTTTGACAGTTCTTCTGGTTCTTTGTTTCATAATATTGGTGGAGAGTTGATGTGCCGCGTGTGCTTCTTTTCTGGCATCATCAAGGAGTCTGATGCGTTCGTCTACTGATGGAAAGTTTGATGTTTCCATTACCGTGGGTATCAGTGGAGGGTTGTATCCCATAATTAGTTCAAATGGGGATTTCTGCCTTGAGGCATGTATTTTGGAGTTGTGTGCAAACTCGGCGATAGGGAGGGTTTCTGACCAGTCAAGAGGGTTTCTGGTGCAGTATATGGTGAGGTAGGTTTCGATTTCCTAATTGTATCGTTCGGTGGAACCATCTGTCTGGGGATGGTATGCAGTTGAGAATGCCTGTTGTATGTTTAATTGTTTGGCTAGTTGTCGGAAGGAGTTGGCGGCGAATCTGGGGTCTCGATCTGATATGATTTTGTTGGGTAGTCCGAATCTGGTGAAGACTTTTTCTATTAATAGTCATCTGATGTCATCGGCGTTTGATCGATCTGAGGTTGGGATGAAAATTACCCCCTTCATAAGGCCGTGGTCCACCATGGACAATATCGCATTGTGACTGGCACTAGGTGGTAGACCAGTGATAAGATCCCATGAGATCTGGGCAAATGGGCATTTAGATGCTGGTGGAGGGATCGGTTGAGTCAGTGCACGATCCGGTCTGCATATGATTTTATGTTGCTGACATTCTGGACAGCCTTTGACGTAGTTCTTTATGAACGTCGACATTCCTGGCCAATACACTTCTTTCTTGGCAAGGCGGTATGTTTCCTGTTCTCCAGGGTGGCCACGTGTAGGGTGGTCGTGGTATCTTGCGATGACATCACGTCTGAGTTGGAGGTCTTCTGGAATGATGACACATTCTTGGAACGTGAGAAGTGACCCTCCTGGGGTTGGAACTGTTCCGAAGTCTTTATCGGTGGCGTTAGGGTGGGCTTCTTTTAGGAGTTTGAACGCTTCGGTGGTTCTAGTGTCATATTTTGGTGATTCTGTGATTCTTTCTTGGAGTTCCATATCAACGGTGGCAATAAAGAGATGTTCTGGGAGTATTGTGATCAAGTTTTGATCTTCTATGTTGGCGGCGGTGACAAAGAGGTTGTTTGGAAGCATGGTGATGTCTTCATTGTCGTTATCCTCATCAGGGATGTGGTCTGGACATCTTGATAGGGCGTCTGGTGCAGGGATCTTTGATTCTGGGACGTGTTCTAATTTGAAGTTGTAGTCAGCGAGGGTCTGGACCCATCGTGCTTGTCAGCGGTTGATTTTCTGGGGTTTACGCCAGTATGTTAGGTTTTGGTGATCCATTCTGATACAGACGGTATGGGGGCTGCCAAGGAGGTAATGGCGCCATTCTTCGAGGGCTCAGATAATTGCGAGAAGTTCCCTGTTGTAGATATCATAGTTGCGTTCTGCTGGTCCGAACGTCTTTGAATAGAATGATACGGGTTTCCGCATTCCGTTGATGTCATGTTGATACAGGACAGCTCCTGATGCGAATTTAGAAGCATCGGCTTCTATTTCAAAGGGTTTTGTGGAGTCGGGCATGAGGAGTACCGGTTCCTTCAGGAATTTGTTTTTGAGCGTTTCGAACGCTTTCTGTTGTTCTTCTTTCCATTTGAATTTGTTTGATTTGGAAAGGAGTTGATTCAGGGGTTTGGTGTGGTGGGAGTAGCTGCGGATGAACTTCCAGTAGAAGTTACAGAATCTGATGAATTTCCGAATGTGTCGGACTGTTTTTGGTACTGGCCAGTCCTCTATTCCTTTGAGTTTTCCGGGATCCATTTTGATCTTGTCTGGTGTGATGATCATGCCGAGATATTCGAGTCATTGTTTGTTGAACTTGCATTTCTCCGTTTTGAGGTAAAGGTCGTTTTCCTGCAGGATTTGTAGTACTTTTTCCATAAGTCAGTCGGTTTCTTCCTGGGTTTTGCCATAGATTAGGATATCATCAATGTAGATGATGATTCCTCCTTTCTCCATTATTTCGGAGAATAACGTGTCCATCATATGTTGGAATGTCGTGGGACTATTGCAAAGTCCAAAAAACATAACAGTCGGTTCAAAAAGACCCATGGGAGTCTTGAACGCTGCTTTCCATTGATCGCCATCTTTGATTCTGACGTTATTGTATCCTAGGCGGACGTCGAGCTTAGTGAAATACTTAGCTCCTTTGAGTTTATCCATGATAGAGGAAATCATGGGGATTGGGTAGGTGTTTTTGACGGTATGATCGTTTAGATAATGATAGTCTTGGCAGGGTTGGAGGTCTCCTCCTTTCTTGGCAACAAAAAAGAAGGGTGATGCCATAGGGGATTTTGAGGGTCGGATGTACCCTTTTCGGAGGTTTTCATCTATGAATTCTTTTAGTGCTTTTTCTTTGGCAGGTGCTACTTGATAAGGTTTCATCGATTTTGCTTCGAATGTCGGTTTTAGTTCAATTTTGTGATCAAACGTTCTTGATGGTGGGAATCGTTCGGAGGCTTTCTTGTTGAATATTCTAGCCCATCAGGCGAATCTTCGAGGGATCTTGGGTAGTTCCTTGTTTGGTTCCGGTTGTTTTCCTTTTTGGTTTGCCGATTTTGTCAGGTTGTATTGCTCATTGTGGAGCGTTGTGGCATGTGTAGCTTTGGCATTTACTTCTAATGGGGTTAGAAGCATCGGATTCATTTCTCTTTCCAAAGAGAAGGTGTCAAGATCAACGTTTGATAGGTTGACGTATTCTTCAGGGTTTCCATCAGGTTGGGAGGTCTTTCCAGCCATTATGTCCATGGCGATGGAGTTGAGTTCGACAGGTCATTGTAGGGTTCTGAGGAGTTTGGAAAAGTCTTGGTGATCGATTTGTGGTTTCCAAGAAAACGTCTTGGTCTTCCAGTTGATGTCGGGATTGTATTGTTCCAGCCAGGGAAATCCGATGATGAGGTCTTTCTCACCAGTATTTGTGATGTACGCTTCTAGCGTGCAATCTCTTCCATCAATGATGGTTCTGATTTTGATGTATTCATGGATCTTGCCATGTTGATTATCAGTTCCGTCAACGTTACTGAGTGGAATTGGTTGGTCCAGCCGTTTGGTTTGATAACCATGTCGTTCAACGACTTTGTGGGAGATGAAGTTCCCTTGGGCTCCTGAATCTATCAGGGCAGTGATGGCCATGGGTTTTGATGTCCGTTCACTCCAAATCTCGATGGGTAAGAAAAGGGATCGTTTATTCAGGGATAGTCGTAATTGTACAGAGTTTATTGAGAAAATGTCCTTCTGGGAGTGAGAGTATGAAATGTCCTTCTGAGTTCTGGAATGTGCAGGGGCACATCTGTCGACAGCGTTCCTTTTTAAAAATCCTGGAATGGACGCATCTCCGGGTCCTCGGCTAGTGCGGAGTGGAGTTCTTGTTGGAGTTCAGGATCAAGATCATCGACCATTTGGCGCATCTGAGATGCGACTTCTGTGACGGCAAGGGAATACTTGCATTGCGGTGATTGTTGGGTGTTCCAGTTTGGAAATCCAGGACGAGTGTTTTGTTGTCCAGGAAAGGGACGGTTGGGGTTTCTCGCAGGACGAGGGGGATTGGTGCGCATTCCTGGGAAGCATCTGGCTGGCGGTGGTTGAGGGCATTTGTTGACCCAATGATCTTTGGCTCCACATCAGAAGCATTCCTGGTTTTGGTATGATTTCATTTGTTGTCCAGTGACAACGGCATCTAACTCCAACAGTTCTTGTGTGGAGTTTTCTTTGGTATATTCCAGTTGTGGGATTTCGGGATAAGGATCTTTGAATCCTTCTTCTATTGTGACATGGTCTACTTCCATGGCATGCGGGTCGCGTGGAGTGAATCGTGGAGTGTTGCTCCTCTGGTAGAATTGTGCGTAAGGCACGTTGTTGTTAGGACGGCTTGGTCCACGGTTGGGTTGATATTGGTTCCTCTGGGGAAATGTATTTCTGGGGGTGCCGTAGAGGGCATTGATTCGGCGGAAATTGTCATCGAGTTTATTGGCTCGGGTGTACCAAGCAGGTGATAGTTGTCGGAGGGTTCTCTGATTTGTCGATTTTCATGGCAATGCAATGGTCGATTGCCTTTCAGTATAGATCAATCAATGTGCGATCTTCAGTTTAGTCCGGATTGGCAGACGAGTTCTTTGAACTGAGTGTTGAATTCAGTCATTGGTTTGCCTGCTTGGTGCAGGGTTTGAAGTCTGGTATGTGCATACGCATGTTTGTCTGCTGGGGTGAAGTCGGCCCTAAGTCGAGCGGTGAAGTTGTCCCATGACTCCATGGCTATGGGTTGCCCTTGTTGAGTTTGGGCATTTCTCTTGTGGAGGTATTGTCTAGCCCAGGCTCGGGCATCTCCTGATTGCATCGTCAAAAGGACGAATAGGGTCCTAGCAAGGTCGGTGTTGTAAGTGGTCGCATTGGCAAGCACGTAAACTTCACATTGGAAGATCCAATCTTCAAATAGTCTTCTAGTTCCATCGAAGGCGATGGGTTTGAGGAGTCCTAGCTCCTTTGGGGTAGCTGCAGCAGCCATTACTTGTAATTGTCCAGGTGGTGGCGGTAGTGGCGGTGATGGGGGTTGCGTTGGTCGTAACGGGGGAGCCGGTAGGGCTAAGGGTACAGTTGGTGCGGGTAATGCGGGTGGTTGTGGATCAGGATCCGATTGGTTGTCGTCTGTTATATAGATGTCTGAATCGTTATCTATGGGAGTTTTTCCTCAGTTGAGTTCGACGAAGGCTTCGTGTCTTGAAAGGAGATTCTCTTCAGAACCTGTGAGTTCTCTTGGTTGTTGTACGGCTTGTTGGAGTCTTTTAAGTTCAAATGGGGAAAGTTGGTTTGCGATGATATCGCGTTTTTCTTGTTCTTCATGTTGTCTTTGTTTTTCGGCTAATGCGGCTGAGAAACTTGATGATGTTGTTGGGACTAGTTGGGTAGATGTTGATGCACGTGGTTTAGGTGAATCAAATGGGGATGGGGGATAGAACAGGGATGGTGTCTGAGTGGGGATAGGGTTTCTTCTGGGATCTGGGTTTTGGGTTCCTGATCCTGAGATTCTGCTTCTTGATTTGGGAGGGGGTGATGGGGATTCTCAGGCCAAGAATTTCTTTGGAGGCATGGTGATATTTGTCTAGCGATCAATTATCACTAGAAGTATGAAGAATTGGGTGGCGATTATGGATATTCCTGAATACAGGTTCCACGATCTGACAACACAGCAGTGGCAGGGGCACGTGATGTGTTCGAGTTCTAGGGTGATGATTCGGTAGGCGATGAGGGTGGCGGTAGAAGTGAAAACGAAAATGAGTAGGTAAGCCAGATCTTCTGGCGGGGAGAGGTTGAGGGACGTAGCAATGGCTACACAGAGAGGTGGTTTTCTTTCGCATGTCATTTCGAACAACCAGGGTACCTCGACGTGTTCAGTACGTCGGCAGAGCAGAGCAGAGTAGAGGGCGAGCAAGAGATAAGCAGCAGAGTATCTTAGTGTTTTGTTACCCGGGTTAGGGGTTCGCTCTTGAGTAGCACGGAGTTCGACACAGGATGTCTATACAGACTTGGTCCTGTCCTACTAAGCGTGACTTGGAGACGACGGAGCACTATAGTCCAGCCGGTTTAAGGGCAAAGAGATATAGGAGGCAAGAACTGTATAACACTAAGATAAGGATACAAGGTATTGTACTGTATCCTTATATACTCCTAAGTGTGGCTGTACTCCTACTATAATGATTTGGACTGGGGTAACTATGAGTCAGAGATAAGAAAACATGAGGCGTATACTAAGAATAGTCCTTCTGATGTACACTACTGATAGTTTCATAGTGACATGGGAATGTGAGCTAAAAGTAACCGTCCTTCTGATGTGGCTTCTGATAACACTACTAGTCCCTCATTTTTGTGGTACTTTTTTTTCTTATCCCTCCCCTGTTCCCAGATTTTCTTCACCAACTTGCTAGTAGATGGTTGGATAGGAGCCATAAAGTACATGTCTATGACTGTGAGCTGATCCTAAATGGATCCCAACAAACAAACAAACAAACAAACCTATAAAGTAAGTACTTGCTCATGAAACAATTTTCCCAGCCCCTTGAACTCCATGTCACCAATGTCCAGTGTCATGGAAGCTGAAACCACTGTGCATGCCAGCAGTGGAGGTGACCATGTGTGACATGGTGTGCAGGTGAGATCAAGATGGCTCCCTCCCAACTTTTGTGGGTGAGGTATTCTATGCTCCTCAAACATGGCTATCCTGTCCAGCAATGTAGGGTGTATGTTTGAGCAGAAGCCCCTACCTCTCTACACATCAAAGAGTGCTGTAGAATGTCTCCTCTCTGGAGGAGAGTTCATGGTGGATGTGCACTGCATAACAAGCCACTTGTGGCTTGGTATGTTTTATTCTCCCTTCCCCTGAATATATGTCAACATGGCTGCTGTCACCCCCCAGTGGCTACCTCTCCAACTAAGTCTACACTCCCAGTCCCTCACCCCTCTACTGACTTATCCTACCTCTGAAAATACATAGAGATGGCTGCTGCCACTGCCATCCAGCTGCTCCCCCTGCCTTACCCCACCTGCAGCTAAGACTACACTCCCAGTCCCTGACCCCTCTACTGACTTATTCTACCTCTGAGAATATGTAGAGATGGCCACTGCCACCACCATCTGGCTGTTCCCCCTGCTTTACCCCACCTGCAGTACATGCATTGTAGATACAATGTTGTATTAGTATTTGCAGTTCTTCATTTAGTCCTATCTGTGGTTTAGTCAGGAGGATCCCCTGAATAAAGCACAGATAAGACATTTGTAGTATACCTGTTTTTGAGACTGCTAGATAGATACTTAGAAGACTTGTGACTTGTAAAATAAAGAAGACTATGGTTTGTGTTGATTAATTTTGCAATGGATGGGCACCTATTTAGATGCCAGTGAGATGAACTTCAACTTTTTTAAGTTCCCTAGTGTGTCACCCAACCCCATCTTCCAAGTTCTACCCCCAACCTCCCTCAACACACTTTCTATTACCACCATGCCCAAGACCAGCCACAAGACGACAGCCTCCTCTGCCAACACTGCTGCCACCAGGACCACCAAGGCCACCCAGGCTGCTGCTGCTAGCTGCCACTCCAGTCAAGCAGCCTCTAGTTCCTTATCTGAGATCATTTCAGCTGCTGTGGATGCTAATAATAATGCTACTGCTGCCAGCCACTGCTCCTCCAGATCACAGCCAGCTGCTAGTAGCCTCCAGACCATTGCACTCAGTGGTCAAGCAGACTCAACTTTGCTATTGGCAATTATTTCAGTGGCTGCAACTAGGCACAATGATGCCATGGACCTGTCAAGTGACACCATGGAGCCATCATATCTTGATGAGCAGCCAGGGAATGGAGTAAGTTCTTATATCCTATCATTCTCACTCAATCTCACTAACTGTTCATTAGTTCTGCAGCCAGTGCACCAAGGGTGGCTACCTTTATATTTACAGATGCCACTGAAGTATTTGCAATCACTGTCTTACTGGTGCTCCCAATGATGTCTTGTCACTGGGAGACTTTACTTGCCCACATTGTTGGACATCAGGTGATAACAAAACTTTCCCATACCAAGTGAGTTTTCTAGCCCCTTTCTATTCATATTGTCTAATAACAATGGCTACAGCCATTTTCAAAGCTAGAAAGACCTTTCTACATGCCATCAGCTATGGCTACCTGGTCTTGACTCCCAGTCATAACCCAGGATAATTTATGTATCCTGGTTTTCCAGCTATCTGGCTTTGATCCAGCAGCTTGTATATCTTGGCTCATTCATGGGCATATCAAGACTTATTTTCCTGGAGCTCCATTCAGTGGTAAACTTGGCCTCATCAAAATTGTATTTGATTTTAGTACTGCAGCTACTATTGAGGTGTTCCAAGCCCAGATGGCTGAGCTACCCCAAAGGCTGTCAGAGTATCACCACTTTGTAACCCTTGTTTCTATGCATGCGACTCCTACTGGTAGCTTTTGGGTTCAAGCCACCCCTAAAACCACTGCTGCTGAACCCACTGAAGTGAGTACAGTAATCATATAGCCTACCATTTGATCTAATCAACTACTACAGTTTTTAAATGCTATCTTCCCAGCCCCGGTACTTGAACAATTGACACAGGATGACCATTCCTCATTGTTCATTATCTCATGTGGTGGTCCTTCATAAACAATGAACCTAGGGTGTTATCAGAATTCCCTAATCAGAAGCCTGTCCAGAAGGAACTCTTATCAGAAGCACCAAGTATATAAATAGATAGAAGAACTGTCACTCTGAAACAATCAGAAGTGCACATCAGAACAATCTATAATTAGATAGATAAGACCTTGACTCAGTATGAATCACTTTACCTGGGTTCAGATATATATAGTAGGAGCATAGCCACACATAGTAGTATATAAAGATACCATACTGTATCTTGTATCCTTATCTTAGTGTTATACAGTTCTTGCCTCCTATACCTCTTTGCCCCTAAACCTACTGGACTTATAGTGCTCTGTCATCTCCAAGTCATGCTTAGTAGGACAGGACCAAGTCTGTATAGACATCCTGTGTTGAACTCCATGCTACTCAAGAGTGAACCCCTAACCTGGGTAACAAAACACTAAGATACTCTGCTGCTTATCTCTTGCTCACCCTCTACTCTGCCAATGTACTGAATGCATTGAGGTACTCTGTGTCATGGAATACAATGTTGTCGCTGATTGTGGCATTCTCTGTAGCCGTTGCTACATTCTTATCCTCCATCCTGCCTCTGCCAGCAGATCTGGCTCACCTATTGCTAGTGACCTTTGTCACCATAGCCATACTCTCAGCACACTGCATCCTCACGGTCAAACTCGAACTCATATATTGTTACTGCAACTGCTGTTGCATCAGATCTTGGAACTTGTACCTTGGTATACAAGTTATCCTCACTCAACTTTTCATACTCCTAGTGGTAATTGATTGCTAGACAACTGCCACCATGCCTCCCAGGAAATTCTCGGCCTGAGAATCCCCATCACCCCCTCCTCCCAAATCAAGAAACAGAATCTTAGGACCAGGAATCCAAAACCCTGATCCAAGAAGAAACCCTACACCCACTCAAACACCATCCCCATTTTATCCCCCATTCTCCCACTCCACAAGCTTCTAGCTCCACACAATTAATCCCAAGACCCTCAGCACATGAACTCCTAGTCCAAAGACAATGAGAATGAGAAGAATGTGAATTACAAGAACTTCTAGAACAAGAAAAACAGGAACAGATAGAAGCTGAAGAATACTTAGCAAAAGCATGACCACTAAACAATTTCAAACTTCAAAGACTCAAATACACTTTAAAACAGCCAAGAGAACTCACCAAATCAGAGGACAACTTACTCACATGCCACAAATTCATAGCAAGTCAAGGAAAAACTCCCCCAGTAGACAACGACTCAGATGTCTACATCACAGACAATAACAAATCAGAACCAGATCCACAACCACCTACACTACCTGTACCCACACAACCCTTAGCCCTACTGGCACCTCCCATACAACCGCCACAACCTCCAGCACCACTGCCACCGCTGCCTCCTGGGCAATTACAAATGGCCACCACACAAACCCCAAAAGAAATAGGACTCCTTAAACCCATCACCTTTGATGGAACCAGAAGATTATTTGAAGATTGGATCTTCCAATGTGAAGTCTATGTGCTCGCTAATGCAACCACCTACAACACTGACCTCACTAGAACATTATTTGTTCTATCAACAATGCAATCAGGAGATGCCTGAGCCTGGGCCAGACAATACCTCCATAAAAGGAATGCCCAAACCCAAGCAGGACAACCCATAGCCATGGAAACATAGGACAACTTCACCGCTCATCTCAGAACCAACTTTACCCCAGCAGATGAACATGCATATGCACATACCAAACTCCAAACCTTGCACCAAGCAGGCAAACCAATGACTGAGTTCAATGCTCAGTTCAAGGAACTTGTCCACCAGTCTGGACTTACTGAAGATCATGCCTTGATTGATCTATACCACAAAGCAATCGATTGATGCATAGCCATGAAAATCAATGAATTGGAGAACCCTCTGACAACTATCACTGCTTGGTACACCCAAGCCAATAAACTTGATGACAATTTCCACCAAATCAATGCCCTCTATAGCACCCCCAGAAACATGTTCCCCCAAAGGAACCAATACCAACCCAATTGTGGACCAAGCTACCCAAACAACAATGTGCCCTATGCACAATTCTACCAAAGGAGCAATGCTCCAGGATTCACACCACATGACCCACACACATGGAAATAGACCATGCCACAATGGAAGAAGGGTATGAAGACCCTTACCTGTCAGGGGAATATAGGTGGCCGGAACCAAGTTAATATTCAAGTGCCAATAATAATTGGCATGGGCGCTACTTATATACAAATAGTGGTCTGCACACAGACTGGGTAACCAAACACTACATAGCTACCAGAAGCTAACATGCACAAACAATATATAAATGATGATATAACTGCACATGGGTCAGACTCAGGGACAGGGGTGACCGAAGGCTGAGGCTGGGCTTGGGCATCAGGCATCAGCTAGGGAGGCCAAGCTCAGACACCATACCACAGACCTCTAGACATACCTTGTGTAAGGGGGGTGCTACGGCACTAGTCCCCTTACATTACCCAGAAATCCCTCAACTGGACTATGCCGAAGAAGACCCTCAAGACTCCTTGGAGTTAGATGCTGTTGTCACTGGACAACAAATAAAGGCCTATCAGAACCAAGAATGCTTCCAATGCGGAGCCAAAGACCACTGGGTTAGCAAATGCCCTCAACCCTCTCAAGCAAGATTGTTACCTGGGTTAGGGGTTTGCTCTTGAGTAGCATGGAGTTTGACACAGGATGTCTATACAGACTTGGTCCTGTCCTACTAAGTGTGACTTGGAGACGATGTAGCACTATAGTCCAGCCAGTTTAGGGGCAAAGAGATATAGGAGGCAAGAATGTATAACACTAAGATAAGGATACAAGGTATTGTACTGTATCCTTATATACTTCTAAGTGTGGCTGTACTCCTACTATAATAGTCTGGACCAGAGTAGCTATGAGTTAGAGATAAGAAACATGAGGCATATACTAAGAATAGTCCTTCTGATGTACACTACTGATGGTTTCATAGTGATATGGGAATATAAACTAAAAATAACTGTCCTTCTGGTAAGAGTTTTGATAATATTAGGTCCGTTTCTAGAGTTGTTTTCCATTACAACTTGCTAGTTTCCTTCTTCCAGGTATTCGGCTAGGTAATTTGGTTCATAATAATCGACTTGAGGTTGGTCGGTGGAATCTGGTCGAGGGAGAATGACAGGAGAAAAGGTGGGGGTAGGGGTTCTGTGGAGATCAAGTACGGCAGTGGTTTCTGGGGAAGGGGGTTGTCCTGGATAGAAGATGTCATATAGGAGATGTCTGAAATGAGGGCTTTCTATCCTTTCTTCTGGTGGGGTGGTTTGGTTTTCTTCAGAAAGAACCACATGGTTCTCCTGTGATATTGGACTCAGCAACCTCGTCATAGCATTCCTCATAGTAGTCGTCATTGGTGAGGTCGATGTATCAACTGTGAGTGAGGGGAGTTGTCATGGAACAGGTTGCTGGAGTTCAGGAGTAGGGACTGCTGCAGCCGCCTTCCTCACATCACACTCTGTGGCCTTCCGTGCCTTCTTGACCGCCCTCTCATATTCCAGAATACTCTTCTTCAGGACCCTGAATTGTGGACCCCACCTCTTTGAATACATCCTTCATCCCACTCTCCCAGTCCTGCCAAGCCAGCAAGTCCAAGTTTTCAGCTGCTGTCATGTGCTGTGCATGTGCTGAGGTAAGCCTATTTTGCTTTTTCCACTTTCCCTTCTCCAAAAGCTGCTTCCTCAACCTCTCATTTTCCAGATCCATCAGCTTCATCTGCATGTAGTCCTCCTCTAGAGCAATACCAGCCTGCATTATTATGTCTTGTAGCATCATGTTCTCGGCTCTAAATGCCTGCCAAGACAAAGTGCCTGGCAATGGTGGAGGAACCTCAATGTGATACCGCTCCATTGGTTCCTCATCCTCATCTTGTGACATGTTGAGAGGTGCTTCTGTGGGTGTATTGAAGTCATTGCCAAGCATGGTAGCCATCGTGGCTGATGGTGTTGGTGTTGGAACGGGTGTTGGGTTGGGTGTTGGGTTGGGTGTCTGCATTGGTGTTGGGACTAGGATGGATGGGAGATGTGTGGGAAGGGGCTGTGCAGACTGTGTTGTCGTATTCTTTGCTGGCTCAAATGCAGAAAGTGGAATGGCATGGCAATTCAGTGGCCATATCCCTGTTTTTTGGAATGCTGATTGAATTGTAGAAGTTTTGAGTGCTTTGACACATGCAGTGTGGTAATAGGCAAGTAGATTGTCTTTTCTGATTGCAGTAAGAGATTGTGAGGCAAGTGTCACCACGCGCTTCCATGACTGCGCAAGAGGTCCAAATGCACCGATGTTGCAAGGTTGTAAGGCATGTGTCGTGTGCGAGGGAAGACATACAATGATGATCTTGTTGTCTGCAGCATACTTGCAGAATGTGAAGGTGCAATGGGAGTTATGACCGTCCAAAATTAGAAGGCGATACTGTCCAGCGGCTTTGTCTCACATTGCAGGATCAAAATCATTTTGAAGCCATGTGGAACCCAGCTTTTGGTCCATCCAACTGTTGGGAGAGATGGATATGCTGTTAACAAGTTGTAAGATTGTTTCTGGAATGGAAAAAAAAAAAACATGAATACAAACCTCGCATTGCAAGGGTTGTTGCGACCCCACTCTGTGCTAGGGCAACCTGGAGGGTTCGGACAACTCAGGGAGCCGAAACGTCACTGCAGGGAAATCCTAAGTATTATTAATCTGTGAGCTAAGTAGGGAGTCCATACCTGCAGGGAAATCCTAAGAGAATAGGATGAGGGAACCCCTGCAGGCAAAAACTATGTATATACTTGACTTATATAATCAATATAAATTGAACAAGGCTTGACGGTGGTGTCTGGGTGTTGCACAAGGCCAGGTGTGATTAAAATGAGTGTGGGGAGTGAAGATAACAGTCTGAAGTCTATGGGAAATGGGAGGAAGCAGGTGAGGGTTAAGGAGGGTATAGAGGGTGAAGGGAGGGGTTTAACTGGGCAGTGAGGGGACCTCTGGTGCATTCTGGTTATGTTTGGGGTGTAAGTGTTTGAAAGGGGGGATGTACAGTGTGCTGGGAGGCTTAGGGGTGTTTGTGGATTGTCCCCTTACACTCTGGGTTCCACCACAGACCCTGGAATATCACAGAGGGATGGAGAATGGAGCCATCAGCACAGATGGTTTCAATGACTGTAACAAGCTCCCTGTTTCCATCCTCAAGGGAATAAACAGTTTGTTGATCTCGGTCAATCATAGCAGTAATCCTTGCACCAATGCTAAGCTGAATGCCCTTTTCGTCCATATTGTACATATTCTTGGGCAGAATATTGTATTCCTTGATCACATCCACAATCATATCAAAGAATTCCTTAATGGCCATTTCATTCAATGCCTTGGCCCAAACCTTCTCCAAACCCATGGTCTTCTTCATCTTCAAATCTGGATGATGTTTCTGGAACCATTTTGGCCATGATGCGCCAATTTATTTACCTGAGATTGCTCCAGCGCACAGAGCTACAGATGTATTGTCATAGGTACACCACGACGGCCTTGAACTTTCACCCAGTTGACTAAGATTTTCTCCTGGGCTTCAGTGAGGAGCTGCTCATTGACATGTGCCTCATGACGAGATTTTCCTCCTAACAAGTACTCAAATGATATGAAAAAGTTTAGTTCAATACTACTTACCTTTTAAGCGGCATCCAAGGGAAGATTGTGGGATACCAAAGTGTTGTTCTGCTTGGTGAGCAGAATAGCATGGGTCACTGTTTGGTCTTGTGCCTGATCCTCAAATAGCAGCAAGAGCGCGCTCAATGTGCTCCTTGCGTGGTCGATCAAGAATATTGTGGGGAATGGAAACATTTGGGTGCAGAGAAAAAGAAGCCAACATGATGTGCAACAAGGTTTGAAGGTTGGTGTGGTGGTCCACCACTCCGTGGATGGCTTGAGACTCACTTCTCAGTTAAATACTTTCCATGTGCCACAACACACCCTCTAAAACAAGTATATTTGATATATTCTATGTGCTGGACACGAGGCGGTGAATCAACGTGAAGACCAAAAATACAGCACAGATGGGGTGCGCTGGCACAATGTTCCCATGCCTGGGCAATGTGATTATCATTCAGAACATGAAAAAAAGGCCCAATGCATGCACCTGCAGCAAGGCTTTTGCATCCCTCCTCCCCATTATCCCAGAAAAATCTCCACAGCACAGCATGCTGAAAAAGCATGTACAGGTGTAACAGTGTGTGTTGAGATGTGAATAAATTTGTTAAAAATATTATGAATCCTAGAAACGAATGAACAGGTCAGTACAATGTCAAATCCCAAAGATACAAGCCATACCTTGTCATCTAGAACCTCTGGGCAGGAATGATTGCAGGGCACCCAGAATGCAGTGAAACACAAGTTGCAGGAGATTGATCAAGCAACATGGACCATAGATACATGATCATCCATAGCGCATGGCGGAGGGGAGGCAATTGGGTGGAGGGAATGTGGCCACAAAGTTTGGAAGCAATTAATTGTGAAATGCACCCTCGGTGTCACTGCTACCACATTTGGACATCATGGCGATCTTCCCAAATTGGTCAGATTGCCAGTTCAGCAGCAATCAGGCACCTGTTGCTCATCAAGTTGTCGGTGCAAACACTACAAGCTTTTGTTTCAGTCAACATTGGGTACGGTTCTGATCATTGACCCCCAAACTCAACCCTCTAAATGTCTATGTGGTTCAGTAAATACAGAGTGGCCCACTAGGCAGGGTGGCCCACTTCCTGACCCAGTACAGTATGCCTAGCTACAAACATTGATTTAGATAAATATTTTAGCCAGTCACCAATTCATAAATTTATCCATATACAACTTTCCACCAGTGGCCCACTCCTGCACCCACTCATGGGCCACTCAATCTGTATGCTCTGCCAATTCTGAATTGTTAACATAATCTGCATATTGGACACATTGCTGAATAGAACCTAATTAGTGTATAACATCTATTATAGGCACAGAGACAATAAACCAATCCTATTTCAGTCATTACAACAGATCCTTTTATTGTGACAGACTCAGTTCTAAAACACATGATGGGTACCAAGTGTACAAATGGAACTGATTCTTATAACTATTCTTGTGTACCTCCTGTCCATAGGACTGATTCTGGCAGGTCTCAGGTGTCAGTTTGGCTGGTGTGCAGGCACAAGAATTACCATTATTTGGTGGATTAAGCATTACTGGGAGCCTGCTAGGAGTGATGAGGTTTGGAGACTTGGATGCTATGGGTGGATGTTGTAAGTCCCCAGAGCAATATCAAACTCAAAAAAATGCCTGTTCTTTTTTCCTGCTATATCTGACACTCCATGATCAATCAGCTTTTGGGATGGGATTTTCTTTCCAGGACCAGTAAACCTGCAGGAGTCCTGAGGGTGACACTGAAAGGAAGCTCACAAATACAATATTTGAACAAACTCTGTTACTTGCAGTGTGCTTCAAAGAGATACACATATGATTGAGGAATATGTACAAAATACATCAGGAGGGGCAAAAGGTGTTTTGGGTACCATACACTAGCCATTAAAATGCATGGGTATCTGCTGTTTTTCTGCTGTGGTTTTGAGCTGTGGGTGTGATGGTGTAGGTTCACTCTATAATGCTGTCAACTGGTTGTCTTTTAATGTTTATTGTCACAGAATCAGAAGCTCACCAAACTTGTACTTGGCTCATTGGGTATGGGGTGTCACCTTTCGTTTCTGCATAGCTAACAATGATACCCTTGCATTGGCATGATCCTGCCATTTCAGCTATTGACTTCTCATTGTCCCATTAAAAAGATTTTGTGAAGGAGCCATAAGAACCCTGACTTGTCCATATGCCCCAAATGACCTGATGCATCCCTAGTATTGACACCAACCCAAGGGGTGGGTGTGATAATTACAGTGGCTGAATAATGTGTGTGGCCGAAGTAGGGACTACCATGGATGGGTAATGGATGGTAACAGATGATGGCATAAAAGTGGATTTAACTGCCACAGTCAAATGAGTTTGGTCCCAAAACTTACAGGAATATAGTATCTCTATGTGGGTGTAATTCTAGCAAAAGTCAGAGTTGGTCTTTGCAGAAAATCTCAGCAATGCTTTATTTCATTCTCACAGGAATACTTTCTTCTCAGAGCCCAGAACCTCATTAGTTCAATTCAGGATGAAATTTGTGGTTTATTGGCATATTTATCTGCTGGCAGCAGTCAAAGCCAAAATATCCATGACTATCCGGAGCTATCCGTGGTAGTCCCTAGGCCGAAGCCACAGCAGTACGCAAGGGGACACCTGTCATCCCCGGCGACTGCCAGGGTAAAGTGAGGAGGGTCAATGGTTGCGAGCCCGCCACCCATGAGAGTACAACAGCCAGCGCGGTTGCGATGCTTAAACCGTTCGGAGGAGGATTGTTGTTCAAGATAGCAATGTAAGACCTGGTAGGGCGGCGGCGGTCGACACTGCCACGAGCGACAATGCCCTCGACACAGAAGATCTTACTCGCTTTCCATACGATGGATGTATGTACAAGACGTGCCATAGGGTTACAGGCGCTCGGCAGTAAGAAGCGAGGGATAAACTTGGGGCACAGATAGAAGATTAGTAGTGGAGAGATACACCATCTGTAGGGCTTCACCGTGAATTGACACATACAGCCCCTGCTTCTGTTCTCTTGCTCTTCCATTTCGGGACCCATGCATCTCGAGTACTACTGACGAAGGTTGTATTGGTACAGTGCTGATCACGCTGGTAATTGGTATGGCCGTAGTAGTTGCCGCGTTTTTCTGGGGTGCTTTACACGAGTGGAAGAGCAAGGAGTCCCGCACAGAAGAGAGATAGTACAGAGCTTCGTTACGAGTCCGGGCCGCTTGGACCAAGTAAACGAGAGAGTCTCCACCAGGCGCTATCCTCACACAGCCATATCATGGCAGTGATTCTACTGTTCCAACCTATCAACATCTTATCACCCCTTTGAGAAGATCCTGCGAAAGAGCCGGAAGAGCCATGACTTGTTCTTATGTCCAGAACGGCTTGTGGTAGTCACAGTATTCACACCGGCTTGGGGTGCGGGTGTGGTAACTGCAGTAATCTGAGTAACGGGTGCGACTGAAGCCATGGCGGGCGGCTGAAGTAAGGTGGGGGTCTGCGGATGCGGGTCTGTCACAGGTGGAGGTTCAGTCATAGGCGCGGCAGCGCTACTCGCGCCGTTCGGGAGGGGGTTGTTACCTGGGATAATGATGAGAGACCTGCCCGGCTCGCCCCCGCTGCCACCGCCGCCGCCGCCGCTACGAGCGAAAGATGGGCTCGAGGCGCAGCAGTATTCCCATGTATGATTATGCGTCTCCATAGGTGGACAAGCACGTGGTAGTGGAAAGCGGGGGATAGATTGGAAGGCAGGGATGGAAGGTGAGCTATATATATGAGTGGAAAGTCCTGTTCCCATTACGAAATGCCCGATGTCTACTAACTTAAAAGTCACTGCCTCATGGCAGCCCAAGTGCGGAGGCAGCCCGTCTGAGCGAGCAACACAGCGCCATGTCTGTCATCACCCGCCTAGCACCTGCTACACCTCAAACCGTCGCCGCCAGCACTCAGAAGCCACCTCGGTGAGTCTGTTGTTCACACATCTTAGTTCGACATCAATAAAAAGCCGTGTAGCATAACAGCTTCCCATGCTCATTCAACACTCAATGCCAGCTGGCGAGCGCCATACAAGCAAACTAGGCTCAACCAGTCCGTCCATCAGTACTTGCCCCTTGCACAACTCGAAATAAAGCGGACAGAACGATGAATAACATTTTTGAACCCGCTGGTATGATCCTAGACGTACCATCTGAGTGGCAGGTACTAGTCCGTCCAGACGGCAGGCTTTACTACCGCCATAAAGAGAAGTCACTTGTAACAGACACCAACGTTTCGGACGTACAGCTCAGTTTAGCGGTGGAAAAGGCTTGGAACTACTTGGAGGAAACAAAAAGGGACAAGCTACGTGAGCAAAACACACTATCACCGGACGAATTGAGGAACTGGGAAGGAATCAACATCGAGTTCTACATCGGCGCGTCGCCAATACCAGACCCCAATGGTCAAATTATCGAGTGCCAGTACTATCTCGTGGACCACGCGAACCAGGAAATCTTCTGGCTGCATGACGTCGAGTGGAGTGCAATATGGCCTGCTGGCATTGTCGAGGGCAGTCATGACAGGAAGCTCAACAACTATGGTAAATCTCATGCTTCGGCAGTACCACAACGTCCCAATCTCTTTTAACTACAAAAACACCAAATAGTGCTTTACTTGCGGCAGAACTACTTTCAACATCTTGAGTATTTTCCTTGTCACATAACTCTCCCTACGCGAACTATTCAAGAGCTACGCTGGATCCTCACCTTCATGTGCAATGGTGGGCCTTCACGGTCCCTCCATGATCTTGCTCACCCGAGTTGCCTAGACTACATAACTTCCGATCCTGAAAATACCACCTCTCCTTGGACCATGGATGATGCTAAAAACCTTCTCGACGTTCTTCAATTGATCGATGAAACGGGATCAATCTACCAACCAACTGCACAACCCAACGCGCAGCCGGCAGACGAGTGTTACAAAGGCAAGGCTACGTACCAAACTTGGTATGTCTCCCGACTCTTCGCCTTGATTTGTACGTTCCTTCACCGTTCCAGAGCGTTCTGATTCTCAAGATTTCACAGTGAGTGGCCAGATAATTCATCAATATGCACTCCCGGATGCCATAACCGACCGTCTCTTTATCGGTGGGGACACCAGAGCCACCCGCGGAAGGAGACTATCTGAGTTTCTAGCTGGGGGGTTGACAATGGGTGCTCATAGGGCACTTCAAAAACGCCTGGAGGTAGTTTGGGCGGACCGGATAATCTCAACGACAGGATGGCGCAATTTCATGGAAATCAATTTGTCAGATTGGGCGGATACGAATCTAATGGTGAGCAGTAGAATTTATTCCCAACTAATGATCAATGACCTTTTCCACTTGCGGCCAGGCAACCGTTGCACTCTCGTAGGTTATATCCCTAAGCTGTGCACCAAATGAAAAAGCTGATGCCCGACTCGAGAGCAAACATGGCCTTCCTTGCCCTCGACGAACTCCCGCAATCAGCAACAACAGTCAGCATAATCTCAGCCTTCTTTTCCCTAACCAGTATCGTCATCGGGCTTCACCACATCCGGAAACATCGCGAACAGCGCAGAGCAGCAGCCGAAATCGGCAGTCAATATTTCTTCAACATGTCTTCATCATCCACCAAGCCAAACCTCCTACCGCTCTCGGTCTTCCTCTCCCTTCCACTTGCGTTCTTTTCTTGGTCCCTTGTTTCCTTCGCAGCTGCGCTGGGTATTTATGCGTTCAAGGCACCGCTGGGAAAGATTGCGTTTGGATTTATAGGCACGGTGCTGGCTGGACTGTTGATCTGTGTGGGTGGAGTTGTCACATTTTTCTGGGGTGCCTTTCGTGAGCAGAAATAATGATACATGGTGAGTCTGGTGCTATAAAAGTTCGCGTTTGGATTCATAGTTATGGTGCTGGTTAGGTTGATTCGTGTGGGTGCAGTTCGGTGTTGTGCTGGTTCATGAAGGTTCATGAACTTGAGTAACCGGCTGATCAGGCATTGATCAGGTGTTGATGTTGTCATGAACCATGATGTGCTGCTGTACATCAGCAGAGCCCGCAAGTATATAGATACAAACTGATCAGATAAAACAGTATCATCGACACATGTATGTATGCTTATGTTCATCGGCTATTCCTGCTTCATGACCGGTTGATGAAGCACGTTGATGAGTACACATGTTACTCATCAGCGGCACAACGCTGTTTATACGAGTGGAAGAGCAAGGAGTCTCGCGCACAATAATTCAGTGCATTGACAACCACGGAGGTAGGTATACACAACAGACCACACTCAGCGAGAAGGGACTCAAGATAATGGAGCTGCGTTACGAGTCCAGGCTGCCTGAAACATTGCCCCCGTCTAACTAAGCGATCTATCAAGGACCAGGTACGCGAGAGAGTCCATAAGATGCTCTACTATGCGCCGCCCCCACATAGCCGTATCATAGCAGTGATTTTACTTTTCCAACTATCAGCATCCCATCACTCCCTTGAAAATATCCTGCGAAAGAGCCGGAAGAGCCATGACTTGTTCTTATGCTCAGAACGGCTCGTGGTAGTCCCAGTGTTCACACCAACTTGAGGTGCAGGCGTGGTAACTACAGTGGTCTGAGTAACGGGTGCAACTGAAGCCACGGTAGCGGGCAGAGGAATTTCTGCTGTCCCGGGCAACTGAAGCAAGGTGAGGGTCTGTGGATGCGGGCCTGCCACCGATGAAGGTTCAGTTACAGGGGCGGTGGGGGGGTTCGCGCCGTTCGGGAGGGGGTTGTTATCTGGGATAACGATGAAAGACCTGGCCGAGCCGCCCCCGCCCCGGCCGCTAGCGAAGGGCGCCCTTGATCTACAGTAGAATGCGCGCTTTCTTGAGGTGAACATGTCCAAACTTGAGGTGGACATGTCCGAACTTGAGGTGAATGGATGTGGAAGGGATGACAAGTATGTAGTGGTGGAAAGCAGGTGATAGATTTGGGAGGGAGGCTATATGAGGGAGTGGAGAGTCACAGGACCTGTGCCCGTTCCAAGCTACCTGCCGAAAGTCACTGCCTCGTAGCAGGCTAGAACTTACGATCAATTTATAGATGAATGGCTTGGCGCCCATAAATTCAAGGAAATAAGTATAGGAGCAGGGCGGGCAACACAGTACCATGTCTGTCATCGCCCGCCTAGCACCCGCCACACCTCAAAACGTCACCGAGTCCAGCACTCGGAAGCCACCTCGATGAGTCTGCTGTTCACACATTTTAGTTGGACACCAATAAAAGGCCATGTAGCATAACAGCTTCCCAGGCCCATTTAACACTCAGTGCCAGTTGGCGAACGCCATACAAGCAAACCAGGCTCAACCAGTCCGTCCATCAGTACTTGCCCTTGTACAACTCGAAATAAGCGGACAGAACGATGAATAACATCCTTGAACTCGCTGGCATGGCCCTGGACGTACAACTTGGCTCAACCAAAAAGTCTTTTGAGTCTCTGGAAGACATGGATATCTCGCGTCCCTACTTTTATGGTGGTGCAGAACACCCGGACTACAGTCAAAATGACCTGGCCACTCGGTTTACACTCCTGAACCGCAAATTTGGAAAAGAATTGGGTGTTGTTGCGTTTTACCACAAGTCATTCTTTGCTCATTGCCTTGAGCTTCATGTAAAACTTGTGCAGAGTTATGCACTCCAAGGCTTATGTACGAACTTTTCTTGCCCCACCCCACCTTGCTGTGCAATGTTTGACATGCACACTGTGAACTACATTCCGGCAGCCGAACTGCCAAATACAGCTGCTTCACTTTCTTGGCCTCTTTCAAGCGAGTATGGCAATCTCATTTGAATGGCATCGTTTCCGATACGTCAATAGGACACCTCTTCAAATACCTTCAGCCGCGTAATTCAGAATCGTTGGGTTTCTTACAGAAACTCAAAAATGTTGATTATCCCAAGCTCTTGCTAGCTTTATGCAGACACCTTCTCAAAGAGGCTTGGAACAACATGCCAGCAAATGGGTTCCATCTTAATGGGGGTGGGCATGAATTCGTTGGTCGGACCACTGTTGGTTACCAAGTCTCATTGGCTGACTTCAAGGACCCACATCCTGCTGCATTTTTACAGGTAAGCAATAGCTGGTCACTGTTCCAGCATTCAAGCAATTGTCTAACACTACCTACGGGGAGTCGAATGTTTCAAGACGTTGGGCATCCTCACACCATGTCAAACATCCGTCACCTCCAAGTTTAAGGCCTTTTCTCGAAATCTATTCCATCAAGGACCCGGGTGCTCGGGCTTATACACTCTTGGCTGAGGTGACCAAGGAATCTTCTTGTGTTGGGAGTTCGACCCCGAGCTTGAATGCTATGCTGAATTTTTCACTATTGACTTGTCGGAGACAATGGACTTGCACCAGAAAGAGGTCCTGAAGTTCAAACCACGGTTGAGCCGCAGGCACCAGGCTGTGTTTGGTTACATCCAAGAAGGCACAATTCGGTCCATATCTCAATGTCAATAACCCTGCTCACGAACGTTCAGTATCTCTAGGAGAATCCCTGTCCTACTGCGAAAATAATGCTCGAGCTATGGGCATACAGTGTTCCTGACCTCGTTTTCCTCGTTTTCGGACCTTTTTTTTTTTTTTGCTTGAATACACACTCTTGGCCTGTATCGTTTGTTTGGGGAAACATTCCGATCGGAGCCTGTGCGAGTACAAGGTGGCTTCCGCAGATTGTTCGGTCTGGTGATTGTGAAACGAGCTACCAAAACTTCAACCCTTTCCATGTTTACTTTCTGTCTCAGACAAGCCCCAATATCAGTCCCAAAATTAAAGATTTCATGCCTGTGCTTTATCAGGATGCATACATTGTAAGGACGTAATCTAAAAATCGACAGGCGGGTCAACGGTTTGCAAAGCGAGACTAAGCAGCAAATGAAACAGATGAGAAAATGTCGGTTCTCAGAGTTAGAATCCAAGTCAGCTGCATTAGAATATCTTAGGCTTTGCTCAGCCGAACAATGATTGGTTGATCCACAAAGATAATGATGAAAATATTCTATGTTTTCCTTTTCTGATCGCTGACGCTGACTTGTGCTCATGCCTTTATACCTATGACATACAGTGGCGTCCAAAAGTATCACACCATCACATGACCAACAGATCAACTCTCTCTCATTCTTTGAGATCATTGTTGTTTCATCCATAAATTATATTGACAGAGAGCTAAGCATGTAGGGAATCAATATATAGTAGTAGAGAGACATAATATACAGAATTTAAATCAAAAAATGAGGAGGAGTGTGAAAAGGATGGTGCAATACTTTTGGACATCACCTATTAAGAGATAAGATTAGAGTATTGTGGGATGAAAACAAAACCATTCACCTTGAAACAAGTTAGTACTTGGTGTTTCCACCCCAGGCCTTAATTACTGCCTCAACACAATGAGGCATACTCTCAAAAAGGGTGTCCAAATTTTCTTGAGATATATTACCCCATTCCTCCTGAAGAGCAGCCCACATCTCATCCTGGTTGCAAGGAAGAGGGTCATGGGCATGCACAAGACGATCCAATTGGTCCCATGCATGCTCTATAATGTTCATATCAGGGCTCGAGGGTGGCCAGTCCAAGCAGCAAATTTTTTTCTTCTTGAAAAATTCCTCAGCAACTTTACTCCTGTGTTTCGGATTGTTATCCTGCTGGAAAATCTGTGCACTTTAACCTGTGGATCTCAGATTAAGATCCTTGAGAGTCCCTAGATAAGACTTTTCAAGGATCTTGACATAATCTGGACCACACATGATGCCAGATATCTGATGTAACCTCCCTACCCCCCAACTAGTGATGTACCCCCAAACCATAATATTCCCCCCCCCATGTTTGATGTTCTTCTTGGTAAATCGAGGGTCCAGGGCCTGTCCGGGCTTCATCCAAGCATATTGACAGCCATCTGACTTGAAAAGGAGGAATTTAGATTCATCAGAGAAAATTACCTCCTTCCAGTCATCAACTGTCCAATCAGAATGCTGGTGTGCCCATGCAAGTCGCTTCTTCTGATTGATTGGAGAAATGTAGGGATGGGGCCTCCTGACTCAGCATATCAATCCTTCCTCCTTTAGGGAGCATGCTACTGTTTGGCATGACACACCTGGGAAGGTGGTTTTAGCCAATTCAGTTGCATTGGATACCTCCATTCAGGCAAGAAGCCAGACCCCAACTCACACTTGGCACTCATCCAGCTTTCGAGGGTGACCAGATTTGGGCCTGACATAATATGGATCTTCAGTTTTGGAGAATCTGTCAAGTACATGGCCAACAGTAGAGTGATGGTTACTGATCCTTGACCCGATCTGTCTATGGGTCATCCCAGAAGACCGGAGTTCAACAATGTGAGCAACTTTAGATGGGGAAGTATAGACCATGGTGTAATGAGGCTGAATGATGCAAAAAACTTGAGGTTTGTTCACTCTGGCTTTGCCTATATAGCTTCAAAGGTGATTGAACTTAGATGTCCAAAAGAAATGCACTATAGGTGTGGCACTGAAACATGAATTATATTCCTAGAATACATTATACAGCAAAGTTTCATTGCCATGATGATTCCTTGTGTCCTGGAGCACAAAATGGCATACTTTGTTTCACCTCAAGTGTTACATGAAATAGATAAGTGAGATCAAGAGATCAGGTCACATGATGGTATGATACTTTTGGACACCACTGTATGCCTAGTCATATGTAATCTTGAGCTTGAAATGCTATTCACTTGTTATGACTGCATTGACCTCTATGATTCACTATGCATACATATGACTCCTTTCATATCTACATGAGTAGTACATACTGTGAACTCTTACAAGTATAAATATGGCTCTACATTTCTTGTATTACCTTAGAACAATCTACTTGCTCTACAACTTGCTTTTATCTACTCTCAGCAACTCTCTCAAGCTACAATGTGAGTGTTTAGTGCCACTTCACTTATGCCTCGCTGCTTCAACAGGTTATGGGCCCTGATGATCACCTGTTGGTTTGCATGATTACACACTGCATTCCCCAACAAGCTGGATTGCCCTGTTGTGAGCTCAAGAGTTGTTCCAACTTGACAAGTCCACACCATGTCCTTTCCCTCATCACTACAGATGATTGTGGGCTCATTTTCGTGTTGTTTGCACTTTACTAGCTGCATGATCGCTAACGAGTTTTATATTTAGAACTATGTCTTCTACTAGCTCTAATGGATCAATCTTCACTTCTGTCCCCATTCTTACCAGTGCTGGTAACTATACCGCCTGGATTAAGTGCATGACTGCCACTTTCAAGTGTGTTGGGCTTTGGGACATGGTCAGTGGAAGGTCTTTCTGCCCTGTGTGATTGACTACAACTACACCCGCAACTGAAAATATGCTGAGTGTTACCACCATCACAAACCAGGATGAAATCACTGCATGGGAAATGCATGATATGCAAGCTCATGGTGCCATCATGATCCATCTCTCTGACGCTTTGCTCAAGGATGGTAAAGACACCGCTGCTGAGTTATGGACACACCTTGAAACACTCTATGGAGTAACCAGCCCATCAGCCACATTCACCTTGTTCCAGACTACCCTGAATTTCTGGTTGTCTGGAACCACTGATCTGAGTGTTGAGATTTCAAATCTTGCCACTAAGTTCCATCAATTGCATGCTGCAAATGTGGAGGTGCCAGCGCTCCTATGGGCGATGACACTGATCAATGGTATTCCATGGGACAATCTCCAGGGCATTATTCTGTTGACTACAAAGCTAGAGTGTATAACCTTTGACAATGTACATGCCCAGATAATGAATGAGTGGAATAGGTGCAATGGCGCCACTGCCGCTAACACAGCCCACAATTCCAGAGTCCACCATCAAGATAGTAAACCCCAGTGGCAGCAGCAATGCCAGCCACAGCAGCAGCAGCAGAATGCGCCTCAAGGGCAGCAGGAACAGCAGCAGCAGCAGGGAAATCCTGGAAACTCCTCTGGCAAAGAGCCAAAGAAGAAGCATGGATGCTGTGGTGGAAAAGGAAAGAAAGCTTCTGAAGCGATGGCTCCTGAAAGCACCCTACCGGCAGCTATGGGACAATTCACTATATGTTCACCAGCAATCGCCAACCTTCCTTCCTCCCCCCCATCAACTCACACCCTCATAAAAAACATCCACGATGCAAGGCACCATACTGGTCCTGATCATGCTCCTTTCAACAATTGGCCTGTTCCTTCTGGTCGCATGGGAAATCCTGCGACCTCTTCCTATCCCAAACCATCGTCCCCCATTGCCGGTTCCTCTAAGGGACCTTTCGAATCTGCAAAGGCCTGAGCCTGTGCATCTTATGACACGAGGATGAAAGAGGCAGGACAACTCATGGAGTTTACTCTGAGTGGAAGGGAGAAAACACCACTGCCATCTATAGAGAAGATGTTTGAGGATAATGACAAGAATGATATATCTGGAATGGAAGAGGACAACAATGTATACATGTGTGTAGATTGATTCTCACAGATGAATCTCACTGACAATGGCTTACAGTCCCAAGTTCGACAAGGAGGACCCCATGCTTTGGGGAACACCTCTGCCTGATACACCAGCGCCCATGTAGGTGCTTTGGACTTTAGTAACTACTGTTCTTGTATGCCTTTCATTAAAAATATATGTGGCATGTCATGTGATACATCTAAGTGCACAAAATGTAAGGGAAAGAAGAAAGCACTTGAGCCCTATAGCGCTGAACAGATCTTAGATTCAGGCACCTCCCATCATTTTTCCAGGAGTCTACAGGACTTCGATGATATCAAACAAGGCAATTTTGGACCAGTTAGTACCGCCAATGAAGACACTCCACTGATGATCAAAGGAATTGGTTCCATCCTCTTGCGTCATCAGATCCAACATGGTGACAAAACAGAAGTCACAGTGACATGTTTGACTCCTGTTTATTATTGTCCTGGACTTACAACAAGACTACTTTCCATGGGAACCCTGCTCCGCACAGGCTGGAAAGTAGAAGGACATGCAGATCAGATAACTTTCTGTGACTTGCAAGGAAAAGAGGTGTTGCAAGCCTGTCCCTCATTATTGCACCCTACTATCTTTTGGGTAGAAGGACAATGCGTTCTTCATGAAAGTATGTCCTCCCTAAAGGGTCCCTCTGCAGAGACCTGGCATCATTGACTTGGTTATGCTTCAGAAGAAGTACTCAGACATATGACTGAAAATACTCAGGGATGTTCTCCATTTGGTATCTGAAAGGATCCCACATGTCCTGGTTGCACTTTGGGAAAGCAGCATCAGAAAATGTTTACAGAATCCCATAAATGAGCCTCTTTGTTCCTAGAATTGATCCATACAGATCTTCTTGAACTTCCTGTACTCTTGTACCATAAATATAAATGGGCAATTACATTCTTAGATGACTTCTCTTCTCACGCTTGGATAGTACTCCTTAGAGCCAAGTCTGATGCCTTCCATGCATTCTGTGACTTTAAGGCTAATGTTGAGTTACAAAACAAGAAGCAAATCACACACTTACCCAGTGATCAAGGAGGCGAATATATGTCATTGGAATTCTTGGATTTCCTAAAATGATGTGGTATTACACATGAGACTAGTGCACCCAATGTGCATCAACAAAATGGTTGAGCAGAACATTTGAATAGAATGTTAATGGACAAAACATGTGCCATGCAGCTTGAAGCTTGTCTTCCTCCTTCCTATTGGGAGTTCATGCTAGATATGGCTGTACATGTCTATAACTGTACTCCCATGTCTTGTTTAAAATGGAAAACCCTGATTGAAATAGTGATCAGTAAGAAACCAGATGTTTCTTACCTTAGAGTGTTTGGCTGTGGAGCATACATTCTGTTATGAACAGTCCAGACCGGGAGGAACAAGAATTACTGTTCGACTTTACAAGATGGGTACAGGAGACTACAGATCAACTACGGGCACAAGAATACGAAGACGAGGAAGGGGACTACTACACCGCCATGCAGGACCTGGCGAGAGAAGCAGGAATGGAGATAACCTTGGAGGATATATTGGAATACCCCGAGGACGAGGAAGATAACCATGGATCAACCGATCCAACCTCCGATACGGATGGAAGCACCGAGAGAATGGAGAGCGAGAATGGAGAAGACTCCATGGAGATACAATCGGGAGAAGGAGATTATGAGTCAGAGGAAAGCGATGGAACATCGCACAGCAGTAGCGAGAGTACTGACTCATTGTAATATAAATAACGCTAGGATGCCATCAGCCAGGATGTGCATCATGGTCAGGACTGCGCACGACCAGTAGAACAGCCAAGTAACCTATAACGAGTATATAGCATCTCATAGGTATATAAGGCCTGTACAAGTAGAGATTAAAGCCTCAAGCTTTAATCTTGTTAACAGCGGTCGTTTACCTCTCTGCCTTAACTTGGCGTCTTCCCTCGTTATCTCATTGAGCGCGATCCACTAAGCTCTATAAGGCCAACCGTCTCGGACACCTTGTAGAGTGATTGAAGGCCGTCTCCAGTTATCCTCGGATACAGAAGGAGCACGGATCATAACATTAGATTAAAGCTTCCTTTGGACAACCTCCATCGTACACCCCGTGGTATCGGTACGCCTTGTCGCTACCCTTCCACACCGGCAGACGATACGCTTTATCGCTATCCGAGTGCCAACCGTATCTGACGACACGCCTTGTCGCTGTCCGGTGATACACCCCCGTAGAGCAGGCCACCATACCCTCTGCACCCTTGGTCAGACGCACCGAAAGCGTTGATAGGTCATCCACACCTTTAAGTGTTGATTGGGATAACGCACCCGTAAGCGTTGTATATAGGTCATCCGCACCTTCAAGCGTCGATTGGGATAACGCACCCGCAAGCGTTGTTTATTCACCCTCACCTTCACCTTCGACTTCTTCCCTCTTCACCCTGTCTACAAACCGAAACGACCCCCTTGCCACCGACTACGAAGAATCCAACAGTTCTGACTGGTCGACAACCGACTCCGAACCCGACTTCACACCCCCTCCACCACGGACCCTAAAAAGAAAACAAAACCTATACCCCTCACTCGTTCACCCTCTGGTTCCGCACCGTACCCTACACAACCTACCGAGAGAGTTCAACGTCGAACAGAAGACCCAGGATATCCAGCACCCCCAGCATCAGTTCTTCAATCCCTACCTAAACAACCACCACCTGAAAGAACTGCCACCTCTACCCGCTCAAAGCTCGGGGAGCCGATTCATAGAACATCTACCCCATCCTCCGGTCCTCAACCCTCAACAAGTACAAGAACTAGCGACAACACTTCGCAACAGAAACCCCCAAGAACATTCTCACCCCTCACATCACCACTTGGATCACCGGTACACTCACCGCCTCGATCCAGTTCCCCTGTACAATCCGAACCATCCGAAGTTAGCCCCACTACCGGGTCTATTCACACTTCCGACGAGGAATCCACAACCTCTGACATTAACAATATGGCCTCCTCCGCAAAAATCAATACACCCCCAACCTTTAATGGAGAGACCGACTACTTCCGCCTCTGGAAGGATGCAGTACAACTATACATCGATGCAAAGCCAGGAGCCTTTTCCGATGACAAGACCAAGATACAATTCGCCCTTTCATACATGTCCACCGGCCCCGCCGCAACATGGAGAGGAGCATTCTTGGAATCAAACAAAGAACTTGATGGAAGCCAGACCCTTCCGACATGGAAGAAATTTCTCGAAGGACTCGATACATCCTTCGCCCCAAACAATGTCCCCGCCGATGCAATGGACAGAATCCGCCACCTCAAACAGAATGGACGATATATCGATGATTACATATCCCAGTTCCAGATACTTGCCTATCAGGCCGACCTTGGAGATGGAGTGGCGGCGGTCAACTATTTCAAGAACGGGCTGGATCGCCCCGTCGCAATCAAGACAATTAGCCTCAATCCAGGAAACAAACTCAGCGACTGGTTCAAGCAAGCTCGAACAGCATATCAAATACTACAAACTCAACGCGACTATATGCAAACTCGAGGAACTCCCTCGTTTCCAACGACTTCGCGCACTCGCCCATTTAAAGGGAAAAGAAATGCTTTTACGCGCCGTGTCCCACTGCCCTATCAAGCAACAGACCCTAACGCAATGGATATTGACCAACTCGCCGAAGCAGTCTACAACCTCGACTTTGAGGACGAGCCAGATCTACTCGCCGAGGAAGCTGATGAAGACGAGGAGACTGAAGAAGACAGACTCCACCAGTTGGTACAAGAACGCACCCGCGAAGCCCTCAATGCAATCCTCACGGACGCCCAAAGAAAGGATCTCAAAGAAAGGAGATGCTTCAACTGCCGCAAGACTGGACACTTCGCCCGCGAATGCCCCACCAAGAAGACAATATATCGCCGATCCGAATTACCCCGCAATTTGGATGCCAGAAACCGGTCAAATGCGATATCCAGAAGAAGACAAGCAAGCTACAGGAAGAAGAACTCGCTATACAACATACTAGAAGATGCAACCGACGAAGAAGTCGAGGACATCTACGAACATTTTGCAAACGAATCCAACCACCCAGACGCCCCTCTGGTTAAGGATTTTGCCTAAGGAGACTAGCCACCACGTCTAGCCCTCCACCAAGACCTCCTTCCCTTTCCTATTCACAAAATGATATTAATGTTGTAAAGTTACAGGAATCGTCAGCACGCGTAATACATCTACCCTGTCGAATCCGAAAACACAAATTCACTAAGGAAGGACCCGAAAGCGTGGAACTACTCGCCCTACTCGACTCAGGAGCAGCAGGAAACTTCATCGACCCCGGAATGGTCAAACAACATTCATTCAAAACAACACCCCTCGATCGACCCATCGAAGTACGAAATGCCGATGGATCTGTTAATGAAAATGGAACAGCCACCCACTACACGACCCTCAACCTAACGGTTAACGGAAAGAACATGGAGATCAAACCAAAAGTAGTCTCCCTCGGAAGCCCAAGACTCATCCTTGGATTCCCTTGGCTTGCAGAACACAACCCAGACATCGACTGGGATGCCAAACAATTACGCTGGAGAAACGAACGTTGGGACAACACTATATTCCGAGAACTCATCCAATCCATGGAACCCGATTGGATCTACAACGACCAACTCAACCACATCTCCACACTAGAGCCCACAAGCTTCGAAGAAATCAACTTCAAAGCCTCCGCATCACAATTCCTCGCCGTACAACACGGAGAAAAGAAAGACAACGACCCAAGAAAAGTCGTACCCACGGAATTCCACGAATACCTCCCAGTATTTAGCAAGAAACAAGCCGAACGATTCCCCCCACAACGACCATGGGATCACAAAATTGAACTCAAGGAATCATTCAAACCAATTGCCATGAAGTCCTACCGACTCTCCCTCAATGAAGAAAAGGAACTCGACACATTCCTAGAAGAAAACCTTCAAAAGGGATACATTCGACCATCCGAATCGCCAATGGCATCACCTTTCTTCTTCGTAGGAAAGAAAGATGGAAAACTACGCCCCTGTCAAGACTACAGATACCTCAACGAGCATACCGTCAAAAATGCGTACAACCTCCCCCTCATCTCTCATATTCTCGACAAACTCCGAGGATCAAAGTACTTTACCAAACTCGACGTACGAGCAGGATACAACAACATCCGCATACGCAAAGGAGATGAATGGAAAGGAGCCTTCAGGACACCCCGAGGATTATTCGAACCCACGGTTATGTTCTTTGGAATGTGTAACTCCCCAGCAACATTCCAAACCATGATGGACTCATTATTCCGAAAACTCATCGACAATGGAGGAGTAATCGTTTACATGGACGACATCCTCATTCACGCAAAAACAAAACAAGAACTTCGACGCCTCACAAGAGAAGTACTCAAGATACTCAAGGACAACGATCTATACCTCAAAACCGAGAAATGCGAATTCGAACGACAACGACTCGAATATCTAGGAGTTATTATCACTCCCGACTCAGTTTCGATGGACCCAGCAAAGCTCAAAGGCATTGCTGAATGGCCAACACCAACTACCCCGCGCGACGTACGAAAATTCATAGGATTTTGCAACTTCTATCGAAAATTCATACACCAATACGCCACATGGGCAAAACCTCTCAATGCTCTAATGTCCAAAACCAAAAAATTCGAATGGACAGAAGAATGCCAGAACGCCTTCGATACTCTCAAGAGAAAATTCCAAAGCGAACCGGTATTAATGGTTCCCGACCGAGACAAACCCTTCGAAATCGAATGCGACGCATCACTATTTGCATCAGGAGCAGTCCTACTTCAACGCGACAATAATGGAGTTAAACACCCAGTCGCATACTTCTCGAAAGGATTCTCACCAGCCGAACGCAACTATCATTGCTCCGAACAGGAACTCTTCGCCATTATCCGAGCACTCAAAGAATGGCGCCACCACATAGAAGGATCATCACACAAGACCATCGTATGGTCAGATCACGACAACCTTCGCCGCTGGAGAAAACCTGAAGACCTCAGCAGAAGACAAGCCCGATGGATTGCCTACATGCAACGATTCGACATCGAAATCCGACATATCCCTGGAAAGAAAAATGGACCAGCAGATGCCCTTTCCAGACGACCCGATCATGAACCCAAGACAAGAGACAATAAACAGGTCGTTGCACTCCCTGACAAATTCTTCACCCCAGAACAGCCACAACATATCCATATTATCGACGAAAACACTAAAAAGGAAATAAAAGAGCTGTGGAAGAAAAAGAAACAGACCGACATCGCCCAAGAAGATGACTCAGGACACCCACGCGTTCAAGGAAAGCTATTTATACCACAAGATCTACACCTCAGACGCCGCTTACTGCAAAGAGTACACGACTCACCCACCGCAGGACACCCTGGAATCGCAGAAACAACTAGAAAACTCCAGGAATACGCCTACTGGCCCGGGATGCGATCATTTGTCAAAAACTACGTCAAAGGATGTGGCGCTTGCCAACAATACAAGATCAATCGCCACCCCCTAAAACCACCGCTTCAACCTATCCCTGGACCCCGTTCTACCCGTCCATTCTCGAACATCTCGATGGATCTTATCACAGACCTACCCCCGGACGGACCCCATGATTCTATACTGGTCGTGGTCGACCAGCTTACGAAGGGGATAATTCTAGAACCTACTGCGAAAACTGCCAACGCGGACAAGATCGCCGAAATTCTTATCAAACGGCTATTCTCTAGATTTGGCCTTCCCGAGAAAGTTCTCAGTGATCGCGACCCCAGATTCGCTGCCAAATCCATGAAAGAATTCTACAAACAACTCGGAATCGAACAAGCACTCTCTACCGCCTACCACCCCCAGACAGACGGACAAACAGAGCGATTCAATCAAGAAATAGAACTCTACCTTGGCATCTATTGCTCATCGAACCCGAACAAATGGGTAAAGGCACTCCCACTCCTGGAATATGTCCACAACTCGAAAACACACGCCGAACACCAACATACCCCATTTGAACTCCTCTATGGATCAAGCCCCAAAGGATTTCCGACCTCCGAGGAGCCAACGAACATTCCAGCAATAGGAGAGAAGTTTAAATACCTCGCCAAGATACGCCAAGAAGCCCAAGCTGCGCATGAACAAGCCAGACTAAAAATGGCTGCAAGATATAACCGGCCAGATATCAATCTAAAAGTTGGACAGAAGGTTTGGCTCGACAACCGCAACCTCCCAATTCAGTACACCTCAAAGAAACTGGCCCAACGCCGAGAAGGTCCCTTCACCATAACAAGAAAACTCGGACCTGTTACCTATGAACTAAAATTACCCATCAAATGGAAGATCCACAACAAGTTTCATGCGAGCCTCCTAATGCCTGCAGAAGAGAACGACACACACGGGGAATACAACACAGCCCCACCACCCGACCTTGTAAATGGAGAAGAAGAATACGAGGTCGAGTCAATACTGCGCCACAGAAAATTCCGGAACAAGTATCAATTCCTAGTCAGATGGAAAGGATACCTTCCCACCGAGGATTCCTGGGAGCCAGAAGCAAACCTGGAGAACGCCAAGGAAGTCATTGAAGAATATAAAAGGGCCCACAAACTAGACAACCCCACCAATGACCCAACCACCCAACACTCGAACAACCACTCCAGACCTCCCAGAGCCAGACAACGATGGACGCCTTCTCATCCGGGAAAGAATCATATCCCTGGCGAACCGCGTCGAAGGAAATAGCCAACCTAACCCTGCCACCAATACCGTTGACGACCAACCAGACAGGACCAACAGTCCTTATATCATCCGGCATACCTTCCTTCCCTCCAACCAACCCGAGATACGATCCATCCTTTTACACGAAGTTCCCTTTCATATTACCGGAACCCGTCTTAAACGCAGTCCAGCGATGGTACCCCTGGTCGACACCTGCTGGAAGACATTTACTGCTCTTCTGTATCACAAGCGCCTCGTCCACGACCGAGCAACAGAATTCGAAAAACTATGCGCCACTATTCTTTCTAGCGCAACAGAGGAACAGGACCGCAATACCATTTCTGCCATGCTATCAACCGCTCTCACCGAATTCCCGTTCGAGAGTCCGATCCCAAGCCCGAGCAATGGAAGCGGAAGTCAGGACCGCCCTATCCTACCTATCGGGACCACCACCCAACCTTCCAACCCTCCCATGGTGGATACGAGTAACCAACCATCAAGTGTTGTACAAGCTATATCTGCTTCTAATGACGCCCCCGTCGGGACTACCACCACTCACTTACCCACCACCCGAACTCGCTGCAATTGCTGCCGTCGATTCGGCCATATCAAGGCAGGATGCCCGCGCTACCAATGTCGATATTGTCGAAAGATTGCCCCAGGCCATTACGAGAAGCACTGCGAGAGAAACCCTTACCAGCATCAACCCGCAAGTATGGTACCTGGCCTGTATCGCCGCCCACGAGGAATACCAAGCAGAGCTCGATCCCTCACACGCGAAACCACAAACAACAATATTCGACACATTGTTGCAAGCACCGAGCAGCGCCCCGCTTCAGCCAGACCCCTCCGCACCCGAATTCAAAATGCCCCCGTCGTCATTCCGACCACCAACGCCACCACCACATCTGCTAGTGGAAGCCACCGACTTCCTGAATCGATCCTTCGGCACACCCGCCACCATTCACTCCAGAGAACCCATCGTCATCGACCTCACCCAAGACCCGCCATCCCCAGACCACCAAGCTACCGAAGCGACTCCCCAGAACCCGACCCATACTTCGACTGGGACCCCATCGCCGAATCAAACATTACAGGAGAGCCTGTCGGACTATACTGAGGATATGTCTGATGAGGACATCAGACCTTACGAAGGGGATAATGTTATGAACAGTCCAGACCGGGAGGAACAAGAATTACTGTTCGACTTTACAAGATGGGTACAGGAGACTACAGATCAACTACGGGCACAAGAATACGAAGACGAGGAAGGGGACTACTACACCGCCATGCAGGACCTGGCGAGAGAAGCAGGAATGGAGATAACCTTGGAGGATATATTGGAATACCCCGAGGACGAGGAAGATAACCATGGATCAACCGATCCAACCTCCGATACGGATGGAAGCACCGAGAGAATGGAGAGCGAGAATGGAGAAGACTCCATGGAGATACAATCGGGAGAAGGAGATTATGAGTCAGAGGAAAGCGATGGAACATCGCACAGCAGTAGCGAGAGTACTGACTCATTGTAATATAAATAACGCTAGGATGCCATCAGCCAGGATGTGCATCATGGTCAGGACTGCGCACGACCAGTAGAACAGCCAAGTAACCTATAACGAGTATATAGCATCTCATAGGTATATAAGGCCTGTACAAGTAGAGATTAAAGCCTCAAGCTTTAATCTTGTTAACAGCGGTCGTTTACCTCTCTGCCTTAACTTGGCGTCTTCCCTCGTTATCTCATTGAGCGCGATCCACTAAGCTCTATAAGGCCAACCGTCTCGGACACCTTGTAGAGTGATTGAAGGCCGTCTCCAGTTATCCTCGGATACAGAAGGAGCACGGATCATAACACATTCTCTTACCACAGCGCAACAACAAATTGGCGCCTAGATCTGAGCTTATGCTCTTTGTGGGTTACAAGTACGCAACAAAAGCCTATCAGTTTATTAGATTCAACCAAGGCAATGTTATTTATGTTTCTCCCACTGCTGTTAGGGGAATAAAGGCACCGGAACCAAGTTGATATTCAGGTACAATCGACACCCACACTACTTATATACATAGCGGTCTGCACACAGACTGGGTAGCTAAACACTACATAGCTACTAGAATATAACATATGCAAACAATACACAAACAACATTAGTCATACATGGATTGGACTCGGGGATGGGGGTGGCTGAAGGCTAAGGTCGGGCTCAGACATCAGGTATCAGCTAGGATGGCTGAGCCTGGATGCTGAACCACAGACCTCTAGACGTACCTTGTGTAAGGGGGGGCACTCAATGCCTGTCCCCTTACAACTGCCCAGTTCGACAAAGAATGCTTCCCTAAATGCCAAGAGTCCTCACGAAAGAAACAAGTTGAGTTAAATCCTCCTCTTCCCTATTTAGACCAATTTCCAGTTCCAGATTTGCCACAAGGTGGACCACCATCATCTCCACCATCAATTCCTCCTTCTAATAATAATCCTCCTGATACTAATGGTTCCGATGATTCACCATCACCCCCAGACAGCCCTGGAGCTATGACCCCAGAAGCACCTAGCGTGCCTTCCCAATCTCCATCTCCTCCAGCTCCACCTCCTCCTGAACCAAGATGCTCTGCTAGGGTGCCTAAACCCATTTAGCGGCTGGATTACAAGAGAAGTGATTTGTCTCAAGGACAAAAGAGAAAAGCCGAGGATGATATATTGGAAGAACATCAGCGATGGAATCCCATCTGCAGACATCCAGGTCAATTGCATAATCTGGAGGAAATTGAACATGTTCGTGAACATATGTGGCATGCTCCTCCTGATTTCCCTTGGGGACCAGGATATCCAGTTCAGGGGGAACCTAATGTTCAACAACTTTGTCAAGAACAAGGAGTTGATTTTATTGAATACTTGTTGGTGCAACATACAGTGAAACAAGATGTTTCCACCAATTTCTGCAATTTAATGAAGCTTTCCAAAGCATCACACAATGAATGGTTAAAGGCATGCCTTGAGGAATTAGAAGCATTAAAAAAGTACAAAGTATATGATTTGATGCCACTCCCAAAAGGTCGAAAGGCTATCAAAAACTGTTGGGTCTTCGCAGAAAAATCTGATGGCCATAAACATGCTTGCTTAGTTGCAAAAGGTTTCTCTCAAATCAAAGGAATAGATTTTGATGAGTTATTCTCTCCAGTTGTCCACTATGAATCCACTAGAATTCTCCTTGCATTGGCAGTGCTTGAGAACTGGGATATTGAAGCATTAGACATAAAAACTGCCCTTCTAAATGGTAAACTGGATGAAGAAATATATATGGAACAACCAGAAGGATTTCATATCCCTGGGAAAGAGAATTTGGTATGGAGGTTACGACGTGCATTATATAGCCTTAAGCAAGCCAGCTTAGCCTGGTGGCACGAGATGCCTGAATCTATGCAGACACTTGGCTTTAAGCGATGTAAATCTGATGCTGGCATATATATATATCAAGATGATGAGACCGGTGATAGTGTAATTGCCATTGTCTATATCGATGATGTGCTTTACATGGGAAATAATTCTGCCCTTCTAAAACAGAAGAAAGGTGAATTTATGGAGCATTGGGATTGTAGGGATCTTGGTGAAGCCAAAGAATTCCTTGGTATGCGCATTGTGCGCAATAGGAAAAATCAAAAGATATACCTAGACCAACAAAGTTATTTGCAAAAGGTTTTAGAGTGTTTTGGAGTCACTGCTCAACCTGCTCCCACTCCCCTTCCTACTGGTTATCAACCATCTGCCAATGATGGAGAAGTTGACCCAGATCTCCATACAAAGTACAAACAGATCATTGGTTCTTTGATGTACCTTATGATTGGCACGCAACCTGACATCACATATGCCATCACCAATCTGGCACAATTTTCTGCAAATCCTAAGCAAGAGCATTATGATAAAGCACTATATATTTGTCACTATCTGCTCAGCACACCTAACTATCAAATTGTCTATGACGGAAAGAAGGGTGAAGGAATTATTGGTTATTCCGATTCAGATTGGGCATCAGATCCAATTAAGCAACGATCTGTAACTGGGAATTTCATCAACATTGCTTCAGGCACCATTTCATGGCTTAGCCGCAAGCAAAAAACAGTTGCACTCTCTTCCACCAAAGCAGAATATATAGCTCTCTCTGATTGTAGCCATCAGCTAATGTGGATACACTCCTTACTAAGTGAGCTCATGTTTGAACTTCCCGCTATTCCCTTGAATGGTGATAATATGGGATCTATCTTCTTGAGCATTAATCCTGCTATGGAAAGACAATCGAAGCATATTGACATCCGCTATCATTATATTCGAGAATGCATTGAGAATAAAATGATCATGGTATCTCAGATTGATGGGAACAAAAATCCTGCTGATCTTTTAACAAAAAACCTAGGTCAAACAAAGTTTGAACATTTCTGTCCTTTACTAGGTATTGAGTTTACAAACTCTACCTCCTAATTCCTCTTCCCAACATCTGAGCGAGGGGGAATGATGAAAATATTCTATGTTTTCCTTTTCTGATTGCTGACACTGTCTTGTGCTTGCGCCTTTATACCTATGACATATGCCTAGTCATATGTAGTCTTGAGCTTGAAATGCTATTCACTCATTATGACTGCATTGACCTCTATGATTCACTATGCATACATATGACTCCTTTCGTATCTACATGAGTAGTACATGCTGTGAACTCTTACAAGTATAAATATGGCTCTACATTTCTTGTATTACCTTAGAACAATCTACTTGCTCTACAACTTGCTTTTATCTACTCTCAACAACTCTCTCAAGCTACAATGTGAGTGTTTAGTGCCACTTTGCTTATGCCTCGCTGCTTCAACAGATAATGCAGGCCCTGAGTGTGGGACAACACACGAAAGTAGAACAGTTCAAGTTCACCTCCAGGCCTGACTTTTTGACCTGTCCCACGGTGCCCACTCTGGATACCAAATAGACCATTAAGGATACCCTCGCCACATGGAGGTCGGTCTATTGATGCCCAGCTCGCTCCCCTTTCAACCGTGATCTGCAATCAAACAACTTCTTCTCCGCCTTGTTCTCATGGGGACTTTGCTGCCTCGGCCCCTAACGCTGAGAAGACCGAATATATCCAGAGATCACCGGCTATTATGCCCCTGATGTAGATGTTGAGTCTGAACAAAGAAGAGGCCTGGATGCATCAAGGTGGGCGTTTACCACCCCGTTAACCGAAACGCAATGTTAGTATTGTGTGGAAATAGTTTCATATTCGTATGACCGCCCACTATAACACCACTAGTGCGCCCATGCCCGCCCCCGACTACCCCGCCACGAGCGATGCGTTTGTGGGCTCAATCGGATGATGTAACACCTCCCGAATCCCGACACAATCTGTCAGGCCCTCCGGTCTCATTGGGCAATCAACGGTCAATTCAATCATTTCCTCGTTGGCCCCTGGCTATTATGCGCCTCCAGGATGCACTCGAAAACTTATATTGTAACTGACTTCAATAGCCGTGAACGCGCATCGTCTAGACCTCCACCAGTTGGTATCAGGAGTGCAAGTCTCTCCATTGTCACCAGATTCCGACCCATGCCTCGGAAATGTATCGACCAGGTCCTTCAGTTGTTGTGACAACAACTTATGCTTGGCCGCCAAGGAGGAAAGGCATAATAGGTCCGGGCTGGTGGTTTAAAAATATGCGAGGGGCAAATAACGGATCGATGCACCACAATTCAGGCAATGCCGCAATTCAAACTATCTATTAAGGCCCAGGTTAAAGAGAAAGTACATAAGATGTGTCTAACTACAACGTCCGCATTAAAGCATTATACTCGCATAGCCATGATGATACCCCTACATTGGCGTGATCTTACCATGAAGCTATTGGACTTTTCATCCCTTTGAAAAGATTCTGCGAAGGAACCGGAAGAGCCATGTCTAATTCTCATGCCCCTTACGACCCGATGTGTCCCCAGTATTCGCACCAGCTTGGACAATAGGTGCGATAACTACGGCGGCCTGAATAACGGGTGGAGCCGAAGTCACAGCAGTACGCATAGGGACACCTGTCGTCCCCGGCGACTGAGGCAAGGCGAAGGTTTGGGGATGCGAGCCTGCCACCGATGTTACAGGCGCGGTAGGAGCCCTCGCACCGTTGGGAGGGGGTTGTTATCTGGGATAATGATGGGAGACCTGACCGGCCTGACCGGCTGGCCCTTGTGGCCGCGAGCGAAAGACACGACCGACACGCAGGGTGCCGCGCCCATAGTGACAAGTATGTAGTAGTGGAAAGCAGGGGATAGATTTGAGAGGTAGGGATGGAAGGTGAGCTATATAGGAGTGCAATCATCTGAGGCTGGCGTGCACAGCATCCCCGGCTTCAGCGATTGCCCAGCACAGCCCACAGCCCTACTTCGAATGATTTACAGCCACTTTATAGATTAGATTAGATTCGGGCTGACCAGGGATATTTTCTCCCCACGTTTAGGAGTTCTCACGGGGCCTTGGGGCAGGCTTAGCGCACTGCTCGGATGATTGCCACAGTGCCATGTCTGTCATCACCCGCCTAGTACCCGCTACACCTCAAATAGTCGCCTCCGGCGCTCGGGAGCCACCTCGGTGAGTCTGTCGTTCACATATTTTAATTGGACATCAGTAAAAAGCCGTGTAGCGTAACAGCTTCCCGTGCCCATCCAACACTCAATGCCAGCTGGCGAGCGCCATACAAGCGAACCAGGCTCAACCAGTCCGTCCATTGGTACTCGCTCCTTGCATATCTTGAAATAGGTAGACAGAACGATGAATAACATCCTTGAACCCGCTGGTGTGACCCTAGATGTACCATCCGAATGGCAAGTACTAGTCCGTCCAGACGGCAAGCTTTACTACCGCCATAAAGAGCAGTCGCTTGTGACAGACACCCACATTTCGGATGCACAACTCAACTCAGCAGTGCAAAAGGCTTGGAACTATTTGGAGGAAACAAAAAGGGACAGGCTACGCGAGCAAGACACACCACCACCAAACGAGTTGAGGAACTGGGAAGGAACCAATGTCGAGTTCTACATCGGCGCGTCGCCAATACCGGACCCCAATGGTCAAATTATCGAGTGCCAGTACTACCTCGTGGACCACGCGAACCAAGAAATCTTCTGGCTGCATGACGTCGAGTGGAGTGCAATATGGCCCGCTGGCATTGTCGGAGGCAGTCATGACAGGAAGCTCAATAACTATGGTAAAATCTCATATTTCAACAAACCACAACATCCCAAGTTTTTTAACTACAAACACGCCGAATAGTACTTTACTTGCGGCAGAACTACTTTCAACATCTTGAGTATTTTCCCGTCACATGACTCTCCCTACGCAAACTATCGAAGAGCTACGCTGGATCCTTACCTTCATGTGCAATGGTATGTCTTCATATTCCCTCCATGGTCTTGCTCATCCGAGGTACCCAGACTACATAACCTCCTACCCTGAAAATACCACTTCTCCTTGGACCATGGATGATGCTAAAAACCTCCTCGACGTTCTCCAATCGATCAATACAACGGGATCAAGCCCCCCATTAACTGCGCAACCCAACACGCCGCCGGCAAACGAGCACTACAAAAACATGGCTACGTACCAGACTTGGTACGTCTCCCGACTCTTCGCCTTGATTTGTACGTTCCTCCGCTGCGTCCAGAGCGTTTTGATCCTCAGGATCTTACAGTGGGTGGCCAGATAATTCATCAATATGCACTCCCAGATGCCATTACCGACCGTCTCTTTATCGGTGAGGACACCGGAGCCACCCGCGGAAGGAGATTGTACCAGTTTCTAGTTGGGGTATTGACAATGGGTGCTCATAGGGCACTTCAAAAACGTCTGGAGGTAGTTTGGGCGGGCCGGATAATCTCAACGACAGGCTGGCGCAATTTCATGGAAATCAATTTGTCAGATTGGGCGGATACGAATCTAATGGTGAGTAGTAGAATTTATCTCCAACTGATGATCAATAACCCTTTCTACTTGCGGCCAGGCGACTGTTGCACTTTCGTAAGTATACCCCTAGGCTGCGCACTGGATGAGACAGCTGATGTGCGACCCGAGAGCAAACATGGCCTTCCTTTCCCTTGACGAACTCCCGCAATCGGCAATAACAGTCAGCGTAATCTCAGCCTTCTTCTCCCTAACCAGTATCGTCATCGGGCTCCACCACATTTGGAAACACCGCAAACGGCGCGGGGCAGCAGCCGAAATCGGCAGTCAATACTTCTTCAACATGTCTTCATCATCCACCAAAGCAAACCTCCTACCGCTCTCGGCCCTCCTCTCCCTTCCACTTGCGTTCTTTTCTTGGTCCCTCGTTTCCTTCGCAGCTGCGCTGGGTATTTATGCGTTCAAGGCACCGCTGGGAAAGATTGCGTTTGGATTTATAGGCACGGTGCTGGCTGGACTGTTGATCTGTGTGGGTGGAGTTGTCACATTTTTCTGGGGTGCCTTTCGTGAGCAGAAATAATGATACATGGTGAGTCTGGTGCTATAAAAGTTCGCGTTTGGATTCATAGTTATGGTGCTGGTTAGGTTGATTCGTGTGGGTGCAGTTCGGTGTTGTGCTGGTTCATGAAGGTTCATGAACTCGAGCAACCGGCTGATCAGGCATTGATCAGGTGTTGATGTTGTCATGAACCATGATGTGCTGCTGTACATCAGCAGAGCCCGCAAGTATATAGATACAAACTGATCAGATAAAACAATATCATCGACACATATATGTATGCTTATGTTCATCGGCTATTCCTGCTTCATGACCGGTTGATGAAGCACGTTGATGAGTACACATGTTACTCATCAGCGGCACAACGCTGTTTATACGAGTAGAAGAGCAAGGAGTCTCGCGCACGATAATTCAGTGAATTGGCAACCACGGGAGTATACACACCAGACCACACTCAGCGAGAAGGGACTCAAGATAATAGAGCTGCGTTACGAGTCCAGGCTGCCTGAAACATTTCCCCCATCTAACTAAGCGATCTATCAAGGACCGGGTACACGAGAGAGTCCATAAGATGCTCTACTATGCGCCGCCCCCACATAGCCGTATCATAGCAGCGATTTTACTTTTCCAACTATCAGCATCCCATCACTCCCTTGAAAATATCCTGCGAAAGAGCCGGAAGAGCCATGACTTGTTCTTATGCTTGGAACGGCTCGCGGTAGTCCCAGTGTTCACACCAACTCGAGGTGCAGGCGTGGTAACTACAGTGGTCTGAGTAACGGGTGCAACTGAAGCCACGGTAGCGCGCAGAGGAATTTCTGCTGACCCGGGCAACTGAAGCAAGGTGAGGGTCTGTGGATGCGGGCCTGCCACCGATGAAGGTTCAGTTACAGGGGCGGTGGGGGTGCTTGCGCCGTTCGGGAGGGGGTTGTTATCTGGGATAACGATGAAAGACCTGGACGGGCTGCCCCTGCCCCGGCCGCTAGCGAAAGACGCCCTTGCATAAGAGCATGGTATGGGCTCTATTGAGGTGGACATGTCCGAACTTGAGGTGGACATGTCCGAACTTGAGGTGAATGGATGTGGAAAGGATGACAAGTATGTAGTAGTGGAAAGCAGGCAGGGGATAAATTTGGGAGGGAGGCTATATGAGGGAGTGGAGAGTCACAGGACCTGTGCCCGTTCCAAGCTACCTGCCGAAAGTCACTGCCTCGTAGCAGGCTAGAACTTACGATCAATTTATAGATGAATGGCTTGGCGCCCATAAATTCAAGGAAATAAGTACAGGAGCAGGGCGGGCAACACAGCACCATGTCTGTCGTCGCCCGCCTAGCACCCGCTACACCCCAAAACGTCACCGAGTCCAGCACTCGGAAGCCACCTCGGTGAGTCTGTTGTTCACACATTTTAGTTGGACACCAATAAAAGGCCATGTAGCATAACAGCTTCCCAGGCCCACTTAACACTCAGTGCCAGTTGGCGAGCGCCATACAAGCAAACCAGGCTCAACCAGTCCGTCCATCAGTACTTGCCCTTGTGCAACTCGAAATAAGCGGACAGAACGATGAATAATATCCTTGAACTCGCTGGCATGGTCCTGGACGTACAACTTAGCTCAACAGTGGAAAAGGCTTGGAGCTACTTGAAGGAAACAAAAAGGGACAAGCTACGTGAGCAAGACAGACTCTCACTGGACGACTCGAGGAATTGGGGAGGAATTAAGGTTGTGTTCCACATCGGTGCTGTGCACTCCCAGATGCCATAACTGACCGTCGCTTTATCGGTGGGGACACCAGAGCCAGTTTGGGCCGACCAGATAATCTCAACGACGGGCTGGCGCAACTTCATGGAAATCAATTTGTCAGATTGGGCGGATACGAATCTAATGGTGAGTAGTAGAGCTGATTGTCAATGACCTTTTCCACTTGCGTCTAGGCAACTGTTGCACTTTCGTAGGTAGACCCCTAGGCTCCTCACTAATGAGACAGCTAATGCCCGACTCGAGAGCCGACATGGCTTTCCTTTCCCCTGACGAACTCCCGCAATCGGCAACAACAGTCAGCATAATCTCAGCCTTCCTCTCCCCAACCAGTATCATCATCGGGCTTCACCACATCCGGAAACATCGCGAACAGCACAGAGCAGCAGCCGAAATCGGTAGTCAATATTTCTTCAACATGTCTTCATCATCCACCGAGCCAAACTTCCTACCGCTCTCGGCCCTCCTCTCCCTTCCACTTACATTCTTTTCTTGGTCGCTCGTTTCCTTCACAGCTGCTTTGGGTATTTATGCGTTCAAGGCACCGCTGGGCAAACATAGTCCGGTGCAGCTATGTAGCAGTGTGCAAGCGCAAGGATTGTGTGGAGGATGCCCGGAAGATAAGGGTTGCTGGAAGGCTATGGGGTTTGTCGAGCTCAGAACACTTATTTCATTTTTTGCTCAATGATGGATTGGCATCTGGGGCTGGACTTTCTTCCCTGGACTAGCAGATCAACAAGACGACACTGAAAGGAAACTCAGGAATAGTACGATGACTGAATAGGCTCTCCAATTCCAAGAGATGCAAGGATATACGTATCAGTTTTGTATGCTGGCTAAAGCGCGTGGGTATCCGAGGAAGCCGGTCTTTGCTGTGGCATACCAATGATACTATTAACGTTTAATGTCAATTGCTCCCGACCGAGCTCGCATTCTAGCTTATGTCATAGGGTACTCCACCACGAGCCATCATATGTACCAGACCGATTAAAGTACCTGTGACTTCAAGGAGCCACCAGCGTTCCGACACAGGATAGAATTGTTGCGTACGCAGTAGAATTTGCTAATAGTTGTTCGAGCAAGGACGGTCGCTATGGAACAATCCCTCCTTGTCCCGACAATCAGTATTCTGCTATAATTGACAATTGCGCGGCAAGATGTGCTTAAAATGCTGGGATGGTCAAGGAGATGGTTAACAAAGAGTAGATACCATTATGGCCACGGCTACATAAGGCGGCTAGTATTTCTGGAGCTCGGTGGAGCTGTTTCGCTGGGAGTGAGGCGGGTTTTCATTGGCTGAATGCCAGCTAGAACGCTCCAGCAGATACACTCTATTGCGCCACTCCCTCAAAAAAGCCTGGACAGTGGGGTTATCTCTACTCCTATTGTTAGATATGCTGTCTAAATAGGGGAGTTCGAATCCATTGTGGAGAGTATGAGAAGGTCTGACGCAGAATTGCCATGTGCGGTCATAGTTAGGAGATCCGGACCACATATGATGGTTCGGCTGCATGACCTGGCCAACGTCTAATAACCTAACAATGGTTCAAAAGAATAAATCCGAGGCAGACGCTATCAGGCGCGAACTACGCCAAGTAGAAGAGAGGCACGTAACCTTGCGGCAAAGACTCAACAGCGTACAGACATCGACCGCAGTCCTTCCACCAGAGATACTCTCCCTCATCCTGTTATGTCTATCCGCAAGACTACCACCACTTCCCATCGCTCGATTCCCACAAACTACTGGATTGCCGGGTTGCCTATCCGGCCTTGACTATTAGCCATGTCTCGTCACAATGGCGACAGGTCGCCTTGTCAACACCCCGATTGTGGAATACCGTGTCTGCTCGAGTTAATGCGGGAAATGCAGACTGCCTTTCTCACATCCTTGAGGTCCATCTGCAAAATGTTGGAGCCCTGCAATTCAATCTTAGTCTCGATTTCAGCTACTCGTGTCCCGTCGAGTCAATCGGATCCGTGCTCTCTAACAGGGAATATGCTAGGAAGATTCGAAAACTCAAGTTCTCGTCGTACCCACCATTCGAGTTGCTGTTCTCTGTCTCAGCCAGCCTCTCGCAGCTCGAGTGCCTCTCCATAGCGGGCCATCATTGGAACCGAGATCCTGAATTCTCTCTCGAAGCCGCTGTATCTCTGCGCTGCGTGGAGCTAGAATATGTACATGCGAATGTTTTACTTCCTTGGTCATCCATAACCCGCCTCAACCTTTTCTCTGTCCCCGCCAATGTCTGTGCCACATTGCTCCTGCAATGTCCCAACCTCATCCACTTTGAAAATACAACCAAACCCGACCCTCCTACTTCAGACCTGACTATTCTTCATCATTTGCAAACCCTGTGTTGGGCACATCTCGATTCTCCATGGTGCTTAAACATGCTCGAAACCATCAGGCTACCTGCATTGCGCATGCTTTTGTGGTCAGAGGAATACGAAAATGTCGAGCAAGCCCAGCCCCTTGTCCATGCCTTGTTCGATGATCTACCAGGTACCCTGCTTACGCTTAAGCTGGTCCACATTTCTAGCTGGACCCCTGCTTTAATCAAGCATGCTTTCAGTCGATCTCGCTATATCCGGGACCTGCATATGTACGGACGCTCCAGGGACTGTGCATACGCAGCATTCTGTGTACTGTGTCGTGGGTGGGAGGGTGATGAGACGAGGTATCTACCCTCACTCAAATCTTTCACTATCAGCGGAGGCTGTGATTCTTATGGCGGGTCCGTGGAGGCCTCTGATGCTGAATTCTCCTACCGAATTTGGATATCTGCAGGGCGAAGCTTACCACACCAGACCCTCGGTTTACATTCGCCTTCAGCGGTCTCAAACTGGTCTGGGCCCCAGGTGTACAAGAAGAGCTGTGTGAGATGGTTCGGAGTGGGCTTCAGCTGGAGATTTCGGAGGACCGTGAAAGAGTGGGATGGTTATCTTAGAAGACCAAGTTACTGGATGTGGGGGGTACCAAAAGTGGTGGGGTTGCTGAGGGATTACCAACGGCTCTGATGAATGTAGCACAGAGTCACGCAAAGTGTTAGTTGATGTACGTATCTTCCGACTCCTCATTCCCCTACAATAATTTGCACGGACACAACGGTAAAACTACACGTGTGTACTACAATTTATCAACCTATTCTGGCCCGTCCACTTTGCAACTGTCTGACCTCCAGCCTCGAAGCACTGGAAAACAATAACCTACAAGAGTAGGTTTAGGACTGCTCACAAATAATCCTGGGGACGGTGGGCTCGCCTCTCTCCCTCCCGCTTGCACCCTTTTCTTGGGCTCGAGTTTGCTGACAACTACATTTATACGTTCCGGTTGCGGGCGCCACTAGAAAAGTTTGCGTTTAGATTCATAGTTACGATGCTGGTTGGGTTGATTCGTGTGGGTGTAGTTGTCATTTTCTCTGGGGTTCGCGGGAGCCACAGCACGTGGTGGGCGCTGATCGGTTCGACTGGTGTGCATGCACAAGAATCGCGTGGAAGATACCCGGTCGTTACTCTGTGGATTGAGGATTACTGGGAGCCTAATAGGAGTGCCTATTTCTTTTTGCTTTCCTGCTATATCCGATACTCCATGATTAATCGACTTTCGGGGCACAATCAAGTGGATATGTAAGAGCAGGTCCAACTGGTTGTAGGCCTTTGCCAACGGTGTATCGATGTATGCCATGAGATCCCCCGCTCCGGAGGTACCACTCTTGCACTGGTCTGATTGAGTGGCAGGGCACCGGTGCCTGCCCCTTCAGGTTTCCCGAGTTCTTTAACCTATTTGGGTCTTGTCGCCTCTCAAACTGTCGTTCTGATCTTGCAATCTCGTTATCCCGTCGTCCAAAGCTACCCCGCGCTAATGTAGAATCAACCGACGAGTCAATGAACTCGCATCCCACTGACGCAATGAGAACATACCTGGATCAGGATGGAAGTCCAGTGGCGAGCACAGGGGTTACGGTGTTATAAATCAATAACCACTGGTGGAGACAAGAAAAAAGATGATTTTAAAATTTACGTCTCATTATCATACTCGAGGATTAGCATTCCCTTCTCGCCGTACCCGAAAACCGATAATTCGTTGGGTAAGCGAGCGTTTAAATACTGAGCCGCAGATTAGTAAAATCGGACGTACAGATCCGACTTGGGCTACAACGAAATAGTCCTCGCACCTCCTATTACGACGACTCAGCGAGGAGAAACATTTGCCATAAAAGGGAGGCCCAGCTCACGTGCTTACACGGTCTGTGAGATCATGTGCGACTTGAAGTCATAAAAAAGGAAAGAGGCTGATGTAATTCGCATGATGATTGCTTACCTGTAATGTTTTTAATGCCTTCATGGTCGTCGATGGCTCGGTCATGCAGACCAGGTCCATCCTACTCATCCACATAGCCCTCTTCCCTATATATATCAGCCTTGCAGCCTACATTGGTCTCATCCCAGCATCTTACAACCTGTCTTCCCTTCTCCAACTCGCTCGTGCCAACATCCGCAACCAATATCTCAACCGATCCCTGTCTTCGACCAACTTGACAAACCCATCCGTTAATAACACCATGAACGCCATAAAATTCGTCGCACGCAGGAGCGAGGAACGTGGCCATGCTGACCATGATTGGTTAAAGACATTCCACACATTCTCGTTTGCCATGTAAGTTGAAGTCTAGACCTCCTTAAAACGCTTCTCGAGCAATGATTGACGGCAAAACAACTTGGGGATAGGTACCAAGATTCTCGTCATGATCGTTTTGGCCCTCTTCGTGTCATAAATGAGGATCGTGTTGCTCCGCGCACTGGCTTTGGGACGCACTCGCACCGCGAATTTGAGATATTCTCATATGTTGTTTCTGGGCAACTTGAACAGTAAGTTATCATTCTACTTAACGACGAAAAAGATAGTAATTCCCACCATAATTATAGCAAAGATTCTATGGGCAACACCGAAATCCTGAGCCGTGGAGACCTTCAAATGACCTCGGCTGGAACAGGAATATCACACTCGGAAAAAGCCTATGGAGACAAACAGGTCCATTTCTCCAGATTTGGTCACTTCCCGCTACCCCTCGCCTTCAACCGAAATACTTCACCCGCCATTTTAGTGACGAGGAAAAGAAGGACGTCTGGGCAAAGATTGTCGCCCCTGCCTGGGAGCAAGAAGTGAAGAACGTTCGTGAAGCTGATGGTCCTGCGCCGGTTCAAACCTCCCTCACTCTCTACGCCACGCTCATTAGCGCAGGCAAGACCCTTGAGAGGCCGTTGGGAGGAAAGAAGGCTTATATCCACGTTGTTCAGACTAGTGGATACAATCCGGGAATGGCTCAAGACGCCACTGTCAAGATAACTGGACCAGGAAATGATGAACTCGAGTTGAAGGAAGGCGACGGAGCCTATATTTTTGTCGGACAGAAGGGCAATGCTCTGAAAGTTGAGAACATTGGTGATAAGACTGCTGAAGTTTTGCTATTTGACCTTGAGCTTGATTAGGATTGTGCATTCCCCTATCTTGCCATTGCGTTTTCGGTCGTACCCGTGAATCATATTAATGTATCCTTAGTTCTGCTAGAATTTGTATTAAACTTGAGTTCTGGTCATTGGCTCAAGGTGCATGATCGACGTACTATTCACCTAGCAACGAACAGATCGACGACTAGCCCGAGGTGAAGGTCATAAATATGCTGCCGTACAGCATGTGTGACAGTTGTTCAACGGTTCCAAATGTATAACCGAAGCGAGATGGGCGCCGTAATAGTATTTCCACTGTGTCTCCCCCCTCCACCCACGAACGGATCGCACAAAGCGGGATGATGCCACGGTCATCGCGAACAGAAAGCTAAATTCAACACTTGAAAAAACGATGGATGAGAAGACGCGACATTAGCACAGCTTCGGGGTAACAGGGGAGATTAATACTCAACAATGCCTAGATAAGCGGGAAAACAAGGCCGGGAGCGTCAGTTTCGTATTGCGCTTGACTATTCGGGGCTTTGGATCAGATATTTTGGATCTGCAGAGTCACGCAGTGGGTATATCGTTTCAGCTCTAGTGCCACAACGTGTCACGGAGTGTCCCAGTGGAATATTTTAAGTGTTTGTTGAGTTCAGAACGCCAGGGGTGTAACCGCCTCTCGACCGGCCAAGAAATAACCACGGTTTTTTGACAGCCACCTCAAGTGAGACGATTCAAAGAGTGTCACAGCGAAGGTGATAATATTGTTTTGGGTGAATTAGCCAAGAGATGTCGACATAAAGGAGACCAACACAAGTGTCAAATAATGGGAAAAAGAGAGGTCACGTACTATAGAACAAGCCCGCTCAAACCACACGCGTCCACTATGTTCTCCCTAATATGTTCAATTCCAAACGGAGGCCTCATCTCGGTGCTCGTGACAATAGGTGGAAGACATAGTGGCGCAGAACCACGGATATCTTCACGGATCTTCCTGATAACAGCGGGGATGTCTTGGATAGGGATCGTATCCGCCTTTGTGATGACGGACTGGATGGTCCAAGGCTGCGTTCCACGCGGTGTAATGAGCATGCCCGATAAATGCGCGAGCATCTCCCTGTCGTATGCTTTAAGTCCGTGTTGAGCATTGAATAAAATGTAGACCCGACGGAGCCTAAAGGGATTAAGCACACCACCCGTTCCAAGATTGTCAAGTATGGTCTGGCTCACTCTTTCCGCGTTTGCAGGTACTCGTCGAACACCTCCCCCCATTCCGGCCGCCCTCTCGCACCATAACCAGGTGCATCAACAAGCATGAGTTTCCCCGGCTCCGCCCCAACGCGATAGAAATTCAGCTGACGTGTATGGCCCTAGTAAAAGCGGGTTTGCTGGGTTGAGATGTTTAGCATAGGGAGAAACGTACAGCCTTCTTGCTCGTGTGGAGGAGCGAGTTGCGCCCTAGAACCGCGTTGAAGAGAGACGACTTTCCGACATTTGCAGCGTCCTATCGGCCTCCTGAGTTTTTACCGCGATGCAGATGAGGAGCGATGGAATACCTGTCACCACTACCTTTCAGCTGGTTGGATGGCTACGAGGGGTTACGACGGTGGAGGAACGTACTTCTGGAAGTCCATGTAGCTTGGGTATTGTTGCTGCTGAGCCTGCACCAGCTATGAACGCGGCCGACTTGGCATCTGCGAATAATCTTTGGGCTTTTGTCGCGTATCCTACGGGCCTTGGCAGAGAGGCAGAGAAGGACATATGATTTATTACATAATCTGGTGTTCTAGTGTCTCGAGTTTCGAACCTTGATACATGCATTGATGCTAATAGAATGCGCCAAACTTGGGGCAGCACGGGATGCTGGGAGATTGGAGACTCTGGGAATTCTTCACAACCTGCGCCGACACTGCGGTCCTTACCCTTCGTCACACTGCCCTCGCCTGGTCCACACCAGAATCCCGGACGCTGTCATCTCTACTCTACCTCGTGTTGCCGAGTCGGGGTACCCTCATAACAAGCTGAGTCCTCAACTCTGAGGATAACTAAATGGAGGATCGACGGCCACTCAAACTGTATTTCTGGTCATCTGATAAACCCACACTCCAATCCGCAGTCTCTTCGTTCCCATGAACTTCAACCCCGTCCGCAAAAATAACGGCGAGGATTGATTCAATCGATGGCTCTTGGGCGCTCTAGCAGACTTCTGAACATGCCCTAATAACTGTCCTTGGTACGTTTTTGGGAATACCGGGCTGGATCTTGACAAGGCCTTCGAAAACAAGCTAAGGCAATTCTCACACCCACACCAAGATGAAAACACCTCAGAAACCCGATACTGCGTCTCTCCCTGCCAAGATCGACAGCATACTTGATACAACATCTTGATGCTGATACTCGCTATGAGCCAACAACACTCCGTATGTGACATCAATATATCGAAGATGTGGAACCCAGCAGCGTCACTCCCAGAGAGCGAAAGAAATCAAGTAACTACTCTGCAATTCGGAATTCGGACCATGAGCTACTATTAACCCCGTCTCTGCTGCTTCTCGTTCTCGCCTGCTTCACTTTGATTCGAGCCCTCATTCATTTGCTCTGATCGTTCCCACATTTAATATGCTCTGGGGATCGATGTATCGTCAACCACTGTGCCCCAGCGTTTAGACATGTGAAGTACGCCACATAACACTGTCGACCCCCCCCCACCTGCGGCTGTGACAAGACCATGAAAACTGCAACAGCACACGCACAAACCGGTACTACCCATTTGACCATTCATTCTCTCACAAAAACAGCCTGGAGCCGCACCTCGTCGAGGTGTTTAGTACACCTTCTATGACTCACCGTGACGCCACTCTGCTCCGACGGAGTGGGATTCCTGGGAAAATATTTGACTGGAACTTCGAGTTGCAACATCTCGGTCAAGGTGGTTTCGTAACCTTCGTGGCAGCCTTAAATAACCGGGGGAATTCTCCCATCCCTTCGGAGAGCCTATGCTCCTTGCTTGTTGTAGGGGGCTCCACTATGTTGCGCAATAGCGTTGGAACTTATGAATATCACTCTCCAAAGTCTCTCGCACCCTGTGGGAAGGTGTTCAACGACCGGCCGCACTTCCGGGATTAACTCCAAATATTCAAAGACCCGAATGAGGTTGGTGGCTTGTAGGCCGGTTGTCAAACCCCATGCGGGTCTGCGCTATCGCGGCATTCACACCTACACACCTGCTTGAACGCACATGACCCACAAAATCGTCACTCCAGCTTAGATGATCTCCGGCTCTTCTGGCGGCTTCAGCACCTACGTGAAAAGGGGATCAATACATCTTGATTCGGAACTTCCATTGCAGACACCACCGATCTTCACTGGCATGGAATCGATCTCCAGGTGCATTCCCTTCAACTCCAACATATCCTGACTGCTTTCTCATTCCACTGTACACACTTGTGGAGCCACTATGACAATGCATTGGTCGCACTCCTTGCCTACAATCTCTCATGAGGACCGGGGAGAGCGTCTAGACACTTCATAATTGCTAATCAAGTGACGTATAAAATATCCCCAAGCTTCCGCGCTCACATACGGCGAATTCGGCTTTGCAAAGTGTGGCCATGTGCGTTACCACCCTTGCGCTGCTACGTCACTCCTGACGACAACCCAGAAAAAAAAAAACAAAAGACCCTGGCACCCCAACCAAACTTCATGTTCTTGGGAAAACACTGTTTTTTATTACCAACACCCAAATCTAGTTCTCCCAGTACTTTTAGTCAAAAATAAAAATATTGTGCCAATGACGTCCGCGTAACGCGGAGAACCGTACCATTACTTTCCCCTCCTCCCACTGTCTCACGGCCAACAGAGAGTGGAGCGTCTAATTGCCGAGTTGCCGAGCGGGGTGGGGAAGGGGCGGGGAGGTTGTTTCCACCATTCGAGCAGCTCGCTTCCACCACTGTCTCTCAAACTCTACCCATACAGTAGTCCTCTCTCTCATCACCACAACTTCCTTGGCCAAAAGGGTCCCCTCCCCAATTTGGCTCCAACAAGCTACTCTTGGCCAATCAACACACATACGCGCAATTAAAAACCCCAAGGGCCAATTCAATAAATCAAACGATATCAACAAACGATCACGATGTGGCCACTGAACCCTGGCTGGGCTATTATCAATGGAAGCCACCATCGAGTTCCCAAAACTTCACTTGTCGTTTACCCCTTATTCGCTTTCTATTTTCTACCAAGCGCCCCGGAATAAATAAATCAAAAAACAAGGAAAAAGCCGCAGGTTGACGTCCGTACATAGCGCGGCCGAAGAGAAGGGGGGGGTTTTCAAGTGACCACGGAGCTTTCTTAGTTGGTTAAAACGAGTTAAGACTAAACAACAAGGGAATAAACATCAACGGGTCTCCCGCCTGTCCCCCTTCCCCAACCGTGGAACGTGTAAGTATGTGCAGGTACACGATCCACGCCACTTGATTTGATGGCAAAGGACCTGTCACTTCAAGGGGGAGGGGGAAGGCAGGAAGTGAATGGATAAATCGACGATTTGCGAATATACCGGATCCTGGCCGTATGGAAATACTTTTGAAATGTTGCATTATGATCGCCGGAGGAGGGTTGATAGGGAAGGGAAGGAGCGGGGTGGTGTGCGGACGTTAAGAGCCCCGCCCTCCCCTTTTTTGGGACCCTGCAAGTCGCTAGTGCGCACTATCATCACGACAACGGGTGTGCTGGCAACAAAATAAGCCCCTTTCAAACATGCTGATATGATAGACATCGCACAAACAAAATCTCGAATCGCACGCGTGTCAGGAAGAAAAAAAATTCCCAAACGGCGTACTGGACCTACAGCTTCCCCCTTTGACATTCATATATATTTGAAGAATGAAAGGTCCATGATCAACAGACTGGCAGGCCGCAGCACGAATCCATTGTAAGTAAAACGAAACGTACTACTGCATTCAACAAGCACTTCTCACGCATGAGGGGTTGACACACACTGGCAGGAGCCGTCTTGTACTAAGTTATCGCCACTGGGGACACCGGGTTTTCCAAGTAGATCGTACACAACCCCCCCCTCTTTCACACGCAGAGGGTGTAAGCCTTGGCTTACTATAGTCCCTCTACTGTACATATATACAGTCCGGTAACAGAACACCTAACGTGTTCTGTTATGTCCCTTTTGGTGTAACGGTTACTACGGCTGTGTGACCATCCTTACAGAGGGTCGTTTAAATCTCACCTCCCTATACTTATAGTTACCTCCCTCCCCTTCCTTCGGTGTTCTAAACATTCAACCCGAGCCCGAAACCCGAGTCCCTGTTTTATTTCTGTCAACAAAGCCGCTGCCGCCCACCTGTTTGTTGGGTCACACCAGTCGATTCCATTCCACCCCTGATGGCAATCCCTCCCCTCCCCCGTTCAATCAAATCAACAAACGATCAAATATGTACAGTAATAACGGCAGTTCAGAAAATATGGGGAACCTGCCAAGGTCATTATATTACTCTTATTATTCTGGGGGGTGACGAAAGGCGCTCTCCAAAACACGAGGGACAGGACTGCATCAAGGAAATTCAGGGTTTCGGGAATATCACGCTTATGTAGGAGCATTTTGACATGGCATATAAGGAACGGCGAGACTCTGTAACCATAGTTGCATCGAACTGACTTTGTGCCAAATGTAATAACCCACCAATCATCAAAGAAAAAACCCCTCACGAGCAGCTGAACTTGATAATAATCCCAAGCAACGCACATGCAGCTATGTTAGACCGAACCAAATATCATAGCCATGAGTGAGAGGTAGGAACCTCCAACCCCCATCCGGCATTATGATGATACATGATGTGGGGTTCATACACAACTTGAAGTGTGTCCTACGGTCAACGCCACCGATATAACCCATGGGTGTGGTCCGCGCCCGCGCCCGAGCAAGGAAACAAGCAGATATACCTTACAGACACCCCCCAATAAGTGCTGTTTGGGGCCGGAGCTTGACCCACTCCCAAGTCAGGCGGAGCCTCTGTTCTGATTCTCAAACAGCTGGCAGGGTCGTCATTCAATCAACTATTAGAGTCGCCCCCTCACCTTGTGCTATCCTAACAGCTGTGCAAATTCACATTCACACACACACACACACACACACATCAGAAGTTCGTCCCAAAATGTGCATTGAAAGAAGCGAATGTATGTTAATGCACTAATAAGCCAAATACCAAAGAATATAGTCCTCGTTATATGAACCCGAGAAATAAACAGAGTATTGTAACATATATACCACTTGATTTAGAGTTGGCGAAATCTTGAATTAGGACACGAGAGAGAAGGGCGGGTGGGTAAGGGAAAAAGGATTATATATATAACGCAGCAGTCATGTCTAGAGGGTAAAAGCGCAGCGGACGGACCGAGTGAGTGAGAGAACCCGAAGAGAGTGACATACGGAGCAGGCCAGGATTAGTATTGGAATGCTTATGAGACCGGGTGTAGCTGCTGATGCAAGAGAGTCAAGGTGAGGAAACCGAAACGGAGACATGCTGGTGTAAGATGCAAGCAAAGAAGAAGAAAAAAGAGGGCACAAGATACTGTTCCAATTCACATCGCCCAACCCTCGTCTTCTCGTCTACAACCGAACGAAGCATCGGCCCTTTGCAGCCCTCCCGGTGCTACTGCCGCTGCTAGGTATACACACTACCCACGCCCGCACCCACTCTATCTCCATCCCCGCAGCTTGAGGGAACCTATAACCACCCCTCGTCTCTCATCAAGGACCCAAGCAAATACAGGGCCAGGGCCACCGCCCACTCGGGTTCCTACCCCAGCCATCCCTTCACCATTTACCCCTTCGCTCCGTCTTCCACCAACCACCACCGCCCACGCCTCCACGAATCACCTCGACGAAAGGAAATCAACCGCAAAACCAATTATAACAGCCAACACACACATGACCTGTCCACGCAAGAGATCAGTGTGACCCCAGGCGCCGACACGCTACCGCCGAACCAGGCACCCTCGATAACTCGTGTGCGCGAGTTATCGAACAACTGGATGCCCGACACTCGGTGACATTACGCAGAAGGGACGAGGACTGGACTGGAGCACCCCCTCGTGTTACTAGGTGAGCTGTTCCCTTCTTTCTTTGTGGCTCCGCAATTCGAATTCGAGAATAGGGTATACCCGGAGCCGGAAGAAGACGAGGGCGGTGGGGGGCTAGAAGGCGCCCTAGGGTTCGGAGATATCGCGCGCTTAAAGCAAATGGGTGTATGGGAGGAGGGTGCCATGAGGGGAGGAGATCTCAGGGTTGGAGAGGAAGAAGAAGCGAGTACCGATGGTGAAGATTTGGCTGGAGGGGTAGTCCCCTCCGCTTCTCCCTTATCACCATCAGCATCAATATCGTCATCATCGCAGTCCAACTCAATCTCCATGTCATTCACGACAATAATATTCCTCTTCTTCACATTGTTCTTCGGGGTATTGGGTATCGGCACTGGGGTACAAGAAGCACCAAAACCGGGTCGGGTATTTACATTCGAGAACATTGTTGCCGGTTGTTGACAGTTGGTGGTGACCCACCCCTCAGACGGCCGTTCGTCCGAGTGTGTCGGAAAGCAGGAAGTTTTAAAATCTTCACTGCCACGGGCGTGCTTGCTAGGTGGGAGCTGGAAGAAAGGTGGTTCTGGCGAACAGGAGGATGCGCGCGAGAGTGGGCTGCTGTCCAAAGAAGCATTGGTGAGTGTGGGCGTAGGTGGGTCGTGTGACGCATCACTGTCGGAGGGTGCAAAGTCAGGAGAGGACGGAGCAGTGGATGCGGCAGGCGATGGTGGAGGGGAGGGCGGTGATCCGAGCAAGGGAAGAAAAGCAAAGCGGGGTTTCTGGCGGTGTATTGGTGGTCGGCCAGGAGGCAAGTGAGAGAGATGTGGTGGATGCCATGCGGGTGCTGGTGGTGTGGGTATTGACGGAGTTGGGGTTTTGACGGTACGCCAGGAGGATGGGAGATACCGTAAGGGAGGAAGCAGCAGAAGAGGAGGGCGGGGGGTGCCGCGTCCGTCTCTGGAAGGAGAGGCAGAAGACCTATAGGGACGTTGGACAGATAGTGTGATGCGGGTCTGCCTGAGATGAGATCCGCGGGCTGTTGTGCACGAGGCAAGGAGCGCTGAATCTCCTTGAGCTCTAGGATGTCCCTACAGAGTGTCAGCGAGAACAACAGAAATAAAACCGGGCAGCAACATACTGGTAAGAGAGGTTGCGTGCGGGCTCAGCGGGCGTGCGGTCCCACTCGTCTGCGAGAAAGACCTGGTCTGAGCCGTCCGCGCCAAAGACGACTGTCTTGCGCATATGAGGGTGGTGGTCTCCATTGGGACTGGGTGCGCGCGAAGTCTGCTTGAGACAGCCCTTCATGGTGGATTGGGGGAGTGTCGGCGAGCGGGCGAGGACAAAGGCCAATATTAGGGGAGAACTGGCTGGGAAAAACAACCCCACAAATACAAACCGACGGCTGTTCCCCGAACCCGTCCGCTCTTCCGTCTCCGTCCGGCACCCTCTCTCCCTTGTCCCTTGCAGGGTCCTCTAGCAAATACCCCCGACACCATCCTCTCCTACCCTCGCTGGGACCTTTACACCAAGCGAACTGTGCCCGAAGGATATCACGTGCATTGAATTTTGCTTGGCTCTCGCCCCATTTCTTTTTTATATTCTGCCCTGAACTGTCTGTATATGTCGCCTGTTCCTCTCCTCGACGGTCGGGATGATCGGTCGCTCCGTGCACCGCCCGGCGCCCACATCGAGTTCCTTGTTCCGTCGACGGACGCGGAGGATTCATTATGATTATTTCTGTCGCAGGTTTCGAACCACATGCTTCTCCGAGGGAATTTTGACTCTTCAATTCAATCACTGCTGCTGCAAGTAATGATACTCCAGCAGTGCAGCAGACCCTGCGAAACGTCGGGTTACCCTGCCACCAGAAGCAGCGTTGAATGTTCCCACGTCGTTCTAGTTTCCGACGCCGCATCCTCAGCGCCCAACGCGATTTTGCCATTCGACGATAATAATGAAAAAGGAATACGCCATGTCGAAATCCTCCGTTCTTCTGTTCGGTCGGGAGCAGACTTGGGTGTGCGGCGTTGGAGATAGACACGACATGAGTTGTCAGCGGCTCAGCCTCGGCCACGTACCACGTGTGAATTGATGGGTTCAACCCCTCGCCATCAGCACACCCTGTGTATGTCCACATCGGCGAGGGTGCTCATGGGTCTTTGGTATCAATGGGCGACAGCCTTGAGGCCTCGCCCGTCGGAATTTAATTTTTATGACATTTTCTCAAGCCAAGGAGTCCGCTAGAGGGTGCCGTCAGTAGTCTGGGATACTGGCAACGATACATAACCACGCCCCATACAGCCCTCCTTTCTTCCATACCCAATCCAGATACCACTCCCACAGTGCAAATAACCACGACATCGATTTCTACCGAAATTAAATGCAACTTTCATTTAACTTCATCAACCCCGCACTAGCCAAGGTCACAACACGAAACCATTCCATCCCACTCGCAGTCAGCAGACAGCCCTCCCTTCTTTCATATCTCTCTCATCATTCATATCCTGAACATCGTCACCCACGGAGTACTTATTCTCGGAACAACCTCATCACTCGCCGTCTGTATTGATCTACCCATCTTCCCCATGACGTTGACTTCTTCTCACGTCTACGGCGCTCATCTTTTCATTGTACGCAGTAGTACATACTCCATAGTGATCCACGCAGCTTTCATGATCGCTTCCAACCTTTTTCGCTACAGGTACAGGCGAGGATCTAATTATGGCCTGATTTATACCAGGCGTGAGCATCCAGCTCGCAAGTGCTTACAACTTCCTAGTTAGATAAGTAGATTCTGGGCTCGAGGAAAGACAGCTCACGCGACCCGGAATACCCAAAAAAAAACATCCAACAAAAAGGCGAATCAACATCACTTCTTCGCGGAGATGACGCAGAAAAAGCAGCCATCACGATCGGACCGAGTCTCCCAACCTCTGCAACCAACCAAAACACACGCCTGAACTCAGCCCCTAACTCAAGCACAAACTCGGAGTCAGCGAACCCCAACAACACCAACAGCAGCCCACAACCCACAGCCCACAGCCCAAAAAATCCCACCCCCTAGACCGGGAACATGGAACCTCAACCTGCCACCCTGACACGGGCAGGCAAGCCAAGGGGTACAGCAGTACCTACCAATTCCACGATATCCAGTCCCACACTGATACGGGGACACACAGATACCGATGATACCGATACCGATACACGCTGCGGAAGAATCATCATCTGCAATCCACGGATCTCCCTAGTAAGTGTCTAATCGCTAGCCTCGTTGATGATCCATGGTGTGTGTGTGTGTGCAACATAACAAGTCCCGCGCACACCTAAGCCTCGAGGTAACCGCAAGCTGTTCATATTTTTGGGCGTCTTGTATATTTAGCCCTGGATTGCTAAGTATGGGTACTATCTCAAACCAATCAAACGTTGTTAGATCCCACTGCCATTTTTATCCCCCGAGTCGGGGTCACAATGCCCAACTATCTAGTTATCTACCTACCCACCGGCCCGAGCTCGAGACGGATGAAATTGATCAAGTCTCAGGCATAGCATAAAGTTGTTACTATTGGGGCTCATTGGGCGGTCTCCCATGCCAGTAGTCGGGCAACCATATCCACTATTGGCGTCTCCGTCTCATGGATCCCCCCTTGCTTTTGAATATGAGCTTCCCATCTTTGGGTGTGGGGGGTTTGGTCGTAGCGTGACATGCACGTATTTGTCTTATGCCGCCGTTGCAGTAGGGCGTCCGAGAGGGTCAACTATTTATCAGGTTTGGTACCGGTGCGGTTTCCACAGCCGCCAATCTCGCTCTTGCAGATAACCTTTCCTCCTGTTATGGTTTGGCTAGAGAGGTTTTGATCGTATTCGGACCAATGGCTAGTTGCCTTGACACGATACGGATTTCGTTATATGGCCCCCTACCGACTGAGTACTATGCTTAAGTTTTTGTATGGGGTTGCAAAAGGTCGTAACTCGGCAATGCCTCGACGTTTTCGCAGACCGATATTGATCCAGTTGTATTATATACTCACCAACGTCATATTGTCACCTAGCACTGCTGCTATGTAGCCTAGGTACGTGTGATCCTCGCACGTAAACGATACCCAGTAGCTCTGGTTACATTACGCCCCACCCCCGCTTCTGCTTCAAACGTTCATTCGCTAGACAATAGAAAAAAAACATATTCCCTCATTCCTTTTAGTCCATATCCAGACGATCAACGGGTTAATCTACCCCAAGAAAGCCTCATCAGGCTCGAGCACCCCCACGCCACAGCCCAAACCCCGACTTGTGGGGGGGTATTCTACATTCCAAGAATCCCAAGGTCTTCCCTCCGCTATCATAGCCCAATCAACCAAGGGCATCAGCTTCCAAACGGAGCGCTTCCCCCCCAACTCCCCCCATCGGAGAAACTCAGCACCATCAAGCATCATATCAATCAGTTCATCAACGACCTGAACAGGAACTGTGACCAGTGTCTTTTTTTTTTCCCACCACCTCAACCCACGCTCCGGTAACTTGAATACCCCCCCCCCTCCCCAGGGCAGTGACCCCTCAACCAGGATTAACGCCTTGTCCTCAAAATGTCTTGTTGCCAACAGCCGCTTTACTTCCTTTCGGTTGTTGTTTGTCACTATGCACGACCTTGCCATGTTTGTGTCACGGGAAAAAATTTGGTTGCGAAGGAGGGATGCGGGGCGGAGGGAGGGAGGGAGGGAGGATAGAGGTTGGTTACAGTAGAATGGTAACCGAAGCCCCGAAAAACACATCTTTTTTTTTATAGATATTTCGTTGGTTGTCGAGATGTGATGGTGATGCGCTTGTCCCGTTTAGAAAAAGAACAGAGAGAGATGTCAAATGTTGTTCAGTTCCGTCTTTGTCACCTGGGGTGTGGGAATGAAGTGACGCATCCCTCCCCCGGTCTTCGCGCGGAACTTGTTGTGGTTTGACGTTTCGGTTGGAAAAGGGGGGAGGAGGGGGGCAAGCATCGATCAACGGAGAGGGGGGGAGAGAGAAGGGGGGGAAGGGCCAAGAGATGGTGGTGGTGGTGGGTTTGGTGATTGTGATTGGTTCTGCGGAATGAACGGCCTAGCGCGTGCTGGGGATAGACGGGTTTGCCAAGAGAAGGGGATCTGATAAATCGGGACCGCTGCTGAGGTCGAGATGCAGGTTGGTGGGACGGTTGGATTGACTGTGACGTGTTTCCGCTTCGTTTTTGGGTTGGGCGTTGGAAACAATGCTGTCTCTCAACAGTACCAGTGACGAGGCCATAACGGCGAGCTGAAGAGGGAATACCAAAGATATGACCTCGAGTTACCAGGGTCTCTAGGTCTAGGCCTTCAATTACTGACATCATATCAAAATATCCTCATGTGTGAATCAGCGCTCTATCTGTAATACATAACATTCGGAAGGGCGGGAACGACGAGATCACTATCCTCACCTTTGCAGCACCACTGCTCACTGCGGGATTCAACAACAACCGATGTCAGTCACACCTCCTGACTTGAGCTTGAGGGGGGGGGGTAAGCCTCAAAGAGACAGGAGATCTGACAGTTCCCTATCCCGATATTCGTTCAAACACCGGGCAACCCGTTTCCATCGCGCGCACACACACACACACGGGATATCTAATTCCTGTACGACTCCCTCGAGGCATGCCCGGTACGATCTTTGGCGTCTTGTGATCCCTCGTGCCAGTGTGTGTGGCATAATCGACGTCCTTGTCATGTCTTGCGCGTGACTTCTTAGTGAACTATACTGATATATCGGTAAAAAACAACAAGTTCTTGGCACTACCTCGCCGGCGTGCGAGAGTATCAGTAATTTACCGCCACTCAACCTCATGGATTTGGTTGGCACTACGCGCAGCTTACGAATTTGCGATGATAAGCACTCAGCTGCCAACGAGTGGCGATGGCTCCTGAGGAGATTGACATTTTTGCTGCTAATTACAAAGACAAAAGAAGGTTGGAGAGACAACAACCACACTAGAAGACAGAACCACGGGTTGTACGTGATCGCTTGTAGATGAATGATACTAAGGCTGCATCAGCGGTGGTAGTGGATCAGGGATTTCGGCCAGGGGCTTCCTGAGACTTGCTGTCTTGAGTAACCCTTACTTCACTCGGCGTAATGAGATGGGGATCTAAACTAGCATGGGCGGGTTGGTTTAGATCACCGTACTCTCTGCACGCCATAGGCGGCTATACGCCGACGACAAACCGTGAGTACGAGCGTTGGGAAAGAGGACAGGAACCTTGTCACGAGCTCTGTCCTACCCCCTGTCAGACAGCACCGGTTTTTTGATTCCAAGCCTTGCCTGTTGTGTCAGATGTCCAGATGTTTTATGAGCGATCCAACTCCACCCCGTTGTCAGCCCCAGTCAGTCACGGTTGGTTGGTGGCTACTACTACTGGGGCAGCAGGTGGATCTTTGCCTGTGTGACATTTTCGAATGATCACGTCCGTGAGATACGGGGGTAGACAATCCATGAGGGGACCCTTTCCCAAGTGTCTTGGTGTGGGGGTCTAGGGAAAGCGAATTTTGTGTTTGTATTGTGATTTCCACGGTTAGCTGCCTGTGATTTGTGGATGAATAATTCCCTCGAGCGCTGCGCACACGCTGCTTCCGGCTCCGCGAGCAAACCTTGTGTGTGGGTGTGCTCGCAAGCACCGTAGTATGGGTTCACGAATACCACTGGGTTGGTGTCTCGGAAGCGCTCGACCCATGCATCGACGTCGCACGCGCAGTCAGAGTCGGAACCTTACCGGAGGGTGGATCATGGACTTCTAGAATAACTACGGAAGTTTTTTTTTTAGTCGGGAACTCTCTCACCACTGGGTGGATCAGTGTGCTTGTGAATGGGGGCTCTGAGAGAGCCTCCTGTCTCGACTGGTATTGGATCTAGTAGTAATCACCGAATTCAAATGTTTCAAGCCTATCAACTGCTATGCACATGTTAACGGGGGAGACACTCCTTTCCGCCTTAGGAATGGCCCCCTTGTCTCGACCTCGTGACGGTGCGCTCGCCGTCATCGTTTTGCACGAGATATGCCCCTTGACATTTCACAGCTAGACATTTGAAGGTGCTACTTCGGCTCAGGTGCTTGCACTTTCTCAAAAGGCCGGTCTTTCTGAGAAGACCTATGACGATTTGACTTGCACTACGTCAAGGCGAGGTGTGATGCAATGGCTATTGAGTTGTCAAAAAAACGAGGCTCTTTCGTAAACACCCCGCCGGCCCCTTTGATCATGAGGAGCTTCTTGGCCCGATGAGCGACTCACCAGTTCCCCCCAGTTCAGGCTAGCCCGACGGACATACACACAATATCCGTAGTCCTCTCTCTCTCCCGAAACCCAAGGCCACATGGGGAGCGCGGGGAATTTCATGCGCGCAGACATCCATGTTTTTAGTTGCAACCCGCCGGTTCGTGCAAATCCCGACCCGAAGAATTTCAACATCGAGCGGCAAAGTTTGGAACTGTTCTTTCAACTCGGTGGCATTGTTGTTCCAGGGATGCGAGCTTGCCGAAGGGGGTAAGCACCACTTCAGGAAAGCCTTAACGGCGAGGATGACGGGTATGGCCAGTGGAACAATGAACGAGCCCTGCAGGAATTAGTATCAGGTGGCTGAGGGTTGCGTCAGTCTCCGCTGGACCTTAGGACTTTTTTTCAATTGAACACTAAATAAATACTTGCCCACAGGAGCCAAGTATGTCATGTTCACGCACTTAACCTGAAGGTTCGTTCTGTGGCCCTGACCTTGCACTGTGGCCACTTCCCCACCTCAGGGAGCTGTGTGACGATTCCCTCCAATTAGGTTCAGACTGAATTATACCGCGGCAAAGTAGAAACGAACCTGAAGTCGGTAGCCAGAGCTCTGGATTTTACGCAGGTATACTGTCTGCAGGACAACAAATTGCGTGAGCCCACGAGTTCATATTTACTACGAAGGGTTAGGTTCCGTTCTGAAAAAACTGCTATAATTGCTATCAGTTACGGAGGTACTAATGCACTCGTTTTTTCTTTCGCTGTCCCAAGACTTCCCACACTAGGGGCTCAATGGGACTCGGAATGGCGAGACTCGTGTTGTAGGATGAGCCTGGATGTTGTGTTTAAAACACCGAAATTCCCATTGCAGCTCCAGGGCGACACATTGTTTCAACCTATCCACTCAATTAATTTCCCTTTGTTTCCTGTCTGGACCAGGATCCCACCAAAGTGGATATTCAAACCCACCAGATGGGGTTTCTTGAGACGCCCATAAGTAGAGAAGCGGTTCCTTTCAAAAAGTCTTATCAGGGAGTGGATAGGGAGCGCTATGAACGTGTGTCTGCATTGGGGGGAAACTATATCCGCCTGGGTCGTAGGCTTGGTCACCACTTAGTAACATGCGAGATGAACGTCCCCTCGTGCCTCTAGCGTGTGACGGATGATGTCGAGAGGGTGTGTCTCATGATTTCTTTCTTGGTAATCAGCGTTGTGACAGAACACTCGCTTACGTTGACCGAGGAACCTTAATCAACTTTTCATGATCTACATTCCCCCGTACCCTTCGCTTAGGCCACGTTCTATTTATTTCTTCACGCGGTGCCCCACAAGACAAGAGGGGAAGAGCACAACGCGATAATTTCGTCTTTTGCGCTAACACTCATAATGGTTAAACGAACGCAGCAGTTGCTGGCAACGCACATTGAACACGAAAGTTTGAACCTTAACACTCCGTTCTGTTGCGTGGTACAACCCAGGTGTTTCAAAGCTGATGGGGCTCTGTCAAACGTGGGATTTCTTACTCCTCTCCTTTAAGCAGAAGTGAATGTTCAAGTGACCCTGCGGGTGTCGCATCACTTTTCATTGCCATGAACAAAACGAGAAATGTTGTACATTCTTGTGGTGCCAACCGCTTTTTCATAGCCCCTTTGGCAAAAGGGCATTGTACAAAATTGGCAAATTTAAAATTTGCGACAGAAATTCAACTTCATCATTGCGTTGCGATGGATTGGACAAATCGGCGAGGACCTGCGCATCAGCGTGTGCGCGCGGCCGCGCAATTACCTTGTTAGCGCCGGGAACAAGTGGGGAGTTTGGCTGTGGCAACATGACCCCCATAAAGTCGAGTCAGCTGTAGCACAGTCCATGTTTGGGGACGGGGGATAAACTCGTAGATCCTGCCGAGTGAGTTGGGGCCAGTGTATGTGCGCGATGAGCGTGTGTCTGTATCTCATACCTGTGCACCATCAGTTCAATGCCATGGGTCCATCCAATGATCAACCGCCCGTCCATCAAACCACCGAAGATGTTTTAGAATAGGGTTTTTCGAGAGGACCCGCAGCCCTGCAACTTTGTATTCCATGTGATCTCATAGATGTACGAAAGGGATAAGACTGCCTCATGGCGCCCTGGTCGACGTTTCCTCCCCACCCACTGTTAGATCCGTTTTAAGTCCAAAGGGCAACAATGCTAAGAGTTTTGGAGGTGAGATGTGACACATACATGTACATGGGGGTGGATGGGCGTACAAGACTGCTGTTATTCGGATGAGCAGTGGGAAAATATTCTATATTCAAATTCGTAAATGTTTGATGCCAATCTCTTGTTCCTTGTTCGTATCGATGTTCCTCCCACCACTGACCAGTGAGTGGAACATGTCAGTCGCCGGAAAAACTTCAGCCTGTATCAGGATCAAGGAGCACGGGGGGTTGTGACAGGCCGATACAGTGCCTGTAGCTCAAAGTGATTTGCTGACTGGTCCCGAGACGTCTCAGCCAGTAGCCATGTGTCCAGAGGTTGGCGCGCTACGGGGGTGTGGGGTGGGGGGGGACAGGGTATCGCGGAATGGGGAAAAACAAGGTTTCTCAGCACCCGTGTGTGTATCCGAGTTTCTACTTTGTTCAGTAGATCACTTGGGCCTTTCCCCCTTCAAGCCATATCTGGCTGGCAGGGTTCCGGCTTGGCACAGCTTCCCCGCATCATCGCCTACTATTCTTACTTTTGCTCCCAGCTTGGCCTTGACTAGTGTGGATCCCTGTCCGGGTGATGTATTTTCTCAGTAACATGCGTTCCCTATTCCCTGATCCTTGGGTTGAGCCTACCAGAGGGATGCAGACTTGTTCAATACCAACAAGAACAGATCCCCCCTGGCGGATCGGGGGACCCAGGACTGGAGCACACTGAATGCTTCCGGTGTGACACACGCGTTTCCGTGTAACAGGGACGGACTGAGCACGACACTGTGAGGAGTGGGAAACCCCCCATTTCTTCTTTTTTTTTTTCGCGAGCATCACCATAAAGAGAATTTCCGGGGTAGGCCCCGGGTTAGATACGAGGAAACGCGATATTGATATCAGAGTGGTGTTATTTTCTGCTTCAAGTTCACAGTGGAATTGACGAAGTCGAGGATGTGCTTCGCTTGTGATTGTGGGTGGGTTTTTTTTCCACGAATAGTATTTGCTCACTGGGGCCCGTCCCTAGTGGGATGTGACTTTGAGAGCAGCATACTGTACTAGCAAAGCCGGATCAAAATATCCATGGGATTCTCTCTGCTCTGTGGGAACTGTGATAAGAATTACCGTTGCGATGGGGTGGTCTTTTTGTTTTTTTCAGGACGCGCGCGCGGAATACTCGGTGTTCGCTGATACGCTGGCTGACGGCCCGAGGAGTGATGGGAATCTCACTGGTATTATGAGTGATATGCGGCGAAGCGTCATCACGGACTTGGAAAGTCGTGTACATTAGAATGGAATACGTGGAAAATACACGTTATCTCTCGACGGGACGATCAACAGACTCATTAATTTGCGTTCTGATAGAATTTATACTCTGGTTTGAGTTCAAGGGGGAGGTACCTTTTCACCGATAACACAATGGCCCAAAAAGATCTAAGGGGACTATCAACGTGATATGACTTCATCTCGACCGCAGAACTTGACTAGCCACTCGGAGGTGTCTAAGATAGTTGGTCGCAGCGAGATATAGGTTCAGTCCAATAGGATTAGCGATGAAACTAACAAAGGCATCGGGTGCAAGGCTCGGTTTACACGAGGAAGACACCGACAAAAGTCCGTTTTCTTGGGCTAGGTCGTCCCGAGGGTTGAGAGCACGTAGGAAGATGTCGCGTAGAAGGCATAATGGGAACGCCTCGGGGCTGAGCAATGCCAGGTAGAGTGCGTGGGCTTACCTTCCCAGAGGGGTAGCCCCAAGATCATCGCTTTGAGAAGAGTTCGGCGAAATGTCGTGGGCAAGCATGGGGGTGGGCTAGATGTTTTTTTTTTATTGACCGGCACGGATGGCAACAAGAAGATATTTGGGCTATGGGAAAAACAGCGCGTATATGGGAGTATCTCGAGTACGACAACACTGGGGCCGATCGTGATTGATTTGGGAGGTGGATCCGTCCCTGCTTCGAGACAAGATGAGACGAGGGAGGGGACGGAGAAGCATCATATGTCCTATGTTGGACACCGGGACAGAAAGCGAGATCATCACAGGTGAGATAGCAAAGATATAACTGATGGTGTGTTGAGGCGGTCCGCTACATTGTCAGCAAAGTACGAGTATACCTTACCAAGCGTACAAGTCTATGAGAGGGCATCAGATGACTCTGGAAACAATGGATGGGAGGTCAACTGATATCTCAGGCTCATCATCCTGCAGGTACTGAGCAACGGTGACATGGGGAAAGAGCTCAAAAAAGAACGTAGATTAGTGGGGGGCCCACAATGCAACCGCGAGCTGATAGGGGCCGGTTCTATAGTAGACCCGGCCTAGAGCGTTCTTTTGGTTGGCTAGGACAGCAAGTGCAGGGGTGAAAGAGACAGAGTCGAGGCACGGGGGGGGGAAGGAATAGGTTAGTGGAGTCCGCTCAAATAGGATATGTCAACGGCTCAGTGACAGAAAGCCATTTCCGCTGATATCTAGCATCTGCTCTGCCTGAGCTAGGCAACGTAGGGATGGGACGGGGATGGTCTGGAAACTAGTGGGAAATGCGGTCCCGATTGGTACTTCTCTGGGGGTCTATCAGATAGTGGCACGAAGGCGGTGGCATCGGACGTAGTACGACAGGTGGCACAGGCCACCTCCTGACCACAAGCCCCAGTCGATTCGGACAGATGACAGAAAAGGTGAAAGCGACCAGAAGGATTGAAGCCGATGAGATTGGTTGAGGGGGGCGTTTTGCCAGTCTGGCGGCGTCTTTCCTGAAGACATGGACAAGGGGGTGGCATCTGGTAGCCAGGAAAGCGCACAGCATGGATCAGATTGGGATGCCAATATGGTTGTTGGCGCTCCGGAAGGGCGACGAAAATAAGCATGTCCCGAAAAATATCGAAAGTTGGAAACTCGGGCGTGACTCGAGTAGAGATGTGCATCCACGCAGTCTGCCCGTTGAATATTTGCATGTCATAGTGAAAAACACATTGTTCTGTGCACAGACATTGTTATCATCAAAGATGGAGACGACGAACAGATGCATTACATAAGCAGGGTATTGGGCTTGTTTGGGGGCTTCACAACATTCACAACTTCCTTGTGCTCATCGTCGACAACAGCGAGAACGGACCCATGCCTATCAAACATCTCGAAAGTAAGTTTAGCGTTGCAATGTTACACAGACGAGTTGCTAAACGGTTGTCGCCTCGTCTGCAGATTTCATTCACGAGCGCAAACATGTGCAGTCCCTCCAGCTCAACATCCTTTCCGACTCGCGCCTTGGCATAGATGCTGCGTACTACCTCCAGCAACTTCTGGACAGCCCAAATTCCAAGGAACCCCTCCTTGCAGCCACTGGTGGTCTGCCGCTCGCCCTAGCCCAACGCATTGAGGCCGATTTACGTGTCCTTGAAAAATTGCATATTAAGCCCGTATTCGTCTTCCCCGGGCTCCTTCCGATCAAAAAATGGAGGCCGAACCAGCACTTTGAGCATACAGAAGCGTGTAGGGACAGGCGGGACGCGTGGTCCAAGTACGAAGCAGGTCAGGAGGAGGGCGCTACCAAACTTTTTGATGGGCGTCACGGGCTTGTCCAGTGGGATATGTGGCGAATGGTGTTGAGGATTTTCAGAAATAGGAATGTGGAGTTTATTATTGCTCCCTATGTTGCTTGGGCCCAGGTTAGTTTCCTAATTCATGCACCCCGGACAGCAATTGAACTTCCCCGATGTCTTGTGCCTCCGCGTTTATAGTTGATTTATCTTCAACGCCATCCCAAATCGTATATTCATTCGATTTACGGTCCCACTGAGACGTTGTTGTATCCCGGCGTGGACAAGCTTATCACCTCGCTGGATCTGGGCGCTACCTCGCCTACATTCCAGTTCGTCTCCAAACGCTCAGTAATTCATGAACTTGGCGTTGTTGACGATCAATTCCTCGATATCGGCATCCTCATTGGCTTCGACCAATTCCCCCCCTTCCCCCCTTCCGTTCACGAACAAGCCCTAAAGGCCACAGTCGACATGGTGAAGTACTACAAGTCTGGACATGCGGCCGTCTCTGCATTCGCTGAGCATCCTCCGGTCAAAGCGATCCAATACACGGATCATTTTGCTCGTACCCGTGCCATGATCAAGTATTCCCTTGTGTTGACATCTGAGGGAGTGGTGCAGCCCCTTCCATTGGCTATTACCAGTCCACCCTGGGGGACCCGGCGGCACTGGAGGACACCATGGGCAGCACCATGCTACTGCTGCTGACATCCCCAATGACCTCCACGACATTTTCACGCACAGACTCCCTGATGAGGTCTATTTCTATATGTCACGGGGACTTATGGGTCCTCAAGCGCTTATTTGGCTTACTACTGGTCAAATTATTGAGAATCCACCTCTGGACAATGGAGAGACAAACGAGTACAAGCGGTTTGTCAAGGAGGTTATTACGGATGGACAGACTGGACCCCGAGCAACCTCTTTGGCGTTGATCAGCAGTGTTTTGCACAACTTTTGGAGTAAAAGACAGGTGTCCGGATATTTCTGGTTTGAACAGCCGGCACCACATAGTCAGAAGGGAATTTCGCACAATGCACTGCAGACGACACAGTTGGCGGAGAGAGTTGCGGGGTGGAATGTTCCGTACCCTATTGTGGAGGATGAGTTGAGGAGGCAGAATGTAAGGTTTTATTTGTCCTTTGAAGCGGTTTGGTGGTGCTGATGAGGTATTGTTAGTCTTCGACGATTGATTTTGCCCTTTGCCTTGGGGCTACATCCTCGGACAAGTTTGCGCAACGCACCAAGGCGAAGACAACGACACCGCTCGACAAGAAGGACGAGGCTGTAGCCAATGTTATTTGGCGATTCCTCGAGCTGCGAGGGTGAGTGATGGTGTTTCGTTCCATAGTATGCGGGCGGTTCTGAATCCCTATTACTCGTAGGTTCCTGCTGAATACCCATATGCACTCGCATTTGGCACGCGCCATGTATGTTGCTTTGAGGCAGGCACGAGTGAACGACAAATTCCAGGATCCGTTATACTTGTTCCTCGAGCTAGTGCGTGCAGGGGTAATGCACGGGCATTTGTGGAGTGCGCGTGCGTTTAGCGGTGGACCGAGTTTTGGAACTGGTGCGTGTGCTTTTGAGAAATTTCTCACGGCGTTAGGCTGGATTGCTAGGGAGGCTGATTTGGCTATTTGTTCTGTGTTTTGTGTTTCTGCGATGATGGATGATATTGCTGTGTGGGATTTCCTTGGCCAGATGACGAAAAAGCGTGTATGCTCCTTGTGATGCGGGTGCTTAGCATCGTCCCGTTGAATTTCTTGGTGGGAGAATTGGTGCTTCTTGCGTCTGATTTTGCTGATTTTCGGGGATTTTTTTTGTAGCCGCACCCTTGGTCAGCGCCGTTATCGCGGGAATTGTTGGTGTTCAACTCGTTTGTACGGTCGCTGACGAGGGCACTTCGCACGCTCTTGGAGGTGACGACGCTGAATATGCTATTGCGCAACGACGCGCGGAGACCCAGGGATGATCTGCTAGATATCTCACTCTCGCTACCGTTCCAGACGGAGGTCAATACTGGATTTGGGGTGCTGGCAAAGGTCTATCTAGATGCATTGACACACATCAACAACCGAGAGCGAGTGAGGGATCCTAACGCTGAAGGAGTCAAGGAAGCCAAGGCGCTTGCGTTGGAGATATGCGAGGAGACGTTCCCTGGCGTGAAGAGTCCCAAGCTGGAGGTTGAGCGAGGGTTCAGGTTCTGGGATATTGTGGGTGGTATTGTGTATGGTTGGGGATTTGCTAATGATGATTATTAGGCTCTTACAGCGATGCGGCAGCTGCACTCGGAGGGCCAGGTGCTGCGCGAGCTGATCGACCAGTTCGAGGCAGCGGAAGCATGGCTCGCGCCGATGCGACCGTGAGTGTGAGGTCATGGTGGATTTTTTGTTTCCAGTCTACTTCTTTTTTCTTACTACTACCTACAATCGCTATCGCGGAGGCATCTCGGAGGGCGAGGCAGGATGCAAATATGGAATACGTGGGAGAAAACGTGGAGGACCGGGACGCAGGGAGCGCATGGGAAGCGTACTACACATCGTGTTGTTTGTTATTTTTTTTTCTGTCTATAGGAGCTGCGGTGGTGTAGTAGTTCTTGGTATAATACGTTGCGAGCTTGGCAAGAGCCTGATGGGGCATGGTAGATAGCGCCGGGGAAGAGGTGGCTGAGAGGAGCGCAACAAGCACTTGCAAAAGGAAGCCGCGCGCGACGGGGGGTTGTGGTGAGAATGTGACATCGTCACGCAGGGCTAATTGGTCACAGTCACGTCACGGAGTGGCATCTCGATCTGTGTGGGAACAATCGGGGAAAAGGATCTCGCCTGGGGAAGTTGCTTCGGTGATCTGGCGATGATCGATCTACGGATGAGTTCCCGATGAGGAAGTGTCACAGTCACGGTGCACTCGATATAATGGCGTTGAAGGACTCGAGACGCACTCCAACTGACCCGGCCAACATGTTCCACGACGCCCACCTGCTCGCCCTCGACCACCATCATCACTTTCTTGACGACGACACTGCCGCTGCCGCCAAGTGCGACGACAACCACCTCTATCTTCAGCATACAGTCCAGATCATCCAGCTCGTCGAAGGGCCCCCCCCGCCACCCAGAAATCTCGCCTCGGTCATCAACGATTCTGCCACCTCGTCTTCCTATGCCTCCTCCTCTGCCTACTCAGAGTCTGATATTGATTATGAGGAGGAGGAAGAGAATGAGGAAGACGTCTGCGAGTCCTACTGCTCCTCCGATCAGGACGAAGAACAGCAGGATCTCCACGCCCCACCTACGGATACCTACTCTCTCCGCATGAAGCGCATTCTCGCATGGCGAGAGAACTTTTCTGCGCATCTTAGTGCTACCCTTTCAGGTGAGTTGTGTGCACCGGTCCTTGTGTGGATTGCCATCTCATACTTGGTCTTCCTTTCTAAGAACCCACTCTGCCGTCGTCGCTGAAGCGAAAATTGAACTTTGATGAGGATGATAATGTACGTCTTTATATTGCATATAGCCTGCAGCTGTATTGATGGGTTGTCATCTACACAGGCTTCACACTCCTCGAAACGCTCACGGTCCCTCGCCCCGTCCAGCGTGTCTGGCTCCTCGTCCCTGGGGTTGCACCCGTGTCCAGCATGTGATGCATCCTTTGACACAGAGCAGAGTCTCAGACAGCATGGCACGGACGCGACTGCCAACGAGGCCTGTTCCGTCGCAGTGGAATACGCATTTGAATGAACTCCACCCGCAAACGTAAACCGGTTGACACGATGACGGTCTTGTCTTTTGCCAGCTTATCCCCGTCAACCCGTTTCTCCCTCTCCATCCATGACGCATTGATCCCCGTCCTGCCAACCCACTACACCCTAGGGCATCCACGCAACCCGCTCGCTCCAAAACGAACTCCGCTATCCCCCCTTGTGCTATTGATTGCACACAGGACCCCGGGTGACATCGACCCTTTCCATTTCCTGCGAACGGGGATTGCTATTCGTTTCTCGTGGTGGTGGCGACCCTGGAGCCTCATGGCTCCGTCGTCAATTCGAGAGGACCGGCTCCTCGACCGTGCTTGCGCCAAGGTTCATAACTTGTTCCGGCCATCATCATTTTCATCTCTCCTCGTTCGTCCTCAACTTGCATCATCAGTAACAACGGCGGCACTGGCTTTTGGGCTTTTTTCTCATGCAACCACCCCAACGCACAACACATTCTACATCTGTATTTTTCTCACACACATGCATACATACAACAGCGGCTCTCTCTCACACACATGCATAAATTTTCTTGTTTCCCTGGCCCCCGGCATTTTCATCTTCGTCGCTCCTCATCATCATCTCTCTCTCATATCGCCTTGGCCGTTGTCCGTCGTCAGCTCGGCTGGGTATACTTGTTCTCAGCAACGATACGCTACTTTTTTTTTCACGAATTACTTCAACGACCCGAGGTCGAAGTGGCGATGCATCGACTCCCATCCATGTTCGCACCACTCGGCATCATCATTTGTCTTGATCCCTGTTTTTTTACTTTTCTTTTTTTTTTTCTCATGTCCCGATTCTTTCACATCTCACCATCACTGCTCATGTTTCACGTTCACATCACATCCCTCACATCGAGAAGACTTATTGCTACCCCCATTATTAATTACGGCTTGCAACGCACTAGTTATCCGTATCTCACCGCTTAGTCTATTGACCTAATGATTACTATCTTGATTATTCTACTCCGCTATCACTTGGTGGCTCTCTCTCCACTGTGATTGTGTAACACAAATAATACGACAAAAAGTGATTTAATATTCCCTGTTGACTCGAGTGACCTTCCCACGACGTGTAAAATGCGGTGTTGTTTGGGAAACGGGTTAACACAGCCTTTGGTGGTCAAAAGGTATTGACATCAATCACAACCAAGTGGGTGTGGGTGCGGTAATATGGAGCGACAAGCGGTGAGCTGTGAGTTGTTGCGTGTGACGAGAGCAATCAGCAACTTGATCAACTTGCAGGATGGGTGGGGGTGGTGGACTACAGCTATTGTGAAAAAAAAATGTTTTGGGGATAGGCCTGTGGGAAGAAAGAAAGACAAAGGGGGGAGGGGCGGAAGGGGAAGGGAAATGAGAGAAAACGGAGATATTGGGCCCCGTTGGAACGGAGAGAGAGAGATGGACGGGGGGGTGCAGTAGGGTTGCCTAAAGAAAACAGAGTCGTTTTTTTTTTCCTTTCTTCTGTTCGAGAGTTGGAAGTTAGGAAGTTTGCAACGTGGTCGTGTTACAACACATGTTATATTTGTGTTTTTGAACTTCCACCCCCCACCCCCTTCCTGTCAAACATTGATATTGAATGACAGTTCCGGCGACCAGGACACCGGGGTGGAATTGAAAAGGTCTGGATCAATCCCTTGGTATCGGTAACCCTTCTCTCTCTCCCCTTTCCCCCTTACCGGAAATCCCGTTCGCGTTTCCCTCGACAGGGCGGAGGTGGGTTGGGGGTGGTCGGAGCGAATGGGGTGGGGAGGTTTTGAAGGCGGCGTTTTCAAATGGGCGTGTATACGTACAGTTTCACTCGTTATCTTGCTTGGTTCAACGTTTTTTCTTGGGGGTCTAGAACATTGAATTGATGGAGTCACCACGGAAGTCACGAAGCATTAAGCCACACAGCTTGATGTTCCTTTGCAACAGTCGATAGAGGTGAACTGGACCAGGGGACCAGTATGATCTCGACTCGTAGAGAGTGTGTTCTAGCCTGTGCGTGTGTGTGCATGTGTAAAAAACAAAAATTGTTACCCGCCGCCCACACATGGATAGGGGTGGCTCCCCTTCCCACCTTGAGACCCTTCCGACCCGATTCCCAAACAATTGGATTGCCGAAACTTCAGAGTTTGATGTGCGTGTGTGCGTGTGTATGCGTGTGTGCACGCCCGCTTTCTGTTGTGCGTTTCTCTATCCCTCTCTGCCCAATTGACTGGAAACGCGGCGTTGAAATCGGTTCCCCCTATGTACCGATCCGAAAACCCTTATTCCAAAATAAGGGGGAATGTATATGTACGAAAACTCCTGACCCTTATTGCAAGCAGTGCCCTAACATGATCGAAACTACTTATTTAGCGGCACTAATCTAGCGCACAATCACTGGGGGGTTTATGTCCTAGTAGGTTAGTGACAGGTTCGTCTCAAATGAGGAAAAACCGTGAAACACAAGATCGTTGGATGGAAACATTTTCGAAAAACCGCTAACCACGGTGCCGAGATACACCTTACCACCTGCCACTACTGTACCAAGTTGACGGGGGGGGATGTGTGTGTGTGTGTGTGATAACTACCGAATTGCCCCGGCACCGGTGGCACACCACCCACACTTTAATGGTTATTCGTTCCTCCGTGGGACATGGAGGGTGACACACGTATGCACCCCTACCCCCTCCCCCCTCCTCTTGGTGATTTTATTACACGCTACGCTGAGAACCTTGTGCCGGAGATATATTACTTTACCATACACGCATGTATGCGGGCTTTGCTAGTGCGCTAGACCAACTAGCTTTGGGGCCCATCAGTTGGCATCAGTTTGTGATTAGTGCTAACGACTTCCTCCTCCTCGTCATGGGCTTGTTGTGACTTTAGTTGGTCATTGACGGAGGAAACAACCCTATGTTGCTGTGTGTGTGACCCGCTTGACATAGATCCCCCTGACACGACTGCGTCTCAGCCAACGGATTTGTGGCTGTATAGCTATGCACCCGAGCGCCCTTTTTCGGTTTGCATTTTAGACACGTATGATCGGATGTGTGTGTATGTAATGTACTCGTTTTTTTCTTATTCGGCATCTGCGACGGAGCGATGTAAAGGGGGGAGTTCCCCCTTGTTGATGTGCCGGCCGCGCAGCTCCCCTAGACTCAATGACTTACTTAGGCGAACCCCAACAAATCGCCTCGCGCTGTGCCCGGGGAAGAGAACCCTGTCCCTGTAGATCTGCTTGTCACTCGGGTGGACTTGGGGGACAGTACGTACTTGCGGCGCTTAAGTTCGTCAAAGTTCTTCTTATTCAAGTTGATTTTCTCGCTCGCGTGCCGGGTACGACAGCAGATGTTAATCTCATTTTGTAGCGGTATTTCCGTGGAGAGGAGAGTGAACACTCCATGGACTTTTTATTGTTTCTCTTAACGATGCTTAGCGGGCACTTGTGATAAATATATGTACCAAGTACAATATCGCCCCCGCGTGTGACAGATGGTTTTGTCCCTGAAGGAACTGGAGCAGGTGGGATTTTCGATTCTCGATTCCAGCCGTCATCAGTGAGATGCGGAATAGAATACGTAGAACACACACCTTGGGCGGCAAGGGGGGGGTGGGGGGAAGGGGGGGGGGGAGTGGAAAGCGTGGTGTGCGAAGCAAACTCGTAAAAAAAAACGAAAGAACGCCGACACTGCGAGAAATCTTACGCCGCAGTCACACACACACACACACACACATTGGCACATATCCAACTTCCACAGCTCTCTCTGATCAAGGCTGTTGAAGGTTTTTGCCCCTTTGATACACTTGCTGTCTCGGTGTCTCGGTTTAGCTGGGGGTTCCGGTAACTTTGGGCCGACGGGGCTAATTGGGGGCCCAAGGTTATTTAGCCAACAAGCGCGAGCGCGCGCGCACGCGTGTACACACGGCATTATTGGCACAAGTAAAGATTAAAATAGCATTTTTTTCTCTGATCAAGCCGGGTTGCTGAGATAATGCTGTTGGATATTTTCGTGTGCTTTACTTCTCGTGTGTGGTGTGGGGGGTTTGGGCGTTAACGCGCCCTCCGCGAGTAACGGCTCGCCGTTTGTGATAGAACCCAGGCAAGCACAAGAGCCGTATCACACTGTTAAGGCGGTATTATATTTCTTTTAATAAAACTGTATTCATGCTCTCTCTGTATTAGATCGAATCGGAACTGGTTGATGGTGTTCCTTTGGTGACCTCTTATGGTGGTGGTGGGGTGCTTTGAGCTGGAGCTGATTATTGTTTGGCGACTAAAGTTATTTTAATCGCGGATATGGGAGATTTCATTGCTAAGTTTGCTATCAGGATTCTGCCGCCGCCGCCGCCGCTGCTGCTGCCTTCTACTCCGTGCCTCAGTGTCGCCCCCCCCCCCCCTGTTACCGCTCTTCAGGGCCGTCGAGGGTGTGGGTGCTGAGTGAGTTCATTTGTAATTCAGGCGGACATCTCTCCACTGCTGACATCAGCGAGCGTGCGGGTGTCTCTCAGTGAACACTCGGAGTTGGGTGATGATGGCAATTGGGTTTCCACGGATCGTACTGTAGTCACGCCCAAAGGCGCTGCTGCCCCGAAAAGTCTATATTACCCTATAATACAGTGGATACACTTGATTCCCAATCAACTATATTGACAATAGGTGTTCGCTACCCAGAATCACCACGATGCATATGACCCGACCCCATGACTTCACAACGCGTTGATTATCTCGCGACGGGTCATCGCCAGAGATACTCGTCATAGGGACTTCCCCCCCTACCCTCCCGACCCTATGTCTACTTCTGGCAAGAGATACCCGTCTTGGACTGTTATCCGAGTTGATAGCTACCCCTCTCCCCTCAACGCTTCCTAGTTTCCAATTGGTTTAATTGTAGGAAGGGAGTAAGCATATGAGTGCCTTCTTTGTGACCCTTGTGGCCGTGAGGCTAAGGGGTTCGATGGTGTGGACGTGGTGAGCACACTTCGGGCTAGGATGGGGGGGGTGTATGCGAAGGATGTCGGCGGCATATGGCGAGGCTTCAGTGATCATCAATAATTAACCAGTGCCAGGGTCTTCTGTGTTTTGGCTGAGGGCTTCGCGCGCGCGCTCGCGATGAATGAATCATGCAGGGGTGGTGGGGGGGAATAGGGGATAGTGAGGGCTGGCCTGAAGGCAGTTCGTCGTGGTATGCTATGCTATCGCCGACTTGTGAAGTTTCAGTGATGGATTTTTAGGGGAAACGCTGTGTTAGGTATGTTGGAATTTGAGGGGTTTGGCGGCAATCTCAGTGTTGTACGCGTGCGTGTGTGTGTGTGTGTATAAGTGTGACAAGAGTCATGACAACCTTGCACTGTAAAAAAGACGTTGAGGTGATTCGCGCTCGTTTCCCCCTGTGCATCTCCCACAGCGACGGAAGAACTACCAGATGGATATCCCCTCGGAGAAGATAATGCGTTTGATTCGGAGGATCTAAGAGTGGTCTAATGCACATCGCAACATATGTGTCTCGTTGTCATCTATGGGATGATTGTAAGAGGGAGAGGAGGGGGCTTCTTAGGGTCATTGGGATCACGGCGATAACGCACTGAACACAGAGAGAGCGAGAGATCAAGAAGTGTTGTTGTTGTCGTTGTTGGGGAACGTCGTGCTCCGGGCACACCGCGGTTCTTCGCAATGCGCTTCATGCGCGTGAGTCATGATCACAGGTTGAACCTCGCTGTAAAGCCAACAAAGTTTCTGTTCTCGAAGTCGAAGGTGTGATCGGTCCGCACTGCCCAACACTGCCGGTGCACACACAAGCGTCTCTCTCTCTCTCACACACACACACACACCCCGCTCCCCCACCCCTTTCCCCCTAATACAGGCGCTAGGCACTAAGTCCTCGGCCGCGGGCATAGCAAGTTGCAAAACTCGTGAGTCAGCATCCTTCAAGAACCCATCAACTTGTCGTTCTTCGCTCCCAGCCTTATCGATAAATGATTGCAAACGTTTCTATTCTTGAACGGGTTGAGGGCGTCAAGAGTTCTCCGAGGTCACACTTCCCAGGTACTTGACGACTATCCCCCGGAGGTAATACTCCGTTAAAGCCACCTGTGCTGGGGACTCATGACCTGATCGATCATAATTTGGGATTATGAACAACTCCGAGTAGACGGCAAATCTGTCGACGGTCAGGGAATGGGCGTAGTTATAAACTATTTTTTTTTTTCACCGCGAGTGCCCATCTTTTTACTTTTTAACCTTCGTCTTGCTTTCTGGTCGTGCTATAAATCGTGTTTTTTTTTGCATTTATCACCCTGATATAGTATTACCATCCAGCATTTCCTACGTCCGTTCAACTGCGTTTCAGAATGGACCGGTGTTCCGAAGAAGAAGAAGAAGAAGAAGAGTTAAACGGCGAGGTGGGAGAGCAGATTGGGGCACACGCACTTCCAAGGTTCTTGCAAATAGCCATTTTACTAAAGAGATCCGAGAAACTCGCAATAAGACAAACATTTCAAATCAAATTATGGCCGACTGTCGTTTCGTCGTACCGTGTATCCGAAAGTAAAAGTAATTGGGAGATCACCCCCCCCCCCCAAGTCAATCAATCCAGGTAATAAAAGACAACAATAGGCTTCTTGCATGTGGCTGGAACCCTTCGTCAATAACGAAGAAGCAAGGCGGGTCCCCAACAACTGAGAGCGAGAAAGCTAAAACCCGAGGCCTTGAGCAAAGCTGATTCAATGGGTTTACCCCACCATGAGAAAGCGCGATAATCGACCGTAGTTCGACCGACGTAAGGAAACTTTGGGTAACCTCTTACAGAGAAATGACGTATGAAGCATAAGCCTGTGAGTTATGGCAGGTTATGGCAACATGACATGTGCACATATCGACCGCCCAGACTGTAAATAACCTGGTCGGCTCAATGTAGGTGCTAGGACCATTGGTATCCATGTTCGATCGTTTGGGAAATCAATTCTGTGGCCAAACGATCACAATCTCTCTTCTCACCCTCCCCCCCCCCCCCCCCCCCCAATTTCCATGGACGGTGCATATGATGATAGGAGGTGATCAGCCCCGAGTCGGCGAGGCTTCAAGTGAGGGATCAGAACTAGCCTGCTCTGTTTTCTCCGTGACATTATGCACTTGAACCACCACCGCCACAACTCCGCCGCCGCTTCGTACTTGAGTGAACGCCAAGACAATAAGAGTATGGAGAGAGTTGTGACCGGCCCCCTCGGTTAGTCAGATAGAATGTCTGTCGTTGGTTCGGGAAATGGGCAGAGAAAAAAAAAAAAGCCTAGATCCATGACAAGTCGGCCATTAGTTAGTCAGTGACCACGACATCGGGTTATAATCATCAGTCAGCAGCACGGGACATGGGAATTGTTTAGACGCTGGGTCGAGCAAGGGCAGAGGGTGTGCTGACTCAACCTGTTGTTCCGAAAAAAATATATAACCGAGGTGGCAGGGGTTTGCGGAGGGGAAACTGACAGCGGAGAGCCGGTCACCGCAGGAGGGGGGGGGGGGGGGTGGGTCAAATTTCAAATTACAGAAACTAATTGAGATGTGAGGGCGTTCAAAATGACGGATACCATTCCCAGAAGGGCCCATCATCATGGGTCACGCAGATGCTCTCAGGAATTTTTCCCGCCAGCGGCCTCTTCCAGAAGCCCCAAGAGTTTTTTTTACCCAAAAGATCGTGATCGTCGAGATCAATATCACACACATCACACAATCCGATAACATCCGCGTCCTCTCGTTTAGGGGGTTCTAAGCCAGGTCAATCAATCTTGTAGTTAGACAGGGGCTCTAGTGCCCGCTTTGAGTCTTTTTTTTTTGCGAAATAACACACACAGCACTCTCACACACACAGCTTTTTTTTTATGGGGGGAAGGGAGGTTGGGGGATGGAGAGATGCCCGCGTTCGCTTCGCACCCATCTATCCAAACTCAGCCTGATCCAGCGTTCCGAAGTCAGAAGCCCCCCAACAAACACACATCGAGTGGGAAAAAAGCCCATACAAGTAGGGAGGGAAGCACTGCCCAAAATCGTGATGTTTCATTCTTATCGTATTCTCCCATGGTCGGGCGCTAACACGTTCCTACTTTTAGCTCACTCTAGCCCGTTCGTCCCGCTAGTGTGTGAGGGATCAAGGGATTTAGGAGGGAAGGTCTTGTTTGCGCAGTGAGGGAAACCATCAAGGGCATCAAAACCCCCATGGGCTGCTTGCTGCTTGCCCATCGGATGGGTTGACGGTGAGAGTTCGGGAAACGCGGGGCTTCGCCACACACATTGTTGATAAAGATGGCTTAGTTCACCGTGATGTTGACTGCATACTACCACTTTCCCGCGTAAGCCTGTGACTTTTTTAATGTTCAACAACAAAGCGAAGGGAAGACACTTACTTAGTTCAGGGACCTGTGTGAACTACTTTTCTTTTCATTCTTCGGCTCATGAATTGTCAAAAACAACAAGCCTGAGGTGTCACACATCATGAAATTTCGCACTGATATGGTCTTATAACGACTGCGGTATTATGATATGCGAGGGTGAATGTTTGTTGTGGCCATGCCCACATGAGCTATTTAGTCGGGTTCTGGGTTAACGAGAATATTAAGAACGGGCCGAAGTGTGGTGGGCGGGGCGGGACGGGGCCGGGGTTCTCTCGTTACTTACTTACAGTTACTTACCCAGCGATGGACGCATTTACATTCTATCTTTCCCCGTTCCAAGATGCCTAAAGGGGTAAGAAAACCTTCGAGCTAAAGGAAGGGAGAATCCTCGCAGTTATCTGGTATGATGGGGTTGATTGACTTATTCTTGAGTGTTGGGGGCGCTAAGACTGACTTGACTCGGAATATGTAGGGTGCAGTGCTAGACAATTCAACACCTGCGAAGTTTGTTTCGAGTTCGCCCCAAGACAATTAAACGAGCAGTTCAGGGCCCCTAGTCCAGTTCTCCCCCCCCCCCTGAAAGGACCACCGGTTGTCCCGTTCACCAGATAAGCCGAATAGAGTCACAGATAGCGAAAGGGACCCTTACAGTCAATGCGATCCCCAGTTGGGTCGAGGTCGGAACCAGAACAATGCCAGCCGGGGCCCCAGACAATCAAAAGAAGAGGTGTGGGATCACCAACCCTCAAAAAGGGATGAACAAGAATAGCCTGAGTGAGTGTTCTGCTAAGTCTCCCGAGGGAAACGGTGGCACGGGAAAGGAAGGTATGGCAGCCGCATGTTGTCATGCTCCGTTGTCCTTGTTCCATGACTCGGGCGTTGTGTGTGTGTGTACAGCGGGATGAGGCCATGTCACAGGAAAAAAAAAAAAAAAAAAAAGAATCGACATGCCGTAGATTTTTTGGCAGGTTGCCAGAAAACCTAATTGGACAGAAACGAGAAGGGGAGCCGTTGTCTCCAGGATCCGCTTCGGCATGTTGAAGAGGTAATGAATGATGTATGACATGAATATATATCCTACGCTCCTCTCTGAAGTCACCTTGGAGTTCTAGATGGGCTTCTGGCAGCAGATTTATCTGGCTTAGTTCGTGTGTGGGTAACGATCAAGTAGGCCAGGTGTGTGAGAGCGGACCCGTTTTACAGGACTTCATTGATCGGAAGCCGAGTCCTCTGTTCTGGCGTGAGACTAAGTTACACTCCGTTGACAATGGAGCGAGCCTTGCGTTGACTTTTATTCTGTTTAGTGACAGGAATTGCTTAGATTTTTTAATAAAAAACACGTTTCTAAGGTGCCCTTCCCATGACGAAATCAATAGCCCGGACTGAACTTGTATTCTCAAGGATCGACATCGAGGCAGCCGCAGGAGAGCATGGGCCCAAAAGTTGTTAATGGATATGCTGATAACGGAGTTAGAAGGCGGCTGGGAATATTTGTGAGAGAAAAGCCCCACGCTCGGGTCACAGACGGGCATGACAGGAGAGATGAAGGCTGTTGCAGGCCCCGCCAGCTTGAGAAATGGCCACTGTGACAAGTTGACATGAGAAGAACAACATTCAACAAAAGGACACGCCGGCGCTAAACCGAATATCACGGCAACTCAACCTTAACCGAGCAACGGGTCATGGCCATTTTTAACGCCCTTTGATTGTTGTGGTGGAATCTATGCGCGGACGCTCAATGTCGTTCATGTGCAAACCTTGCAGAGCCTCGAGGAAGTTTCAGCCCTGTTCCTAACCCGGCGGGTTGGAACGTCAGTCATTCAAACGAGTGGGCTGGCAAAACATCAATCATCTCCTGATTTGAACCCAGGCTGGCTATCGCTCCTTGCTTGGTATTTTTGCTCTGCGCCGCATAATCACTTCTTGATGGTTCTCTTCGCTGCGGCCAATTTTGGGTATCTCACGCTGGAGCATCTGCGGCCAGGAGTTGATGATGCAGGTTCCCTTCAGGTAGTAGTAGAAGATCACAGGAAGTCAGTTAAGCCTTGTTCATCGTCCAGCATGGGAAATAGTACCACTATATTGTGGGCGCATCGGCTTGCCAGACCCGTTGAGCCGGAATTTTTCCACCAACACGCCATGAAACTCAAATGAGTTCACCCTATACCCCTAAGCCCCCAGGTTTTTCCCAAGCTAGGCTCTTTTACATGAGGCAGAGAAGTCGCCAACTTGGTTCCAAGCATCCAGCCCTCAGCTCCTCTACTTCCGTCTTCCAGTTCTCCGCTCTAACCTGATCGGAAACCCTTGGACCTTTCTTTGACCTTTATGTAAAGCATTCATTTCCGAGTATCTCGCCGAGGCTTGGAGCCCAGTAGGGGGGGGGGGGGGTGACTTGCAAAAAAATCCCACCTTCTGTCAAACTCCTGTGCCACATTGCATGTTTCCTCAGGGAGTGACTGTCTCAGGCCCTTCATTTGCGCCTGTGCCAAGTCGATCAGGGGTCCTGATCGTTCTATGTCGATATACTTGACCAGGTCTAAGGCAAACACGAGAGTAGAGTATAGAACTTTGGGCGATGGCGTGACGCGGGAAAACGACTTACCACCCCTGAAGGCGGCGCTGTCAACCCAGCTGAAGGGGCATGCATGGATCAATATGGTGTGTGCGTTCTTGATTGCACTGGGGTTGGGTTTGCCTGGTTTGTCCTGTTCTCTTCTGGTCCCCATACCATGGCTCTGTCTACATCTTGGGTTCGATAGCGCATTGGGAGATGAAGGAGTAACACTGGTTTACGCAGTAATTGGATCCAACTGTTGTTCTTTTCCCAGCGCCGTGCAATCGACCTTCCTGAACACTCTCATGATCGCAGGAACGGTGGCTGCGCTTGCGAAAACCCCCCACCCCCCCTTGCTCCTCTAATCCATTGTTCATTGTTTGGGAGCCGAGGAGAGTACAGGGTTAAGCGCGATCCACACTCGTCAATTAGGCGTCGATTGCCGTGTTGGATACCAGTCATTTCATTTAATATCAGGTGATGACAAATCATTCTTCGTACTTTGCCTTGCGGAAAGGGGACTCACACAACGATGGGGCTTATAGCCGCGGAGTTCCCAGCTGTGTCGAGCAGATCCTGGGGCCCTATGCTGCGGTAACTTGCCTCGTGTAACTAATCAATTCTCCCGCTGAGTCGTTGTGCTCTGCAAGTGGTTGTCTCGGGCAGCGAGGGAACAGTGTTTGGCTGATGCTTCAGATTCAAACAAGATGATGATTCTGAGAACTTACTTTGTCTCTTTTTTTTTTTTCTTTTTCCCCCTCCGGCAAATATGACGACGCTGCTTCCTCCTCCCAAACGCCAGAAGCAATATCATGGCATCCCTGAACCGCCAAAAGAAGAGCCGAGATCTACGCCTAATATCGTAGTTCAATTTGTATCAGAGGACGATGGGAGAGCATTGGCGCCTGCAGTGAATATACCCGCAAATGTTACAAGGGAAGCATTAGAGCTCCTTGTGAACAAACTATCACCCGAGGTGCGTTGTGTAATAATTTAGATCGTTAGCTTCTCAATATGTAGTCCAGAACGAAGACCCAGTTCCATTCTCTTTCCATGTCACGCTACCAGACAGTTCTGGCTTGGGCCAAAACGCTCCGACACGGATCGCAGTAGCCAAATCCATCGAAGCGGACGTGCTTAATCACCCTTCTGGTCACTTTACCTCCGAAGACACCATTGTGGTGCATTGTTCGCCGCAGAGCGTTTTCCGCGTTCGGCCCGCTACAAGGTGTTCATCTACGCTTTCAGGTGCAAGCTACCCCCCCCTCTGTTCATCATGACAGGCAAAAAACTTAAGAATGATATATAGGTCATGCTTCGCCGATTCTCTGTGCTTCTTTCTCGCCAACTGGAAGACTTCTTGCGACTGGTTCGGGAGATACCAATGTACGACTCTGGGATCTCAATACCGAGACGCCATCACACACCCTCTCGGGCCACAAAGGTTGGGTTCTCTGCGTCGAGTGGGAGCCGATGGAAAGAAAGTTGGCAAGTGGAGGGCATGACGGACACGTTCGACTCTGGGATCCAAAGACAGGAAAACCGATCGGTGAAGCGTTGAGAGGACACAGTAAATGGATCATGTCGCTTTCTTGGGAGCCTATTCACATGTACGTTTGGAACGCTACTAATTCCTACGATCTTATTTATTCTCATCGAGCTAGTAACCCCTCAGCACCGAGACTCGCATCCTCGTCTAAGGATGGTACCGTTCGCGTTTGGTCAACTGCCACCCGCCGCACAGAGTACGCCCTTGGAGGACATACCGCTAGTGTGAACGTTATAAAGTGGGGTGGGGCCGGTGGTGGTTCATGTGGTGTGCTGTATACTGCCAGCAGCGATCGCACTGTACGAATATGGGATGCAGAAAAGGTCCGTCTCCTTACCGTTACCATGTAATATCTCGCAAGAATACTGACAATTCAAAGGGCCGACCATTGCATGTTCTCAAAGATCACGCACATTGGGTAAACACCCTCGCCCTCAACACTGATTTTGTCCTTCGCACCGGCCCCTTTGACCATACCAACAAAAAGCCCTCATCAGACGAAGAAGGTGAAGCTTCTTGGTCTTTTCCCCATATCATCCCTCTAACATTCACAACTCACCCCCCTCCGCAGCTCAATCACTCGCTAAATCACGTTACGAGAACATCCTCAAAACCACACCAGAGATACTCATCTCAGGTTCAGACGACCACACCCTCTTCCTTTGGTCTCCCTTCCCCTCCTCTTCTTCTTCCTCCTCCACTCCAATCACAACACCTCCCCCCAATCCAACAAAACCAATCACGAGACTCACAGGCCACCAGCGCCAAGTCTCACACGTCGTCTTCTCTCCAGACGGCCGTTGGGCCGCAAGTGCTTCATGGGACAACAGCGTCCGACTATGGGAAGGACGTACAGGCAAATTTGTCGCTACGCTCCGTGGTCATGTCGGTGCTGTGTATCGGTTGGCGTGGAGTGCTGATAGTCGGATGCTAGTCAGCGCGAGTAAGGATAGTACCCTCAAGGTTCGTTCTCTTTTTCGTGCAAAGTCCTGTGAGCTGATAAGTGGGTGGGTAGGTATGGGATTTGAGGACGTATAAGATCAAGGTTGACCTTCCGGGACATACGGACGAGGTTTACTGTGTGGATTTTGTGGCAGATAAGATTGTGAGTGGTGGACGAGACAAGGTTGTAAAAATGTGCGTTCCATCCATTCCTTTGTTCTGCCTTGTTGCTAATCTGCTTAATCGACTAGATGGAAACACTAGTTTTCTCATGTCACAGTATTTGAATGATATCTGCCATTGCCGGACTGTACAACAAAATCGATCATAAGGACATAAATGATACACGAAGAATGATTTACCATCGCACACACGACCGTTCTACATACAAGGATTGTCCACAACAAAAAATCATGATACGAAAGCGAGAATCAGAAAAAGTCATACAAACCGAGACCAAGCCCGACACAGCACCTCTCCTAGCTGTCCGTCACTGATGACTGACCCTTCCCAGAATTTCTGCCAGTTTCCCAGCAGCAACCCCTTTACTCAAGTCTTCCTCTCCCGCAACGCCTAGGCCAGAAACTGCTCTCAAGTTCCGTCCACCAGAGACCAACGAGAACCGCCTCACCCTTCCAGCTCCATCCATATCTCCTGCGCCAATCCCATTCTCACCAGCCGTGCTCGTACCACCGCTTCTATTGTTACCACCGCTGCCACTTCCAGATGTACTGGGACCGCCGCCGCCACCACCACCACCACCACCACCACCACCACCATTGGAGACGCTCGTAGTTCTTGCTGTGACGCTTGTGGTCTGCAGTGCAACGGCAGGCATCGAAAACCTCTTCAACCTCCTCGCCGTATCCTCCCTCTTCCTCCTGGGCGATGGACCGGGCGGGTGAGAGAGCCAATCCAGAGACGGTAGCGAGGGCAGTGTTTCGTCATGCTCCTCACCCTCCGACGCTGGTGATTCCGATATTTCTTCAATAAGCGAGTCAATCATCACATTTGTGTCGATGCCGCTAGTTCGAGTAGGAGAAGCAGCAACTCCCGGGTGTCGCCGCCGAGACCTGCTGAAAGTCCTCGAGAATTTGGTAGTAACTTTTAGGTCGGGAGAATGATTTGAGCCTGACTCTACCCCTTTTCCCATTTTCAAGTTCCATTTCCTCTGCTCTCACTACACCAAACTCTGCATCATTGCCGAGACGTATCGCCTCGCCACTCGTATCTGCATCCAGAGACAAATCCAAGTCAAACATCAAGGCCTGTGGCTGGGATATCTGTGTCGGCAACGACGGCATGGATACCCACGAAGGCAGCTTGGACAATGATGTGATAGTATCGTTGCTTGGCTGGCTCGTACCCCCGCCTGGAGTGAGCAATGATGACGAGTTTGGACTGGTTGGCGATTCCAGCTCCCCAGGTGGGTCGATAAGTGGGAATACGGTCTCGTAACAAGCCTCGCATGCACGCGCAGGTTTGGATGAGGGTCCTTTCGCATTGGGGTCGGATATGAAAAAGGTCTATGATACGTAATAAGATAATGAGGGACTAGGAGAAGGTCAAAAAGCACATACCCGTCCTGAACAGCTCGCACACACACATCTTCCACAGAGCCTGCAGTGATGACGTCGCCTCCTCCAATTGAACGGCCTCCCGCAGCGCATACATGCGCCGGTCTTTTCGTCGGGTATCCAAATCGCAGGTACCCAATGTTCCACCTTCCTCCGTTGTTCAACGGGCTTCTTCGCCTTCGCCTTATCTTTATCTTTGCGATGTTCCTTGTCGTGCTCTGTTGAGCCGAGATCCACAATGTCTTTGGTGGCTTGTGCTGTTCGAAGAGTCGCAATTCGTTCATCCGACGGGGGAAACGGTAAAGCTTGCAAGGAGCGGCGAACATGATTGGTTGACGAGGAAGAGGTCAGCGTTGAGTTGGGGTTGGTTACGTTAAGCGAGGCAAGGAGCTGTGCCTTGGCTTGTCTGACCTCGGACACCCAACTCTCTCTCTCCTCTTCGGAACCTACCGGATTCAGGGATCAGGATAAAGGACAATGGGAGATCTTCGAACACGAAAAACGCACTAGTATAGAGAACAAAGCTGCCCTCAGGACTGAGCACCTCGAATCTGCGCTCCTCTCCCGGTTCCCGGGTAGGAACGACAATAACCTCGATATCAACCAACGAAGACCGCCCCTTGAAGACCCACCTCGCTTCTCCAGTGCTCGCGTGTCTCTTTGGTTGGGGTGCAGGCGGATGGGCCGGCTTTTTCATAGGTGGTGGAAAAACACTCGAATCCCCAGAGACCCCCGAAGTGCCTCCGAAGGCGTCATACCTGGTTTCGACTCTGGTTCAGTCCTCGTCTTTGGAGGTGCTTGCTGACCAGAACCACTGTTAGAGTCACTGGTTGCGCTTGTACTCCAACCTAGGTTCCATGCGCGCTCTGTGTCCTCGTTCGCGAGCCAAATGAGGCAGTCGGAAAAGAGGAGGAATTCGCGTTCACGTGGAGCAGAACTGCGCTCCAGCTGGAGGAGGGAACCACGCTTAAACAGTATGCGGCCGGGTTCGACAAGTGGGAAAGGAAGGCCTGTGGTAGACCGTTGGAGGGCGAGGAGAGAGAGGATTTGGGCTTGAGTTTGGAGCGAAGTATTGAGGGTGGATGTGACTATCAAAAGATTTTTAGAACGTGGTAGTGAGCATCGGTTCTTAGGCTTACTCTTCGTCACAAGCGCATGCACAGAGTTCAGCTGCGCATATGCTGGATCATCTTCCTCCGTGTGCTTGATGAGATCCTTCAGGAGAAGCAGGTATCGAGGACACCGCTGGACAATGGTTAGAAGCCAGTCCCGTAACTTCAGTTTACCGCATCGTGGATCGCTCTCTTGTGTAGCGATGAACGTTGCGAAAGCCTGGTTATAACGTGGATTAGGTCGAAGGGCGGATGGGGGTGTGGCCATATCTGTTAAACTAGAGACCATGGTCGGAAAGGAAGTAATGAACGGGTTGTAAAGTGAAAGGTAAGGGAAATGAGAGAGTAAGAGAGAAGATAATAGAGGGGAATCGGAAGTAGGGGACTGTCCGAGGAGATCTGTGAGCGCAGAGAGAAATGAACGGTGGAGATTCCAGATGTCGACGAAGTTTGAGAACACAGCAGTGAGAGAGGGACGATCCAATAACGGTTGCGACGTTTCGAGCGAGGCAATAATAGGGGTAAGAAAGTGCTAAAAGAAGGTCAGGGTCGACTCATCGAGCCAATGCACAACTTACTGAGTAAATCATCTCCAATCCTTCTACATAGGCCCTTTCCGTGGCAAAGAATTCATCAACAACCTGCTTCCGCTTCATTGCTTTTGCATCATCCACAGGTTTCAGGCTGCTATTACGCCTTTTCCCCCGCCTTTTTGGTGATTCAACCGAGACTGGCCTGCCTTTGAAGGCATTGGGTGTGGGTTTTGAGAGTCGAAGGAGCCCCGGATTGCTGAAGGAACTAGCCATCCCAAACCGAGTGTCTTGGTCTTCGGGTGATGAGTCGAATGATGAAACGCTCGCGATGGAGTTGCGGTGAAGTACAGAGGGAAAAGTCGGCAGGGATATCCGCCGGAATGGCCGGATGAGTGGGATGGGGTGTAAAGCCGTCCGTGAGGGTGACTCAGACACTGGGAAGCTCACGATGGACTGCTGTCCCCCTTAGACTGCTCTTCAGAATTATCCTATGCTTCTAGCTGTAAGCGCACAGACCTGAGTCCATAGGCGTGATCATGTTTCAAGAGTCATGGAACGCGGCGAGCGATTCTAGATGATAATACCGACCTGCCCGTGTAGCCTAGCTGTTTGAGGTTAGAATTTTGGGTATTTGCATGGACCACATTTATCGTACCTCTTCCTGCTGGGCGCCGAGCGCTTGGGAAAGTCTTGGTGGAGAAATGAGCCCCTGTGTCCGAGTGGTCCGCTTTGGGAATGATGGTCACATGATGTCATTCATTACCTACTTGCACGTGACATGGAATTTCATCTACGTCACCTTCTTCACTGCCATGAATATCATCTGTGGTGGGTTCATAAACGCTCTTGGAATGCGGGAGGGAGGATCATCACTTTAACAACGAGACTCTACTTACGATGTGTGCACCAAAAACCTTGACCGGTTCCTTTCATTGCACACTCTACAAGCACCCGAGGCGTAAGACAGTTTGTGCAGTTACTCGACGTTTGCGTCGATCTGGAAGCACCTACTATCACGTTTTATGGGATTGATAAGCATGAACCACTATTGTAGCGCCTGAAGGGCGACTGACTTCTTCTGACTGAACAAGATATCGATGGTTTATATGGAGTCCAGTGGTTGCATATCTGGCAGGTAGTGTTGTAGGCCGAGAATACCCCGGTGGCACGAAGATTGGTTTCTGTCCCTTCAATCTCGTACCTGCTCCCTCGGGCTCTTCACTAAACGGTGATCTTACTAGTGCGCACGGTGATCTTCCCTCTCAACGATCAATCGATCAAACCTGGGCCGAAATCAACTGGTGGAAACAATGCCCATCGAAATGTGTCTTAAGTTCGCTCATTCCAATAGGGTGCACCCCGGTATGGGGCGCCCAACTTTTTGATCTGAAAGTTGTTCAATTTTGGCATAGCAGTACTTACCGCTTGATAAAAATGGCAGGACTCTCTTCATTGAGCAAAGCAAAGGAATCTACATACACAATTATTCTCACCTCGAAGATGTCGCTTACAAGCGTACTGTGTGCTTGCACTTCGATGGTAGCATTTATCGATGAGTAATTAGCACCCCTCATCCCTCCACGCATGCAACTTTTGTCGAAACCGTTATCAGCCAACGATAGACGGCCCTGGCATCTATGCATTACCGTATCAGCGCAGGTATTCGGCCTAGGTACTCATGAGAGCAAGATACGGATCCTACATCCACGCCGAGGTACGAAAATGGTCAGGAGGGAGCTGGTGGACCAATAATCTTCAGATAAACAGGCTTTGGTGAAGAGACTGGCCGGGTCGTGTACTTAGGAAATGCCGGTACCCGGGTCATGGATTACCCGCCTCAATCCGGGCTTAACCAGATACTTCTGCCTTTCATGCCAACTCTGGTTTGGAGTGCTATGCCTACTACATATGCTAAATACTTTGTTGAGATTGACTAGCTATGTTTGGACAAGGCATTGTTCGTGGTTCGGATTTCTGTCCACTGGCGGGCTCCTCTCAGGTCTTGCCCAGCCCACTGGCTGTGCGACGGCCTGGGATGCAAAATAGTTACTTGTGGTACTAGTAGTCTGCCTGACACGCTCATTAGACTCAGACCCACTCTCTCCATTGGGGTGGTGTTGGTTCTGGGAGCTGGAGTCTTCTGATCTTCACTCGAGCGAGCTATGCACACCTAGCGAAAGATTACTGAAAGCGTCAACAAGAGACGGGAGCCGAAAACTCAAATGGGTAGCCCGGACCAATCACACTATCAGTATGGTTAGTTCCAGGCATTGAAAATGATCGGACCCCGTCGAGGACCGATAAACATCTTCTTCGGGTGGAAGATACACAGCAAAACTCTGCGAGCAAGACCTCCGACCGCTTGGGGACCGACAATCCGAAGCTATCCCTACGTAGGCGGATGACGTGCCGAGCATCGCCACCCTTCCGTGGCACTTTATCGACCAACGAAATATGATGGTCACCTTCAACGGCTTCAATGGCTTCGATCGCACCCCGTGTGTTCCTGGGGCATCCTTAAATACGGCTATGGTGAAATGTAGCGTTAATTCACCACCGGTGCTCTATACCTCCCCCCCCCCCAAATTCCACATGAGTGCAGTGCCAATCCAACACCAAGAGCGGACCTTTACTTCATTTCCGGGCTCAGCCTATCTGTTGCCTTCGGATGAACCAGAACGTGATAGGTAAGGCATCACATCGTTATATAGCTACTGGGGTGAATGAAGGAACCGTGCCCTCCTGCCAACAGACTCGACGTACAACATAGGATCATTACTCGCTGTTTCGGCGACAAACTCGTCCTCTCACCTGTCATCCTTGGCGAGGGCGATAAAGTCTTTGATTCTGGCGCAGGAGCATGTAAGTACCAACAACATGCATATCCCCAAGCCACAGCCCTTGATCACAAAACACAAACTACAGGCAGCTGGATCCTCGATCTTGCCGCCAGACTGCCGAGTCATATAGAGGTTTATGGCTCCGACATCGAGGACGGTCTCTTCCCTAACGAACCCCTCCATAATGTCAAACTCTTCAATTATTCGGTCCTAGCTCTCCCCAAGGATTGGACCGACACATTCCAACTAGTCCACCAACGCCTCCTCGAATGCGGTCTGACCTCGGGACAGTGGGATCATGCTATCAATGAACTCTTCCGTGTCACCAAACCAGGTGGTTGGATTGAGCTCTGTGAAACCGGACCTGAGGTCATTTGTCCTTCGCACCCGGACCACAAGAGTTTGAAGACACACATAGTTTTGTACGCTGCCACTGATCATGTCCTTGAACACGATCTGGCTTTGCCCGACCGATTACGGAGGGTTGGGTTCATTGATGTGCATTCGGTTGAGGTGGATATGCCGTTTGGCAAGTGGGCAGGACCGGATGGTGCAGCTGCGCGTGATACTTTCGCTGGCTTTACCAGGGGTTTGAAGGGGCCAATATTGAGTAAAGGTGGGTTGGGTATTGCGGAGTCCGAGGAGGAGTATGAGGGGATTGTGGATGAGTTTGAGCGTATCTGTGATGAGACTCCGGGGACGGTGATCAAGTATTATACCGTCTGTGGGCGCAAACCAATGGCTGCAGCAGATGCAGCTTTCGTTCCGAGAACGGCCTCGATTTTTTAGAATTGATCAGGTCACTAATAGTGTCAACCTTTACGGACGGAAGTTGTCATGTAGTGTATCATACAGCGGAAATATGACATTTACCATTGTGCGAAATTTGGACCATCAAAGTGGTAAAGGGGAGCTGAGGAGACCTCGAGAATACTCTTCACGATCTGCACAGGTTGGTCAACCCATCTACTGCATTTAGAGGAGCTGACTAGGCCCCGAGAACTGTATATGCGGGTGGTCGAGCAGCGTGTTAAATCCATAGGGGCCATTAACCGACTGACAGGTCCTCCACTCATAACGGTAACACTTAACTTGCCCTACATATCACATATCGTCGTCTGCGTTTGCATTTCCTTCCTGAGGCTATGCCAGAAACCACATCGACTAGTCAACACATCCCCAAGCTGTTCCACCCTTCACGCCATTCGGATGGAACGGTATACGAGAATTGCCCGTAATCGAGCTCACAAACTTATCGTTCTTTTTCATGGACCACATTTATCGTACTCTTCCTGTTGAGCGCCGAGCGCTTGGGAAAGTCTTGGTGGAGAAATGAGCCCCTGTGAGTGGTCCGCTTTGGGAATGATGGTCACATGATGTCATTTATTCATTACCTACTTGCACGTGACATGAAATTTCATCTGTGAGTAGTATTATACGCCTTGATTAATAAGACACCGTATTTTTACGGCAAGGCTCAGCCCATGTGCCTCTAGGAAGCTAGGGCCATATTAGAGGTGCATAATTAGGCGGTTCTCCAGGGAAATTGGGTCATAGACTCGTAATGGGGGTGTTATGCACAGGGCATTATGCTTCCAGTTCCACGGTCACGTATAGAATCATCGGATGCAGCATCTTGTACCTAGGCCTTGAACGCCAGCGAGGGGGGGTCTCCGATGTATCATATATAGGCTTGGGCATTCATAGCACAACTTCATTTTAGAGCGATTAAATATTTGTGGATCAGATGAGGGGTGGAAGTGTGGAAAAAGTCAAACAATTGGTTCAACAGGCTGAGTTGCTCCCGTTCTCGCTCTAGCCACTGGTCCATCCCTCCTATCCCCCTCCTGTGACCACAAGTATTTAGCAAGGGGACTCTAATGATTTCAATCCAACGCATCAAAGGGGACAATAGCATACTAGCGGCTTCAGGCACTTTCCAAAAGATGTTGCACAAAGCTCATCATGGTGTTCGTTTTTGAATCCCTTCGACATATAATGCGCAGCATCCCAGTTTTAGGACATAGTCCCGAAGAACAAACTCAGATACATCTACTATGGCGCCTAAAGCCCTACAAGTAGGCAACATCAGTTGGTACATCTAATAAGTCACTACACATGTAGCATCTTCGTAATATTCTCCAAGTCGAACATTACCAGCCCATCAGCTTTCATTGACACAATGAGCACAAGCAACAACAGTGACACCAATCCCAGCAGCGTGGGACACAAAATAGTTGCTTGTGGTGGTAGTAGTCTGCCTAGCACCTCGTTAGACATATACATATACAGTAACAACCATATTTATGGGGTAGGAGCGGTTCGGGCGACCCTCCGGTCACTCGTGTGACTTGCTCTAGTCTTTATGTTTATTTGCTCATATTTCTCTCTCGATCTCGCCCACAGAAGCAAACAAATAGGTGGGGTAGATAAAATGGCCACGCGACTCTTTTCCTTAAATACGAAATACGATTTTTGTCAGCCGCAGAACCCCCCCTTCATTCGAGCCAGGTCTCTGGTGTGACGCGACATTGACTTGTTCACTCTCGCCGCCACGCAGCGCCTTGCCCTATTCCCGACCACCATCCACCATGCCCTTCCTCCCCTCTGGAAAGGCCAATGCATACTCCCCCTTGCCTAAGTCGGGCGACGGAGACCGGACGAGCGCGGGTGCAAGATACAAGTCTCTTACTGGTGTTTTTCTCACGCGCCGTTATGCTCGCATTTGCATCGCAGCTGTCTTAACACTTGCTCTCTTTCTCTTCTCCTCACAATTAAATGCACTATTAACACAGCCAGGGACCTACCCACCCTATCCAACACCTTTCGATAAACCACCTAGAAAAGATAAACGACCTCCTCTGTACCAGCGTTACACTGCCTACGAGGATCGCTTTCCTCAGCATGACCCATCCCTACCACATCCGGAGGGTGAACATGCCAAATTTATCTTTTTCGCAAATCACATCCACGGCGCGGGGTGGGGCAATGTAATGCAGGAGATGCTCCTCAATGCCTACTTGGCGTACGCATCTGGTCGGGCGTGAGTTGATAGGGTGACGGTGCTGATAGGTGATGTGGCTGACATCTATTGAAACAGATTCGTTTTTGACAACTATACTTGGAGCATGGACGGTGAATACTCGGATTACAATGGCAAACTCATCCCTTCACGCATTCCAATATCCACATTGGTCGCTGGTCCTCTCGCTGGTTATCCCTACTTGAACTCGACCGAAGTACCCCGCTCCGTCTCCTGGAACTACTATCACCATATCTGTCCAGAACCTCTAGTCGTAAGCCCCGATGCTATCAGAGCCACCCTGCCAGATCAGGCCACCGCTCTTCAGACGCTAGAAGCTTGGGTAAAGAAGCTTGACAGCATTGAGGATCGCTGCGTCGAAGTCCAAAGGGACACACATCAAGTATTCAACCTCTGGTATGGCATGCACTTCTTTTTCGGCTCAATGTCAGCTAACTAGTTCAAATCAAGGATTCTAGGAACCCCTCGACTACACGACATCCTGCCGTCATTTTTTGCTTCTCCCATCGTAGACGAGTTCTCATGGTCACCCCTGATCCACTACACCTTCCACAGAAACCAACACCACTTCGTCCCATCTACCCAAAAGCCCAAACGATCTCTCCTCTCGTACTTGCTACAGTCGTATCCCGCTCTCACACCAACTCCACCACACCCATCAACGTTGCCTATTCTTGCGCTTCACCTTAGACGCGGTGATTTCGTGGAACACTGTGGTCTTCTCTCGGAATGGAACTCCACTTACACAGGTTACAACACACTTCCCGAGTTACCCGATCGATTCTTGTTCAAGGATTCCAAGGAAGCCGAATTGCACGAATCGATGTCCGAGGAGGAGTTCAAGCAGGCCTATGCGGACAAGTGTCTTGCCGACACTGACACAGTCCGCAAGAGGGTTGTACGTGCAGTACGGGAGTGGAGGGAGAAGCAGTTGGCGATGGAGAATGGCAGCCGAGTGGATGCTGAGGAACGAGTGAGGGAGAAGTTGAGGAAGGTGTACATTATGACCAATGGTGATCGTGAGTGGTTGAACGAGTTGAAAGAGGCGCTACAGGGGGATGCGGAGCGAAGCTCTGGGAGGGCTTTGGAAGACCAGGACGCGAGGACGGATTACGATTACGATTTTGTCTGGAGCTGGGAGGAGATTTCGACTAGTCGTGACCTTGAACTTGGGTGGGAAGCGCGGTATGTTGCCCAGGCCGTGGACATGTATGTTGGACAGAGGGCGGAGGTGTTTGTTGGGAATGGCTTTTCCAGTCTAACGGCTAATATTGTGATGCTGCGAACTGCGGGTGGGGTACCGCCGTGGAAGACGAGGTTCTGGTAATCTAATCACTCACCATGGGCAGTAGGATACCTACATTAGGGCTGGGTTGAAAACTTCGGTGTTTTTTAAAATCTGATTTTCTTATATTTTAATAACTAGATACATGCCCATCGCATGTCGGCAGCAATCTTGCTTGCAAAGTTAATTCGGACTGAGCCGTAGACTCATTTCACGCCCGTGACACTGGTATTTCCAAGCAAGACTTCAGGCGTAGTACCTTTCGAATCAGTCGGTGCGACCTACTAAAACAGGCTTCATGCCATCAGAGGAGTCAATGTACTATCCAAGACTGCCTACGCCTAGGAGTGAGCAAGGGGTATGGATTGTCTTGACCGACCAGTTGTGGAAGGTTTGGTTTGTTGATGTGCACTCGGTTGAGGTGGAAATATGACGTTTGGAAAGTGAGCACGGCCGGGTGGTGAAGCTGGGCGTGATACCCTTGCAGGCCCCCACCAGGGGTTTGAAGGGGCCAATGTGGAGAGTGGACCACGGCTGCTCACGTAGCATCCGTTATCCCCTCTTCCACTAGCCGTGGAGACAATCACGGCGCCCACACGTTCCTGGCACGTTCACCGCCCAAAAAGACGCCAAACGCGACCACCAATACGCATGTACATGTCATGCGACTTTCTCTTTCCATTTCTCTCGTTTCTCTCTCCCCTGCCGTAGTAAAAACATATGCTACTAATTTCGATACAAAATTTTGTAACTACTTTTCTTTCTCTCTCCTCGGTTCCAAACTCTTCCTATCCCCATCTAAAAGCCCACCTCGTAGCATACAAACTAGCTATTAAAATAGTATTACAAGGTAGCAAAATACACCCCTTCTCATCTATTAGCTGCCTAAGCTCTCGCCCTTTCCTCCCTCGTTTCAGTAAAGGTGGGTTCGATATCGCAAAGTCTGAGAGGAGTCTGAGGGGATTATGGATGAGTTTGAGTGTATTTGTCAAGAAACTCCGGGGACGGTGATCAAGTATTATACGGTCTATGGGCGCAAACCAGTGGCTGCAGATACAGCTTTCCTTCCGAGAACGGCTTCATCTTTTCAAAGTTGATCAGATCGCCAATAGTGTAAGGTTTGCGGATGGAAGTTACCGTGTATTATGACTTTTTAGTATCACAGTATCATACTGCGGAAATATGGTAATTTACCATTGTGCGAATTTTGGACCATCAAAGTGGTAAAGGTGAGCTGACGAGACCTCGAGAATGCTCTTCACGGCCTGCGCAAGTTGGTTAACCATTTACTTCATTTAGAGGAGTTAACCAAACCCCGAGAACTGTATAGCCAGGCGGTCGAGCAGGAAATTGAATCCAAAGGGGCCTTTAACAGGATGATAGGTCCACCCATAACAGTAACACTAAATGTAACCTATACATCACATATCATCGTCTATGTTTGCATTTCCTGACTGAGGCTATGCCAGAAATCACATCGAGTAGTCAACACATCCCCAAGCTGCTCCATCTTTACGCCGTTCGGACGAAACAGTATGCGAGAATTACCCGTAATCGAGCTCACAGGCTATCCGAAGCGAGCAGGAATAGGTCTGTCAGTTTTTTTCGCTGATAATCCGAAGGAAATCGTGTACGCACCTTCCATGCGACGCCGCTCCTGGCAGATGGTCTTCCAGTAGTGACAAACGACGTGAAGTACTCTCTCATCGCCTCGAATAGCGCTAAATCGTCTTGATTAGAGTTGGGAGGGGAACCGAAGAATGCCTGGAGATCATCCCCGTGGAATGAACCAAGATTGGGATTGTCGTAACTGGGGTGAATGTCGTCAGCTCTCGGATAACGAACGGATCAAGAAAGTATTTACTGATATTGGAAGGCCATGTTGCGCCGGGATGCGCTTCCTGTGATCATAGCCGCAGTACAAATGTATCTTGCTTCGCCATACATCTGCTGCCCTTGGAGACTGAACGATCCGTCAAATGATTCAAGGGGATAAAGTGCAAGGGCACGATCAACGGAGGAGGGTGTGATGCTGGCATATTGACCGTGGAGGAAGTTGAATACCGTCACCTCTGTTGCATTTGGCATCGAGGTGTTAGCAGAAGGGTCTGGAAGAGACGCAGACCACCGAGCTCCTTCATTGGTGTTCGAGCTGTTATCAAGTATGAGATATAATGGGAACTTAGAAACCCAGTAGTAGACATTCACCCGAAAAGGACAGGCACACGAGCGAAGCGCCCAGCCTTGAACGCCTCAACCGGGCGTTGTCTGATGAACTCGCCGTCCAGGAAGGGTGCAAATACAAAAAGTGTTGAGGTGCGTGCAGTTAGAACACGGCTTCCTGCCAGGGCGAGTGTGTCAACGTCTGTTGCTCGAAGGCATTGGAGCGTATTCTGGGTTTGATTGCCACAACCTCTGTAGTGTGCGTTTGAGAGGCTTTGAAAGAATATTTGTCACAAACTGGCTACCCACGCGAAAGTTGCAAATTGATTATATATGCCCACGTCGTAGTCCTCGCTGAAAAGGGGTACGAAGTTGAGAGATGGGCTGTCACCCATTGCAGCACGGAAAAGATTTTCGTTGTTGCCGCCATTTGCGAGAAGCTACACGTACTTTAATGCAAGCGGATTCTGTAGAACTATCTGACTTACATGATACATCGTAGAGCCGGCCCCAGCTGATTCACCCCAGATCGTCACTTTCCTGAGATCATGGCATACATCAATGATTATATAAAGAGGGATCGGAAAACCTAAACTTGCTTGTTATCCCCACCGAAATTTCCTATATATCTTTGCAACCACCGGAGTGCGGCACGCTGGAATCAGATAAATCAAGGACGAGTCTGCGCTAATCTGAAATACCAGATACCTGATCCAATAATCCCGCGTTCAGCGCGCCATCCCTTCGGACCTCCGTGCCACCTGTGTGAACCCTATGAGGAAAAATCGCCATGTGAGTGAGTCAGGCCGAGCATACCGAGGAACCCGAATGGCCCAAGTCGATATTCAAACGAAACGAAGATGAGAGGGTTTGCGCTGGAATGCATGATAAATTCCGGGGGAGCGTCGTGGGTACTCCCGGCTTGGAAACCGCCTCCTGCCTTTGGATTCACGTACCCACTATACATTTCCAGGAAATATATTACTGACCGTGGAACCACACCATGACCGGGAGCCCATCATTGACTCGGGTATTAATGGGAACATAGACCTAGAGCTCGTTCGTGAACTTTGGGGGTCCACTCATCAAGCTTGTGGAACGCAAACATTTCCGAATAGGCAATCTTCAGAGGTACCAGGAGTCACTCTTGTTTGGGTTGTTTCAATGCAGGTATTAGCAAACTAGGGACAATCATACCGTCAGTACTAAAGAAACTCTCTCATTTATCTGATCCGTAAGTGATCCGCACCTGAGTGGCATTCACATCTCCGAGGTGTCTGGTCGGGGGTGAGACAGGCGCTCTCCACCGGAGATCACCAACTGGTGGATCGGCAAAGCGCACGCCACGGAAGTAGATGATACTCGTAGACTGATCCTCTAAACCGTGAAATGTGCCATCTGTACAGTACGAGGTAGGGATGAGAACGAAATAGTGGACACAATATCTGATCAGTTGGTATCTCACAGTCGAGTTTGACTGTCGGCCCAACAGCGTCTGCATCTGCCCTTCCGATCGCACTTACGGTTCCTGGAGCCCCGTTGACTAACCAGGAGAGGAACAGAGGAGCCAGGTGTCCCAAACGCATGTTGAGAATGGGTTTTCCAGAATGATCCCATGGTACCTGGATATTGCCCTTTTATACTCGTTGACTATGGCGGAAGGCGTTCCTGATGGGAGTCTTGTGAACATCCTGATGCTTCATGAGGACTGACCCTCGCACGAACGTTATTTATAGTGCGAGCAAGAATACCATCGCTAAATATCATTAAAATGTGGGAGAAATTGAAGTACGATACTCAAGCAGGGGTTCTTAGCATCCCACAGATTGACAGTAATGCGGCGCGAAGTCCGAATTCTGGGTTATCGAGCCAAAAAACGGTCAACCAATCTGGACTGAGAAAGGAGTTAAACGTTGAATATAAATATATTTTCTGAAAAGCCCTTGATCTTAGCCCTCATTCCGTGGCAGAAGTGGTCGCTGGTATTTTTTGCCATGTATCTTTCTCCTAACTGGGTGGTTTCCAAGCTGGCAAACACTTATTGTTGCGAGCACGCTATTCAACCCCCCTTGCATACAGGAGGGGCGTGAGGGTTTAGAGGCGCTGTTTCATTGGGGCACAAGGTATTCACGCCTTCAAACGGACGGTTTATCTAGGGTAGGGCCTGAACTGAGTCCACACCGACCCCGTGCAGCTCTGTTAGGGCCTAGCTCATCAGTCCACAACAAACCGAATCCGGGCTCTGCATTCTCAAACACGAGCGATGGATGGTCTTTCAACCCAGTCGGAGACCAGATACTACCCAGCCCGCTTTCTGCTGGGTAGTGTAGCGCCGGCCCGACACAAGAACGAACCTGGGATTCCTTTCCGGGCTCACACTACTTGCTGACCATTGCATGCTTTATTATGAGAGGTTGGGTTCGCTGATGTGGACACTCGGTATAAGCCAGTATGGTGCTTAAAGCAGGCGGCGTCGTGGTTTCGGTGATCTAAGGGAGTGGGTGCTATCGGGGTACCCATCTGGAGAAATGTCAATCCAAGGTCATGAAAATTAGTCCGGGGTCATGTATGACTTTAAAGAGCTCTTACAAGTTGTGCAATGATCTTGCAATAATTTGTAACCTTAGGACCTGTTCGGCAACATCGGGTTTGAGCCCATTGGGTTTCGAGCAGAACGCAGTCACACTGTTTAATTAGTCCTTATGCCGCCGTAGTGCCCCATGCCTCACAGCCCTTATGCGCACTTCCATAGCACGCCTCTCTTACTGGTCTCTCCTGGCTTTGCGAACTCCTCTCTGGGCGCCCAATGCGATTCTACAACAAGCAGAATGCATGTGGAGTTGTGAGCACGTTGCGTCACGGCATGCTCACAGTGCGTGACATGCTTGCTAGGTCACGTTTCAAAATCATGTGGCTTCAGCCCGATGCTGCCGAACAGACCCTAAGTTAGTAATATCTGTTTAAGACCTTGCACGACCGCTTGTTATAGGGTTGAAGATGATTTGAAAGGTGTAAAATGGTTCAAGCCGGTGAGGAACAACGTTTGACTACTCCTATGATTGATATGTGCAATTTCCGTTGCAGGTGGGGCATTTGACAAAGAATCATCAATGCTACATTTAACTGATTACGTGATGGGTGATCGAAAGTAACTTTGGGGTATTCCAGTAGCAGCGCCCTGCCTTATTCCCGACCACCGCCCACCATGCCCTTCCTCCCCTCCAGAAAAGTTTATGCTTACTCCCTCTTGCCTACATCGGGCAACGGAGACCGGACGAGCGCGGGTGCAAGACCCAAGTCTTTTACCGGTGTTTTTCTCACGCGCCGTTATGCTCGCATTTGCATCGCAGCTGTCTTAACGCTCGCTCTCTTTCTCTTCTTTTCGCCATTAAATGCACTATTAACACCTTCATTGCCGCCGGGGATCTACCCACCCTATCCAATACCTCTCGAACAACCACCCGGAGACGATACACGACCTCCTCTGTACCAGCGTTACACTGCGTACGAGGATCACTTTCCTCAACATGACCAATCCCTACCACATCCGGAGGGTAAACATGCAAAGTTTCTCTTCTTCGGCAATCACGTCTGGAGCGTGGGGTGGGGCAATGCAATGCAGGAGATGCTCCTCAATGCCCACTTGGCACACTGCATCTGGTCGAGCGTGAGTGGATAGTGACTGCGCTGACGAGGTTATGGGGCTGACAGCTGTTTAAACAGATTCGTTTTTGACAACTATACTTGGAACATAAGCTAGTGAATACTCGGATTACAATGGCAAACTCATCCCTTCACGGATTCCAATATCCGCATTGGTCGCTGGTCCTCTCGCTGGTTATCCCTACTTGAACTCGACCGACGTACCCCGGTCCGTCTCCTGGAACTACTATCATCGTGTCTGTCCAGAACCTCTCGTTATAAGCCCCAATGTTGTCAAAGCCACCCTGCCAAACGATGCCACCGCTCTTCAGATGTTAGAAGCTTGGGTAAAGAAGCTCGACAGCATTGAGGATCGCTGCGTCGAAATCCAGAGGGGCGCAGATCAGCTATTCGACATCTGGTATGACATGCACTTCTTTTTCGGCTCAATGTCAGCTAACTAGTTCAAATCAAGGATTCTAGGATCCTCTCGACTACACGACATCCTGCCGTCATTTTTTGCTTCTCCTATCGTAGACGAGTTCTCATGGTCACCCCTGATCCACTATATCCTTCCACCGAAACCGACACCACTTCATCTCATCTACCCAAAAGTCCAAACGATCACTCCTCTCGTACTTGCTCCCTTCCTCCAGGGATCGCGAACCAGACTCTTATTCCGCTCTCACGCCAACTCCACCACATCCATCAACGTTACCTATTCTTGCGCTCCACCTTAGGCGCGGTGATTTCGTGGAGCACTGTGATCTTCTCTCGAAATGGGGCTCCACTTACACAGGTTACAACACACTTCCGGAAGTTACCCTGATCGATTCTTTGCCGAGGATGCCAAATTGCGCCAATCAATGTCCGAGGAAGAGGTCAGGCAGGCCTATGCGGACAAGTGTCTTGTCGACATTGACAAAGTGCGCAAGAGGGTTGTACGTGCAGTACGGGAGTGGAGGGAGAAGCAGTTGGCGATGGAGAATGGCAGCCGAGTGGATGCTGAGGAACGAGTGAGGGAGAAGTTGAGGAAGGTGTATATTATGACCAATGGTGATCGTGAGTGGTTGAACGAGTTGAAAAGAGGCGCTACAGGGGGATGCGGAGCGAAGCTCTGGGAGAGCTTTGGAAGACCGGGATGCGAGGACGGATTATGACTATGATTTTGTCTGGAGCTGGGAGGAGATCTCGACTAGTCGCGACCTTGAACTTGGGTGGGAAGCGCGGTATGTTGCCCAGGCTGTGGACATGTATGTTGGACAGAGGGCGGAGGTGTTTGTTGGGAATGGTTTTTCCAGTCTAACGGCTAATATTGTGATGCTGCGAGCTGCGGATGGGGTGCCGCCGTGGAAGACGAGGTTCTGGTAATCTAATCACTCATCATGGACAGTAGGACACCCACATTCCTTTGGATATTAACATATATATACCCATAATTGTTAATCGGTTAGTCTCGGCCTGTAGTTTATTATTTAGTGAGGAGATTCACGGCCTCAGCATATCGATCCCTTGTGCCCTTAACAACACTTTCATCGATAGTCCACCCTTCACCTTCTCGGCCTTCAGGTCCACTCTCCAAGCCCTTGCGGAACCCAGCACCAACAAGCCAATCACGGACATACTGCTTGTCAAAGCTGGGCTGAGGGCCGCCGGGAGTATAACCGTCCAGTGGCCAGTACCGAGAGGAATCAGGCGTGAGCGCTTCAGTCAATGAGGATAAGCTGTTTTTCAGCGGGGTTTGTTGGGGATGATGGTATCGAGGCCGAATTCGAATTTGGTGTCTGCGAGGATGAGACCGCGGGATTCGGCATAGGTTGCGGCGGTTGTGTAGAGTTGGAGGGAGGTGCTAACGATTTGGTCGTAGAGGGTTTGGCCGATGAGTTTAGCGGCTGCCCGTGTGTGTGTGTGTGTGATTGGAAAATAAATAAATGAAATAGATGAGATCAGGTGGAAGTGATTAGGGTACCTTGGTCGGGAGAGATGTTTTCGTCGTGTGTGCCCTGTTCTGCTTTGGTGGATGGTGTGAAGATTGGGGTGGGGAGTTTTTGGGATTCGAGGAGGTTGGGGGGCATCGGGATGGTGTGGATTGTTCCGGATTTTTTGTATTCTGACCATGCGGAGCCTTGTAGGATATATTAGCCGAACCGTCGAGCAGTAAAGAGAAAAGAGAGAAATGAGATATACCAGTGATGTACCCTCTGACGATCGCTTCGAGAGGGATGACCTCTGCCTTGCGTACGAGCATTGTCCGACCTTGCAGCTTGTGGAGTGTATTTCTGGACCTCAGGTGGCATAGAGGAAATGGAGGAAGTGATGAGGTGGTTGGGTATGATATGCGCGAGTTTATGGAACCAGAAGAGGGAGAGGGTGGTTAGGAGGGTGCCTTTGTCGGGGATGCCATTGTTGAGGATGACGTCGTAGGCGGAGATGCGGTCTGATGCGACGAAGAGGAGGGTGGATGGGTCTGAGGTGGCGTAGATGTCGCGTACTTTGCCTTTGGAGAGGAGGTGGAGGTCTAGAAGGTCCGAGTGGATGAGTGCTGCCATGGCGTTGGTGTGTTTTGTTTTACTTGGTGTTATCGTTATCTATGTTCACACGTGTTCACTTTGATCTTATACCTCCATGTCCACATTTCAGCATGCACACGATTTTATAATAACGAATAGTCAGTTCATCGACGTCCACACATCAAGAGAAACAGGTAGCTTTACTCACAGCCCATCACTGGATCGAAGGCTGACTTCAACCCAGGTCTTGACATCCTCCTCAAGGCTTCGCTTCCCGAGGCATCCCACGACTCATCCGCCCGCGACCCTCCTCCGCGATGCTTTCCAGGAACCCGTGAACAATACATCAAGGATATCCTACACTGGGCCCAAGCCTCCGAAGGTCCAACCGCTCGCATCATGTGGATGCAAGGCCCAGCCGGTGTAGGCAAATCCGCCGTCGCACAAACATGCGCGGAAAAGATCAGGAAGGGTGCCCTTGGCGCCTCGTTCTTCTTTGCTCGCATTAAACCTCGAAACAACCCAAAATTTCTTTTCACCTCTATCGCGTATCAGCTCGCCACCAGCTCTCCGCTGTACGCTGAGATTATTGATTCGAAGATTCGACACGATCCCACGCTTGTAACCAAGTCCATATCTACCCAGTTTACCGAGTTGATCGTTGGGCCCTTTGAAGAGTTGAAGGCCCGAGGAGTGGACGTTGGAAATCGAGTGGTCGTCATTGATGGACTCGATGAGTGCGCGGATGATGAAGCTCAGAGCGAGATCCTCACGCTTATTGTTTCTTCCGCGCGGGAGGGGACCACGTCACTCCTTTGGGCGATCTTTAGCCGCCCAGAACCCCATATTACCGCGGTATTCGATTCGTCAGAAGATATGGTTCGGCATTGCTGGAAGATCAGCCTACCCGTTTCCAGAGACGCCGATGGCGACATCGAAATTTATCTTCGGGATGGGTTCAAAAAAGTCAGGACGAAATACCATTTTTCCTCGGTCGCTTGGCCGACGGACGAGGAGTTGGGGGAGATTATTAGGCGCTCTGCTGGATTGTTCATCTACGCTGCTACCGTGCTTCGATTCGTCGGTGAGCCTGGTTCACGTGGCCCTGAGGCTCAGCTTCGGGCTATCATACTCGCCTCAAAGGGTCGGGATGGTGACCACTCCCAAAATCCCTTTACGCATTTGGACATTGTCTACACCCTTATCATGGAGAACATCCCTGCCTCCATCCTTCCGACTACTCAGCAGATTCTACTCTCGATGATATATTCCCACCGTGAAGGCGTGATCACCAATTTACTTGGGATCTCGTCAGCCACCTTTCACGCTGCACTTCTAAAGCTCCATTCAGTCGTTCACATACGCAAGGGTCATAGCCCACTTAGGTTTGGAGGATTGGGTATACGGTTCTATCATCGATCTTTTGATGAGTTCCTGGAGATTCCGAACCGTTCAAGGAAATTCTGTATCAAGGCGGCGCCGCATGTAAACGGCTTGCTTAAGAATTGCCTCCGTATCATCAACGAGGTACATAGAAAGCCTCCGTTAAGTGAGTACCACCTGTTAAATCCTGTGTGTATTGCAGACAGTTAAGCATGTTATTCTCAGACACCCCGGAAGGGCGAGTCCCGGATCTGTCACTGTCTTGGAAAGGCGACGACGACACATCCATCAGCCTTCCCTCCCTCCGCTTGGTGGTCTATGAATATGCAGTTGGGGTCCTGCTCCAGATGTGGACGTTAGCCGACACTATTGACGACGGAGTCCTCGAACAGCTCCGAATCTTTGATTTTGCCCAGACGTTTGTTCACTCGGAGCAATACCCCGTTCATCCGTTTTGTGTGAGACAATCAGCGATCCAGGCACGTACCCAACTGCCTCCTCTGATATTTGCTTTCCCTGGAGACTGAACTATCGTTCCTAGACTCTACAGAGGCTCGATGGAGAGCTAGCCCATCCATATCGTCCTAATCTAGTATCTAAACTCTTCTCCCCGACAAAGGCCTCCCCGCAGGACGACGAGCAATACCCAGTTTACGTGGTGGGGCGGGGTAAGAAGAGAGCGTTTTTGGTACCGAGGCTTTTTGGGCGGCGTGTTTGGGGTGGACAAAGCGATGGTGAGATGGAGTATCAGTGGGTAGGGAAGGTGTGATTGGTTTTGTGATCGTATTTGTGCATCGCACAAACCTTGCGTAACCTCTGGACCGAGGATGGTCCTTCGCATCCAATCACTATGCTACGACACTACGGCTCCGGTCTTGTCCACAATCTCCAACTGGACACTCTTCTTAGTAACTTGATGCGACTAAAAACCGGATGCTTAGTCGAGAATCAGGTTTAGTTAGTCTTTTCTTGCAGACGCGTGGAATGGAATAGGACTTCGTGTCAAACCTAAATATTAATTTGTTCTGGGTAGCTACAGGGAGTGTGACGACTGTTAATGGTCAAAGCTATAAGAGATGGAAGGTATTAGGTCGTGTCGCCCCCTACAGCCAGGACACAATATAAAGAATACATACTGGATGCGGTTGGTGGGAACAAGAGACCAAAGATCTTGTTAAGTTTTTCACTGCTATCCACATGCTTTTTCCATAAATACTGTGAGAGTTGGTCTAAACCACTCTAATAAGAGGCTAGTGACAGCCCAGCATCATCATCTAACTAAAGGGGTTATTTGGGGTTATTAGGTGGGTTGACGGCTTGTCCCCATTCCATGTTTACTATGAGGACCCCAATCGCCAATCAAACTGCTCGTTGCAAGGTCTCAGCTCCCGACCGCTGTACTGTATTTCAAGGTTCACCACACGGGGCGTTCGCTGTGCCCACAGCCTAGCGCTTCCGAGAAAGCGTTCCACGACTACCCAATATTCAATGGTAGACTTAAACAGCGGGTTCAAGTTAATCGGCACTGGGGTCTCACTTATTTTATACGGTAGGTCCACCTATATTCCTCATACCACCTTCTCAACCTCACATAATCCAACGAATAGGTTTCAACATTTCCCTCTCCACTCAGCTGATAACGAAATATTACCACCGTTCTGGACAAGCTCCTTCAGACAGGATGAGACTCCTTTTCGACTTGGTAACATGTATTTCCTTCATTGGCAGTTCGGGGTATCTATCTCTCGACTTCTACATCACTGTGGTCGGGTTCACTGAACATGGTGATTATCCCGGAGGGCCCGTCGCATGGATGAAAGAAGGTCAATTCAGAGGCATCTGGCTGGCAGCTCGGTGTTTTGGATTGGTGTCTGCTTGGGTTCTGGACATCCTGCTGATTGGTGGTCTCCACTGGAGGGTCCCTGATAACTAATCTCCGTCACAATCCAGCTTTCCCAGTGTTTCATTATCTATTTTGTGCGCAAGAAGAGTATATGGATACTCTTACTCCCCACTCTCTTATTTATTTCAACGGTTTAGTTATTTCTCTACTTCAGTCGTTTCTGAGCATATGTATTTCAGGCTCAGGTGTTTATCTCATAGAAACCCCTACACTCTCGATTTCCAGCCTGTTGCCGCACATGGCCCTCTGCAATTCGACAAAAGTACTCGCAACCGCACTAATTATTGTGAAACTTGTCCAACAGAAAAGAAAGCTGCAGGCCGATTTTGGGGAATGCGTGGAAAAAGAGATAACGCGCCCATACACATCTCTAGTTCATGTCCTGGTCGAAAGCTATGGATGTCATGCGATCGTCTCACTTCTCTTCATTGGGTCACTCTCTGCGAACCACGGGGCATGGAGGGTGATACTGCCTAGTGTTCCACAAGCTGGGGCATGTTTCCCGTTTGGATGATGTGTTGTGTTGTCCAAATGTTGACAACCTGGCTCAGTTGATGTCACACCTCTTGGTTTGACTTCGAGTAATTCATGGCCGTAGAGACAACGACTCCCTCCGGCTACAGAAGGTCATATCACCTATACAATTCGGTGGACACACTACTGGCCATGGAGCTTCTGAGGGGAATGTGGTGCGTGGCGTATAGGATGTGTTCCAGGCCCTTGGCCGCGTATATATAGTGGATTGCTTGACGATCGGATAATGCACTTAGTCTAACATCTTTGGGAACGTTCCCTTGGATGTCCATTGTAGAGATCTCCATCAAACCCACATGATCTCACTTTAGTCACTCAAAACCTCGAGGCGGGATTAGTAGGTTCTTCAGAGCAAACCTAACCAAAGTTGCTTGGTTTTGGCTGCGCAGTGATGACGGGTCCAAGCTGAAGCGGAAGCCTCAAGGGGGACGAATCCTCTTTGCGGCAATGGTGCTCCTATGAAGAACGAGTAAGGTGCGGGGTTGGTAGGTCAAGAATACCCGCACTGGAGGGTCTAAATCCTCAATTGGCTGATTCTTGTCAGGGTGGGTAGTGTGCACTGCGGACAACCGGATGGATCGAAGTATAGCTAAGCACCACGGGTTTTCATATTCAGACCACGAACGCTCGTGCAAATTGTGAAGCGTGGTGATGGTAGAATCTATTGAAAGACATTTGAGCCGAGAAAGTTGACATACTGACCTGGTAGACCCTCAATATTGCGACTAACTGGCCCACTTGAAGTAATTATAACCGTGACTTGCAGTTTCCAAGTCGGCTTGTAGAGTCATAACCTTGTACACTGTGAACCCCTACAAGTTGTAATTTATGTCAGAAATAGTCAAGAAGTGAGAATTCCACCAGATAGTGCTGTTTTTAGGAGAGTACGTAATAATGATATTTTGAGAATCACACCAGATAATGCCATTTTTCTGAATAAAGGTCGTAATTCTTTAATAATTTGATGTGAATTACGACACAGCCCCAACAATTTTCGACGTAAACTACGACCTGTAGGGGTTCACAGTGGTAGCTAAACATTATTTCCTACTATTTCCTACGAGTCTGCCAGCTAGGGAAGATCCTTATTTCGTCACTGAATTGATAGGGCATACCTCAGCTCTGATGAAAGCCTCAGGGATGAAATGTGATCCGGATGGGCGAGTCATCCTTCCCTGGCGAAATATTGGATCGCCGTTAATCCATTCAAGTGTTTTTCTTCTTCAGCCACCCCAGATGGGTCTCCAACAATGCGATATTCCGTAGGGCCTTGACCCGTAGGGCTGCGAACCGGGATCTCCTCTAGAGCATTAGCAACGAAGCGCACTTGTCCAACAAGTAAGCAGCGAAAGAAGTAACTGTCTTTATTGTGTCGCTGGATTACTTTCACCAATAAACCACGCTCAACCCCCTTTTCTTCTTCCGCTAAGATGACGTGATCTGCTGGGTAATTCAGCAGCGCTGCTTTAACACGTAGGTCCATGAGAGGGTGACCATATCCCCAAATGAACCTGCCTACATCACCCCGCTTTCCGCGTACAGGTGGATATAATGTTGCCCAATGGCCATACACATCACCATCGTTCCAGATACTCAGCTCGGAGGGATCGCGTAGCACCACGGGCAATTTGAAAATGTCAGCTGGGAGCCAACAATGATCACCGTCCCCTACGATCGAAGTGTGAAACAGGTTTCCCCTGGGAACGCGGCCCAGCTTAAGGACTACCTTTCGATATATGTCTCGTTGAGAATCATGAGAATCGTCTATAGGCACGCCCGCAATCAGCCCGGCAATAATGGGTCGATCTCTGGGCCAGGATGTGGCGCGCGGCCCGAGCGCAGTGAGAAGATCATTGACATTTTTGACACTTTTGCGTAGGGCATGGACCGCGGAAGAGGCGACCATGCGAGGTAGGGAGCATGGTATGTTCTGCTGAGCAAGTATCTCTTTATCCAGGTCTTTGAGAACATAGCCCATTGCGTCGTTAGAACCGAATACTACCACCACTTTTTTTGATTTTGCGAGCTCTAGCGCAGTCCACCCGCGACTAAACCATGGTGACATAATGAGAGCAAAGCACGCGCTCTCGGCGTCTGTCCATTGATTTGTGGAAAGATAGCGATCGTGCACGAGCGTCACTGTGGCATTGGACTAATATGAATGCATGCTGTTCAGCGCCTTGGCGCGTGCTTTCTTCTCCATCGGAATAGAGATTGTATCCCACCAAATTCCATCACACCCCAATTTGCAGGCGATCTCCTTGAAATAGCCGTAGAGGCACTCGTTGACCCTGCCATAGTCCCCAGTTCCTACACCGGTTCCATCGGCCCAAACGTGTGAGATGGCCATATAACTTTGCCCACGAGAAAGAGGGCTACGTCCATCCAATGCCCAGGCAGTGGTCTGCCCCCTATCGTTGGCAGCTTTCTCCAAGAGCTCGGGACGAAACATGTTGGAAGATGTGAGCTTGCACATTGGCGGGTGATTATACAGATGAAGTTGTGTGACTTTGGTTGAGTTGATCCTGGACTCCTGACAGAAGTCCAAGGTGCAGTCCTTGTGCATTTCACCGTGCCCAACGACCCGAAACCCTGGTAAGGTTTCCATATCGGGGACGAGCCAAGGTAGGAGACGTTCCCGCAATGGCAAGTTGGCCACTATTACCCAGACCCGGTGTGGACACAAACCCAGTTTCCTGGCTCGTCGAAGGGCGGTGTCGACATGCTGGGAGAGTAGTATATTCTTCTGATGTTCTGACCCCGAGAGGTTGAATACATATCTAGGCTCCGCAACATTACAGCCATGGTTATCGGATCCGGAACTAACTTGAAATAACCAGAACAAGAGGGGCACCAGTTCAGATAAGATCACTTTATGTTTCCAATCCTCCCCACCACCGACGTCTGGGCATCGATGCATCTCGGATGTTCGTGGAATGAGGATGGGACGCCTTTGTTCCCTAAACATATTATAGAGGGAAAGGATGACGCTTGGGTAATCCCCGTTTAACCCCTGAGGGGGGCAAGCAATAAGCTGCCCAACCCAGTCTTGTATTGCTGGCCAGGAAGGGCAGCGAGGCACAAAATGGCGGAAGGTTTCATAGTGAGCCACACAAGGAGGGTGTCTGCACAATCTGAGCAAGCTGCTTCGGAGAACATGAACAATTTTGTCCACGTAGACATGTTGGCAGGGGATGGGGATGCCAGAGTCGCCCTCCGAGAAACAACTCTCGAGTGCTAGGGCCATGGTGCGCGCACCAACTGCAAAGTTATCGCAGTTGAAATGAGGGTATGGAGAAGGGAGTTGTCCGAAAAAGCTGTGCGCTATAGGGTATCAGTAATAACCTGAAAATCAAAGGAAGGAACAAATCACCTTGAATAAAATCGTTGACACCCGTTAAAGCCGTGGGATCCAATGTTAATGATTTGAATGAATCAGTCCAAGGGCAACGTGGACACCAACAAGCGGGGATCATCCCAGGTCGCGGGATATGGCCTGGCGTGCCTATCCATGAAATATTTGCGGCCATTGGAATCGAATTCTACGGTGTAGGCGCGTGGCAAACGATCTATGGCAAACCATATAGGGTGTGTCGTAGAGGATATCCGTTCGCTTGGCTTGTAGAAGTACGAGGTACCGTCTGGATTCAGCCGGATCTCCCACTCTTTCGGCAGCAATAGTTTACTGTTCAAGGGAGGACAACTTGGGGATCTTTCGTTGGTCTCCATGTTGATAAAAGAAGATTTGTCACCACAAAATTTCCAGTCGGAGGATAGATATTGGTTGATTTCCGTAAAGTCAGGAGGGAAGTAGATAAAGTTGTCTTGCTCATTGTGTCGTAGGTGATCACCTGGGTGTGCGTAGAGGCTGTCGGTTGACCGTTCCGCTGAGAGGGAAGTCATCTTGAAATGGGTGGGAAGGAAGGAGAGACTCTGCGGACCCCACTTGACATACACAGCACTTATTGACCGTCAGCTGCAATCACACGAATAGCTGTAGGCATCGTGAGAAATCGCGACATCAAACACTACGTACGCTTACTTGGGTTGTGAATAAGCAAGGACTTGACGAGTATAGGCGCATTCCACTGATCTCATAGAGACTTCCTTACCCCTCGCCTGAGCACACCTGCTCCCGGTTGATGAGGGATATTAGCGAGTTTGAAGGCGGCGCCACACGCCTGCCTTCTCCCTTCTTTGTAATCACCATGGAGTGCCACATCGCTTGTCGAATCACACTGGGGTCGGGTTGCTTGGTGACCTTGGTCAATCCCCTAGCTTTGGACCAGCATGGCGGCTTACATTGCAGGAGAAAACTCACACAAGTTGTTCCCGATTCTTAAGCTCTACTTGCACAACGTCTGAACCCTTCCGTTCAACCTTAACCATGATCTTGTAGGGGCCAACTCGTATTATCCAGTTCCACCCAGTGTTATCGACCGTACCGCTTGATCAATGGAAGCTTTAATCTTCAACGGCCGGGAATACACAAGGCCTTTCACTATATAATGCACCAGACCACTGGTTGTCTTCATTCTCAACCAGGTTTTCTCGGCTCGAATACTTCTCAATAACTGCATTTAATACAAGGTTTCGAACTAACAGCCTCTCTCTCACGATCTCCCCCTCCTACACCACGCTGTTTTGATAAATTCGGCAGGATCCCTTGGTCATCAGTGACTAGAGTTGAGCTCTCTGGTATTCCCGTTAGACTACTCATGGATTGCACGAACCTCATCAAATTCCAATCGCTCCACGCCTTGCCAAATCCCCGTCCGACTGGCTCTGCAACCACTCTTCGCCACTTACAAAGGCTCGTATGGTCATCCTTCTATAAAGGCCCGTGGTACTCGGCTGGACCTCCAAAGCATCTAGCCACCGGCGCTACACACAATTACTTGGGTTGGGGATCATCGGCAAAGAGTTAACGAGACTCCAGTCCAGGCGCTTTTCAATCGTCTTCCCGATACCTTACTCACCCTTCGTCTGGATGCTGTTACTGGTTGGACGCCCAACCTATTCAGACATGTCTTTAGGGAATCCCATTCTGTCCGGGAGCTCACCTTGGAGGGCGCCAATGAAGCGAGTGTGAATAGGATGCTTTGCATATTACGTCCCAGGTGGAAAGGCGATCCAGTTCTATATCTCCCATCCCTCGTGCATTTGGTCATCGCTGACCTCAAGGGCCTGTCGCTCAGAGGTGCTTGGTGCGGGGTTCTCTTACTGAACTTGGGAAATCTGCAAGAAAAGGCTAGAATGAATCAGGTGCTCGGCTCACCATTAACACTCCATCGGCTCACAGTGAATTGGGCATCCGGAAGTACTGTACTGTACAAGAGGAGTTTCATGGAGTAGTTTGGGTTCGGGTACCAGTTGGAGATTTCGGACATATCAGGCAAAATAGTGTGATAGTGTAATGGTTGTCGTTACTAACTCACGAGGATGGTGACAGTAGCGGGAACGGGATAAGAATCGTTGGTGATCAGGGTGGGGGAGAAAGCATTCACTAAACTCTTAGAACTGGACAACAACATCAACACACGTTTATTCAAAGAGCCGGACTGTTTCTTATAATACAACAAATCGATCAGACATGGACCTGGAGCTGGAGTCCTCAAAGAAATTTGCGCCTTAAGCCGACATTGACAAGTAATCAATCAATCCCTCTGAAGGGGGGTGAAAACAAAGTAGCCCTCAGGGGGCTGGACGTCTCGTCCCGGCTTGACTATGACCTGGTGCCCAAGCAAGAGTTATTTCGATCGTCAGATAGGAACTCTGAGACACGGCGAGTCACTTACGACTGGTCCAATCCCAAACTTATCGAACCAGTAAAGGTCATCACCAGTGGCGGGCCTAACTCTAGGAGCAAGCCGAGGACAGCGCTCAACCACATGTATAGTTATATGCATTCCACAGAGCAGCTTACTCGTAGGGCCCCGATTCCGTCTGTGTGATTACCCACTGGTATGGTGTATCGGACCAGGTAAGCTTGGTGCCTGGGTCAGAATCCTAAGTCCAAATTTAGTAAGAGAAAATCTACTAGGTTGTGGAAAATTAACGGCGCGGGCTGACCTGTAGCGCGACAAAACAGCCATTGGGCCCAGTGATGTTAGAAATGGTGGGGCGGGGTTGGAGGGACGGAGAAACAGTCAAAGCCTGGGTAAAAAAGAATGTGAGAATGATGCTGGAACTACTCCAGCGGGTGGCACGCACGGCGTTGGGAGGAATAACATCCTTGCCGTCGACTGTCGTGACGACATTGCCGGGTTCCTCTCCTCGAGCGGTGAGGTAGTATTTTGTGTTGGTGCTCATGATCGTGTATCGATTCATGGTGACGTGAGACGATGTAAGAGGCGTTGAATCAGTTCAGTTCACAGGGATGATTGAGAGCTTAGGGAACTGGAGGGTTAGAGACAAGTGAGAGCATTTATATACCTTTCTCCGACCGTACTAACCCCAAAACCTGCGCTGCGCTTGTCCAAAGTCAAATCCATATCCTATAGAAGTACATGCCCCATTGGATAATTTCTTTCGCAGAGCAATATTAGTGAAGAACCTGGCGCTCAAAGTTCCACCATATTCAAATAGGACCCCAACTATACCCCTGAAAGGGGTCGAGGGGATGGAGGTTAAACGGCCAGTTCAATTCTGGACAGTGTCTCTCAGTAGCATATGCGAATATAGAGGGAATCAACCCATGGAAATACACACAATACTTGGACCCTCGAACTTAGATTCTTCAGATGGGGAGTCACGTGTCTTGTGAGAGTAAACGTCCCTGATGTTGTCGATAACGATGTGGTCTCCGTTGGTCAGTCCAGCACCGAGGTCAAGGAATTTGCCCCACGGGCGGAGCATGGGGGACCGTTGGGTCAGCTTCCTAATTGCTGGGAGTAATCTGGGGTGAATCTTTGAAAGTTCCGCACCTACTAAATTTCGGCATCGCAGGTTCGAAGGAACCAGAAAACTGTAGATCAAAAGTTTCTAGATTTTCATGGACATGAAACTGCAATTGACAATGTATTGCCTCGTCCTTAGTGTCATAGTGCCCTTCCGCACCGAGTTCAATGATGACGAATGTGTTAATACCGTCGCCAGAGAATGTAACACGTTGATTGATTATTGTACTAATTATATCGTATTGCAGATCATATGACGACTAGCCAGTCAAGATTTCAGGACCCCTGTTTGCAGGCAGGGCTTCTGATAGACTTCTAGGCCCAGTACGGTTGGAAGGGTGTTCAAAAAGTATTCTTCCATATATCAGGGGAGTCATTTGAATATAGATTCGTGGACTTCGGGGTTTCCTGAGCAATTAGCAACACTTCTTTCCACTGGTTATGAAACAGATCGTGGGGTGCGTTCCAGGGTTTTGGCTCGGATAACTCAAGGAATAAGGAGGGAATATGACGACATGTTGGATTTCGAACCTATCCGGTAAGTTGTCGAGGGTGGCTTGTGGGAGTGGCATCATCCAATGTGTGTTACTGCTTCGCACTCCTATCAGATAGTTATTCATGCAGCTGATCAATGGTAACCATAAACAATACAAGAACTATCTATTGCTGACGAGATGTGATATGATAACAGCGATCACCGGCTTTCTGGGCCCCAAGTTGTTCGTCTTTACTCACACTAAAAAGGATCACATGATGAATAGCCAGCCAAATTCAGGCCACCTATTCATAAACGGGGGTTCTGCCAGAGCACGGACGTCTAGAACTAGCTCACCCGCGTAATTTTGGATCTTTCCTGTGGGAGACGTTTCTAAAGCGAAGATCAGCCTTAGTTCGAGGAGTGTAATCAGACCGCCGCCACCCAGAATACCTTCGCTTTGGAGAGGATGGATATAACAATATATATAGGTCACCCCATAGATGAAACAATAGGCCGCCACCGCCACCACGGGGACAACCGAGTTCCCTGGAGGAACAAACGTCACTAGCACCAATGTCCTGATAATGCCAAAAAACCAAAAATGCCCTGAGTTTCGGTTGAAACGACGGCGACAGAAAAAAAAAGAATAAGCCACCATGCAACACAGAGGTTGGTATAATAAAAGCAAAGAGATTGCGAACGGTCCATGGGTAGCCGTAGGTTTTGATTTTCGGTAGCCAGACATCCCTATTTCCGTCCCCTCCGTCATGGAATGGTAGGCTGTCTGCTCTGCCGATGAGATGATTCTGGTTTGGTAAACTCATCCGTTTTTGCTAGTTTGGTGTTTGGCGAGGAATTGTACCCTGTTTCATACGTCTTCCGTAAACGGTAAACCACCGTACACGTTTCGCGGCTAGACAACAGAAGCACTGGAAAAGATGCGCGGAATGCCTATACAGTACAGTATGCACATATGTGGTGGCGCCATAGCCTGACGGGTCGAATGCACTGTCAACAATTGCTATACGAGCATGATCCTGTTCAGAAACTTCAATTCGATTCGGCAAGGCTGGAGAACGAGGACTCCACTTTAACCCAACGCCACTCCGTGGGAGCAGCTCACGAGCTTTCCTCATACATACTAACAGGAGGTGATTTTGCTTCAACAAGCGCGTTCGGCTTATTATCTACTAGGGCAACGTAGTCGACTCTCGTCTTGTCCCCCTTAACTGAGTCTTCCACTCCGTCTTCGAAGTGCGGCCAAGATCTTTTCAACCAAAACGTCGTCGATTCATCTCGTACAGTGCACTCAACCTTCCACTCTTTCCCGAGAAAATTCGGGATCAAATTAGGATACATCGGTAGAGCTTTTAGTCAGGTGCTCATCTTCGACTATGATATAATTAGTATCATAATCAATCAACGTGTTGTATTCTCTGGTGACGGTATTAACATATTCGTCGCCATTAAACTCGGTGCGGAAGGGCTCTATAGCGCTGAGGACAAGTCAATGCATCGTCAATTGCAGTTTCGTGTACATGAAAATCTTTAAACCTTTGATCTGCAGTTTTCTGATTCCTTCGAGCCTGCAATGCCGAAATTTGGTGGGTCCGGAACTTTCAAAGATCCACCCCAGATTACTCCCAGCACTTAGGAAGCCGCCCAATGGTCCCCCATGCTCCATCTGTGGGGCAATTCCTGACCTCAGTGCTGGAGTGACCAGCTGAGACCACATCGTTGTCCACAACATCAGGGACGCTTCTAAATAGGATATAGATTTGATAAGTGCAGTGCAGGCTTTTGGGCTTAGTACGGCCGGAAAAAGGTATATAAATGCTTCCACTTGTCTCTAACCCTCCACTTCCCTAAGCCCTCAATCCTCCTTGTAAAGCGAAGTTATTCAACGCCTCTTGCATCGTCTCACGCCACCATGGTTCAACATACAATCATGAGCAAAAACACGAACTACTTCCTTACCACTCAAGGAGAGGTACCCGGCAATGTCGTCACAACAGCCAACGGCAAGGATGGTATTCCTGCCCATGCCGTGGGTGCCATCCGCTGGGAGTAGTTCCAGTGTCATTCTCACCCTCATTTCACCCAGGTCTTGAATGTTGTTCCGCCCCCTCAACCTGTCCCCACAATTGCTATCATCACTGGGCCCAAAGGTTGTTTTGTCGCGTTACGGGTCAGTCCACGCCGTTAATATTTCACGATCGGGTGGATTTTCTCTTACCAAAGTTGGAATTAGGGTTCTGACCCAGACACCAAGCTTACTTGGTCAGATGAACCATACCAGTGGGTAGTCACCCAGACTGGATCGGGGCCCTGCGAGTAAGTCGCTCTGTGGAATGAATATAACATACTTGTGGTTGAGTGCTGCCTTGTGTCGCTCCTAGAGTTAGACCCGCTGATGGTGGTGACCTTTACTGGTTCGACAAGTTTGGGATTGGACCAGTTGTAAGTGACCCACCGTGTCTCAGAGCGCCCACCCGACGATTGAATAACTTTTACAGATCATAGTCAAGCCTGGACGGGACGTCCAGGCCCCTGAGGGCTACTTTGATTTCACCATGCTTCCGAGAGTTCATTGATTACTGCCAATGTCGGTTTTGGCGCAAAATTTCTTGATGACTCGAGCTCCATGTTCATGTATGTATGATCGATTTGTTGTACTATAAAAAAACAATCAGCCTCTTTGAATACACGTGCTGTTGACATTGTTGTCCATTCTAATTTATGGATGCTTCCCTCCCCACCCACCCTGGCCCACCAACGATTTTATCCCGTCACTGTGAGCCCATGGAGCGTTGATGCGGAGCAGAGAACCTAATTCATTCAGCCTTCTCTTGCAGATTTCCAAAATTCAATGGGAGAATTCCGTTATCAAGCACCTCGGAGCTGACAGCCTTTGAGGTCATCGATGACAGGAGACACGAGGGGTGGAAGATATAGGATTAGATCGCCCTTCCATCCAGGACACAGTATGCAAAGCGTCCTATTCATGCTCACTCCATTTCTGCCCTCCAGACAGAACGGGCTTCCTGAAGATACGTCTGAATAGGCTGAGCGTCCAACCGGTAATAGTGCCCAGATGAAGGGCGAGTATGGTATCGGGAACTCGATTGAAAAGTGCCCTCACTAGGGCCTTGTGCTCTTTAACTCTTTGCAGTGGGGGGGCTTGTATACTTTCAGAATGTACGTCGTTAAAGATTGAGGCTTTGATTTATTCCAAGGTGAGGAAACTGTTGTGATCCGCAAACGCGTTCCGAGTCCCGTTGTACATTCATTTTGTATGTTTATTACTCGTTCTATGAGCGTCACCTATGTTCCTGCCATCTTTATTGTTATATCTTGCTATTGTGCCTATTGTCTTTAGGACAATCACCTGTAGAGCAGTGTAGACATAAACACCTGTATCATTCGTGTAGTTATGCTTCAGCTCTCGTGTCGAGGCTGAAGTAAGTCTCTTATATTCTCCTCCTAACTACTGTACTAATCACGCTACGTAGTACATACATTTTATATCTCTACAGAGACAAGTTTCCTCATCAACGGATAAGTTATTGAAGCACTATATGACCTAGCCCATCTGATCTATACAAGGCTAGCAAACACTTTCCTGTGCCATGCTTGAGTAGAAGGTTTTTCTCCACCTTTCCTGTTCGGATATTCTCCTTGTGCCCAACCCTCCCAAGTTTTCACTCAGTCTCTCTCTCTCTCTCTCAAGTCTCCCTACAGTCTCTCACTCAACCAGAGTCGTATTCCTACCTTCATGAGGTCGAGAAGACAAGCCCAGCAACCATTTCCTCGCTGCACCTGTTTGTACCATTTTTGTTGCTAACACGACACTCGCATTACAACTTTCAGTGTAGTTTTGGTGAAGGTTATAGGTATGAAGATGGACTTTGTAGTCATTCGTATAGCGAGGGTGGATCTAAATATTCCAGCACATCGAATTTCCCGATGTCACCACAACACTACACAGATGCCAAGTATACTGTAGAGCCCCGGAATTATGCTCTAGTTTTAAGTTGGTTTTGTTGTTGGTTGCTCCGCTTTCTCTCATGGCTCTGGCTTTTCTTTTGGGATTCCGTTGTTCTTTCGACTACCAACTCTTTTACCTTAGCCATAAATTATCGACTACTCTTCTCACGATTCCACGTCTTGTAGGGCTGGCTAATGCCTGTGTACCATATTGTAATCAGCCAAAATGATATAGGAGTGATTGTGCTGCCGTACGAGCCATATTTGAGTATATATGATCCTATTGTTGGTGTCCGGTTAGTGAATGAATGGGCAGAGGCAGGGTTCGGCCGCAGACCAGTACCTCTCGAAGGGTTGGCTATGAATTTGTGCGGTCTTGGGGTGGTTTTTAGAGAGGGGGGTGGCAGCTGCTTTCTGAGCTGGTATGGCGTCAAAGCGGTTGAAGGGCTTATATGCCATCTACTGTGGGCCCAAAGAGGTTGTGGGTGTTCACGCTTATCAAAAACAATCAGAAAGTGATCTTATAGATGGGGGGACTTGTGCGGGTTTCGCCCTTGCGAAGGGGCTCATCAGGGGGCTTAACCGCTGCCCTAACCCGCCTTGGCTCGTGTAGCGACAGAATTAGACTACCTAACTTAGGATGGCTGTGGGGGAGTATGAATCAATATATTAATTGATCTGCCGGACTGGCTAGCACGCCGGGGTCCCGGAGGCACCCCGTACAGGTAGGTAGGAAGGTGGGGCTGGGCCTGCGGCATCCCTTGTTAGAATATCGAGCGCTCCGCTGGCTCGGATACTCAGTTATTATTCTATTTCATTCCTGTTTCCGATTACTTTTATTGTTTTACTTCATTTCTAGAGTCTTATTATTACCAGGTGTATATAATAGGTACAAACAGAGACGAACCCCCGCGCGTTTGCAACGGGTCCCTGCTTTTCTCACTGATTTCCTTAAATCCAACATCCCTCCCACTCGGGACCCCTCACGGAATGGTTACCTGATGAGAGGCCGGCCCACTGCGTAGTCTTTTTACACTACGGCTTTTTTCGTCTGTCTGTCTGTCTGTAATTCCTTAGCCAGATCCTTACTTAAGCATCAGGCTGGCCGTCTCCGAAGATAGGGCAGCAAGCTGCGAAAGTGCGAGGTCTTGGAATCGAACCAAGAGTACTTGATGGCACGGTTCATCGGAATGTGAGCTGATAGGAATACTCGGGACTAACATCATCCGGGTCACTCTCTGAGCATAGAGCATTTAAAACATTCATCTCCCTTGGGACAGGCAGAAGACCCATTTGTGTCTGCGCTGCAGCGCAGACCTTTATAACTTCATCCCTCACTTTTGCTGATATTCATACCCAGTGAGGATGTTGACAGGGCCAGCTCGATGTTGGAATGGAGAGGCGAACAAGCCTTGATGGCTAACAAAAGGGGCGGATGTGATTGGCAGTGGGGTATCCTAGTGGTATCCCGTCATCATGGAAGGTTTTAGGGTAAGTATTTAAGCGGCTTAATTGTTCATAGATAGTTGAGGTCTGATTTTTATTCCCGGACTTCAGCTTTGTTACAGTGCTCATGTCAGCTTACCCACCTGGACGCTGTGGGTACTCAAGAAGGGACTCTATTATACTTTAGGTAGCAACGAGATCACCCTCAATTCCTTAGTAAATAGGTGTATGTACATAGAAACCAAGGTACTAGGATCCGGTTTTTCCTGCTTGTGTCCTGGTAGTCTATTCTGTACAATATTTCCAAAATTCGGTGGGAGAATTCCGTTATCAAGCCCCTCGGAGCTGACGACCTTTGAGGTCATCGATGACCAGAGACACGAGGGATGGGAGATATAGGATTGGATCACCCTTCCACCCAGGAACACAATATGCAAAGCGTCCTATTCGCACTCGCTCCATTTCCGCCCTCCAAGGTGAGCTCCCGGACAGAACGGGCTTCCTGAAGATAGGCCTGAATAGGTTGGACGTCCAACTAGTAATAGCGTCCAGATGAAGGGTGAGTAAGGTAACAGGGACACAATTGAAAAGCGCCCTCACTAGGGCCTTGTGCTCGTTAACTCTTTGCAGTGAGAGGGCTTGTATATTCCCGGAACGTCATTTAAGATGAAGGCTTCGGTTTATCGAGCGGTATGGTCGATAACTGGATAGGGGACGGACAAGGTTGGTTCCAAACACGGCCCCTCTGCCTGCCAAACACAAGGCACGTATGAGGTAATAACGGGTACCTCAGTTATTGATTATTTGTCGTTGACAATTGTCGGTTAGAATATGCGGGTGGATTATATACTATACCAGGTAGGACGTTACCTGGGCAGGTTACAATGTAGTCTGATGGTGTAGATAGCTCATGTTCCATTAGAAAATTGTGTGATTTCATGCTGAAACTTGAAAGCGATGCAGAAATTCAATCCAACGTGGAAAAATGCTGTCATCTCTAATATTGTTTCCTACTTCACGCCACCCTTGTTGCATCAGGATGAGTCCCTGCGCCTTAGCAAGCTCCACCTTCCCCTTTCTTTCCGAGCATCAGCTCACCTCGGTGTCTTGGGCAAGATTATGAAAAGACAAAGGACAAAGTAAAGCGACGGTACAATAAAGACGAGATTTCTCACACCCAAATATTACAGGCGAACGAGATTCAGTCTGAGATAGCCTAGCAGCAGTCGCATGGGAAAGGAAGTCCAAAAGATACGGGCACACAACAATTAATGATGCGTACAAAAATAAAGAAACTGTGGTATCATCACAGAAATAAATAAATTTTGAGAACGCCAACTCAATTAATGGTTCCGAGAGTCAATCCATCCACTTTAATGGCTTCATATACCCGGAACGTGCGGAACATGGGTGAGTTCGGTGCGAGAATACGGAGGTGCAACCGACACAGATGATCTGAATGTGTTACGGCGGTCAGATTGCTGGGGCTGGGACGGTTCTGGACTGCCTATGGAAGTCGGGTTCGGAGGGGGAACTGGGTGTACCCGCCAAATTGGGGTGGGGGTTTTCAGGGCTATTGAGTGGCCAGGTAAAGTGTTGGCTGAAGTCTCTGAAGAATTAAGCACACAGAAAGTCAGCGAGTTTGTTGAAGGGGTAAAGAAAATTGGGTTTGAACGTACAGCTGATATTCCCGCATCGCATCCTGGGTTTCTGTCGTTACTGATGTAGTGGAGAGCATGGACATCGGCGAGGAAGGCCTGTGTGGGGGCGTGGGTGCGAGATAGGGGAGTTCGGAATCCAGTGACGTTTGAGTATCGAAGTATGCATCAGGCGGAGGGTAGAACCGCTGGCGGAGGAAGCTATTGTGTATGTAAGAATGAGTAGCAATTCTACTAGAGCAAGACAGTACTTCTCGTATTCCCAAATTGCCTCCAAAACAGTGTCTTCGTCAATCTCCTCGTCATCCATCGCCTCCAGCGCATGTTCTAAGAGAGTATTCTTGCACGAGAGCAACAGCCGCAAATGTTTCGAAGCGTGGATCTCGAGTTCGGCTTGCGACATTGGGATCAGCTGTTGAAGGCCATAAAATAAGCCCTGGGGATTCAGGGAAGCCATCCATTGTCGGACCGGCTACTTGCGGAGCGCTGCTACCATCCTGGTTTACATGAGGAGGAGCAAGGGTAAGATGAAACTTAGTCATCTCCCTCGCGTGTCCGAACAACTTCTTCAACAACTCTAGGACGAAGACTGAGGGGTTGATGCGAATGCCAAACTTTTGGGTGAGCATGTGCTCAAAGAGCGCCTCGAGATCCTTGCTGATCGCGTACTGCTGATTCCATTCATTCGCCGTCAAGACACGTTGCATTGGTTGAGGAAAAGACTCAGGACCCGGTGTCGCTCGACCCGTTGGCGTATCTCGTCCATGGGGAGCTATCGTTGCATTATCAGTGTTTTCACTTTCTTCCTTTGTCTCTTCCTCGGCTTCTGCGTTGACGCAGGAACGATCATAAAGAGCGCCTGTAACTGACTCTTCCTCCGATAGCGCCAAGCCAAGCCCTGGATTAATAGTCCCGGTGTCAATGGTATAAGTCGGGGGTGTCGGTAAGCGATCCAGAAATGAGGTAAGCATGTCAGTAGGGATAGAGGGGTCGTGGGTAGCAACGCTGGCAAGGGGTGGCGCTTTTCCGTAGGGGAAGAATATCTGATCATCTATAAGTTCTAGCCTTCCGCCCGGTGTCAGCACGCGGTACACTTCTCGCAACACGGGCTCCCATAAATCCTCGGTAATGCAAATCGCGAGACATGACATTCGGACCAGGTCAAACGAGTCGTCGGGGAAAGGAAGGCGCTGTTTCAGGCTAGATGACGTTTCCCGTCAGTGAGCTACCGATAGTGGTAGAGTCGAAGACTAATGGCTTACAAATTTCCACGGACGAATGTGATATTTTCTGCCACACCTTGCTGAACAGCCCAGGGCCAGAGCGTTTTCATAGTATCAACCATATCGAACCCTGTCACTCTTGTCCCATATCCTTTCCAAGTAACCGCAGCGTCGAAGGCCCAGTGACTGTAGAGAAATGAGCTACGGCAGAAATGTAAAACAAAAGAGGAACGCTCACCCTTGGCCGCACCCCAAGTCTAGGACAGTGGCAGGTGGGATATTCCCATAATGATGAAAAGTCGGGGTGTTGGTAGGATTAAGTCTGCGTAACAATTCACCAGTGCGACGGTCGCTGTTAAAGTCGCAGTCAGTGGAAAGCGTCTAACTGGCATAGAGAACTCGGCCTACTTATCCAACAAGACAGAATCATAAGGATCAAGGGGATATGCTTCGTACTTTCCCTTTCTTGCCCTCCTGCTCCCGGTCGTCCCATCACTATTTGCACTCTGCGGGGTGGGCAAAGACGAGGGGGACAGCGGGTCATACACAGATCCCTCTTCTCTTTCCCTACTACTCGTCGCGCTCTCCCCACTACTCCCAACACCGGACGTCTCATATATTGGTGGCGACGCAATGGGTGGAGAGGTCAGTCCAATGTCCAACTCGGGTCCATGGGCTGCTTTTTTCTTCCGCCTGATTCCCATAAACCTTGTCTTCCCTTTTGGGCCATTCTTGGAGTCTTCGCTTGGTTGTGTTTTGATCACGAGCGCATGACGAGGGCGTGCCAGAGATCGGGAGGACGGGAACACGAATCCCGGTGGCGAAGTATTCTGACAGGCTGGTAGAGTCAGTTGCGGCGAGCGCTGGGGCGGCTATCTTAAACTGGATGGTGGACGACGGGGCGCTTTGAGGTGGAGATTCAACACGGGCAGCAGAGGAGGATGAGAATGACACCATGTTGAAACTCTCTGTGTTCGATGGTGAGGGTGGCAAGAATGTATCCTCCCGCTCATCTTGGTGCTTCTCCGCTCTAGTCTTAATACTTAGGTTGACCTTCTGAGGTGTTCCTGTTTTAGTTGACACCTTTGGACGCGCCGTCGATCGGGAACCGGGGAACACAAACCCGGAAGTAGCTCTGTTTTCAGGAGTTGTTGGGAGGTGAGGTAAAGAATCGGAAGAGGTCGAGGAGGTGGATTTAGCGACTTGTCTTCTCTGTGGTTGGAGGGTTCCGACCGCTACCGGGAGGAGACGCAACGAGAGACCCCGAACGTGACCTTTGGGATGGTAGATGTGCCTGGTCAGGCTCACTCTTCACCAAAAGGGAAGATGGATTTGGTGTAAGGCTAGGGTTCGAGCTCGGCGGCGAAGGATATGTAGTATATCTCTCGATGGTACTCTCTACGTGACTTTGAGTATGGGCATGAGAAGGTAGAGAGGAGGGTGGATCTGTCTGTGCCTCTGTCTCAGCTCGCGGCCTAGGGAGTGGTCGCCTAACGGGCGTCTGCGGCCGTGAAATTGGACGATGCACCGGCGACTCTGTGAGGTTCAGTGAGTAGTGACTGGTGGATTGGAGAAACAAGGAGCTTTGCGGGATGTTGGTGGGAGGAGGGGGAGCAGTGATTGAGAACTCAGTGCTTGTGAGCGAGGTGTCCGAGAAGCTGGGACTGGGATGTCGAATGTCTCGCCCATCTCGGGAGGTACTCGGACGAAGCGAGCTAGAGGCATTATGACTCTCGAGGCCCAGGCTTCTTAGGCTCGGGCGCAAGGCATATGGTTTCCTGAAGATAGCGTAGGGAGCGGGAGTGCCGAAGACTGAGCTCGGGGTCTGTCGGTCGGTGGCGTTGGTAGTGGCGCCTGATACGATGCATTTAAGTACGTATTGTTGTCCAAAGCTGTGGATTGTTCTGGAAATGTTGCGTGGTCTGGATGAAACACCTGGTGTTCCGGTAGAGCGTCCAGTAAAGAACTGCTGCTGGGCAGAACTCTTCGATAAAAGCGCCGAACCGATCGGTGATCTCGTAGACAGGGCAACACTCTGGCGGACATACCTCCTGCTCGTGTGCCGGAGTGTTGGACTGCATAGATGGGGTGCCGTGGGTCTGGTTGGGGTTCGTCTGTGATTGGGTGGGATAGGGAGTCACTTGGGTAGGGAGTGATAGTTCTGGACGGCTGGGTTTTTGACGCCTTCGATTTCAGGAAAAACCCCTTGCTAGGTTTCGGGGGCGGCGGTTCCTGATTATCGTCGGCTTCGTGTTGCTGTAATGGACGCAATTGACGCTTTCTGCCCGCTGCTGCCCTCGATGACATGGCAAATCGGGAAGATGGTCAGAAAAGGGGAGGAGCACGGATGTGGCGGTAGATGTGAGAAGGTTGATGATTGGAATGCGATAACAGGAGGCAGGGACCGAAGTTGAGTGGTATAGATTCCGTTAGACACTCTGCCAAGGCGAACGCAAGAATAGAACGAGATGATTCGTTTTGGTTGTTGTTCCTTGATGCCTTCGTGATCAATAATTCCTGTCAGCGTGGCCTGGGATGCTGTTGAGGACGGTTTTCCATTGAACAAGGCGACCCCCGTGTAGGTGGGGCCGCCCACTCTTCGGAAGGAAGAGACAAAAGGTGGTGCCTAGGTCTGACCTGACGCATTCGGTGTGAGAGATAGACACTGCGAGCCTAACCCGTCGTTGCAGAGGTTGTAGTTAGCTGGGAATTTTGGTATGGACCGCACCCGAAGCCCGGGCCCGAACCAGAAGTCTGGGGTGCCGACCCCAAGTCTTGAGGTAACTAGAGCTATCTGCCAATCACAGAGGCTGTAGATAGCGCTAAATTGGTTCTAACATGATGAGATAAGTTGGTTGAGAAAATTTCCCACGCATGGAGAATACTTGGCAGTTGAATTGGGTCAATTTTCATATGCACTAGGCACGGTTACGAGGAAGATACGAAGACGACAAATTCAAAGCACCTTCAATGTAATATTCAAGTACTAAGTTCTTTGTCATGAATAACAGACGCGAAGGCAAGTACACTCACAATAGCACACTAGCTATATATAGGCACTTATCGGTGGGACTTCCATTCTCAAACAGGCCCTATAGGCCCGACGGACGAGGAAGAATAAGACACATGGGAACCAAATTTGCGGGGCGCGACAGGTGCTTCCGAACAATTTAAAACTCCTTATCTCTGACGTCTTACCGCCGCTTCTCACTAATTCTGCGTGCGGGGGTATAAATTGTTTGAGGACCGTGGTCCTTGGTCAACCGTACTTTTGCACGCGAGAAATCTGTCAATCCTTCATAGCCTGTCAACGGATGTCAGATTTCATTCCTTATCTCTACAGAATTACGCGCAGAGCCATCATGCACGGCGTGGGCGGGGTGATGGAATGCATAGAGATAAGTGATGTTGATGACGCCTGCATTCTTGTCGGAATTGATGAGGAGCTTCGTGTGGTGGGGAACGGTGCGCACAGCTACGACCGTGGTATATCAGAACATTGCGAAAGAGAACGCCCGGCAAGCCAGATCGATATCAAATGGACCTCATTGTGTCGGTTTTCTCCTCGGATCTCTGGATTCTAGTGTCTCTAGCAGCCGTTGAATATCATCTTGAAACTCAAGCTACATACAAGAGTTTAGCGAGGTGCTTTAGGAGCGAGTCAAGACTCACATTAACAGCATACTCCTTATTCAAAGGTTCCGTCTGCCTCCAAGCCCACCCGAATTCAGACATCATCCTGTCTTTCTTCCCAGAATCTGCGATTAAGAATGTAGCAACGCGAATTTGGATGTCCCTCGGCTTCGCCTTAAACTCGGTAAGGGACAGCGGAAACGCTGCATCCCTCCGTCGCCGTTCTGCCTCTTGAAGCCGTTCGATTTCCCTCCTGCGTCGCTCTAACGCGATGATGGTTTCGCTATAGCGGACACATTCCCGCGTGATATCGTTAGACAACCGAAACTTGTAGTGATGATTGGTGGATGCAAACATCTAAAGTAGTTGTCAGTCCCATCCCACTTCTTGCTGTACCAAAGGCAACAAGCACAACAAATGTCCCCAAGCCTGCCCTCAGGGGTCGTGCAATGCTAGGAGCCCCCGGCATCGAAAAAAAAAACACAACTGTGTGAAACATAGCAAGAAACAAGAATGGGCAGAGATTTAGAAAACACCCACATCTCGTTTATCAGACAATTCTGCGATCCTACTAAAGGTCTCTGCTTGTGGCCCAGTAGAATTGTCTCGGCAATCCCTTCCGAGTCGTTGGTCCTCGAGATAGTCTTCCGCATGTGCAACATACAACCTCTCGAGGTTATTTTTATGATCTGTTTTTGCTGTGGAAATGCGTTCTTTGATAGAGGTATGCTCGTCCAAGGCTAGGTCGTCTCTCATTTCCTGTATACTGTAGCAGGGTTGACTTAGGGTCTAGGGGGGTGGGAGCCTGAGCGTAAGCCATCCACCTGGGTATTGGCCTATCTTTCTGCGTTATAACAAACATAGCAGCGCGGTGTTTGTCTAGAGCGCATGACTTCTCTCTGTTTGCAGCCTAGTTCCTGGGCAGTCTTTTTGGGGGGCTGGGACATGGACATGGTCGATGCCATGATGTGATGATACACCCACGCAAACAAAGGTACGTATGTACTTCATCCTACCTTAATGCGCTGCGCTCACCAGAACCGCCACAACACAACACAAGGTTCATAGCGGGAGTGCGCCGCAGCAACAATGTCGAGCAGAGAGAACGAATTTCCCGCAACATCCATTGGGCGCACTCAGGGTGCACGGATGCAACAGCCGAACACCCACGACACACATCCACTGCTATCAGGTACAACGTCACCACCCAACGAAGGAGCGGGTACTGGAAATGGGTTTATAAACCCCAGATACGTCCCATACACACCCCGCCACCGAGCAGCGCCCACTGTGACGACAGGGACGACGGTCCATCCTCCACTCCCACAGCATCTCCAGGGAGACGCGACGACCAAGCTTCAGCTTACCAACGCCAAAGCTGCTGCTCAAAATGCCGGACTGGATACGAACAGTGTGGGATGGGCTATCCTGGAGAAGCTGGTGCTTGAGAGCGAGACAGGCGAGCAATGGTCGGAAATCTGGAATGCGATCACCACCGGGAAGGTTTGTGTTGAGATTCACGATAGATATTGTTCAGCTTTTGACCGATCTACAGGCTACGCTATTGCTTCCTACTGAACCAGTTTCATCTCACGATAAACTAACGCCGGATTTCTTGAGGGATCCATGTCATCTTGTCCGATGGACTCTCGCGAAAGAACGCGCCGGTTGTCACCCTTTCAGGTCTACGGGGGACTCTGGATGGGTACGTGTGGCTCTTGTGTCTAGTGCTCCTCTTCTCACATATACGAAGGACAGCGACAAACTAACTTTCCGTTCTACCCTCCACCCAACCTCGAGACTCTTTCAAGACCTCTTAGATCCTGCCACCCGGACGACAATTTCACTCAAACTTCCCTCTCTTCCTCTCGCGGTCCCTGGCACTCAGCGACCGATCTACCCTTCCGTGGGGGTCGTTCTTCGGAGCACAACCCTCCCCTTACCACCACGAATTCCCATAACCACTAAGCCGCCCCTACCACCGCGCCCGGGCGCCCGTGGTGCCTCCAACCCTTCTAACGCCCCACATCCAACATCATCTCGCATCCCAAACCCATTTGCATCCTTATTTGGCAGTAACAATTCCCGACCAGCGACACCACCCGTTACAGCGTCTCCTCCAACTTCCATCCGCAGCTTGGAATCAGCAGCAGACCCACACGCGATAACCGAAGTCTCTGCCATCATCATCGATAAGAGGATCCAACGCAAGGATGTTGGAAAGGCCCTTAACAAAGCCCTTTGTACCGAGATCAGAGACACCCTCAATATGACACAGCCTATGCCTTCGTGGATCCTTGATCGTGTGCGCGACGTCACGGAGAACTGGTATCCCTTTATCCGTGCACCACCAAAGCGGAAACATGGAACTGAGACGAAAGAGTATATCATCAACCCGAATGAAGAAGCCCCGGAGGATGCTGCCGAGCGATTGCAGGAGTTCTATAGGCAGTTGGAGCAAGATATACGGGCGGGTGGGGTGCCATTTTCACCTAAGAAGGGTGAAAAAGATTTGGACGGGGATGTGGAGAAAGAGAAAGATGTAGAGAAGAGAGTGTTGGAGAGAGTGGAGAGTGAGGGAAGGGTTAGAGAAGTTCTGGAGAGTGTCGAAAGAACGATATGTTCGTTATTTTATGATCGGTATGTTCTTGATTCATTCTTTCTAAACGTCACTTCCTGCAACTGTCATAGATTATTCATGCAACCTTTGACGGATGATGCATCGCATGATGAGGCGCTATCTAATCGTGTCGCAGCGCTGAATATGTTGGATCTCCGACTAGAACATCTCGACATTGAGGTGGGGGATGCAGGGATGGAGGTTAATTCCGTGGTGCAAGCGTGTGGCGAGAGTAAGTTTCATTCATGTTCGTGAGACTCCAAAGCTTCAGGGTTGACACGTCCTTGCAGTGCTCACGCAGCTCAGCACCTGTCGCAGTCCTGGGGATAAGGCCGTCGTTATGGTTGCAGCCCATAAAATTGTTGTCGGTGAGTGCTGTGGGGTTATGGGGTAACATATATACTGATTACAAGTCACGAAGATGGTCTATCGCGACTACCCCCCATACGGTTGATGTCAGAAGGAGAGTCAAAGGCTCTCAAGGAAGAGGCAGCGTTAAAGACTGCCCGGCCCAACGATATTACCAGACCACCGTTGACGATTGATATAGCAAAAGGCACCCCACCACCAACTGAGGCATTACCAGTTGCCTCCATGACGACCCTCGATACTCCGAAACCAACAAGAGACGCATCTTTATCTTCAGTGACTTCACTCACCTCAGGCTCTTCCGCGTTATCCACTACAGAAACCAAGTCTACATCACAAAAGGGCGAACTTTCACCGATCTCGTTGGCACCATCATCGACCCCCCCTCCATCAGTGCCACCCCTTATTTCAGTATCTTCCGCTCGGGAGGAGGCTACGCCGGTATCGGGGGATGTCCTGCTCCCAATGATCATCTTTTCTGTTGTCAAGGCAAACCCACCTCACCTCGTATCAAACCTACTGTTCACCCAGCGATTCAGAAACCAGACTTTTGGAGGAGAGGAGAGTTATTGTTTAATCAATCTCATGGCCGTTGCTGAGTTTCTGGAGAACGTTGATCTGGCCGCGCTCGGGTTGGGCGACAGTGATAAGGTTATGAGGTACGTTCTTGGCGCTTACTACACCAAAGTGGACACGTTACTGAGCCGTATTGTTCTCAGCACGGCTGACCTCACACCTATACCGATTACACGTAGCCCAGTCACAGTTGAAACACCACTGGCACCCGCAGACGGCATCCCAGGCTCCCTTCGCGGTCGTGTTGAACAGCAGGTCGATGCGATCGCGGGATCAGCAAATAAAGTTATCAGTGGCGTCGTGGACTCTTCATTCGGGATTTTGAGGTCCCTGTTACCAAACAATCCAGATGGCACCGCAGCTCAAGACACCCGTACGATGACGAAGCCCGGGTTCGGGCTGTTGAGGCGGGAGAGTGGGTTTTCTATTGCGAGTATTGCTGCCTCTCTTCCTATTGCAGGAAGAGGTTCACGATCGGCGGTGTCTGTGGAAGAGACAGGTCAGCAGCTTGTGACTGTTTCACGACCTGGATCTGTCAAGTCATTCAGGAGCTCACTGCGTGCAAGAATGGAGGAGGATGACAACGAAGACGAAGGCAATAGCGAGGACGAAGATGAGGATGAGGACGAGAGTGATGCAAGTGGGAGTGGGGAAGATGAAAGTGATGCTGAGGACAGCATTGCAGAGGAAGCTGGAACCAGCGGAGAGATTCTGGGCTCAGGCACGGGTGCTGTTGGTGTGGATGCAAGGCGTATACGGAGCTTCGAGAGGATGCTTGACGAGAGCAAGAAACAACAGCACTGGCGTCCCAAGGAGCGGAAACAGAAGGTCGTAAAGGGTGGCAAACGTGCGTTTGGGCTTATTCCTCCGGCTTTTTCTACCGATTCGGGTGCTGGGAGAAAAAGTTTGTCCGATCGCCTGGCATCTGTTTCGGCTTTAGCTGGTTTCAAGGCGAGTTTAAGTTGTCTTATGGAAATGGTATCGCTTCGGTTACTAATTTTGACATGACTCTTCCGTGTCTAGGGCTCACCTCCGCCATCGCGGAGGTCTTCGCTCCTGCAAGCTCCGGTGGCGGGAGGAGGTATAGGTCTTCAGCGGGTCGGTGGATCTCCAGCCTCCTCTCGGCCTACGTCGCCTGGGCCTGGTAGCCTGATATTGACGCGCTGTTTACCACCACCACCGCGAAGGTTCCTTGAATGCAGAGCAGAGGATTTGAAGATATCAGAAGTTGCAGAGCTGTTGAGGGAATACCAATGTTTGGTGCAGAACGTGAGAGATGCAGGCGGGTTCGAGGAGTGACGTATATCCTGTTTTCATCAGCGTAGTGCTTATTCTTAGCTGACCGGTTTCCCTGGCGGATGGTCGACAAGTGGTCTGAATCCGTATTCCTTCGCTGCTTGAGTTTATCGCTTTGTTCGCGTCTGCCTGCCCCCCGCAAAGCCTCTGTCTCCTAAACTGCAAGGTTCGCACAAGTTTCTTAGACGGACGTGCATCGCAGGATCATGCTTGAAACATATTGTGTGCAAATCGAGGACAGTGGGGTAATGACTTTAAGACGTTCGAGATTTCGTTTACTGGGCGTCAACCCTAGGATTGAAAATCCGGTGATCCAGCAATACCACGCTGTCAAAGGATGACAGGGAACTTGGAACCTGGAAGTTTTAATATGTTTTCGGTGCGGGTAGTGCGTTGGAGGCACTACCTGTGAGAGTTAGATTCCTTCTCAGGCTAGCTCTCAAGGTCCGAAAACAGTCGCCTTCGTTGAACAAGGCCGCCACGAGGCCCTCTTTTCCCAAACTCCCAGGTGAGTCGATCTGTTGCTGTTAATCATCCTGGTCTCGGATCGTGATGACTCTTTTTGTCTTTCGGTCATTCGCAATCCAGCCATCTACATCCAAAGCTCCTCCAACAAAGGTCGGATGGATATCTGTCCAACACATTGTGTCCACTCACAGCTCCTATAGCGATGTCGGACTTTGGTGGGACACTGACCGGTGGAATACAAGATCTCTCTACTCTTCTGCCTCTAATCGGGACTGAACAATGTGAAAAGCACGTCGGTTCAGCCCTTGAGGGAGGATTCCTCTACGCTGCCGCTGCGCCTCTCTCCCTATTCGGTAGTCCAGGTATCGTCAAGACGGGAATATCTGTCCTCATCGCAAGCATCTCTATCCCATCTATCAAACTTTCCCGCTCGCCCAAATTATCGCTCGCTTTTTCGGGGTTTCGGTGGTGCGGAGCCAGAGTCTTCGACGACGCTGGTTTCAAGCCCATGGGGAAGGTTGCTCCTATGATTGCGATGGATAAGAAACGTTATACCGCGGAGAGCCGGCTCATACAGATGCTGAACGAAAAACACATCGACGATCCCGAGAAACTTACGATCGAATGGAGATATTTTTTATGGAACACCCAACTTGTCCTGTGTACGATCCTTGCCGGTGTCCTGAGCTATACACCCTATTTCCATCTTGTTTTGGGTGCGGGGGGGTTGGCGTGGGTTTTCCCGCTCGTGCGCTGCGCTAGGCAGCTGCTTGGCTTCGGTTTGCTGCCAGTTCCTTATCCAATCTCGTGTCATTTCGATAATGAAGAATCGGATCATCTTCATGACATTGCATCGACGACTTCTTCGCGATCTTCCAAGACAAAGGGATTGATAGGACCTGAGCAGCTGCCTTCAGGGTCAGGAGCATGTTCTGTGGGATAGGCGATTTCATTGCTGAGGAGTGTCCTATGGAGCCTCGAGAACTATCTGACAAAGTCGCCTCAAGCCACATCCCCTCCCAGCACAGCTACCCGATCGTTCGCCCCCTCTCACCCCATCCTCCTGCCCAGCGGAACGTCTCCATCCCAATGCCACAGCCCTGATGATCCGGTACAAGCTTCTCAAACCAAGACCCTGATAACCCATTCACAGCGATCAATCATGTGATGATCTTTTGAAGGAGTTGCGGGACCAGCGTGGGAAGGCACTTTCAGTAACCCAGTCAGAGACTGGATCTTCAGTCATCTTCTCATGGATAGTCCTTTTACTTGCAATTCCTGCAGCCATAGCATGGATATATTGGATCATTTACACTCGCATCCAGCAGCACATCCAACGGTCCTGTGATCTGGCTGGGGGTAGAGCTTGCGCTCTCAGTAGTGCGGATTTTGATATGGGCGTGGAATCCTGGATGTGACGAGAAGACTGATTTCACTGTACATCTGGAATTGACTGAGCATGAACCTTTGATCACGACAGAGCAGCCTTTTTTTACCCGCTTGACAATACCCTCCCTTTAATTCCAGAACAGCGATTCCTCGAGTTCATCACTCGCTATACGGGTCCACTGGAGCATTTCAAGGGTCATCCAAATATCGTGTTATACTTTACTTTATGCAATGTCCGAGGATGGAAGCAGCTGTTTATGACAGTACTCGATGCAAACAAGCGTATGGCATTTGTGGTGCACCGAGACTGCGGGGGGATTGAGTACATTAATTGCTCCATCGACCCTGACATGGACAAAGTGGAAATGCAAGCTACATTACTTTCAGAGATTGGTGACAAACATCCCTGGAAGATAAATTATTCTGTTCTTCTGGGTGAGCTAACAGATTACTATGACTCTCTGTTGCATGCCTTGGACCGTGCTGGTGGTCCCAATGCACACCAACCCGGACATCGACAAACTCGGCACTTCATCAAAATGCTCATGTCGTGGCTTGGCCAGCTGACTTCATCCCAGTCCCCTTCCACAAATTCCTCTTCTCCAGTTTCATATCCATCTGCACCTCCACTGTCTGCCCCGCTGCCCATGAAGTGGAGTTTTGAAGCCAAGGCCCCTGAACGGGTGGTGGCCCGACACGATCCCCCCCATCGTGGGAACACTAATGGAGCACGATTATGGTTATCTGGGGGCGGGGTTATGACCACCGCCGTAAAACGGGGTTCATGGAAGCCTGGGATAAATGGCTTCCGGAGAGCATGGAGGTGATGCGCAATGACGCCTTGCTTGACTGCTATTTTGTAAATGAAGAACTGATGACAAATGAACGAGGCAAACAGTCAGAGTTGGATCAACTGGAAGCTTGGCTGGCAATAGAGTGGCAGAAACACGAGCTGGCTCTCTTGGAGATGTCAGTAGGACTGGAGAAGGTGCTTGAATCACGGATGGAAGAATATGTTGAGGCGGTTGTCAAATTGAAGGGGTGAGAATGGATGAAGGACTGGTTTGTTAAATAAAGTGACAGATCACTTATTAGTTAGTAACAAATTATGATATATAAGTAATTAATTGTTATGTACACCCATCCCTTGGGGATGTCAATTAGTGGACACCGAGTTTCACGCCTCATGTCCATTTTGACAGGATGGGACCTTAGACTAGCCAAATCCTATTATGTGAAGGGGAGTTACATACGAAGAACCTTTACACTTGACCAAATCAGTGGGCTTATCAAATCACACTATTATTAACAACGTGTGAATACATCAGTGATTGTTGATCAACTCGAGCTAGTGACTAGTGATCAGTGTGTCACTGATACTATTGACTCTACTCAGTTCAACATGGTTTTCCCTTGAGTGGTCTGCTGGGTGGAAGAAGCGACTGGAGGGTGAATGGGCACAAGCAAAAGGGAGGATGGAGATAGCAGCAAAACAAGCTGTGGAGGGAAATATGAGGAATGCTCAAAAGTGGTGGCAGAAACATGAGAAGTTGGTCAACAAGGCATGGGAGACAGTGATCGCAGGCGGCGTTGTTCCCAACCCACAGGACAAACTCCCAGCGCTCTCCACTTGGTCTTCTGACTTTTATCTTCTGAAAAACATGCAGGAGAGGCTGGCACGTCGGCGCTCCCCTCTGGATGACATACAGGCAGGGATGATGGGCAGAATGAAGGAGATACTGGATCAGGCATACTCAGAGCATTCTCTTCCGAGAGCCCAGGCAGTTTACTCAAGATTTGCAAGCATCTATCTCCTCCAGCGAGAGCCCGGGCTGCTTGCTGCAAAATTCAGTATTGCAACAATCTACGACGTCAGATGTTGTGACCCTGATGTTGTCGATGCGGTCATCCAAAACCCGTCCGCTCGCACGGTGATTGGCGTAAGAAAGGGCCATCCCGTCAACGAAAATAACCATCTGCTCTACCTCGGCGATATTTCTGAGGACGCCGATGAAATTGTTCTCCCTTTCATTCAACGCAATCGTGAGCGTTGGTGGACACAGCAAACCGCCAATTCATCAGCTTTCTATTTTACTCCGGCTCGCATAGGAGAGGGGGGAGCATCGGTATATGGAACACGCACAATCGCACACCTCATGATATTCCTCATCACCTCAACACGCCTGCAGCTCAAATTGTTGCACTGCCGGTACCGACTAATGGATCTGTCAATTGTAGAAGGAGGCATTGCACTTGGCCAGATCCAGAATGATGAAATCCCCCAACATGAACCCCGACTATGCAGTTACGCGCTTGATTCGGTCTTTGAGGCAGGGAAGCACGAGTTGGAGTTGGTTGTAATTGAAGGTAGCTATATGCTACAAAATATTTTGGTGGAGTTTATCAACGATCCTTCCTCACCGGTGTTGGAATTAGGGATTCTGGAAAACCGGCGGAGTGCCTATCATGAGTGCCCCTGACTGCCTCATGGAGGCCATGTTGTAGGTAGATTATGTACATGTGTAGTTTACCAGTAGATACCTTGTCCATTTACCTCCTTTCCTCCCTACCCTCTCATCGCCCCATCATTGTCTCTTATGAGTACACAACTTGGTTGTTGTCCGACCTTCTGAAGCTGATTTCAACAACCGGTGCCACCGCTCCCTCCATAGGTATGATGTTTTGTATATCCGATAATCGTGACATGACCGCGGGTTCTCCGCTTGTCACACGAGGAGACGCGTGAAGAAGTGGCCGGCAATACAGTAAGTCTCAATGTTCCCTGACATGGACATTCGAAAAAATCTTCTCATGCTCTCTGATCCACCACACATCTCCTGGCTACAGTTTAGCGCTATTTTCTCGCTATCACCACCCATCAAGCCAGTGCCCCAGCAATGCTCAGAACAGTTAGGTCTCCAGGCTGCTGTTCAATGCCACAGACAGCACGTCATACCCAAAATGTTGGCTGTAACCCTCAGTCTCCACCCCAACAACCTGCCATGCGACAGCCACTCCTGCCCTATTGTCTTCAAATGCAGCTTATCACCTCCCCACACGTGCAAGGCCAATAGGGACACTAATGATAATGCTTAGATTCACCATCGATCCCCTGAGAATAGCCCTGCCCCAAGGCCACCAGAACAGAGTCAGCGACACGAGACTTGATACCTCTCGCATGTTCAAATCCAGACAGAGCACATCAACTATATAGCATCTGCCAGGTCATAGCCAACGAATGGAAAGATGTACGGAGTACAGCACCTCTACGGATGCGCGTCCAGCCGCGTTGAAATAAACATGTCCTTATGCCCGGGTACCGGATTGGGTGTATGCAATGCGTAAGTTCCATGATCATAGTGGGACCCCCACGCCTACCTGGTGGAGATAAGATTTAACCCAAAGTAAACCACCGCCCTTTACTGAGGGGTCCATAATGCGAGAGAAATGAGTAGCTTCATTCCGAATGGGATAAGTCCGCACCTAGTACTTGATATCATCAACCTTATCCTTCAAATCCCGAGGCTCGAGCTCGTGTGATTCTTGTGGGCTGGGTGAAGATTGGGCAGTCTCGGTAGCCTCGGATTCCAGGTTGGAAGAGTGGGAGGTACCATCATCTTTCCAGAATTGCTCGATGCATACACGCCGTTCGACACTATCCTTCAGAATGCTCGATATACCCGGTACATCACTAGAAACATTCTTCTCATCATCCTCGAGTAGTTTGCGCCACTTGGCTGAGCCCCAGGCCCCCATATGTTTGTCGTGGTTGGTCACAGCGGGAAGAGTGGAAGGGGTTTCAGCAACTTGGCTAGCGAGGTCTTTCTCCGCAACCATGATCTCTTCGGGGGTGCAGAATGTGAGGTAACAATGCGTGGTGGGTGTTTCGGATGGAAGTGACTTGATCTCCGCAAGGGTGGGTGGAGAGGAGTGGAAGAGGAGGAGTGTGCGAAGGTGGCTTGCGATTGAAGGTCGGATACCAAGCAGCATAAGGAGTTGGTGCCAATGATTTTTTCGCACACTGTGAGGAGATCCGAAGGATTGGCGGCAGGTGAGGGAGATGGAAAGTGCACATCCAGAAAAGGGGTCCAGAAAGGTATTATAGGCCACGACAAGGTGCGGGGGAACCCCGGGAGCACGAGATATACCCTTGATCTCCTGTCTCTCTTCCCGTGAGAACACCTTCAAGAGATGAGATGCTTTGCGAGAAAGCGCAAGAGGCGAGGGTAGGGCGTGATTGCTAGATTCCATCATATAAGGAAATAAATTCTTCAATCTTCTTCTTGTAGTCCTGACATATCAGGACGTGGCGTTCCGCAGGGGGCAATGACAAGTCAATCTGATAGACTGGTAGTGGATCCATGAGTTTGTGGCGTCGTCGCTTGGTGCTCTTCTGGGCTGTTCTGGAGGTAGGCGTCAAGGATGTTGAGCGTGGAACGTGAAGGCCTGTGTGCCATTGACATACCTAAGAATTACGAGAGCAATCGTTTTTATGCATGGGAGTACTCCAGTCTACTTGATCAAGTCTGTATTTCGTGTTTGTCACTGTGGGCGATAAACAGAGAGAAATAAACAGAATCGTCACGGGCGGAAGGTGAGACTCTGTCCCTCCACTTCCAGACGTCGTAAGGCTCTTGAAGACTTGTCACGGACGTGACTAGCGGATTCCCTCCCGACGGCACCGATGAGCGGTTATGAATGTACAGCTTCGAGCTTAACCATAGCGCAGCCCTTCAAAGATTTCCGGCTCTTCTCCGAGTTCCCCCCAGAGATTCAAAGACTCATTTTCGAGGAAGCATTCGAGGAAAGCAGCCGGAAAGCGATCCAACTCGCTCTCGTATCGCGTGAGGTTAGATCCTGGTATACTGTTCTCTCGTAGCCACACTGCAGTTGTTCCTAATAACCAACTAAAGGATCGAACCCCTCATGTACCAACGCATAGTCCTCAACTATCATTATCCAAACAGCAGCCCTGCGCGGTTCGACTTGTTCTCCGACACATTCTATCACGGGACAAAGCCCAAGAGTTTCTATGCCAACGTTGTCCAGCAGATCTCCATCGATAACCTGCTCTTACACAATCTTGCCGAGAAATTTATACCTCTATGCTCCAATGCCACTCGTCTCACACTTTGGGAGGACCCTATTCCAAACAGTCAAAAGATCGTAGGACTCATTTTCTCCCCCAATGCATTCCCAAGGTTACAGCGGCTCTCCATCATCCCCGACTCCCTACCTCCAAGCCATCGAACATATCACCACCCCATTTACAAACATCTCACACACCCCGATATCATCTGCCGTGATCATTTCCCCTGGGATGGCCTTCGTTCTCTCGAAAACCTCACTCACCTCAGCCTAAACTTCACCTGGGACCACTTCAACGCAAAACCACTTCGATCTGTTATACAAATCGCTTTTCCTAACTTTCCTTCAAACTTACAATGCATCGTCATTCTGGTCTCGGTTTGTATCCTTTATAGTCTCGCATATCGTCCAAGTCGATGTGACGACGAAACACGGCAATTTTTTGACGATGTCATACAAGGAAAACACTATCCAGGGGAGGTACTTGGAGTCTTGAATGGTGTGACTAACAACGTCAAGCGACTCTTAACGGAGGGCTTTGTGCGCTACATTGTCCCTGTCAACATTGACTTTTCCGCCTGGAAAGACTTTTGGATGGAGGCAGACGAGATGATCGAGAAACGAAAGAGGGATCAGGCTTCTCGTAGCAATGAGAACCGAATCCCATCGTGTGGTGAGTGAGGGCAGGACAAAACATACTGCTTTGGGATAACGGCCTCAAGCATTATGACCCTTCAATTTCTCCATTTATTCGGCTACATACGCACATCCTCCATCACTGGATACTAAGAAAGCCATATACGGGCGATGCCAACGATTAAGAAAACGCTAAATTATATATATTATGCCTGAATCCTCGTTGTAGAAATTGGCGCAGGGATCGGCGCGGGCCGTGCATTTGGCAAGCTCGAGCGCAACCCCAAACTTAAACTTCTGAGCCCGCATACAAGAACACACGAGACGTTTTGAGGGAGGAGGAATCACGCCAGGGTGTTGGACAACTTGATGAAGGAGCCTGCTGGCACGAATTGTCTGGACTACTGTCCCATTGCGAGGCTAGCAGACATGCGGGCGGGCACCCTCACAAGAGGAATCATATCCGTGTGGCGCGCTTATTGGTGACACCGTTGATTACTTTTTTATGGTTTGCGTCTGCATATATTCGCTGCTTGGATTTTGCGCTTTGTTCACATCTGCCTGCCCCCCGCAAAGGTCCTGTCTCCTATAATGGCAAGGTTCACAGAAACCTCCTAGACATGCCTGGCTGCATCGCAGGATCATGTCTTGAAGCAAACTGTGTGCAAATCGAGGGCAGTTGGGTAATGACTAGTGGCTTGTAGACGTTCAAGATTTCCTTCACTGGGCGTCAATATCGGGATTGAAAATCCGGTGATCCCGCGATACCACGTTATCACACGATGACAGAGAACTTGGAACCTGGAGATTGATAATGTGTTCGTTGTGAGAACTTTTCCTTCCCTAAAAGTGTAAAATCAGTTGCTTCCATTCAACAAGGCCGCCACGAGGCTCTCTTGTCCCAAACTCTCAGGTGAGTATATCCATCGCTGTTAATTATCCCAGCTGCAGATCATGATGACCTCTTTGTCATTCGATTATCTGCAATCTAGCTATCTACATTCAAAGCTCCTCCAACAAAGGTCAGGTGTATATCTGTCCATAACAAAATACTTACTCACAGCATCGATAGCGATGTCGGACTTTGGCGGGACACTGACCGGTGGAATACAGGATCTTTCTGCTCTTCTGCCTCTAATCGGGACTGAACAATGTGAAAAGCACGTCGGTTCAGCCCTTGAGGGATGATTCCTCTACGCTGCTGCCGCGCCTCTCTCCCTATTCGGTAGTCCAGGTATCGTCAAGACTGGGATATCTGTCCTCATCGCAAGCATCTCTATCCCATCTATTAAACTTTCCCGCTCGCCCAAATTATCGCTCGCTTTTTCGGGATTTCGGTGTTGCGGAGCCAGAGTCCTCGACGACGCTGGCTTCAAGCCCATGGGGACGGCTGCTCCTATGATTGCGATGGATAAGAAACGCTATACTGCGGAGAGCCGGCTCATACAGATGCTCAACGAAAAACACATCGACGATCCCGAGAAGCTTACGATCGAATGGAGATCTTTTTGGTGGAACATCCAGCTTGTCCTGTGTGCCATTATTGCCGGTGTCCTGAGCTATGCACCCTATTTCCATCTTGTTTTGGTTGCGGGGGGGTCGGCGTGGGCTTTCCCGCTCGTGCGCACGCTAGGCAGCTGTCTGGCTTCGGTTTGCTGCCAGTTCCTTATCCAATCTCGGGCCATTTCGATAATGAAGAATTGGATCATCTTCATGACGTTGCATCGACGACTTCTGCGAGATCTCCAAGAGAAAGGGATAGACAGGCCCGAGCAGTGCCTTCAAAGTCAACGCTATTTTCGGTGGAATGGCGATTTCATTGCTGAGGAATGCCTCTGGAGCCTCGAGAGCTTTCTGACAAAGTCGCTCCAATACCCCCGACCCCCGACCCCGACCCAGGTACCCTCTTCTCCAAATGTGCCGGAAAAAGACACCCAGGATTCCTCACCCCATTCCCCGGCCCAATCACATCCCCCCCCAGTACGGCCACCCGATGATTCGCACTCTCCACGTTCTCCTGCTCAATCATATATCTCCATTCCAATACCACCGCTCGATGATCCCGTCTCTCCGGTGCAAACTTCTCTCTCAAACCAGGACTCTGATAACCCAATCACGGCGATCGATCATGAGGATCTTTTGGGGCAGTTGCGGGACCAGCGCGAAAGGCACTTTCGTAACCCGGTCAAAGGCTGGATCTTCGTCACTTCCTCATGGATAGTCCTTTTACTTGCAATTCCTGCAACCATAGCTGGATACATTGGATCATTTACACTCGCATCCAACAGCACGTCCAACGGTCCTGCAATCTGGCTGGAGGTAGAAGTTGCACTCTCGGTAGTGCGGATTTTAATATGGGCGTGGAATCCTGGGTGTGATGAGAAGACCGATTTCACCGTACATCTGGAATTGACTGAGTATGAACCCTTGGTCACGACGGAGAAGGATGTGGACCTACTTGACGATACCCTCCCTTTAGTTCCGGAACAGCGATTCCTCGAGTTCATCACTCGCTATACGGGCCCATTGGAACAATTCAAGGGTTATACAAATATCGTGCTATATTTTACTTTATCTGGTGCGCAAGGATGGAAGCGCTTGTTTATGACCGTACTCGATGCAAACAAGCGTATGGCATTTGTGGTGTACCGAGACCCGGAGAGGATTGTGTACACCAGTTGCTCCATCGACCCTGACGTGGACAAGGTGGAAATGCAAGCTACGTTACTTTCAGAAATTGGCAACAAACATCCCTGGAAGATAAATTATCCCGTTCTTCTGAGTGAGCTAACGGATCACTACGACTCGCTGTTGCGTGCCTTGAACCGTGTTGGTCTCGAGGCACACCGACCCGTAGATCGACGAACACAGGGCCTCACCAAAATACTCGTGTCGCGGCTTCGCCAGCTGACTTTCCCTTCCACGATACCCCCTTCTCCCGCTCTTTATCCGTCTGGACCTCGACTATCTGCCCCGCTGCTCATGCGGTGGAGTTTTGAAGCCAAATCCCTGGGCCAGGTGGCCAACCAACACGGTTCCCTCATGCCGAGGCCACTCGTGGAGCCTGATAACCAGTATCTACAACGGGGTTATGAGCACCACCTCAAAACAAGGCTCATGAAAACTTGGGGTGACTGGTTTGTAGAGGGCATGGAGGTGATGCGCAGTGATGCCTTGATTGACTGCCATTTCGTAAATGAAGAACCGATGACAAATGAACGAGGGAAACAGTTAGAGCTGGATCAATTGGAAGCTTGGGTGGCGGTGGAGTGGCAGAAACATGAGCTGGCTCTCTTGAAGATGTCAGTAGGACTGGAGGAGGTGCTTTATTCAAGGATGGAAGAACATATTGAGGCAGTTGTCGAGTTGGAGGGGCAAGAATGGATGAAGGACTGGTTTTCGCTTGAGTGGTCTGCTGGGTGGAAGAAGCGATTGGAGGGTGAGTGGGCACAAGCAAAATGGAGGATGGAGATAGCAGCCAGGCGAGCCGTGGAGGGAAATATGGAGAATGCTCAAGAGTGGTGGCGGGAGCACCAGGAATTAGTCAACAAGGCATGGAAGACCGTGATCGCAGGCGGCGTTGTTCCCGATCCGCAGGATAAACTCCCAGTGGTCTTCCCTTCGTCTTCTGACCACGGTCTTCTGAGAAACATACAGAGGAGGCTAGCACGTTGGAGCTCCCCTCTGCGTGACATACGGACAGCGATGCAGGATACAGTGAAGCGGATTAAGGATGTGAACATGAGCCAATTGGATCAGGCGTACTCAGAGCATTCTCTTCCGAGAGCCCAGGCAGTTTACTCAAGGTTCGCAGACTTTCATCTCCTCAAGGGTGAGCCCGGGCGGCTTGCTGCAAAACTCAGCATTGCGACAGCCTATTATTTCGGACTTTGTGACCCTGATGTTGTGGATGCGGTCATCCAGAACCAGTTCGCTCGCACCGTGATCGGCATAGAAAAAGGCCACCCCATCAACGAAAATAGCCATCTGCTCTACCTCGGTGATGAATCTCACGATGAAATTGTTCTCCCTTTTATTCAACGCAATCGTGAGCATTGGTGGACACAACAAACCGCCAATTCGTCAACTTTCTATTTTACTCCAACTGGTGTGTCCACCAAAGGAGCAGCGGTATACGAAAAACACGCGATCGCACATCTCATGATATTCCTCAGAACCCCAGCACGCCTACGGCTCAGATTGTTACACCACCGGATCGGATCTACGGCTCTGTCAATTATAGAAGGAGGCATTGGACTTGGCCAGATCCAGAGTGACAAAATCCCCTCCGATGAACCCCGACTATGCAGCTACGTGCTTGAACCAGTCTTGAAGGCGGGGAAACATGAGTTGAAGTTGATTTTGATTGAGGGTTATCATGTGCTACAAAACATTTTAATCGAGTTTATCGATGATCTTTCCTCGCCAACACCACTGCTCCCTCCATAGAGATGATGTATTGTATTTCAGATAACCATGACATGACCTCGAGTTCTCCGCCTATCACACGGGAAAAATATACAAAAACGACCAACAATACAGTAAGCCTCAGTGTTCCCTGTGGACATTTGAAAAATCTTCTTGTGATCATACATATCCTGACTACGGTTTAGCACTCTCCTCCGGTCACTGCCACCAGTACACCAGCAATGCTCAGAACAGATGGGTCCTCACCCTGCTTCTCAATGCCAAAGACGGCGTGCAGTACCCAAGACGTTGGCTATAACCCTCAATCTCCACTACAACAATCTGCCATGCGACAGCTACCCCCGCCCTATTATTGTTTTTTTTGAATGCAGGTTATCACCTCCCAATACACACGCATGCTAAGTTCATTCCCATCCCTATTTCGAAAATGTATAGAACCCACGTCTATCAGATGGGGAACATATACTGCCAACGTCACAGCTGGGTAGGCATAGATGCGCCTGTTTCTTGCATTATCATTGCTAGGGGCTGGCTCAAGTCTCGCCACAATCTTTCAGGATGTTTCACAAACACCTTCCAGAGCCTATGATTTCATAATCGCAGGAGGCACGGTTCTTGCTTTTATGATTGTCCCCCCACTGATCATGTCGCAGATGGAACCGCAGGCCTCGTTGCTAACAGATAAACTGAAGACGCCCGAATTCACGTTCCTGTTCTCGAGGCTCGACCATTGTGGGACCTTTCTCTCTCGATAATGCATCCTAACAGCTGATCTTATACATCTCAGGCATCAGGAAATTATTAACCCAGAGGCTCCTCGACTTGCTTCCCGACTCGCATAGGCAGGGGCACCCTCATGCGAACCTGGGGTGACTGGCTTGTAAGAGGCATGGAGGTGATGCGCACTGACGCGGACGCCTGATTGACTGCCATTGCGTAAACGATGAATGAACGAGGCAGACATTTAGAGCTTGATCACCTGGAGGCTTGGGTGACCGTGGAGTTGCAGAAACATGAGCTGGCTCTCTTGAAGATGTCAGTAGGACTGGAGGAGGTGCACGGATGGAGATAACAGCAAAGCGGGCCGTGGAGGGAAATATTGCGCAATGCACCTATTCGTGAGCTCCTTCGTCCCTTGTTTCGTCTTGAATTGTAATGTCCTTCTTGATTCATCCTCGCTAGTAGCACACGCGTAGGATCGATGGTGCTACAGGGCTTGTTGATTGACACGGAAATGGTGCATCGTCTCTCCTTACGTTTCCGAATCTCCGAGAAGCTGCTCTGAGATTCTGGCAAGAACCCGATGCTGAATGACCGGTCAAACCCGCGAATCTGCTCGTGGGCTATTTCTATTAGTATCCAGCGTTGAGCTGATGCTGTTCGTAGGCTATGGGTACTGCCCTGGATGCACATCTCAGATACTTGACGCCTGCTCTCCCTCCTTACCTCCTCAGATGCCTTCAAGCGACTTGGTAGATCTCAGTTATCTCGAACCTATTGGCGACATAACGACAGAATTGTCGGAACAGTAGCCCTCTACGCCTCTACGGCTGAAGATTGGACAATAGTGCCCACATCTTCATTCTCACGGTCAGACCCTCCAGAGATCGTCCACCTCCTTTTTCAACAAACAGAAACTACGGGAAACGTGGGTGCTGGAGAAGGGCGAGGTCGATAGAGGCGGAAACACGGAGATACTTGGGGTATCTGGTTCTAGCTAGAAACGGCAGGCCCCACTCTCTCTCCTTTGGGGAAGCATCCCTACCAGCTGAGTCATGCCTGATCATACCCGGTGTATATAGACTGTTTTTCACAACGTCGACGAGATGGGCAAGTGCCTGAAACACAAAAAGGTGCGATGCCTTTCGTCGTTCAAATATCGATATCTTTGCTAACTTGCCTCCGTCCAAAGCCACAGCTTCATCTTGTTCAGCAGATTCTAAGCTCAGAACAACAGCCCAATGGTGCGAAGGAGAGTGCTGGTGTTGCAGGAGGACGAGGTTGCGTGATTAGTGGTTGGTTAGAAAAGCGTGAAGGAAGAGCTGAGAAAGGTCAGTCTCCCGTAGTCAAACTCGAGATGTCTTTCCCTTTTGGTGATCTAGTATGGCCGTTGAAGTCAATATTCTCTGCACTGGGAAGGGAGTGCCGGAACCCAAAATGAACTATGAAAAGGTGCCATTTAGCAAATCATGCAGTGTTCATTTGGCCACGGTCTCGAAGACATATTTATTATTTGTTGGGGAAGGCATCATCCCGGCCAGAGTCGGCCATTTACTTGTCCAATAGCATGTCTAATTGTGATACTTCTGATCTTTGCACGGGCGCCATGAACCACGACAACAGCAATCTTGCACTGTGAGGCATCCAGGTAACATAAAATATAAATTATAAATTACGAGCGATGTAGAATGACAGAATCGATACTGCGTAGGCTGGTAGAGAGGGGTGGGGCTCTCTTCAAGCCCCGTTGACCCTGGGTGGTGAGGTCGATAGGAATCACGGTCGGTTCACCCGGAACCTACACCTCTCAACGCACCTTTCGAGTCCAGTGGTGAGGAACAGGGGAAGTAAGGATTATTGACAAACGTACTGTAGTGTCTATAACAAGCTATAACATTCTTTTATAATATATATATATATAAGAGCTCACCTCAGCGTCATGCGAATATATCATGAACGGCTGAGGCTCGCTATTGTTCTTTGCATTTTGTCTGTTGTGGAACAATGTAAACTGTATAGTTGGAGAAGTGGAACACCAGAAAAAGGAAGTTAGTAAGTATTCCGGTGGGCATCGCTACTGTCTACCTTTTGTGGTAGTTAGAATGAATTGAAAAAAGGAATAAAGTGAAGGTAAATTGTGATTAGTTCGAGGCTTTGGCCGTCGCACCTCACCAACAAGGATGTAAGAAGGGTAAGGGTGGGTGGGTTTTGAAAAGGATGCTAGATATTGCGTGGTATCCACGTGAAATTGAAGGCTGGCAAGCGAGGGAGGAGGGTATCTACTGCAAAGGTAAAGTTTCGTGCACTAACTTGCGAGTGGTGTGACCATGTCACGTGTCTGCCTCGCGCAAGAATCACCCTCTGGCTCATGCCTCGCCAGATGCCCCACGGAGGGCCCGACACGTAATGCGATTGAATACCGAACAGTGGCGACCCACATACATCGTGGACGTGGCTATTGCTGTGCAGAAGTGAAGTCTCCTGTCAAATTGACTCAGCTAGCGAAGGCGATTTGGGGCTGGGACAGTTCCCAGCATCGAACCCGAGGCAGAGTGAGATGCTTGAAGCTGCTTGCTATCAATAAACGATGTAACTATAGTCAAGAGCTAACAGGACGTAAACCTTTGTCCTCACTTGTTCATCATTGTATGCTCTTACATAACACCTGATAAAGAGGGAGCGCAAAAGCGTTTAGACATGCGGATACTATTCTCTCATACGATACTGGTAGGTTTAGGACAATCATTCTCGCTCATGCTCACACATAAAATTTCTTTCAAACCAGGCATCCATGAAATTCTGACATGTCAAGTAAATTATACTACAAGTTATTAGAAGCTTGAACAGATGAAAGAGCTGGCACGATCATCAAAGGCCAAGGTGGGGTGACGTCCACTTGACAACGTGATAGAATCCCCGGCAGTCGAAGATTTACAGTCAAACTCACTAATAATCAAATGTCATTGATGATCTTTAATGAGAGTACCAGGTAAATGGTGGCTTACTCAAACAGGGTGCAGGTATATCCGTCAGGAACTTCAACGCTTGATACGTCATTGTTCAACCAACCGATATCTCCCTGTAAGTTGGTGCAAACTTTGGGGGCGAGCCCCCAATTCTGACAGCTTCCAGCAATAGATTTATCCTTGCAGAGCCGGAAGGTAGTACTAGGACGGGGGGGTGGGCAGAGTTGCTGTCGAGGCAAAAAGAACAAAAAATTGATTTCAGTCAAAGAGGTTAACAAGGACCAGCAAGTGGACGGACTCTTTCTTGAATGTTGTTGGATACTGGTCCGGCGAGTGCAACGCCAGAAATGACTAGGGCAGTGACAATGAGGGAGTACATCTTGTTGAACATTTCAAGTTATTCAAGCAAGTCACCAGGCAGGAGGCAAGACAAGCGAAGAACGAGAGCTCCAAGTTCGCTTGCTTATATACCACTCCTGACTTACTCGGATTGATCACCAGTGACGAATCCTTTACACAGTTGACTACGTACACAATTAGCACTAACCTATACGCTAGAAGGTGGATCCCGAAATGAAATACTTGGGGAACCACGCACAATCTACACAGCAATACTCATTTGACCACCGCCTAACAAGAAGTCGAAGAACGCATTGCACCGGCTACTCCTAGCTGATTAGTCTTCGTTAGGCGCATGAACCAGCCACAGGAATAAGGTTGCGAAAGCTAGTCGCTTTGCGAGAACGGGCGACCGACGGGGACCCTAGCACTAGTTAGTAGTGGCGTTGAACAAGGACGGGGCCCGGCAGGACTTCGTGTTGGCCTTCAACCGAGATACAAGCTTGAGACTTTGAGTTTCACACGGTCCATTGGCCTGGGCTATTGTTTGGCGGTCAAATAACATCGCTGGAGACGTCCTACGGCTTTTCGAATTTCTTACATTTCAGCTTCTTCATTATGAGCCTTAGGGAACCGCGCCCCACTTATAGTGACGACTCACCATCGATCCCCTGGAAAATAGCCTGCCCAAGGCCACCAGAACAGAGTCAGCGACACACAAGACTTAATGCCTCTCTCACAGATCCGAATCCAGACAGAGTGCGTCAACGTATGCGTATATATATATAACGTCTGCCAGGCATAGGAAGATACACGGAGTACGGCGCCTCTACGGATGCGCGTCCAGTGACGTTGGAATAAACAAGTCCTAACGCCCAAGTATCAGCTTAAATGTATGTAATACGTAAGGTCCGGGATCATTGTAAGATCCTCCTCACGCCTTACCCGGCGGAGGAGTGAGATAAGATTTAACCCAAAGTAAACCACCGCCCTCTACCGAAGGGTCCATAATGCAAGAGAAATGAGTAGCTTCATTCCGAATGGGATAAGTCTGCATCCAGTACTTGATATCATCAACCTCGACCTTCAAATCCCGAGGCTCGAGCTCATGTGGTGATTCGCGTGGGCGTAGGCTGGGCTCTGATTGAACCGTCCCGATAGCCTCGGATTCCGGGTTGGAAGAATGGGAGGTACTATCAGCTTTCCAGAATTGCTCAACACATACACGCCGCTCGATACTGTCCCCCAGAATGCCCGAGATACCTGGTACATCACTTGAAGCGTTCTTCTCATCATCCTCAAGTAGCTCGCGCCACGTGGCCGAGCCCCAGGCCTCCACATGTCTGTCGTGGTTGGTAACAGCGAGAAAAGTGGAAGAGGTTTCAACAACTTGGCTCGCGAGGTCTTTCTCCACAACCATGATCTCTTCAGGCGTGCAAAAGGCGAGATAGCAAGGCGTGGTGGGCGTTTCAGATAAAAGTGACTTGATCTTCGCAAGGGTGGGTGGAGAGGAGTGGGAAAGGAGGAGTGTGCGGAGGTGGCTTGCGATTGAAGGTCGGATACCAAGCAGCATAAGGAGTTGGTGCCAACGGTGTTTTCGCACACTGTGAGGAGATCCGAAGGATTGGCGGTAGTTTAGGGAGATGGAAAGGCCCTGTCTGTGTTTGGGATGAAAGTAGAGCCCCATGAGTTCAAAGAGCCGTTTGGGGGCAGGATTACGTTACTGACCTGACGGCAGTCAGTACGCCGACATAGCCAGCGTAGGTTACTCCCCTGGAGCAGGCCAAGTCACCAACAGCACGTTGAGTCACACGAGAGGACCGACACACCTCGCGACCACCTCACCGCCTCGCATGTACACCACCGAAATGACCATTCTCCTCAAAGGCTCCATCTCCCAGTCCAAGCCGCGGAAATGCACTATTCCGGTGCGGGTTCGGTCTGACCCTGCGTCTCCAACCCGAGCTCCTCCACTTGTACATCCAGAGAAGAGGTCCAGAAAGGTATTGTAGGCCACGACAAGGTGTAGGGGAACCCCGGAGGCACGAGATATACCCTTAATCTCCTGTGTCTCTTCCCGTGAGAACACTCTCTTCAAGAGATGTTTTGCAGTGAAGCGCAAGAGGCGAGGGTAGGGAGTGATTGCTAGAATTTCGTCATATAAGGAAACAAGTTCTGCAATCTCCCTTTTGTAGTGCTGACATATCAGGACGTGGCGTTCTGCAGGAGGCAGTGACAGGTCGATCTGATAGACTGGTGGTGGGTCCATGAGTTTGCGTCGTCGTGACTTGGTGCTCTTCCGGGCTGTCCTGGAGGCAGATGTCATGGATGTTGAACGTGGAAGGTGAAGGTCTGTGCGTCATTGACGTACCTAAGGATTACGAGAGCAATCACTTTTATGCATGGGAGTACCCCGGTCTACTGGATCAAGTTTGCACAAAAACACAAAACGCCAGCCGCCTTGCGTCAATGAAGAGTGCAACACCACAGGTGCTAAACCGACCCAAAGATGTACACCACTGTAACAAGAGGACGACGAGATCACGGCCTCGGCACACAGAGACTTGGGCGCTGTACAGGAACAACACTCGTATTTTAGCCGAGTATACAGTGGGGACCTTTATATATTTTGTCTTGTGTTTGTTACTGTGGGCGATAAACAGAAAGAAATAACTTGAGGAAATCAAACAAAAGATGGTCTAGAATCGTCACGGCGGTGACAGTCGCGGGTCACACATTGCCGTTCGTGTGACAGGATCGAGATCAGCGTGGTTCACAAGTAATCGACGAGACGATACGCCAATTCCAGGACAAACCTCTTATATTGTTACCAAAATTCAAAGACACTGTCCCTCATCACCGCCAGACGTCGTAACAAACGTGCTACGACGAATACGGGGAGAAGCTCGTGGTCCTTCCAGACCAGGTCGGAAGACCTGTCACAGCCGTGGGAGTTGATTCGCGACACATCGATGAGCGGTTCCAGTTATCCTTTGAGCTTAACCATGGCGCAACCCCTCAAAGATTTTCAGCTCTTCTCCCAGTTCCCACCAGAGATCCAAAGACTCATTTTCGAGGAAGCATTCGAGGAAAGCGGCCGGAAAGCGATCCAACTCGCTCTCGTTTCGCGTGAGGTTAAGTCCTGGTATACTCTTCTCTCGTGATCACACCGCAATTGATCCTAATAACCAATTAAAGGGTCGAACTCCTCATGTATCAATGCATAGTCCTCAACCATCGCGACAGCCCTGCACAGTTCAACTTGTTCTCCAACACATTCTATCACGGGACAAAGCCCAAGAGTTTCTATGCCAACGTTGTCCAGCAGATCTTCATCGATAACCTGCTCTTACACAATCTTTCCAAGGAATTTTTACCTCTATGTTCCAATACCACTCGTCTTGCATTTTGGGAGCATCCTACCCCAAACAGTCAAAAGATCTTAGGACTCATTCTCTCCCCCGATACATTCCCAAAGTTACAGCGGCTCTCCACCATCCCCGACTCCTTACCTCCAAGCCATCGAACATATCACCACCCCATTTTCAAACACCTCACACACCTCGACATCGTTTACCGCCATTATTTCCCCTGGGATGGCTTTCGTTCCCTCGAAAACCTCACTCACCTCGACCTAAACTTCACCTGGGACCACTTCGACGCAATATCACTTCTATCCGTAATCCAAACCGCTGTTCCTAATTTTCCCTCAAACTTACGATGCATCATCATCCTGATCTCAATTCAAACCCTTTCTAGTCCCGCATATTATCCAAGTCCATTGGACGACGAAGCATGGCAAATTTATGACGACGTCATACAAGGAAAACACCATCCAAGGGAGGTACTTGGAGTCTTGGGTGGTATCACTGGCGACATCAAGCCACTCTTAGCGGAGGACTTTGTGCGCTACATTGTTCCTGTTCGCGCCGACTTTTCCGCCTGGACCTACCTCCCCCGTGATAAAAAAGACTTTTGGATGGAAGCAGACGAGATGATCGAGAAACGAAGGAGGGATCAGGCCTCTCGTAGCAATGGGCCAACCGAATCCCGGTCGCGTGGTTTCATGTGAAGGCAGGGCAAAACAATACTGCTTTGAGATGACCCTTCAATTTCCACAATTATGCGCCTCCATATGTACATACATCCTCCGTACATGTTGGCACTGGATAATGCTTTGATAAAGCCCAACGATTAAGAAAACGCTAAATTATGTACTCTGCGCTATATATTATATCTAAATTCTCGTTGCGGAAATTGGAGCAGAGATCGGCGCGGGCCATCCATAAGCAAACTGATTGGCAGGCTTGAGCGCGACCCCAAGCTTCTGAGCCACAGGGCTCACAATGCACCGCAAATTGCCGGCTGGACGCCCCCATTAATTAGACACGCTCTCAGTCAACCGCGCTATGTCGGTGAGCTGCGTGTTTTTGCATGCACCAGGGAATATGTATATAGGGTGTTGCGTGCTTTGTGTCTTGCAATTGGGTGGGAGAGTGATGGGACACAGTATCTTCCGTCACCCACGGCCTTGGATATCGACAGCCACTCTGATATTTCTGGTGATCTTGACATCCTCGACGTTGGTTTCTCCCAGCAGAGATTGGATGCCTGTAGAACAAAGCGCACCAGATCGGATCCTCGGTTTAGATACAGATCTGGAGCCATTAAGGTAGACTCGCCCTCAGCGCATTTTACTTTTGTTCTTGCACTCGTTCTTGCACTGCCAAGAGTTCATAGTACCGTTCTTCTTTACTATACTTCACTCGAAATATGGCTCAAAGAAATGCACCGTGTGAGTGGAATCACTACCTCCGGCACTAAACATGTTCCTAACATCCCTCACGACCGGAGCGATCCATACTCCCTGACACTCCTCACTTCGGATTCTCCAATACTACTATCCTACATGCCTCATTATGGAGTCAATAAACGATGCATGAAAGTCAGGCAGTCAAACATCAGATGAAAGTAGACGACGAGGGCCTCTATGACAACCAATCTACCTTTCTATCCCCCTCCACAATTTCCAGCCAAAACCCACCCCGAACCACCCCACGAAGCTCCTCCTGGACCCGCGGCGCCCAATCCACCCTGTGCCACCCAAAATTGAACATAGGCCGGGAGTCCGGGCCGGCATGCTTTGCCCGACAGATGTCCCGAACCCGGCAGGAGAAATTCATGTCCAACATGTCCATGATGTCGAACAGCCCATTATCACTGTCGACATGACAGAAATCGTGGATAGTTAAGGATACGAGGGAAGGTAGATATATCGTCCCATCACTGTTCCAACCGGGGCACAAGGCGCACAGTGCGCCGTATACATCATGTTTATCACGTTGAAGCAGCGTGAGATCCCGGACATAGCGAGATTTAGTGAACGCATACTTGATCAAAGCGAAGGGCTAGTCGGTAGTACCGACTAACTTGAGAGTTAGTAAGGTGTCTGGTAAATTGGCAAGCAATGGATGGATAAGGTGGTGAGGCTCTTCGAAATGACGCTCCTCGGACTACGAAAGCGAGCGCAGCGCAGGTAGTCGGATGTTTTGCAATGTGATTAAGCACGATGTACTGTGGATGGACCCCCACGATAGTGTTCGCAAATAGTGAAGAACGACGGTGTGGGTCGGAGGGTAGAGAGCTGAGCTGTTCCGGAAGCAGGATCTTTTGATTCGAAGTGAACTAGATTGGGACATCGCATGAGCAATGTGGCGCAGAGGTCGATCGGGACGTGGTTAAGGTTGAGGTGGGTTATTGTATGCCAAGGAAGCGACACAAACTCATCGAAATCTCGTAGTTGCACATGGCGAAGAAGAGAGGCTGCTTCGAAAGAGAGATTCTCATCCGAGTCCAATTCAAGCCCTTCTATGAAGAGGCACACAAGATGCGGAAAATTGGTTGGGATGGAAGACATCCACTCCGACGGTGGATATAAAAGCTTGAGTGTTTGAATCTTCGTGGCATTTTCGCTCTTAAAGGGCACGGATTTGATCGGCTGGGCGGGAATGTCGAGGTGGAGATCAAGACTTAGATTGAATGGGAGGGCTCCAGAATTTTGGAAATGGAGCTCGAGGATGTGAGGAATATGGTCTGAATTTTCGTCGGTAGCCTCAACGGACAGGCTGTTCCGCAGCCTGGGCGTTGACGAAGCGACCTGACGCCACTGAGACGGAACATGACTGGAAGTCAAGACTGGATAAGTTTTCGATTCCATCGGATGTGGGTGAAGACCCGATGGACAGAATTCGTGGACTTGCGGGTGGACAGAGGGACAGCTCCTCCGGTGGAAGGGCCCTGGTTGACGCCCGTATACTGTTGAGTTGTTGCAGCAGGGTCAAGCGTCTTTCGGGGAGCTGTTGTATCATAGCCTCCACTTGAGTTATTTCACGCCGCATGGCGTCAGCCTGGTCTCTTGTTCTGTCAGCCGTTGACATGCTGGGTATTGACCAAGACCCGAAATGTGGGTGGCATCCTCGAGGTCGAGGTCAAGTCATGTGACATTTCAGAAATTATGTTCCGACCTTAGTGGTCACTTCGACCCAAGTTGAGCGCTGTGGAGAGCAGACTACAAAGCATACATGCAATGCAGCATCTCCCAAAGCGAGAGCGTTCAATTTGTTTTTCAGTCAAAGAACTACTCAACCCCCTACCACCTCGAGGCTCTTCCGGCAACACCCAAAATCCGGAAGATCAGCGGCAGCGGGGGCGCAGGTATGATTCTTGAACAACACTTTTGCAGACTGCTGCCGGCAGTCACTGGGTGTAGCGGGAGCCTGTGCCCTGCTGGGGGGACGGAATGATTGCAGGGGTTTATATGCTTCATTGCTACTCCCGCGCATTAGGGGGCTGTGGCTGAGTTCGTAGTCTTGGACAGGAAAATAGACAAGGATGATGTGGGGAGTGATGCACGAAATGAAAAAAGCACAGCAGTCACAACGGAAGCAGATGGGGGTATAGGGGACGAGCATTTGGCAGAACGTAGAACAGGATACATCTAGACGACAGCCAAAGGATCTGTTCGAAGTTCAATATGCAGGGCTCACCTTTCGGATAATAGAGATAGACACCTCCGGCCTGCACTGCAGGATGATGCTAATCTCCAAGCCAAAGTTATATAGCGAGGGCCATGGCGGGGTCGTCAATGGCCTTGAATCTAACTTATTCATTCTTGACTTGCAAGACGACCCAATAACAACGCACTCTCAGGATGGGGCGGCTATCGATCTTAATTGAATACCACATCCGATTTTTCAAACACCCGATCGGTTCAGTGGCATTCCCATTCCCGAGACCGAATGAACCGACACTTAGTATGGCGAGACACGACTAAAAGTCAGGGCTAGGCAGGTATTCCGGAAGGTCAAACAGACCTTAAACTGTAATTGATATATAAATATATAAAGTGAAGCTAGTTGATAAAGTTAAAAGAGTATTAAAGAGAAATTAATAGCAATCTTTGATTGGCAGTCCTTGACGGCAGCCATGATTGGAAGGTAATAAATCTAATATGTTAGGCACTATCTAATAACTTATTTGCAACAAAATAATGTTCCTAGCTGCAAAGTATATAGGAGCAGGAGTTGCTTGCTCTGGATTAATCGGAGCTGGGGCTGGAATCGGTACAGTATTCGGTTCATTAATTTTAGCTACAGCTAGAAATCCTCATTAAGAGGACAATTATTCTCTTATGCAATCTTAGGTATCGCTTTAGCTGAATGGATGTGCATGAGTAGTCGATAGGGAGAGGCAGTAGCAGCCATGGGGGTCTGCAGATTCGAATATGAGGGAGAGTGTTTCTGACGGGAGGGGCCGGAGTATGGGTGGAGCTATGTAAGATAGTTTGGGGCGGGTTCCAGCTGGGGATCTCAGAGAACGGTGAAAGGGCAGAATGGTTACCTTGGTAAATCCTACAGCCTACATTCACTTACACTCCCTGGTATGATTTAAATATGGTATTTATTGCTTCCGCATCGAAGGTTTTTGGGATGTGGATAGCAGATTCTGAGGATCCGAACACATAGGTTATAGAGGAGTGACGGCTTTTGGGGCGCATTTAAGTTTATGAGTATGTCCTCCATCCAGATATTGCATTATTTTTGACTATGTCATGAATCAAGTAAGAGCAGACAAATATCTCGAATGAGTCAATGCTTCTCAGCACCAGGGACACCAGTACCCTACAGTATGGCACGGAGGCAGTCAGTGTCACGGTGGACATTGAATCTCCCATCTTTGACTGGTGATCTTGTGCTGTCAGTTCTTGTAAATTTCCCAAGGTGTGAGAATATCCATGGTTTGGTGGTCAAATGCCAGGATAGACCATGTGGCCTATCCGACAAAATGAGATCTGAATGAAAGTCTGATCATTCCCCATCCTTTCCGCTGAAAAGGTGGAAACGTTCATGGGTTTTAATATAGATAAAGGGCTTGTTCTCACTAAGCTTAGTCAAAATTCAATAAGCTTAAGTTAATACAAGTAGTATGAGATAGATAATGAACAGTTTCGTCTTTTAGGGTGTTCTGGGGGTGCATTCTGACAGCGAAATTCAAGAGAATAGTGTTTTTAGAGGTTAATGAACAGCCGTTGAAGTTATCTTAGCCATACGGTGCAACAGTGAAAGGACAATCCCTGTCAATTCAAAGTGCGGGGTCTCTAGTCTCTGGTCTCTGGTCTCTGAACTCTGTTCTCTGTCTCTGTCTCTGTCTCTAGCACTCTGGAACTCTAAACTCTGGACTCTGTTCTCTGTCTCTGTCTCTGGGTTGGTTGATGACCGAAGAAATCACACTTAACGACGCACACTAAGTAGTCCTCTGAAACCATTCTTGATCACAGCTCGCAGACTTGCATGTGGAAGCGGGGGTGAGACCTCTTGCTTCTCCACGAACAAGCATGACCGTATTTATATTGTTTAGATACATATGAGAGATAGTAAATATGAAATAGAAAACAATAAGCTTAATTGTTACAGGTACTGCAGAATATTTTGGAAGGTTTGGCAGCATTTCTACCTTGCCCTGGGTTATGGGTTTTTCTCTGATTGACGAATGGCAATCCAGCCAGATGTGTTCCATGCTCGTCTGCATTATTCTGCATCCACGCAAGCATGTTAAGCCTCCGGATCAATTATGATCGGAATGTATGGCATATGGACAATCCCTTGATCTGTTGTAATTAATCTCAGTCAGGCAATATGCCGAGGTGCCAGGACCCACAAAGCACTCGTTAATTATGAGTCTTTGATATGTCTAGGGTTTTGGGCATTGGGTGTCGCCTCCCGAATGTTGGACATTCCATTCTGTGATCCGGTCATCATTATTGGGCTTGCTATGGGCATAATACACCTGCGACAGCCGCTATGTACATTCTTTAGGTTCCAACAAATCCGAGTTCATCAGAAAACTGCTCGTAAGGTCCCTTGATGCGACCGGAGTATACTCGATAGGCTATGTAGAGTCCGGAATCCCTCCAGAGAGCATTCTGATAGCTTGGTTCACTAAGCTTAGTGATAATGAGCTGGTTTGAACACTTCCGAGGCTTGAATATCCTCAGTTTGGTTGAACTGGCTACTACGGGACATAGTACCAATCCTCTATAGAGTTCTTTAATGATATAGCCAATGATTCTATGTAGAGAATCGTTCTGGAGTACGGAATTCATGTATAGGTGTGAAATCGGCATATCATCCCCCCCTAACCAATTGCTGACTGTCCTCAGTCATTATCTCCTTCAAATTCGCAGTATCCGAGTCTCTCTGATGCGCTCTATGTTCTAGAACGTTCACCAGCTTTGAGAGTAGCATACTTTTGCTAAGCTTATTCCAAAATGATGTCATGTCACCGAGTTTAAATGTATACATCAACTTCTTGTTGCTATAGCCTAATTTCTTATCTCGTTATTGGGTCTTTTAAAAGTCCCAAGGTCTCGTTTCCTCTCTTTCGTTCTCCCTCTCACTTCTCACTCGTCTATTTTCATCTCAACTTTCAGTCTTCTATGCCCACCCACAGCAACAATGGACAGAAACATGTGCAGCAACAAGAGAGCTCATCATGATGAAGATTCAGATTCTTCCTCTAGTAAGCAACGTTCATTTTACTGTTGTCCTTGTCTTGCTAACACTGTCTTCAGACTACACTGAACCAAGGAGCGCCCTTATGGCTCCAGGAAACACGTCTTCTCCTTCAATTGCACAACGTAAGTCATGTTTTTCCCCCATTCTCGTTGTCATCACTCATGTTTTCTCTGCTTTTAGGTCTCACTATTCACCTACCAGCACATCGCAACCTCCTGCCTCAATGGGAACCACCAGCACCACGTACTAGGAGGGCTAGAGGAGGGCAAGGAGCTCAAGGAGCTTGCAGAAATTGTCAGGTGGGTGTGGCAAGGACCCCTCCTCCACTATACTCTCTGCCCTGCAAACCAACTCCTCTGCCAGCCTCTCCCTTGGCCGCTCCAGTGCCAAGACGTGTGATTTCCATCACGTCGTTGTGCAATCCAACCGACAAGTGCTCTGCCGGATTTTCCGCAGAACCCTCGTCAGGTATCCCCGTTGGCAGGCCCTCTGGTGGATTATTCACAGAGGCTTTGTCCAGTTCAATGTCACTGCCCCCTCTCGCCATCTCTCTGCGCACCCTGGATGGGGAAGACTCACTGGTGCTCCCTCCCCTGGGTATTGCATCAGGTTCGGAGGTGCTGGGCCCTTCAACAAACTGGCCTTCTTCCCTTGTACTCTCTTCTGCTACTTCAATGTGTAAGCTTAGTTGTTTTCATGATATATTTGTTCTTTCCGCTGACTTCTACTTTAGCGCGTATACCAGCTGCCCTTAAAGGCAAACAGAAGGTGAAATCATCGACGCTGCCCCCTCTCCCCTTATTCCTGGCGGGTTCTAACTTGTCATTGCGTTCTCTGGTCCCTGAGGTCTCTCAAGCCAACCTCTTTAAAATCTTTAGCTGGTCCTCTTCTCTGGATGGGCAACATGTGCTGGCTTTGCCTAGGTGCCCAACACCATCACTACCTCACTTGGCTGGCGCTCCAGTCAAGTCTCCCGCAAGCGCTGTGGAGATTTCACCCTCCCCAGACCTGGAACTTCTCCTGGAGCCATCTCCCATTCCACAGGAGCTGGCGTTCATTTTTCAAGACTCGCTTCTGGCCTCACCATCTCCTGTCCCTTCTCATTTGCCTAGTCTGGTGGTTCTGGAGATCCCTCAAGAGTCTCCTCATGCTGGCCCATCACATCAAAAATGTGTCCTTTTGTCTAAGAAGAGTTCCAACACATGGACGAAGAAATACGTTCCCCAAGCTTGCGTTCAACACTCTGAGGCCGCTGTTATGAACAGTCCAGACCGGGAGGAACAAGAACTATTGTTCGACTTTACAAGATGGGTACAGGAGACTACAGATCAATTACGGGCACAAGAATACGAAGACGAGGAAGGGGAATATTACACCGCCATGCAGGACCTGGCGAGAGAAGCAGGAATGGAGATAACCTTGGAGGATATATTGGAATACCCCGAGGACGAGGAAGATAACCATGGATCAACCGACCCAACCTCCGATACGGATGGAAGCACTGAGAGAATGGAGAGCAAGAACGGAGAGGACTCCATGGAGATACAATCGGGAGAAGAAGATTATGAGTCAGAGGAAAGCGATGGAACATCGCACAGCAGTAGCGAGAGTACTGACTCATTGTAATATAAATACCACTAGGATGCCATCAGCCAGGATGTGCATCATGGTCAGGACTGCGCACGACCAGTAGAACAGCCAAGTAACCTATAACGAGTATATAGCACCTCATAGGTATATAAGGCCTGTACAAGTAGAGATTAAAGCCCTAAGCTTTAATCTTGTTAACAGCGGTCGTTTACCTCTCTGCCTTAACTTGGCGTCTTCCCTCGTTATCTCATTGAGCACGATCCACTAAGCTCTATAAGGCCAACCGTCTCGGACACCTTGTAGAGTGATTGAAGGCCGTCTCCAGTTATCCTCGGATACAGAAGGAGCACGGATCATAACATTAGATTAAAGCTTCCTTTGGACAACCTCCATCGTACACCCCGTGGTATCGGTATGCCTTGTCGCTACCCTTCCACACTGGCAGACGATACGCTTTATCGCTATCCGAGTGCCAACCGTATCTGACAACACGCCTTGTCGCTGTCCGGTGATACACCCCTGTAGAGCAGGCCACCATACCCTCTGCACCCTTGGTCAGACGCACCGAAAGCGTTGATAGGTCATCCACACCTTTAAGTGTTGATTGGGATAACGCACCCGTAAGCGTTGTATACAGGTCATCCGCACCTTCAAGCGTCGATTGGGATAACGCACCCGCAAGCGTTGTTTATTCACCCTCACCTTCACCTTCGACTTCTTCCCTCTTCACCCTGTCTACAAACCGAAACGACCCCCTTGCCACCGACTACGAAGAATCCAACAGTTCTGACTGGTCGACAACCAACTCCAAACCCGACTTCACACCCCCTCCACCACGGACCCTAAAAAGAAAACAAAACCTATACCCCTCACTCGTTCACCCTCTGGTTCCGCACCGTACCCTACACAACCTACCGAGAGAGTTCAACGTCGAACAGAAGACCCAGGATACCCAGCACCCCCAGCATCAGTTCTTCAATCCCTACCTAAACAACCACCACCTGAAAGAACTGCCACCTCTACCCGCTCAAAGCTCGGGGAGCCGATTCATAGAACATCTACCCCATCCTCCGGTCCTCAACCCTCAACAAGTACAAGAACTAGCGACAACACTTCGCAACAGAAACCCCCAAGAACATTCTCACCCCTCACATCACCACTTGGATCACCGGTACACTCACCGCCTCGATCCAGTTCCCCTGTACAATCCAAACCATCCGAAGTTAGCCCCACTACCGGGTCTATTCACACTTCCGACAAGGAATCCACAACCTCTGACATTAACAATATGGCCTCCTCCGCAAAAATCAATACACCCCCAACCTTTAATGGAGAGACCGATTACTTCCGCCTCTGGAAGGATGCAGTACAACTATACATTGATGCAAAGCCAGGAGCCTTTCCCGATGACAAGACCAAGATACAATTCGCCCTTTCATACATGTCCACCGGCCCCGCCGCAACATGGAGAGGAGCATTCTTGGAATCAAACAAAGAACTTGATGGAAGCCAGACCCTTCCGACATGGAAGAAATTTCTCGAAGGACTCGACACATCCTTCGCCCCAAACAATGTCCCCGCCGATGCAATGGACAGAATCCGCCACCTCAAACAGAATGGACGATATATCGATGATTACATATCCCAGTTCCAGATACTTGCCTATCAGGCCGACCTTGGAGATGGAGTGGCGGCGGTCAACTATTTCAAGAACGGGCTGGATCGCCCCATCGCAATCAAGACAATTAGCCTCAATCCAGGAAACAAACTCAGCGACTGGTTCAAGCAAGCTCGAACAGCATATCAGATACTACAAACTCAACGCGACTATATGCAAACTCGAGGAACTCCCTCGTTTCCAATGACTTCGCGCACTCGCCCATTTAAAGGGAAAAGAAATGCTTTTACGCGCCGTGTCCCACTGCCCTATCAAGCAACAGACCCTAACGCAATGGATATTGACCAACTTGCCGAAGCAGTCTACAACCTCGACTTTGAGGACGAGCCAGATCTACTCGCCGAGGAAGCTGATGAAGACGAGGAAACCGAAGAAGACAGACTCCACCAGTTGGTACAAGAACGCACCCGCGAAGCCCTCAATGCAATCCTCACGGACGCCCAAAGAAAGGATCTCAAAGAAAAGAGATGCTTCAACTGCCGCAAGACTGGACACTTCGCCCGCGAATGCCCCACCAAGAAGACAATATATCGCCGATCCGAATTACCCCGCAATTTGGATGCCAGAAACCGGTCAAATGCGATATCCAGAAGAAGACAAGCAAGCTACAGGAAAAAGAACTCGCTATACAACATACTAGAAGATGCAACCGACGAAGAAGTCGAGGACATCTACGAACATTTTGCAAATGAATCCAACCACCCAGATGCCCCTCTGGTTAAGGATTTTGCCTAAGGAGACTAGCCACCACGTCTAGCCCTCCACAAAGACCTCCTTCCCTTTCCTATTCACAAAATGATATTAATGTTGTAAAGTTACAGGAATCGTCAGCACGCGTAATACATCTACCCTGTCGAATCCGAAAACACAAGTTCACTAAGGAAGGACCCGAAAGCGTGGAACTACTCGCCCTACTCGACTCAGGAGCAGCAGGAAACTTCATTGACCCCGGAATGGTCAAACAACATTCATTCAAAACGACACCCCTTGATCGACCCATCGAAGTACGAAATGCCGATGGATCTGTTAACGAAAATGGAACAGCCACCCACTACACGACCCTCAACCTAACGGTTAACGGGAAGAACATGGAGATCAAACCAAAAGTAGTCTCCCTCGGAAGCCCAAGACTCATCCTTGGATTCCCTTGGCTTGCAGAACACAACCCAGACATCGACTGGGATGCCAAACAACTACGCTGGAGAAACGAACATTGGGACAACACTATATTCCGAGAACTCATCCAATCCATGGAACCCGATTGGATCTACAACGACCAACTCAACCACATCTCCACACTAGAGCCTACAAGCTTCGAAGAAATCAACTTCAAAGCCTCCGCATCACAATTCCTCGCCGTACAACATGGAGAAAAGAAAAACGACGACCCAAGAAAAGTCGTACCCACGGAATTCCACGAATACCTCCCAGTATTTAGCAAGAAACAAGCCGAACGATTCCCCCCACAATGACCATGGGATCACAAAATTGAACTCAAGGAATCATTCAAACCAATTGCCATGAAGTCCTACCGACTCTCCCTCAATGAAGAAAAGGAACTTGACACGTTCCTAGAAGAAAACCTTCAAAAGGGATACATTCGACCATCCGAATCGCCAATGGCATCACCCTTCTTTTTCATAGGAAAGAAAGACGGAAAACTACGCCCCTGTCAAGACTACAGGTACCTCAACGAGCATACCGTCAAAAATGCGTACAACCTCCCCCTCATCTCTCATATTCTTGACAAACTCCGAGGATCAAAGTACTTTACCAAACTCGACGTACGAGCAGGATACAACAACATCCGCATACGCAAAGGAGATGAATGGAAAGGAGCCTTCAGGATACCCCGAGGATTATTCAAACCCACAGTTATGTTCTTTGGAATGTGTAACTCCCCAGCAACATTCCAAACCATGATGGACTCATTATTCCGAAAACTCATCGACAATGGAGGAGTAATCGTTTACATGGACGACATCCTCATTCACGCAAAAACAAAACAAGAACTTCGACGCCTCACAAGAGAAGTACTCAAGATACTCAAGGACAACGATCTATACCTCAAAACTGAGAAATGCGAATTTGAACAACAACGACTCGAATATCTAGGAGTTATTATCACTCCCGACTCAGTTTCGATGGACCCAGCAAAGCTCAAAGGCATCGCTGAATGGCCAACACCAACTACCCCACGCGATGTACGAAAATTCATAGGATTTTGCAATTTCTATCGAAAATTCATACACCAATACGCCACATGGGCAAAACCTCTCAATGCCCTAATGTCCAAAACCAAGAAATTCGAATGGACAGAAGAATGCCAGAACGCCTTCGATACTCTCAAGAGAAAATTCCAAAGCGAACTGGTATTAATGGTCCCCGACCGAGACAAACCCTTTGAAATCGAATGCGACGCATCACTATTTGCATCAGGAGCAGTCCTACTTCAACGCGACAACAATGGAGTTAAACACCCAGTCGCATACTTCTCGAAAGGATTCTCACCAGCCGAACGCAACTATCATTGCTCCGAACAGGAACTCTTCACCATTATCCGAGCACTTAAAGAATGGCGCCACCACATAGAAGGATCATCACACAAGACCATCGTATGGTCAGATCACGACAACCTTCGCCGCTGGAGAAAACCTGAAGACCTCAGCAGAAGACAAGCCCGATGGATTGCCTACATGCAACGATTTGACATCGAAATCCGACATATCCCTGGAAAGAAAAATGGACCAGCAGATGCCCTTTCCAGATGACCCGATCATGAACCCAAGACAAGAGACAACAAACAGGTCGTTGCACTCCCTGACAAATTCTTCACCTCAGAACAGCCACAACATATCCATATTATCGACGAAAATACTAAACAGGAAATAAAAGAGCTGTGGAAGAAAAAGAAACAGACCGACATCGCCCAAGAAGATGACTCAGGACACCCACGCGTTCAAGGAAAACTATTTATACCACAAGATTTACACCTCAGACGCCGCTTACTGCAAAGAGTACACGACTCACCCACCGCAGGACACCCTGGAATCGCAGAAACAACTAGAAAACTCCAGGACTACGCCTACTGGCCCGGGATGCGATCATTTGTCAAAAACTATGTCAAAGGATGTGGTACTTGCCAACAATACAAGATCAATCGCCACCCCTTAAAACCACCGCTTCAACCCATCCCTGGACCCCATTCTACCCGTCCATTCTCGAACATCTCGATGGATCTTATCACAGACCTACCCCCGGACGGACCCCATGATTCTATACTGGTTGTGGTCGACCAGCTTACGAAGGGGATAATTCTAGAACCTACTGCGAAAACCGCCAACGCGGACAAGATCGCCGAAATTCTTATCAAACGGCTATTCTCTAGATTTGGCCTTCCCGAGAAAGTTCTCAGTGATCGCGACCCCAGATTCGCTGCCAAATCCATGAAAGAATTCTACAAACAACTCGGAATCGAACAAGCACTCTCTACCGCCTACCACCCCCAGACAGACGGACAAACAGAGCGATTCAATCAAGAAATAGAACTCTACCTTGGCATCTATTGCTCATTGAACCCGAACAAATGGGTAAAGGCACTCCCACTCCTGGAATATGTCCACAACTCGAAAACACATGCCGAACATCAACATACCCCATTTGAACTCCTCTATGGATCAAGCCCCAAAGGATTTCCGACCTCCGAGGAGCCAACGAACATTCCAGCAATAGGAGAGAAGTTTAAATACCTCGCCAAGATACGCCAAGAAGCCCAAGCTGCGCATGAACAAGCCAGACTAAAAATGGCTGCAAGATATAACCGGCCAGATATCAATCTAAAAGTTGGACAGAAGGTTTGGCTCGACAACCGCAACCTCCCAATTCAGTACGCCTCAAAGAAACTGGCCCAATGCCGAGAAGGTCCCTTCACCATAACAAGAAAACTCGGACCTGTTACCTATGAACTAAAATTACCCATCAAATGGAAGATCCACAACAAGTTTCATGCGAGCCTCCTAATGCCTGCAGAAGAGAACGACACACATGGGGAATACAACACAGCCCCACCACCCGACCTTGTAAATGGAGAAGAAGAATACGAGGTCGAGTCAATACTGCGCCACAGAAAATTCCAGAACAAGTATCAATTCCTAGTCAGATGGAAAGGATACCTTCCCACTGAGGATTCCTGGGAGCCAGAAGCAAACCTGGAGAACGCCAAGGAAGTCATTGAAGAATATAAAAGGGCCCACAAATTAGACAACCCCACCAATGACCCAACCACCCAACACTCGAGCAACCACTCCAGACCTCCCAGAGCCAGACAACGATGGACGCCTTCTCATCCGGGAAAGAATCATATCCCTGGCGAACCGCGTCACAGGAAATAGCCAACCTAACCCTGCCACCGATACCGCTGACGACCAACCAGACAGGACCAACAGTCCTTATATCATCCGGCATACCTTCCTTCCCTCCAACCAACCCGAGATACGATCCATCCTTTTACACGAAGTTCCCTTTCATATTACCGGAACCCGTCTTAAACGCAGTCCAGCGATGGTACCCCTGGTCGACACCTGCTGGAAGACATTTACTGCTCTTCTGTATCACAAGCGCCTCGTCCACGACCGAGCAACAGAATTCGAAAAACTATGCGCCACTATTCTTTCTAGCGCAACAGAGGAACAGGACCGCAATACCATTTCTGCCATGCTATCAACCGCTCTCACCGAATTCCCGTTCGAGAGTCCGATCCCAAGCCCGAGCAATGGAAGTGGAAGTCAGGACCGCCCTATCCTACCTATCGGGACCACCACCCAACCTTCCAACCCTCCCATGGTGGATACGAGTAACCAACCATCAAGTGTTGTACAAGCTATATCTGCTTCTAATGACGCCCCCATCAGGACTACCACCACTCACTTATCCACCACCCGAACTCGCTGCAATTGCTGCCGTCGATTCGGCCATATCAAAGCAGGATGCCTGCGCTACCAATGTCGATATTGTCGAAAGATTGCCCCAGGCCATTACGAGAAGCACTGCGAGAGAAACCCTTACCAGCATCAACCCGCAAGTATGGTACCTGGCCTGTATCGCCGCCCACGAGGAATACCAAGCAGAGCTCGATCCCTCACACGCGAAACCACGAACAACAATATTCGACACATTGTTGCAAGCACCGAGCAGCGCCCCGCTTCAGCCAGACCCCTCCGCACCCGAATTCAAAATGCCCCCGTCGTCATTCCGACCACCAACGCCACCACCACATCTGCTAGCGGAAGCCACCGACTTCCTGAATCGATCCTTCGGCGCACCCGCCACCATTCACTCCAGAGAACCCATCGTCATCGACCTCACCCAAGACCCGCCATCCCCAGACCACCAAGCTACCGAAGCGACTCCCCAGAACCCGACCCATACTTCGACTGGGACCCCATTGCCGAATCAAACATTACAGGAGAGCCTGTCAGATTATACTGAGGATATGTCTGATGAGGACATCAGACCTTACGAAGGGGATAATGTTATGAACAGTCCAGACCGGGAGGAACAAGAACTATTGTTCGACTTTACAAGATGGGTACAGGAGACTACAGATCAATTACGGGCACAAGAATACGAAGACGAGGAAGGGGAATATTACACCGCCATGCAGGACCTGGTGAGAGAAGCAGGAATGGAGATAACCTTGGAGGATATACTAGAATACCCCGAGGACGAGGAAGATAACCATGGATCAACCGACCCAACCTCCGATACGGATGGAAGCACTGAGAGAATGGAGAGCGAGAACGGAGAGGACTCCATGGAGATACAATCGGGAGAAGGAGATTATGAGTCAGAGGAAAGCGATGGAACATCGCACAGCAGTAGCGAGAGTACTGACTCATTGTAATATAAATAACACTAGGATGCCATCAGCCAGGATGTGCATCATGGTCAGGACTGCGCACAACCAGTAGAACAGCCAAGTAACCTATAACGAGTATATAGCACCTCATAGGTATATAAGGCCTGTACAAGTAGAGATTAAAGCCTTAAGCTTTAATCTTGTTAACAGCGGTCGTTTACCTCTCTGCCTTAACTTGGCGTCTTCCCTCGTTATCTCATTGAGCGCGATCCACTAAGCTCTATAAGGCCAACCGTCTCGGACACCTTGTAGAGTGATTGAAGGCCGTCTCCAGTTATCCTCGGATACAGAAGGAGCACGGATCATAACAGCCGTAGTGTAAAAGACTGCACAGTGGGCCGGCCTCTCATCAGGTAACCATGCCATGAGGGGTCCGAGTGGGAGGGATGCCCCAGGCCCAGCCCCCCCTTCCTACCTACCTGTATGGGGTCCCGGAAGCACCCTGGTGTGCTAGCCGGTCTGGCAGATCAATTAATATATTGATTCATACTCCCCCACAGCCATCCTAAGTTAGGTAGTCTAATTCTGTCGCTACATGAGCCAAGGTGGGTTAGGGCAGTGGTTAAGCCCTCTGATGAGCCCCTTCGCAAGGGCGAAACCCACATAAGTCCCCCCATACATACATAATACCCAAGCTGGCTCAGCGCCCATTGATGGGTTACCACGTGTTACCACGGACTGGAATTTCTTTTTGTTTGCCTTTGTAGTCAACCGGTATGGGTACTTTTACCACAGGTGCAGTCACCTGCTTTTGTGGTGGTTTGACTGCCTCGAAAGGCTTTCCCGCTGCTTTGGTATTGCCTGTGTAACGTTACATCGTTAGTACCACGGATTGGATGTTCTTTTTGTTTGCCTTCCTTCGGTGCTGAATGTCGCTGGTGCAGGCTTCTGCTTTTGTGGTCGTTTGGCTCCCCTGGAAGACTCTCCCGCTGGTTTGGTACCATCACATCGTTAGCATAAATGGTTGGGAACAGAGCCTGTCTGGGCATACTACTACTTGACATCCTGCTTCTGTTATTCAGTCAATAAATGAATAGACGTAAGTCAGTCTTATGCAAATACCTTGAGGGAGCTTATTTGCCAATTTGTGTACAGAATGGGTGTAGAGGCTCTCCAGGTATTTTTTGGGAGACAAGGGGAAAGAGGATGTTTGCTACCATAGCTAATTCTGAAGATCCTATGTTTATATGTTATCTATCAGTGGGTCCACGGAATTGTGGCTGCTCGGAGCATAGCCTAATATATATAACAAAGGGTAGCACTAGTGACTGAGTGACATGGTGTATCGTTTCAGTACTTGTATCAGAAAATCAGGTTGCTCTTCGATGGAAGCGGATCCTCGGGACGTAGACTACCCCATCGGGGATATCTCTCTTCCATATATGCTACCATAGGCTACGATACATTACCACTCTTCCAAGATTATAGTGTTTGTGATCCTGACCCTTGGCACGAGTGTAGTATGATGAGGAATGGAAATGAAGTACGGAGACTGCCGGCGAGGCCAGGAGCAAGGGCAATATATGACCATGGCCTCTCTTGGCTTCCTGCCGACACGAGTGGAGTTTGTCCAAGAGGCGGTGACTGGAACAATACACCCTGGTTTGTGCCTCAATTGCTGTCGTTCACCTATAAAGGCGGGATAGTGATTTTGGAGAATCCGAAGTTACAACGCTGTCAGGTGTATTGATGATTCTAGCAAAAGGTAGAATATTGTGCCTGGGGTCAGAGGTATTTACCCCGTCCTGACAATATATTGTCTTTGAGTCAGGTTGCGAATCAAGTATCGAAAGGTGATTCTGAGGGCGTTGTGGGTTTATTCCTAAATACCAAGGTTCTCAAAGGTGATTATTTTTTCCGCACAAATAGTATATCACCTTACAAAAATGCACAGCTGATTGAGCTCAACCCACACGACACGTCATCCCCTTCCCAATCTATAGAGTTGGTGAAGATGTGGAGCAATCAGTAGGGAGCTCTGCCCCTGTGCAGCCAAAGCCTCTGTTTGTCGATGTTGTTCAGCAAGCAGGAACTTGCACACGAGCACAATATACTCGCTCCAATGCGACACAGGCAACATAGCTCATCGTCACGTTCTTTGCTTTACCCCACAGGAAGGCAAACTCCCCAGTGAAATCGACGCATAATCGACTGTAGTCGTAGGGGGGACGAACGCTAGCGCATAGCTGCACAACACAGCCTCACCAATGTTCGGCAATCACTGTGACACATCAAAATGATCCTCAGGAGTCAGCAACAAGTCACCGATGATTCAAGTCGGGTATACTGATACATCAGTTTGGAGTAGCAGCGCAACATGTGCGATCAGTACCTGTGGGGGTGCTATATGCGCCTTGGAAGTGAATCTTGGGCAGATTTTGTTGTTCGGCACGATTTGAAATACAAAAAGTAATGTACAATCAAAGGTCGGATCCCTCAGATCTCGGACGCACTCACTGGGCCATCATAATCCAGAAGTGCAATAGAGATGGAACAGCAATTGTATGTAATCAAGTGTAGAGGTGGGCAAGTGGCTACACCTGCAACAGCCACCCTATGCCACCTCTCGTAGGACTCGGAACCCGAAACCTGAACCCGGATCGAACCCCGGATCAAGAAACTTGGAGCGCCCAGCTGATCGGAGCCACTATCATTTCGCAACATATCCATTTTCACTCGAAACCTCCTTCATTCTTTGACAGATATATTTTCACTCCATTTCTATTCTTTTCCCTGATCATAAACTGTAATATAAGTTTTCTCTCTGTATATAGACCTCTGTATGCCTCGCAGACCACTACTTTGATAATTATCCTTCATATTTCCTAATCCTCTCCTCATGTAGCTACGAAAACTTCACATTTCATCCCTTGGTTCACCTTCTCCGTCTCGCAAGTAGCTCAGATCTATTTTCTCTTAATTTTCTTGTCATTGTCGAGCATAGGAAAGGATTTATAACATAGTATACATGTTTGTATATAAGTAGCAGATCTCGGAGACTTGTTCTCCAGTCAACACACGACCCGAAAACTCTTTCCTGATCTCGTCCTCTCTGTCTGTCTCTCTCCAAATAACTCGTCTTTCTTGGTTCTCGAAGCCCAGTGGTTGTTCCGTCAACCACACTCGCCCCCTTTGTTTGTTTGTGTTAGCACTGTTTCGATCGTGTTTCGTTTGTGTTTTGGTTTCGTTTTGGTTTCGTTTCGGCACTTTTCACGTACTGAAAAGTCAGTTTCTCTTCACAAGGAGGAGTCATGGTCAGATAACTCGGTCAGTTTGACATCATGCTCGCCACTTTGATTGACTGTCATCCACTCACTGACAAATGGGAACAGCTTACCTTGCATCCGAGTGCCCATTTGAATGAGAAGGTTCCCCATTTCAGATCTTGAGAACTTGCATCAAAGAAAAATCTATTTGTCGACATAAAACACTTAGAGTGCCACTATCGTTGAAAAGACAAAACAGCTCAAATCAACCCTCCTACCTACACCATCGTTCTTTACTATTTGCAGACGCTATTGTGGGGATTCTCCGACGCTACATCATGCTTAACCACACTACAACACATCCGGCACCTGCGCTGCGCTCGTTTTCATGGTCAGAGGAAAGTGAATGTATCGACGAGCCTGAGCCCTTTATCCATGCATGTTCGCCAAATTACCGGATACCTTGCTTAGCCTTAAGCTGGACAATATTACCATCTGGTCCCCCGCTTTGATCAGGCACGCATTCGGTCAATTCTCACTATGTCCGGGATCTTATGTTGCTCTGGTGTGAAAAAGACTGTGTATACAGCCCATTGTGCACCTTGTGTCCCGGTTGGGAGGGTGACGGGACGAAATATTTACCATCCCTCGTATCCATGACTATTAAAAGTTGTTGTTATCTCGTCGGTGATAATTACTTTCTCCAAGTGGACATGCTAGACATGGACTTCTGCTGCCGGATCCGGGACATCTGTAGGGCAAAGCACGCTGGCCCGGTCCCCCGGTTTACGTCCAGGTTTGGGGGGCTCAGGGTGCACTGGCGCTGGGGGTGCAAGCGGAGCTGTGCAAGATGGTTTGGGATGGGTTTCAGCTGAAAATCTTGGAGGGGGATAGAAAGGTAGAATGGCCGTCAGAGAGGCCCCTCTTCATCTACGTTCATCTGTTTGGCCGCCTGACTTTCATGTGCCGTTTATTGACTCCACAACGAGGGATGTAGGGTAGTGGTATTGGAAAATCCGAAGTAATAAGTGTCAGGGAGTATTAATAACGAGAATAGAAGTGCGCAGTAGATACGTCGGACACAGAATATATAAGATAGGATCACTAGGATCCAGTAAGGAAGACTGAATCAATATTAAACGGAGACACGATGCAACATACTACTCACCTAGGATCCAGTAAGGAAGACTGGATCCTAGGCCGTTTCGGTAGGCTACTTAAATAAGAGAAAGAAAAACTATGTACTCCTATTTACGCTAGAATGAAAGTACACCTCGTAACCTAGTAGTATAATAAAATTGTTCATTCGTGTACATACAGTGTCCATGGTAAGAGGGAATATGAAATAAGGAAAAAACAATAAACAATCGTCAAGCTGAACGATCGCGTTTCGACACTCCCACTCAGTGAGACGTCAGTTGGGAGCAACCACACCGAGACCGGCGCGAAATTTTATAAAAGCGTCGCGAGGGAGGGCTTTGGTGAATATGTCTGCAAGCATATCCTTCGTAGAGACATAGCGGAGCCTGACTTCGTTACGTTCGACGCTGATACGCCGATTTCACGCCTATACATGAATTCCGTACTCCGGAACGATTCTCTACATAGAATCATTGGCTATATCATTAAAGAACTCTATAGAGGATTGGTACTATGTCCCGTAGTAGCCAGTTCGACCGAATTGAGGATATTCGAGCCTTGGAGGTGTTCAAACCAGTTCATTATCACTAAGCTTAGTGAACCAAACTATCGGAACACTTTCCAGAGGGATTCAGGACTCTACATAGTCTATCAAGTATACTCCGGTCGCATCAAGGGACCTTACGAGCAGTTTTCTGATGAACCCGGATGCGTTTGAATATAAAGAATGTACCTAGCGGCTGTCGCAGGAGTATTACGTCGAAAGCGAGCCCAATAATGATGACCGGACCACGGAACGGAACGCTCAATGTTCGGGAGGCGACACCCGATGCCCAAAACCCTAGAAATATCAAAGACTCCTAATTAACGAGTGCTTTGTGGGTCCCGGCACCTCGGCCTATTGCTTAACTGAGATTAATTACAACGGATCAAGGGACTGTCCATCCGCTATACATTCCGATCATAATTGATCCGGAGTCTTAACGCGCCCGCGTGGACGCAGAATAATGCAGATGAGCACGAAACACGTCTGGCTGGATTGCCATTCGTTAATCAGAGAAAAACCCATAACCCAGGGCAAGGTAGAAATGCTGCCGAACCTTCCAAAATGTTCTACAGTGCCTGTAACAATTAAGCTTATTGTTTTCTATTTCATATTTACTATCTCTCGTATGTATCTAAACAATATAAATACGGTCGCACTTGTTCGTGGAGAAGCAAGAGGTCTCACCCCCGCTTCCACACGCAAGTCTGCAAGCCGTGATCAAGAACGGTTTCAGAGGGCTATTTAGTGTGCGTCGTTAAGTGTGAATTCTTCGGTCGTCGACCAACCCAGAGACAGAGACAGAGACCAGAGTTCAGAGTTTAGAGTTCCAGAGTGCTAGAGACAGAGACAGAGACAGAGACCAGAGACCAGAGACTAGAGACCCCGCGCTTTGAATTGACAGGGATTGTCCTTTCATTGTTGCACCGTACGGCTAAGATAACTTCAACGGCTGTTCGTTAACCTCTAAAACACTACTCTCTTGAATTTCGCTGTCAGAACGCACCCCCAGAACACCCTAAAAGACGAAACTGTTCCTTATCTATCTCATTCCACTTGTATTAGCTTAAGCTTATCAAATTTCGGCTAAGCTTAGTGAAAACAAGCCCACTATCCATATTAAAACATACGAACATTTTTACCTTTTCAACGCGTTCACGGATAAAGTGATGTCGTATGTCGATGTGTTTGGCGCGTGAATGAGCAATGGGATTACTGGCGAGGGCAATACAGCCCTGGTTGTCAGCGTGAATGACGGTTGCCGTCGTCTGTGGGAAATCGAGCTCCTCGAGTAGGGTACGAAGCCAAATGGCTTCCTTTGTAGCGTTGGCAGACGCGATATATTCGGCCTCGACGGAGGAAGTGGCAACGGTCGGCTGTTTTTTCGAGGACCACGAGACGGAGCTACCGGCCACGTCGAATACAAAACCGCCAACGGACCTTCGATCGTCAGGATCTTGGGCCCAACTCGAGTCTGTCCAACCAACGAGATTGAAGGAATTGTTCCCGTGCCTACCCAAGACAAGGTGGAAATTTGCAGTACCCTTGAGATAGCGCAAAACGTGCTTCGCGGCCTCTAAGTGGGCTATGCCAGGATTTCCGCCGAATTGAGCAACCAAACTCACTGCGAACTGGATGTCCGGTCGAGTCTGAGTAGCAAAGAGGAGGGAGCCGACGAGCGAGAGGTAATGAATATTACCTGCATATTCTTTGTAAGCTCGTTTCTCGGCTTCGGTCTTGGGGGAATGGGAGGTGGAGAGATCGTGCTTCACAGTGAGTGGAGTGGAGACAGGAGCGGCATCCTGCATGCGAAAGCGGGCAAGGATTTGGTGGATATATGCTGACTGATTAAGGTAAATGAGGCAGTTGGGGCGATCCCGAGTAACAAGGATGCCCAACATGTATTTGAGCTCGCCTAGGTCAGTAATCTCGAAGTCTTGGCTGAGGGCAGTCTTGAACGAGATAATGCGAGTGCCGCCAGGGCCAGCGACTGCCATGTCATCGACGTAGACGAGTACAAGGAGAGTAATCTTCCCATTCTCTCGTCTGATGTATAAACAGTCGTCAGCGAATGCACAGATGAAGTTGAGCTTAGTCAAAACTTCGTGTAATCTCTTCTTCCATTGCCTCCCAGCTTGCTTCAGACCATACAAGGCCTTTCGCAACTTCCAATAACGACCTCCGGTCCCCAACTTCTCAACACCATCTGGTACCTCCATGTATATCTCCTCGTCAAGATCTCCTTGCAAGTAGGCAGCGACGACATCGACTTGATGAATATCAAAGTCTAAATAGGCGGCGAGGGTGAGGAAAATGTGGAGAGTGGTGAACTTGGCGACGGATGAGAAGGTTTCGGTGAAGTCCTCTCCAGGTATCTGCAAGAAGCCTTTAGCTACGATCCGAGCTTTGAACTTAACTCGCTTCCCATGTCCATCCAGTTTCTCCTTGAAGACAATTCGGCTTCCAACCGCTTTCTTTCCCCTGGGTAAGTCGTCCACCCATTCGAAAACGCCAGCCCTCTTCAATTGAGCAAACTCGGACTCGATAGCACTCTCCTACTGCTTCGAGTAGGGAGAACGAAGGGCTTCCTGGTAAGTGCGAGGTTCATCGGCGACAGCAACAAAAGCAAAGTTCACACTTCCATTTAAGGAAAACGTATCATCGATAGCCAAGAAACCAAGGCGCTCGACAGGTTTGCGTACACGATTGGATTTCCTAGGTGCAGGTGGCAGCTGAGGGAGGCTCCCACTTGAAACCTCATAGGGAGGGGTAACCGGACGTTCAACGTCAACGGTAGGCACAGGATCTGGGGGGACAGCCGTGGGAAGAGTGGTGGTTGGACCAAGCTTGGGAACATCCGCTGCAACGGCGTCGTCAACCAAACGATCAACTGTCTCAGGTGAGACCATCGGTTCATCAACATCCACAATGGCTAACTCGCTGGGGGCATCATCCTCGTAAAACTGGACGTCACGAGAGGCAATCAACTTGCCATTCTCCAAATCCTCAAGACGATATCCCTTGGCCTCATCGGTCCACCATCCAAGCATCCGAACCTTCACTGCCCTCGACTCCAACTTGCCTTTACGCACCGGCTTGGGAACATGAGCCCATCCGAGAGATCCAAAGATCCGAAGATGGGAAACATCAGGTTTGCGTCCAGTCCACGCCTCGTAAGGGGTGATACCCTTTAAACCAGAGGTGAGTGTTAAACTGCGAATGTGGACAGCATACATGAAAGCTTCGCCCCAGAAACGCAGGTTCATGCCACTGGTGTGCAACATGTACCGGATCATCTCGAAGAAAATGGCGATGGCACGCTCAGCGATGCCATTTTGCTCAGGGAGGTAAGGGATAGTCATTTCGTGAATGATGCCATTGCGATGACAGAATTGATTCATGGCAGAGTTGACAAATTCGGACCCATTGTCACTTCGGAGGCGGCGAGTCTTCAGACCAGATTGGCGTTCCAACATGGCCACAATATCCCGAACAGCGACGCCGGCCCCTTCCTTATCCTTCAAGAGGCGACCCACAGGATAACGGCAGCTCACCTCCACAACGACAAGTGCATATAAATACCCATCCCAACTTGGAACAGACATTGGTCCAGTCAGGTCAAGTACCAGCAGTTCCATCTTGGAATAACGGCTTGAGCTTACGTCAGGCATAGGCAGACGGTGAGACTTCCCGTTCGCACAACCGCTGCACAGATGGTCGAACTCGCAAGGTGCGTAAATGTCCAAGCCTTTCACAAGGCGATCACGGCGCATCGAGTCGATGATCCGAGGGTTTAAATGACCCATACGACGATGCCACAAATGCATGGATAGTTGCCCTTTAGCAAGGTAAGCCAGATCGCTGCCGATTTTCGTGCATTGGATATGATACAATGTACCAGCCGACCCTGCAAGGACCGCTCGGAATAATTCATTGCTGCCTTTTGAGAGTGTCAACTCTTTCGATCCACAACTGCGGTAGCTCGCTCCCCCTTGTTGTAAAACACCTAAACTGACAAGGTTGGCACCCAGTCGAGGAACGTGAAGGACGTTCTGAAGGGTTATATTGATGTGACCTTTTGGAAGAATGGAACGGAACATAACTGATCCATAGCCAGCAACGGGGACCCTATTACGGCCACCGACCGTGATATATTCACCATCAGCAGACTCCTGGTAGGAAATGAAGAAATCACGATCCATGAACATGTGGGCCATGGCAGCGCAATCTAGCAAGATACCAGAGGCGACAGCTTCATCAGCTGAAGCCATCAACATTACTCCAACCTCGCGATCGCCAGAGGGTTTTGATTGCTCAACAGCAATATTTGCAGATCCACCCAATTTAGCGGTATTGTCCTTCCCTTTGGACCTCGAAGGGCATTCAGGAGCCCAATGTCCCTTTAGGTGGCAGATATGACATTCGGAATCCGGAGGGCGAGCAGGAGTAGTGGATTTCTTTGCCGATTTGCCTTTCCCCTTCTTTCCCTTCTTCCCAGAGTTCCCATTCCCCACCGACTTGGCAAGCAGGGCCAACTGCTCAGCCTTAACCTTCTTCTCAGACTCCTCAACGAGGCGATCACGTTCAGCACGGTCATGCACAGACACAAGCTCAGCAGTGACCATATCCAAGGTGAGAAACTTTCCCTTATCCAAAAGGTTCTGCTTGACGACATCCCAGATGGTCGAGCGAGGTAGGGAAAGTAGGATAGCATGGACAACATGAATGTCATCCAACTTCTGGCCTGCTTCTGTGATACGGCGACGGAGGTTCAGGAAGGATCTGATGAGATCTGACATGGTGGTACGCTCGTCCCATCTCTTGGTATAGAGTTCCTGATAGTAATAGTGAACATTGATGTTCTGGCATTCGGTGATGTGGATCTTGCGAAGATGATCCCACATCTCCTTTGATGTGTCAACATTGGCAACGTGTTCCCGCTGGCCAAACTCAATAGCTCCCCGCATCAAACCCATAGCCGCATGATCAGACTTCAACCAACGCAGGTAATCCTGCTTGGATTGGATCCAATCCTTATAGCCCTGGTCAGACGTAAGGAGTGGCTTGTTTTCGGCAGCAACAGGAGGCCTCGGAGAGGGTTTAGGGGGGCAGTCTTCCATGCCCTCTACAACAAGCCAGAGAAGTCGAGCTTGGAGGGCAGCCTTCATATTGTCAGACCAAACATAGTAGTTGCTACCATTTAATTTGGGGAACTGGAGTGTCACAGACGAGGAATCGCTCTCGGGGCCCATAACCTAACGAGAATAGAAGTGCGCAGTAGATACGTCGGACACGGAATATATAAGATAGGATCACTAGGATCCAGTAAGGAAGACTGAATCAATATTAAACGGAGACACGACGCAACATACTACTCACCTAGGATCCAGTAAGGAAGACTGGATCCTAGGCCGTTTCGGTAGGCTACTTAAATAAGAGAAAGAAAAACTATGTACTCCTATTTACGCTAGAATGAAAGTACACCTCGTAACCTAGTAGTATAATAAAATTGTTCATTCGTGTACATACAGTGTCCATGGTAAGAGGGAATATGAAATAAGGAAAAAACAATAAACAATCGTCGAGCTGAACGATCGCGTTTCGACAATTAATCGTTATTGTTAGGGGGGATGTTGGACATATTTAGGGCCGGGTGAACTCCATCCAGACGGTGCGTTGTTCGAGCTATACTGCGAATGGGTACAATCTAGAAGGACGATTCTGTGAACTCTTGGGAGTGCAAAAACAAAAATCAAATGCGCTGAGGGTGATGTCAGGGGTGATATAGTGGGTGCTGGGAGTGTGGAGTACATGGCTCGCCAACACCGGCATGGTTGCCGCCTGCTCCCTCGGGAAGCCCACCGGCCCTCGTACTCCCCCTCCAGCAATGTACTCCTCTCACTCTTTATCTATACCACTGCGGTCCGCACCTTTGGTGCTTTCAACACCCTTCATGCGTCATATCCGCAGATCAGAGAATCCAAAGGGACGCTTCAGCTGAAAGAACAGGTGCGTACGAGGAATCATACGAGTATGGCGTCGTCGAGTTGACGAATCCACTGCTGTTGGAAAAGAAAGAAGAAAGTAATTCAATCAGCTTTGTATTTCAAGTGGATATCGTACGTACGTGCATCGTAATCCACCAATGAAACACCGCCTCCAGAGCATCAAGTAACTCCTCTCATCCCCTGACTTAACACCGATTGCTGTGTCCAGAGAAAGTCAAGGAACAGTCGCACGTATTCGATAACAGAAGCTCAGTTTTCCTTTGACCATTTACCTTGGGATCGGAATCGGAGCCTTCGACTGGGAGGAGAGTAAGGAGCTGCGACCTACCTCTGGATGTGAGGCAGGGAATTCTGTGAGCAAACTTAATGCCGGAGACGATATATGCCCCAGTTGAAGTGGCTAATAGCAATAAGTTGCAGTTTTGTAAACAGGGGCCTTGTGGCCTCTCGCCATAGAATGAACTTCCGTCCTCTCTCGCCTCACCGTGCAACACGTCGCCAGGCAGGCGACAATCTATCACATGGACATTAACAACCATGGCCAAATTGAGAGAATCAAAGTGAGAACACTCTAGTTGTACGATAGTGCTCCCTAACATTCTCCAAAAACTCGGGGGTTGCAGGAGGAGAAGGTCGGAGGTCTGATCAGGCTGCAGGGACTGTAAGTCATGTTGGAAGTGCCTAGAGGGCGATCAGTCTCGGTCGGGGGTATCCATGTGTGGATGCCCTTTTGGAAAAAACATTAGAAACTGGTTATACAATGCTGTTCTCTCTTTTTCGAGAAGTAGTGATAGCGAGGACCCTGTGGAAACATTCCATAAATGGTTGTAACACCGAAGAAAGGATCTACTGCGAGTCAATCCACGCGTCTCATACCCACCACACCTCTCTCGGACCGTGCTATTCCCTTTCGAGCTTGAGGGCCTGGTGTGCCCGATGTATTCGGTACTACCTTTAATTAACTTGCCGCTTTTCCTTTCTCCGTATGGTCACCAAGCCGTGACAGTCAATCCCACCTGCCACAGTTATCGAGCTCTCCGATAGCGCGAAAATACAAACAAGTTTCGATGCGAAGAACAACTGCCATGTCGTCAAATGCGAGTCGTGCAACCGTACACTCACAGGGCGGCCCGTAAGAGAAAAATCCACCACCAGAATCAATGACATTCATGACAACTGAGATTTAAACTAATGTGGGCTCGAGTTCCAGTGTCAAGATTCCACATCGCAGGCCCGAGAAACCCCCCCTATCCGCTTCTAAACATGCAGCAATGAACTCCCTTCGAACCACCTCTAACTGTCCCGGTCAATGGCTACAGTTGAACACCCGGCTCAGTCTGGGACACACATCCTTTCAGAATTCAGCTTTCGGAACGAGATCTTTGCTGGACACTGTTTGCTCTGAATAGCAAGACCGGCAGAATCGTAGTTCGAGCTCAGATCCGTCCATTAACTCATCACAGCACTGAGGCAGGAACACGCGATCCATGAGCCCCGACTATGCTCACTTGACACCCACTCGATAGATTAAATTTGGGCTGTGAGGCTCTATGACTAGGGATAATTCTTCCCTAACTTGGAGGGTCCTCACAGGGCCGTCCGAGGGGGCTGACTCAGCGCGCTGCTCGGGGAAGTCACCCTTCAGTGGTATCAACTGTTTGACATGTCATTTCCAAAGGGAAAAGAGAGATGAACAGTCGAACTTAGAATCAGCCATTCATATAGACCTCTCTCAAATTTGCTAGCCCTTACTTTTACCAAGCTGGCACACTGTGTCGGAAAAAGCCGAAAATCGTGAACACCAAAAGTCAACATAATGGAATTAGAGCACTGGGAGCTGGGTAATGCTAAGTAATAAATGTTATAAATACCAATATATTTGTCAGCTTTAACTGACTGACTTAATGACAAGCTGAAGTGTTATAGTGCATTACAATGCCCCTAAGCTGGCTCAGGGCTGTGTTTGACTACGGGCTGGATCTTTTTTCGTTTGGTTGCCTTTCCTGGTCTGACTTGTGGATCCCCCTATGGGCCTGAATTCCGGTGGTGCAGTTTGGTGCTTTACTGGTTCTCTGGCTGCTGTGGGGGGCTTGCCTGCTGCTGAGGTATTCTGGGCTGTGTGCCATCACATCGTTAGCATAAATGGCTGGGAATAGAGCGTGTCCGGGCATACTATTCGTCATCTTGTTTCTGTTATCCAGTCAATAAATGAATAGACATAAGGCAGTCATATACAAATACCTTGAGGGAGCTTATTTTCCAATTTGTGTATTGAACGGGTGTAGACGCCCTCTGTGTGGTTTCTGGGAGACAGGAGAAGGGAGTGGTTGATAGATTAGGTGATTCTGAAGAACATATGCTCATATACTATCTATCAGTGGGTCCACGTCCACGGAATTTTGTGGCTGTTCGGAGCATAGCGTAATATATATAGCAAAGGGTAGCACTAGCGACTGAGTGACATGGTATATCGTTTCAGTACTTGTATCAGAAAACCAGGTTGCTCTTTAATTGGATGCGGATCCTCAGATGTAGACTACCCCGTCGGGGATATCTCTCTTCTATGTATGCTACAATAGGCTACGATACATCACCACTCCTCCAAGGTAGCAGTGTTCGCGATCCTGACTCTTGACACGAGTGTAGTACGATGAGGAATGGGGGCGGAGCAAGGAGACTTGCCGGTGAGGCCGGGAGCAAGAGCAATATATGACCATGGCTTCCCTTGGCTTCCTGCTTACACAAGTGGAGTCTTGCCGAGAGGCGATGACTGGAACAATACACCCTGGTTTGTGCCTCAATTGCCGTCGTTCATCGATAAGGGCGGGATAGCAATTTTGGAGAATCAGAAGTTACAACGCTGTCAGGTGTATTGATGATTCTCGCGTAAGGTAGAATATTATGTTCGGGGTCAGGGGTATCTGACAATGCACTGTCTCTGAGTCAGGTTGCGAATCAAGTACAGAAAGATGATTCCGAGGGCACTGTGGGTTTATTCCCCAAATGCCAATGTCCTCAAAGGTGATCATTCTCCACATAAATAGTATTTCACTTTATAAAGGGGCACAGCTGATCGAGCTCAATCCACCCGACACGTCGGTCCTTTGCCAGTCCGTAAGATCAATGAACGTTGGTGAAGATAGGGAGTAATCAGTAGTGAGCTCTGCCCCTGTGCAGCCAAAGCCTCCTTTTGTCGACGTTGTTCAGCAAGTGAGAACTTGTACACGAACAAGCATGAGATACTCGCTCAAGCGCCACACAAGCAACATAGCTCATCGTCACGTTCTTTGTTTTACCCCCCAGGAAGGAAAACCCCCCGGTGAAACGACGTATGATCGACTGTAGTCGTAGGGAGGACGAACACTAGCACATTGGTCATCAAAGCTGCACAACACAACTTCACCGATGTTCAGCAATCCCTGTGATACATGAAAATGATCCTCAGGAGTCAGCAACAAGTCACCGATGATTCAAGTCGGGTATAGTAATACGTCGGGTTGAAGTGGCGGCGTAATATGTGCGATCGGTACCCGTGGGAGCGCTGTATGCGCCCCGGAAGTGAATCTTGGGCAGATTTTTGTTCATTCGGTGCGATTTGAATTACGGAAAGGAACGTACAATCGAAGGTCGGGTTCTTCGTATCTCGGGCACACTCACTGGGTCATCACAACCCGGAAGTGCAATAGATCGTCGCACGGAACAACAGCTGTATGTAATCAACAAGGAGTCAAGGCCGGTGAACTCGGTCAGCGTCGACGTCATGCTCGCAACTTTGATTGACTGTCGTCCAGCTAAGAACACTCACTCACAAATGGGAACAGCTGACCTTGCGTGCGAGTGCTCGTTTGAACGAGAAGGTTTCCCACTTCGGATCTTGAGAACGTGCATCAAATAAAAACCTATTTGTCGACAAAAAACACTTAGAGTGCTACCATCGTCGCAATATTACGCGACTGTAATATGACGGTGCGGATGCTCCGACGTCAGTGAGGGATGGAAAGCATATAGTCACGCCACCTGCAGCGATGGAATTTCTTCATTGTGCAAAAGCAATTAGCCGGGGACAGCGGCACTGAACGGGTCTCTAATATTCTAGTACCTTAACCGGTACCTCTTCTGATACTTCTAATCCGCCATCTCGTATTTAAGGAACTTTTGCCATAGAGATGATAAACGACACGCTGAAGTCGGGCCATCATGCGTAGGTGAATGAAGTCTTCTAAGTTAACCACCTTACCTTTCTATCATTCTCCGTAATTTCCAGTCGAAGCCCATCCCGAACCATTTGCACCTAGTTCCTCCCATACCTCTAGGACCAGCCGATCCTGAGCCCGCTGAGCTCCAATTTAAACCAAAGATCTAGCCCGGAATGCTTCACCCTACAAAAGGAGAAATGCATGAAAAGCACCTCCACCCGTTAGTGAATACTATCACGGCATCCTTTAATAACCACGGATCCGAGAGATGGCAGGTAATTTGCCCTGTCGCCCTCCCAGCCAGGATACAATGCACAGAATACTCCATACAAACAGTTCTCTGTGTATGCGGATACGGTGAGATCATGAACGTACTAATACTGACTGAAGGCGTGTCGGATTAAAGGGAGCACCCAGCTCGTAGTAGAGTCCGGCTGGAGTTTCATAAAGTATTCGGTAGATGGGCGAATAACGCATGGATAACGTGTTGAGGATCCCCGATGAAGTGATCCTGCTCTGACCATGAAAGCATATGCAGTGCAGGTATTCGCATGTATTGGAGTGTGGTTACGCATGATGGGTTGTCGTAAAGTTGCCACGATAGCGTATGCAAATGATGAAGAGAGTGGTGGGTGGTTGTGATTAGGAAGGTTAGGGTCGGCTATTGCGTCATCGGGAGATTGTAATTTAAAGTGGATGAGGTTGGGATATTGTATGAGCAACCTGACACAGATGGGGACGAAGGCGAGTTCGAGGTGGGTTTAACAGTTCGAGTGGTCGAATGTTCCTGGAATATTCGCTGTTAAAGAGTACGGATCCTCCCGATTGGAAGGAGTGGAAGTCGAGACTAATATTGAATGGAAGCATTTCGCAAGTAGGCTCGAGGATGCGAGGAATGCGATCTGCGTTGTCTTTGTCGACATGGACCTAGCCGCTGTTCCATTACTGCGGTGTTGGGCAAGAGACCTGGCGTCAGTACGATGAGACGTGACTGAAAGTCAAGATTGGGTGTGTGACCTGGCGGCATGGGGCGCGAGTATTCATGGGAGTGCGCTGACGGGCAGCGCAAGTTGTATTCTTGGCAGTGGACGGATTTAAAGATGAGAGTGTGTGTCTCTGGTGGCAGGGCGGAAGCCGACGCATGTTGCGTCGACCTCGTCTTTGTTCCTGTGAGCCTCCGACATGTGAGCGAAAGTCAGCGTGTGATCATGTAATATCAGTTTTTTTGGTATTCAGTGTCATTGCCCCGAGTGCTAAAACGCGGCGGGCCCATTGTATCAACAGATGGACTATCTACATGGGCAGAGGTCTGTAAAGAATGTGCAGGTTTCTAGTAGGTATGGTGCACTCTATGTGTCAATGGGGGAGCAACTCAAGACGTTGATCCCCGGCGACCGCAAATGTTGTCCTGTTCCTGAGATGACTCGAGGAGAACGCCACAGGGCCAATTTCATGCATTTCATTCTCTGTTCCCCCTATATTCGTCCTACATTCAATCGTACTATTCCATGCCAATGCGCACTGGTGCGTAAATGACCTGCACGGAAGCCCAGCAGCCATAACCCGGGATCCTCTGGATGTCCTGTGCCATAACGGCCGGCTGCGCAGTACTCCCTTTCCGGCCACTGAGATACACCAGTGTAACTCCTGTGACTGCTTCACCACCTCACATACTAGCGAATAATACAACATTGCCTGGCAGCCTGAGTCTGGGAAGGGGGTAGTTCGTGAGTAGGTTTAATGGCGTCGATTCGTGAGAACTAAGGATCAAAGAACAAGCAGTTCGGGTGAGCTTATTCCCCGGTATACCCAGCCTTCTCCCGTCGGCTCCGGGACATCTGTAGGGAAAGGTGTGCCACCTTGGAGCCCAAGTTTACGTTCAATTCTGGGTGGCTCAGGGTGGACTGGGCGTTGGGGGTGCAGGAAGAGCCGTGTGGCATGGCGCGGGATGGGTTTTAGCCGGAAATCGTGGGGGGTGGAGAGGTAGGGTGGTTGTCATAGAGGCGGTCACCGTCTACGTTCATCTCTGTTTGGCTGCCTGACTTTCATGCGTCGTTCATTGACTCCACAAGGAGGCATGCAATGTAGGGGCATTGGAAAATCCCAAGTCACAAGTGTCATGGAGTATTGGTCGTTCCGATTTAGGGGGGATGTTAGAGACATGATTAGGGCCAGAGGTCATGACTTCATCAAGATGGCGCATTTTTTGAGCCATATTGCGAGTCAAGTACAACAAAGAAGGACGATTCTGTGAACGCCTGGGAGTGCAAGAACAAAAATAAAATGAGCTGAAGGCAACACCAGGGGTGATCTAGTGGATGCTTGGAGTGTGCAGTACATAGCTCGTCAATACCAACACGGTTGCTGCCTCTTCCCTCGAAAAGCCCACCGGCACTCGTATTCCCCTCGAGCGGTGCTCTCTTCCCGCTCTCCATACCTGTGCGATCCGCATCTCTAGTGCTTTCAACACCCTTCGTCCGCCATTTTCATAGATTAGAAATTCTGGCGGGACGCCTCGACTGAAAGAACGTTCGCATACAAGGAATTATATGAGTACGGTGTTGTTGAGTTGACTCGTCAACTGCTGTTGAAAAAAGAAAATGAAGATAATCTGATTGGCTTTGCATTTTAGGTGAATATCGTACGCACGTGCATCACAATCCAGAGCATGAAGTAACTCTTCCCGCACCCTGATTTAACACCGACCACACGGCTCGACAAAAGCCGATAGATCAAGGGGGGGGGTACTCGGGAGGCACATATGCCTTTCCAGGGTATCCTATTGTTCCATCTGACCCATACTTTCGACTCGTCAGATTTCTCTTCCGATATTTTGTGTGCAGAGAACAGTTGCGCGCACTCAATCACAGAAACTCAATCCTCCTTTGACCATATACTTTGAGATTGGAACTGGAGCCATTCAACTGAGAGGAGAGTAGGGAACTACAACCACGCAGCTTACCTCTGGATATGAGGCAGAGAATTCCGTGAACAAACTTAATGCCGGAGAAGATATGCGCCCTCAGTTGAAGTAGCTGATAGCAACGAGTCGCGGCTTTGTAAACGGAAAACTTGTGGCCTCTCGCCACAGAATGAACTTCTGTCCTTTTTCACCTCACCACACAACACGTCGTCAGGCAGGCAAAAGTCTATCACGTGTAAAGAAAATCAATGTGAGAATACCTTGGTTGTACAATAGTATTTCCCAACATTCTCCAAAAACAAGAGGGTTGCAAGAGTAGAAGGATGGAGGTATGATCAGGCTGCAGGGACTATAAGTCATCTTGGAAGAGCCTAGAGGGTGATCAGTCTCGGTACAAGACCCTGCGTGGATACCCTTTTGGAAAAATATCAGAAATTCGTTATATCTTTATTTATCAACGTCCGATATCCTTTACGAGCAGTAGTGGTATCATCGACTTGACATTTCATTTCTAATTGGGAAAAGAGAGGTGCACAGTCGATCTTAGAACCAGCACCCACTCCCGGATTTGCTGGAACACCGGAAGTCAACAACACGTCAGGGTACATTGATGATTCCGGTGTAAGGTGCAAATTAAGTTTGGGGTCAGAGGTATTTACCCATTCTGACAGTGTATTGTCTTTGAGTCAGGTTCAAAAACCAAGTACGGAAGATGATTCTGAGGGCACTTCGGAACTATTCTCAAATACCAAAGCCCTCAAAGGTGATCATTCTCCGCACAGATAGTATTTCACTTTATAAAAATGCACAGCTGATCGAGCTCATTCCACCAGACATCATAAGATTAAGGAACGTTGGTTAAGAGAGAGAACAATCACTAGCGAGCTTTGCCCCTGTGCAGCCAAAGCCTCTGCTCGCCAACGTTTTTACTGAGTGAGAACTTCTACACAAGCAACGAAGCTGAGGATTTCTTACCTCGGTTGGATCTTGAAGATGTTTTGCTGAATATGGATGACATTACAGATGACGAGGAAGAGCCCTAGTGTACTTATTTACCGCATCGCAACAACACTTCCACCGAAATTTCACCAAGTCCCGCGTGGCAAAGCATGACACACCAAATCAGTGTCAGCGTGTCGGAGTTTGAAACCGAAGCGGCTGGCTACGAGCCTAAAGGTGTGAAAGGATTCCTATGACTCTCGGGTCCTTGGGTGGGTCTGACCAAATGTCCAGTTGGACTTGGGGGTTTCTTTTGTCTTTAGCAGGTTCCGCTGGTTTACTGTCCGGCTTAGGGGCTCGTGATTTCTGGTCTGTCTGAGTAGACTTCTCCACTGGTTTTTTGTTGGTATTATCTGTGTATCATCACATCGTTAGCATAAATGGTTGGGAACAGTGGATGTCCCGGCACACCACTCGGCATCCTGCTTTTGTTATCCAATCAATACATGAAGAGCCATGGGTCAGTCATATGCAAACACCTTGAGGGAACTTAATTGCAAATTTGTTGTACAGGACGGGTGTAGAGGCTCTAAGGGTAGCTTTTGCAAGACAGGGGAGACGGGAGTGGTGGATACAGTAGTAGTTAATTCCGAAGAATTATATACTATCCATCGGTGGGTCCGAGGAATTGTGGCGGCTCCGAGCCGTGGCTTAATATATATAACGGAGGGTGGCACTACTGGAGTCTTGGGATTTGCGGGTCCCATGGAGAGTGCCAAGCACTTAGAATATGTGATTTCAATCAGAAATCTCGATTGAAAATAGTGTATTCACTGCTTGGGACTATTTGCGGGACCCGCTGAGCCTGCGAACAAAAAGTTGGTTTCAGGTGATGGTGGGTGACCATCCGTAGGGTTTAGAAAATTGGAGCTAGATTCTAAATCGACGAAAATGTTCAAGGGCCTTCATGCCAATCAAGCCAACATCCAAATCGAGTTGTGAGCGAGTCGGATATCAGTAAACAAGTTTCCCTCCACCTTGATATTTTCCTTGCGCCCAATCCTCGCAAGTAAGGCCCCAACCGTATATCCATCCACCCTATAAATAAAGTTATTACTGTATACGTATATGTATATGTATAGGCCCTCACCGTGAAACTTGAGGGTAGGGTAAATATACGGCATATGTATAGAATAGATAGTTTGGAAGGTCACGCGTGGGTTTTTGTTGGTTGTTGATGAGTTCTGTGCCCAGAGGCAGCAGCCGGCCCTAAATAAAAAGGATCGCCATCCAGCTGTGTACCGTTCAGTACCCGCATCAGAAAACCAGGTCGCTCTTCGATGGATCAGATCCCCAAATGTAGCCTACTCCGTGGAGAAATCTCCCATGCTTACTAAATACAATAGGCTACAATAAGCTACAATACACCGCCACTACACCCACCAGACCAGCGTCAGGTCAGGATTTGACCGGTGACGAACCGCCGTGACGCTTAATGCGCTTATCTTGTCAGGTGGCAATCATGACTGTGACAAACACTCATCAAACGATCTTGTGGAATAAGTAAATGGAGTTTCGAGCATCACCAAACAACAGCCGGAACAACGCGCCCCCACTTCTGCCCTCAATTGTTGTCGCTCACCAATCAAGGTGGGGATAGTGGTTTTGGAGAATAAGAAATTACAACACTGTCAGGGTGTTCGGGGTGTTCGGGTAAGGTAGAATATCTTTGGGGTCAGGTTCCAAATCAAGTACGGAAAGATGAATCTGAGCGCGCTGTTGGGTTTTTAACCCCAAATACCAAGGTCCTCAAAGGTGATCATTCTCCGCACAAATAGTATTTCACTTTATAAAAACATACAGCTGATCGAGCTCAATCCACCCGACACGTCATTCCCCTTCCAGTCCGTAAGATCAATGAACGTTGGTGAAGATACGGAATAATCAGTAGCGAGCTCTGCCCCTGTGCAGCCAAAGCCTCTGTTTGTCGGACGTTGTTCAGCAAGCGGGAACTTGTACACGAGCATGAGATACTCACTCAAATGCCACACAGGCAACATAACTCATCGTCACGTTCTTTGTTTTACCCCCCAGGAAGGCAAACTCCCCAGTGAAATCGACGCATAATCGACTGTAGTCGTAGGGAGGACGAACGCTAGCACATTGGTCATCAAAGCTGCACAACACAGCTTCACCGACGTTCGGTGATCCCTGTGACACATCGAGATAATCCCCAGGAGTCAGCGATAAGTCACCAGCGATGATTCAGGCTGGGTTACTACTCACACGTCGGGTTGAAGTAGCGGCGTAATATGTGCGATCGGTACCCGTGGGAGCGCTGTATGCGCTCTGGAAGTGAAGGGGCTGGAGGAGTGCAAGAAAAAGAATAGTGCGAGCTGATAACACTATCATGTGTGCTTGGGAATATACTTTGTTCACTGGAGTGCATGCCAGGTGGCTCGTATTTATGATCCATTGTGCCAGGCCGTAAAGTGAATCTTGGGCAGACTTGTTCATTCGGCATGATTTGAACTACAGAAAGGAATGTACAATCGAAGGTCGGGTCCCTCGGATCTCGGGCACACTCACTAGGTCATCACAAATCCGGAAGTGCAATAGATCGTCGCATGGAACAGTTGTATGTAATCAAGGAGCCGGGGTCGGAGAGCTCGGTCAGCGTCGACGTCATGCTCGCAACTTTGATTGACTGTCGTCCAGCTAAGAACACTAACTGGTAAATGGGAACGGCTTATCTTCTCGTGCTTCGCGCCCGTTTGAACGAACAGGCTTCCCACTTCGGATCTTGAGAACTTGAAATCCATTTTTCGGCAAAAAAAACACTTGGAGTACTACCATCGTCGTAATACTGCACAGGTTTACGCGGCTGCAGCATGACGGTGTGGATGCCCCAACGTTATTTAGGGATGGAAAATATATAGCCACGCCGCCTGCGGCGATGGAATACCATAGATGAATATAGGCCATGAAATCTTCTAAGCTAACCATTCCACCTTTCTATCGTTCTCCATAATTTCCAGCCGAAGCCCATCCCGAAACCATTGCGCATAGTTCCTCTCGTACCTCTGGGACCCACTGGACTCTGAGTCCGCTGAATTCCAGTTTAAACCGAGGATCGAGTCCGGGATGCTTCGCCCTACAAATGTCCAGGATTCGGCGGGGAGAAATCAAAGTCAAGCACCTTCATCCGTTGGTAAAAGTTATCACGGCATCCGTTAATAACCACGGATACGAGAAGTGTTAGGTATTTCACCCCGTCGCCCTCCCAGCCAGGACACAGTGCACAGAATACCCCATACAAACAGTTCTGGGTGCATGCGGATACGGTGAGATCGCGGACGTAGTAACATTGGCTAAGGGCGTGCCGGATCAAAGGGAGCGTCCAGCTAGTAAGGGGTAGGTTACTGACGACCAAGGGAGTGATACATTACTATATACCCGCTCCAACCGTACATGGCATAAAAGAGGAACAGTTTCGGGCGAGAGACCACGTTGCCGGTTGCCATATGAATGTGCTATGAAAATGCACTCGAGTCTCGAAAGGATGGGTGGTGAGATAGAGGACAATCATTCCAGTGGTGGGTACAGATAGAGTGTTCGAACTTTCCTGAAATATTCACTATTAATGAGCACGGATCCGACAGATTGGAAGGTGCCTTTGGAGTGGAAGTCGAGACCAAGATCGGACGGAAGGGCTCCAGCATTTCGCAAGTAGAGCTCGAGGATATAAGGAGTGCGATCTGCCTTGCCTTTCCTTGGCGTAGACATAGACGCTGCTCTATAGCTGGGATGTTGTTGACCAAGAGACCTGGCGCCAGTACGACGAGACGTGACTGAAAGTCAAGATTGGGTAGGTAAATCTGATAGCATAGATATTCATGGGAGTGCGCTGACGGGTAGCGCGAGTTGTATTCTTGGCGATGGACGGATTTAAAGATGAGAGAGAGCGTCTGGGGTGGCAGGTCGGCAGTCGACGCCTGTATGCTATTGATCTTTCGCAGCATTGCCCCGCGCTTTTCGTGAAGTTGGCGTATCATATCTTCTACTCGTTGTACTTCATGTTGGATGGCATCGACCCCGTCTTTATTCCTGTGAGCCTTCGACATGTTGGGCGTTGACCGACAAGTCAGCGTGTGATCATCTGATATCGATTCTTTTTTGTATTCAGCGTCATTGCCCTGCAACAAGCAAGCTAGTGCTAGGGCGCGGTGGGCCCACCGTATTAACAGATGGACCCCCCCGAGAGGTGGACTGTCTACCTGAGTGAAAGTCTGAAAAAAATGTGGAGCTTTCTAGTAGTGTTTGTACTCTACGTGTTGATGGGAAAGGAATTAACAGTAAAATAATAGAATAGAATGAGACAAAAAATGTGAGATCTAGGTGAAGTGGGTGGTCATGCAATATCATATCTGACAAGTTTATTGCCCCCTAGGCCCTGCGGCCCGTAGTGTCATATAGTAATTGGTCCCTTGACAACATACTTGCCATGCCACAAGGACGAAGCTGGAACCGCTATGTAGTGATGATACCGGGGCCTTGAACCCGGCCTTGGATTCCAACATTGCGATCCGACTAAAGCTCTCGTAATCTTGTTTATCAGGCGGGGTGCGCACTACTGCACTCTTCATAGCTTGCCAACTCGGTGAACTCAAGGCGCATTGTGACAGCTCAATCGACCCTGGTTTGTCACACATCTAGCTTTGCATAATCCACGAAGACATTCTAGTCACTCATTCCGTCACCACGGGGGTGTACCACCAGGAGGACATCTACAGTGGTTGCTAGATTTAGGTTAAATAAAGTTGAAATTGACTTGAAAAAATAATTACGCGGATGCAAAGAAAGACGATGGGGAGCCATTGTTTACACTACAACATACACGAAAGTGTCCGTGCCATATGCGAGGATTCGACTTATTCGGAAGTACTACGATGATCGCGATTGTTTCTTGGCAGTACCAATTTGCGTATTGTTGACCTAAGAATGGAGGGGGCGATCAACATGAGAAAAGCTAGAAATGAGGGAAGTACCTTGGTAGCAAACCGAAGCGAGGTCAACGATTCGTTGAGATGAGCCGCCAGCGGTGACAGGTTCAAAAACATCTGAAAATCCGTGAGTGAGGGCAAGAACACATCCGAGAGAGTACACTCACCAATGTCTTGGAATTCCCGCTCAACGAATTTTGCAATAAATACGTCAGCTTCGAGTTCCTGTATGGAATATGTTTATCCCCCTTCTCCCCCTTCTCTCCAAGCGCCGCAATCACATCGCCCAACGCGCTTAAACTCCTATTGATATTCTGCGTCTCCTTCACTCTCTCCTTATCCGGCAACCCGACCCCCGGGCCGCTCCCAAAACTCACGTTCAGTCGCTCACTACCCGCCAAATCAACAAGGTTCAAGCATCCTTCACATCTCTCTCCAGTACCACCCACACGTTCACTGCTCCCATCATGCAAAGGGAGGCCGACGTTGACACCAGAAATGCGGAGCGTGAAGACAGAGTGCGAGCGGGATGACCGTTCGTTCATGAGTGTCGCGGCGACACTACGCCGAGAGTGTGCTAGTGCGAGAAGAGAACGGACTTGAGATGACGAGTGGAGAGCGACAACGTTGGCGTCTGTTACACGGGTTGTGCCGGTTTTGGGGTCATGTTTGATTTCGTGTTTCTTTTTATCGAATTCGCCTTTACCGAGGAGGTCGTTGATGGTTTCGTTGTACTACATAGTAGTGTTTGCTTGAGACGAGTGGGATGATGTGGGATATGGGGACAACTTACGATTTCGAGAAATTGGCCTTCCATCGTATACTCCCAACCTTTGCTCTTCATTTCTTCGGCGACTCGAAAGACTTGTTCAACTGCTCGCGGGATCATGCCTGCCAGCGACCTGGTCTGGATCGACTGTCAGTAGGAGGGAGGTCACTGGTCGCTTGTCCACGTACCTGGCCTCCTTCCATGGTGAAGGATTTTCCGGAGCCTGTTTGACCATAGGCAAAGATGCAAACGTTATAGCCGTCCATGCAGCTTTGGGCCAGGAGGGAAATTTCCTCGAATACCTCGGCTTGGGTAATGGTGGGCTCGAACACACGATCAAATGCAAAGCTATAAACTTCCCTCCTCTCCTGTCCAGTAGCACTCTCACTTGTAGAAGAGATTACGATTTCCTTATGGTTTTGACGATCGGGGAAAGCCATGTTCGCTTGGGCTTCCAGTTTGAGGGCTTCAAATTCCTCGGGCGTGAGTGCGGCACTGGAGGGTGCGGATAGATTTGAAGAAGATGCGAGGGCGCTATTAGTGAAGTCGGAAGGCAGGATAGGTCTTACACGGCAGAATACGCGGATGTTGCCCTTGAGCTCTTGGACCATATTATGGAGTTTCCGGCGAACGATTTCACCCTCTAGGATCTCCTTCTTGAGTTCCTCAAGCTTCTTCTCGCTGCTCTCGAGACTGAGTTGATATTCGGATACGGTTCGAGCAAATGCGTCGTTCTGGCTCTGGAGCAGGGTGTTTTGGGTTTGTAGGGCTTGGACTTGTGTAGCGAGGGTAATATGAGCGGTCGACTGTTGTGATAGGGTGGCTTTGAGGGTGGAGACATTTCCGCGTTCCCGTTCAAGGTCGCTTTTGCATAATCGTAGATCTTCGTTGGCGTCACGTAGTTCCCGTTCTCGCTTCTTGAGGTCCATTTCGATGTCCATAATTTCACGAGCGTGCCGCTTTTTGAGGTTCTCGATCTCATCAGAGGCATTAACCAGCTCTCGGCGTTGGTTGAGTTCTTGCGATCGTGCAGTAGCAAGGTCGCGAGAAAGGGCGACATGGTTGGCCTGCAGCTCTGCAACTTTGGCCCGCTCTGCCTCCATATCCATGGCCAGACGGGCGGCATCAACTGCCCTCGCAGATTCGATGGAAGTGAGCTGTTCCTGTAGCTCGGAGAAGCGTTTGTCGTCGGAAATCTTGCTTCTATATGAACCTGATACGGTGCGAGACGGGGCATTCCTCGTACCGATCGATGGCTTCGATGGAGCCAACCGAACTGGCGGTGCACTGGCTCCTCTTGCTGAGCGGGTGATTTGTGGCGGCTGGGGTTTAGTAAGTGGTTTAGGCACTGGGGCTGCTAGCTTTGCTACGTTTGTCGCTGTCCGTGTGGGTTGCAACGGCCGACCGGGTCGACTGGCTCCTATCGCGGCGACTTTTCGGGGTTGCTCGCCAACGCCCTCCTCTTCCTCTACGATGGCTTTTCTTTTGAGGCTACGTGTGGTTACTGTTGCGGGCATCGTCGGGCCGAATATTTCTGCTGCGGGAGAGGAACTGCGCAGTCTTGGTAGGCGCGACATTGTTTTCGACGATGAATGCACAAATCCAAATCTGGACAGAATCAACCAGGCGCGTTACATCACGTGATAGCGTGATGCCCTTTGATGTTTGTGTTGGTTGTACAAAGGCCTTTGGGTCGCAGACTCCGCTGTTTAAACAGCATTCGATGTTCAATCCAAGGCAGTATGGCATAGCCCAGACTTCCGTCACCGCACGGGCAACTCATGCAGAGGATTTACAACCAAATGAATCCGCGAACCGGCGACGCAGGCCAACGCAACCACCGAAAGTGGCTTCAAGCGCATCAGCGAACATGCGCCGAGGGAGGCACATCGGAATGTCATCATACCCCAGGCACCGTCGCCGACCAGATGGTAAACGTTCCTTGAACTCATGAGACTGGCCTGCCTCCATAACCTTTCTGGTGATGTAGGTCCACATTCTGCCGGGCACCACGGCATCAGAGGGGCTCAACAACCTCCACGGATCCAACCCTCTCTCGCTGCGTCGCCGACACCTGGCCCATCGACATATAACACTCGCATGAACCCTTTGAACAATGAACCCAAGCTTCCCAAGCGTATTCCGAACCCTCTTCCTGAGAGGCCTCGGTCCTTGTCGCATCAGTCACACAATCCATATCCTCCTAAACGTCGAAGAATAAATAACACTCCCCTACTGTCGGGATCCCGACACTCCACCTCATTACTAATTCCTCCTCAGCGAGACCGCGATTCCACCAATGACATACATTCTGAGTCTGCCGAGGAGCTGCAGCTGCGGCCTACTCCAGGAGTACTGTCCCCTCAAGAAAGCCCCACGTCATATTCGTCGTACCCCGCCAATATGACAATAAAAAAGGAGGAGGTAGCTTCTCCTTTCCTCGAACGCTCTCCTGAACCACCCAAATTCGCAGCTAAAATCAAGGCTGAAGAGGTATCCTTGCCTGCCGAGCTTCCGCCGATCAAACAGGAAGCCATTGAGCCGCCAATTAAACAAGAACCTACCGAGCCTATTACCCTTCAACGTAGGCTCGTCACGCAATCATGTTCTTTCTTCCCTATTCCAGAGAACTGCCAAAGATCTTGTCCTGACTATCAGGAGAACCGCATTTCCTTCTTCCAGCAGGAGTATAGGAGGCTTCGAAGCTTTGGCCTGAAGAAGCAGCGAGTCGTTTTCCGGTCCGTCGTCCCTTCACAATTTCCGATCCGCACCGAATTAAAGCTCTCTTTGCCATAGTGATGACGGTATGGCGATTGAATGGTAAGTGTGCCAAATAATCCTGTTTCACGAAGTCCGTTCAAATAACTCGCCACAGGACAAGTCCCATCCCTGTATGGTCAGACACCTTACTCCCTGAGGTACCGAACTTATCGTCTGCAATAAACATAGCTTACGACGTGAATAGACATGAGCATAACGCACCGGCCTTTAATTTCCGACGTGGAACCTCCGTAATCTTTCAGGGTCCGACTGGGGGATAGCCGCCAAGTAGGTGAACAGACTCTCGTTCTCAAAGTATACATCGTGAATCCCCCCATCTTAGGTGCATAGTAATCGCTCTATGTTTTGGGATTGGGGCTGGTGCTTCATCAGATGATGGCATGAGATCTGCTGTTCCTTGCTTCAAGATTACGAGGGGAAGTGTTGCTGGTTAACCGAGGTAACGCGTAAATTTTCGGGATCACGACCGGGCGATGTCTCACGCAAGATACCTTTCTGTTTTTATCCGCAGATGTATGGCAAGGCGAGATATTGCGGCTATGGTCACAAGTAGCGCATCCCACCACAGCGTAGCGGCCTTCCAGTGTCACCAGGTAGCACCTAATCAAGACGATCCAGCGCCATTCGAAGCGATGAGCTAGTGCTTTACGTCGTCCGTAATTGTTGGAGGGCATTCAGCCGAGAATGACATGGCATAGAGGGTATTAACAATATGTTCGGTGAAAAGCACAGTTCACTGATCGTTGTACATGTAGGATAGCCTGCGAACTCAGTGGGGGAAGTTCTCGCATACTATTTCGTCCGAATGGTGTGAAGATGGAGCAGATTGGAGACGTATTGAGGGCTCGATTTGACTTCTAGAACGACCTCTGTCAGAGAATACAACCGTAGACGATCTTAATAGGTAACATGCGGACCGAATGTAATCTCACTATGAGTACTCCAACGAACAGTGCTACCTACTCATGAGAATGTGGGGTGTCGCTCCTCCGTTTGCTGCTGGTGCAGACCTGTACTTGGAATCTAACCCTAGTTCGCATTAGAGGAAAGGCCCGCCGAGGTATCTTAAAACAAATGGAACCAGGGCTTGCACGTTGCGATTACGTTGCGGGATGGCCAAGGATCCGGAGAAATAACAATGATGGTAGAAGTATGCCATTAAGACGCTTCGGACCACCTCTCGACCAGTCGCGAACTGATATCGTGGGATATTCGAACCCTCCCAGGTACATCGCCCACACTGTATGGCCCGTCTTCGGGAAGGGCGGGCCATTGATCGACGTTATTTGGTGTGGCATTTGTTCCGCACTATACCCTACTCGTTGCATCGTAAACACCTCAGAAATGTTGTATCGAACGTCATATGCTGAATGTAGTGCAAGTTGAGCCTAGACTTCACAAGACATTGGATGTGGCCCTACGGTGACACTACCGGGCTCATGATAAAGCTACATATCCCGCATCCTAACTACAGACTTCCAAAGCTCATTTCTCTCCATGCCCGCTTTATCAAGTCGGATGCTCGTTCAGCAGCTGCATACACAGGCGCTTGTGTATTAGCCGCTGGACTGAAGGGCTATGAATGACGGGACCCAAAAGACGGTACATGCCAGTGAAAGTACTGCAAACTCACTATGACCGGTGCATCCACAATGCGTAATCCTGAGATGCCCTTCACCAGCAAGTCTGGACTGATCACACCATACGTTGCGAATGAATTGGTCAGTTTCTTCTTCTGAAGTTGCACTTGGGGGTGGTGCGATGCGGTCTAGAGTGAACCCCCTCCAAGCGGGTGAGGTCACGAATCGCTGGGCTGTCTTGACCGCTTCTTTCACTATTCCAATGTCGACTGCAGCCGAGTAGAACCCAAGGTCGACTAGAGGTAGCTCGAAAGGGTCATTTGATTTGAGTGTGACTGAACCACCTGAGGTTAAACCGGAAAGGATGAATTCTTTCGAGGCTGTGAGCGGTTGACGAGGACCTGAGAAACTGTTTATTCATGGGGCCCATCGTCAACTGAGAAAAACCGCGTACCCATCTGGCTTTGTGCGAACTCTATTGTTCTGAAACCGCCTCTTGATGTTTGCAGAACCCGAGTGACACACGCCCCAACGAGCACTGAGAGGTTAAGCCGATCAAGGACGGGGTCTAAATAAGCTGTCGCAGCACTGCAATGGGTTCCATTTGCAATAGAGAACTGGCACCATGCTTGTAATGCTTGCATGTTAACTGCTGCAGCTATGTGAGGAACTCAACACTTACTGACACCAATGGGCCTCCCAGCATTGGAATCTTCGCAATGACTTTAACGGCGGAGGGGATGAGCTTTTTAGAAGTTGTGAGCTGGTGGCGGGGGCCTTGAGAAACTATTCGTAGTGGTCATTGCCGGTTGAGACACAGCGTACCCGGCTGGTTAATTGTGAACTCCACCGTCGGTGTGAGAGGGCACTAAATTGTAGTCAGGGGATGCGTGGTGGATCAGAGAGTGCGAGAAGATTGTTCAAATGTCCATGGGGACGTTGAGGCCTACCGCATTGCTGACCACCTCTTCACGCTTCTCCTCGTGCGACAGGCAGAGAACTCAACGTCATGTCATGATTATCGGAAATACACAACATCATCTCTACGGGGAGAGCGGCAATGTGGACGAGGAAACATCGTCGATAAACTCGACTAAAATGTTTTGTAGTAGATAAGAACCCTCAACCACAACCAACTTCAACTCCAACTCGTGTTTCCCCGCCTCAAATAACCGTTCAAACCTGAAACTGCATAGTCGAGGTTCATCAAGGGGGATTTCGTCGTCCTGGATCTTGAGAAGTTCAATGCCTCCTTCTAGAATTGACAGAGCTGCAGATCTGCGCCGGCGGTGTAACAATTTGAGCCGCAGGTGTGTTGGGGCCGCGATGAATATCATGAGGTGTGCAATTGTGCGCGTCACATGCATAATCGCTCCTATGTTAATGCGAGATGGAGTAAAATAGAAAGCTGATGAATTGGTGGTTTGCAGTGTCCACCAATCGTCGCGATTCCGTTGAATGAAAGGGAGAACAATTTCGTCGCGGGAAGTATCGCTGAGGTAGAGCAGATGTCTATTCTCGGCAATGGGGTGGTCTTTTGCTATGCCAATCACGGTGCGAGCGAACTGGTTTGCGATGACCGCATTAACAACAGTGGGGTGGCAATATGTGACATCGTAGACCGTTGCAACACTGAGTCTTGCAGCAAGCAGCCCGTGTTCACGCGGGAATTGTTGAAAGGCTGCGAACCTTGAGTAAATGCTCCAGGCTGGCGAAGGGGGAGGCTCTGAGTACACCTGATCCAATTGGCCCGGATTCACATCCCTAATCCGCTTAATTCTCTCCTTCATCTCTGTCCGTATGCCATCCAGAGGGGAGCTCAAACGTTGCGGCGCCTCCGGCATGTCTATCAGAAGAACCCAGTCAGGAGAAAAAGGATCGAATGGGAGGTCGTCGTGTGGACCGGGAACAACGCGATCTGCGATCGCTGTCTTCCATGCCTTGTTGACTAAATCCTGGTACCTCTGCCACCACTGTCGAGCATATTCCATATTTCCATCCATGGCTCGCTTTGCTGCTATCTCCATCCTCCCTTTTGCTTGTACCCATTCACCCTCCAGTCGCTTCTTCCGCCCAGCAGACCACTCAAGGGAAAACCAGTCCCTCATCCATTCTCGCCCCTTCAACTTGACAACCATCTCAATATGTTCTTCCATCCGCAAATCAAGCACCTCCTCCAGTCCTACTGACATCTTTAAGAGGGCCAGCTCGTGTTTCTGCCACTCCACTGCCACCAAAGCTTCTAATAGATCCAGTTCTAACTGTTTGCCTTGTTCGTTCGTCGTTGGTTCTTCATTTACGAAATGGCAGTCAATCAAGGCTTCTCTGCGCATGATCTCCATGCCTGCTAAGAAAAAGTCACCCCAGGTTTTCATGAGCCTTGTTTTGAGGTGGTGCTCACAACCCCGTTGTAGATACTTGTTATCATGCTCCACAAGTGGCCTCAGCATGAGGGGGCCATGTAGGGTGGCCACCTGGTCCAGGGACTTGGCTTCAAAACTCCACTTCATGAGCAGTGGGGCGGACAGTGGAGGTACAGACGGATAAGGAGTGGGAGAAGGGGGTATCGTGGAAGGGGAATGGGATAAAGTCAGTTGGCCAAACCATGACACGAGCATTTTAGTGAAGTGCCGGGTTCGTCGATGTACTACAGGTCGGTGTGCCTCGGCGCCAGGACGGTTCAATGCACGCAATAGAGCATCGTAATGAGCTGTTAGCTCATTCAGAAGAACGGGATAATTTATCTTCCAGGGGTGTTTGTCGCCAACCTCTGAAAGTAACGTAGCTTGCATTTCGACCTTGTCCATGTCAGGGTCAATGGAGCAATTCGTGTACACAATCCTCCCCGGGTCTCGGCACACCACAAATGCCATACGCTTGTTTGCATCCAGTACGGTCATAAACAGGCGCTTCTGTCCTTTGGCCTCAGATAACGTAAAATATAACACAATATTTGGATAACCCTTGAATTGTTCCAGTGGACCCGTATAACCAGTGATGAACTCGAGGAATCGCTGTTCCGGAACCAAAGGGAGGGTATTGTCAAGTAGCTCCACATCCTTCTCGGTCGTGACCAAAGGTTCATGTTCAGTCAATTCCAGATGTACGGTGAAATCGGTCTTCTCGTCCCATCTAGGATTCCACGCCCATATCAAAATGCGTACTATCGAGAGTGCAACCTCTACCCCCAGCCAGATTGCAGGACCGTTGGACGTGCTGTTTGAAGCAAGTGTAAACGATCCGACGTATCCAGCTATAGCCGCAGGAATTGCAAGTAAAAGGACTATCCACGAGGATATCATGAAGATCCAGTCTCTGACCGGATTACGAAAGTGCAATTCGTGCTGACCCCGTAAGTGCCCCAAAAGATCATCACGATTGATCACCATGAATGGGTTATGAGGGTCTTGGTTTGAGGTAGAAGGGTGCAGTGGAGATAGGGAACGAGATACAGAGTCAGGATCATTGGACGGTTGCACTGGAGATAGGGAATGAGACACAGAGTCAGGATCATTGGACGGTTGCACTGGAGACAGGGAATGAGATACAGAGTCAGGATCATTGGACGGTTGCACTGGGATCGAGACGTGCGATCGAGCAGGAGAATAAGGTGAAGAGGGCGAACCATCAGATGGCTGCACTGGGAGATGCGATTGGGCTGGGGAAGGGAGTTGGGAGCATTGAGGCGACTTTGTCAGATAGTTTTCGAGGCTCCAGAGGCACTCCTCAGCAATGAGATCTCCGTCCCACCGAACACAGCCCTGACTCTGAAGACGCAGCTCAGGCCTATCAATCCCTTCTGCTTGGAGATCACGCAGAATTCGCTGATGCAACGTCATGAAGATGATCCGCTTCTTCATGACCGAAATGGCACGAGATTGGATAAGGAACTGGGAGCAAACCGAAGCCAGGCAACTGCCTAGCGTGCGCACGAATGGGAAAACCCATGCCAACCCCCCCGCACCAAAAACAAGATGGAAATAGGGTGTATAACTCAGGACGGCGGCAATAATGGTACACACAACAAGATGGACATTCCACCAGAATGATCTCCATTCGATCGTAAGGTTCTCGGGATTGTCGATGTGCCTTTCGTTGAGCATCTGTATGAGCCGGCTCTCTGCGGTATAGCGTTTCTTGTCAATTGCAATCATAGGAGCAACCGTGCCCATAGGCTTGAAACCAGCGTCGTCGAGGACTCTGGCTCCGCACCACCGAAATCCCGAAAATGTGAGCGATAATCTGGGCGAGCGGGAAAGTTTAATAGATGGAATGGAGATGCTTGCGATGAGGACAGATATCGCGGTCTTGACGATACCTGGACTGCCGAATAGGGAGAGGGGCGCGGCGGCAGCGTAGAGAAATCCTCCCTCAAGAGCCGAACCAACGTGCTTTTCACATTGTTCAGTCCCGATTAGAGGCAGGAGAGCAGAAAGGTCCTGTATTCCACCAGTCAGTGTCCCGCCAAAGTCCGACATCGCTATAGAAGCTGTGAGCAGGCACGATGCGCTGGACAGACATACACCTGACCTTTGTTCGAGGAGCTTTGAATCCAAGTAGATGGATCGCAGATAACCGAAAGACAAGAAAAGTCACTATGGTCTGAGGCTAGGATAATGAACAGCGACGGATATTTTAACCTGGGGGTTTGGGACAAGAGGGCCTCGTGGCGGCCTTGTTTAATTTGTCAAGCCACGTACACTACATGCTCCAAACCAGCCCGAGTCACGTCGGGCGCTCCTTGAAGCTTGAACTTAAGGCGCTTTTCCCGCGCACTGCTGCTGCTGCCAGCAAGGGGTCTCGTGGCGTCCATGCTCATGAAGATTATCCTGACATCAGTCCCCCAACATCACCAAGCCCCTCCCTGTGTGCTCATCTTGGTTCGATTCCAAGACCTCGCACTTTCGCAGCTTGCTGCCCTATCTTCGGAGACGGCCAGCCTGATGCTTAAGTAAGGATCTGGCTAAGGAATTATATATAGATAGATAGATGAAAAAGTCGTGGTGTAAAAGACTACGCAGTGGGCCGGCCTCTCATCAGGCACCACGCCATGAGGGGTCCGAGTGGGAGGGATGCCCCAGGCCCAACCTCCTATTCTACCTACCTGTACGGGGTCTTCCTGAGAGGCCTCGGTCCTTCTCGCACCAGTCACACAATCCATATCCTCCTAAACGTCGAAGACTAGATAACACTCCCCTACTGTCAGGATCCCGGCACCCCACCTCATTACTAATTCCTCCTCAGCGAGGCCTCGATTCCACCAATCACATACCTTCTGAGTCTGCCGAGGAGCCGCAGCTGCAGCCTACTCCAGGAGTACTGTCCCCTCAAGAAAGCTCCACATCATATTCGTCGTACCCCGCCAATATGACGATAAAAAGGAGGAGGTAGTTTCTCCTTTCCTCGAACGCTCTCCCGAACCACCCAATTTTGCAGCCAAAATCAAGGCTGAAGAGATATCCTTCCCTGCCGGGCTTCCGCCGATCAAACAGCAAGCCGTTGAGCCGCCAATTAAACAAGAACCTACCGAGCCTATTACCCTTCAGCGTAGGCTCGTCATGCAATCATGTTCTTTCTTCCCTATTCCAGAGAACTGCCGAAGATCTAAACCTCTCTTTGCCATAGTGTTGGTATGGCGATTGAGTGGTAAGTGTGCCAAATAATCCTGTTTCACGAGTCCGTTAATAACTCGCCAAAGGACAAGTCCCATCCCTGTATGGTCAGACACCTTGCTCCCTGAGGTACTGAATTTATCGTCTGCAATAAACACGGCTTACGACGCGAATAGACATGAGCATAACGCACCGGCTTTTAATTTCCGACGTGGAACCTCCGTAATCATTCAGGGTCCGACTGGGGGAGAGCTGCCAAGTAGGTGAACAGACTCTCGTTCTCAAAGTATACATCGTGAATCCCCCCTTCTTGGGTGCATAGTCATCGCTCTATGTTTGGAATTGGGGTTGGTGCTTCATCAGATGATGGCATGAGATCTGCTGTTCCTTGCTTCAAGATTTACGAGGGGAAGTGTTGCTGGATAACCGAGGTAACGTGTAAAATTTTCGGGATCATGACCGGGTGATGTCTCACCCAAGATACCTTTCTGTTTTCATCTGCAGATATATGGTGGTCACAAGTAGCGCATCCCACCACAGCGTAGCGGCCTTCCAGTATCACCAGATAGCAGCTAATCGAGACGATCCAGCGCCGTTCGAAGCGATGAGCTAGCGCTTTACGTCGTCCGTGATTGTTGGGGGGCATTCAGCCAAGAATGGCGTGGCTTGGAGGGTATTAACAATATGATCAGTGAAAAGCACAGCTCACTGATCGTTGTACATGTAGGATAGCCTGCGAACTCAATGAGGGAAGTTCTCGCATACTATTTCGTCCGAACGGCGTGAAGATGGAGCAGATTGGGGACGTATTGAGGGCTCGATTTGACTTCTGGAACGGCCTCTGTTAGAGAATACAACCGTAGACGATCTCAATAGGTAACATGGGGACCCCGCTATGAGCACTCCAGCGAACAGTGCTACCCACTCATGAGAATGTGGGGTGTCAAAGCAAAGTTCGCTCCTCCGTTTGCTGCTGGTGCAGACCTGTACTTGGAATCCACCCCTGCTTCGCATTAAAGGAAAGGCCTGCCGAGGTATTTTAGAACAAATGGAAGCAGAGCTTGCACGTTGCGATTGCCTTGCGGGATGGCCAAGGATCCGGAGAAGTAACAATGACAGTAGAAGTATGCCATTAAGACTCTTCGGACCACCTCTCAGCCGGTCACGAACCGATATCGTGAGATATTCGAACCCTCCCAGGTACATCGTCCGCACTGTATGTGCCTGTCTTCGGGAAGGGCGGGCCATTGATCAACGTTATTTGGTGTGGCATTGTTCGGCACTACACCCTGCTCGCTGCATCGTAAACACCTCAGAAATGTTGTATCGAACTTCATATGTTGAATGTAGTACAAATTGAACCCAGACTTCACAAGACGTTGGATGTGGCCCTACGGTGACAAAATCTGGCCCATGATGAAGCTACATATCCTGCATTCTAACTGCAGACTTCCAAGCTCGTTTCTCTCCATGCCCGCTTTATCAAGTCGGATGCTCGTTCGGCAACTGCATACACAGGTGCCTGTGTATTAGCCGCTGGACTGAAGGGCTATGAACGACGGGATTCAAAAGATGGTACATGCCAGTGAAAATACTGCAAACTTACTATGACCGATGCATCCACAATGCGTAATCCCGAGATACCCTTCACCAGCAAGTCTGGATTAACCACACCATACGTCGCATCTCGTGAAGACATTGCAGAGGTTCCAATACCATGAGACGAGGAAGTTGTAGAGTTGCGAATGAATTGCTCAATTTCTTCTTCTGAAGTTGCGCTTGGGGGTGGTGCGATGCGGTCTAGAGTGAACCCCCTCCAAGCGGGTGAGGTCACGAATCGCTGGGCTGTCTTGACCGCTTCTTTCACTATTGCAATGTCGACCGCAGCCGAGTAGAACGCAAGGTCGACTAAAGGTAGCTCGAAAGGGTCGTTTGATTTGAGTGTGACTGAACCACCTGAGGTTAAAGTTTGGTGAATGGATGCAAGTAACCAACGAATAATATCACTGACGTGAAGCGGGTTCAGCGAGCCCTGCCACAACAGAAAGAATGGGTGTGGGTGACGACGAGAAGTAACCATTCGCCTGAAATTTTTGATACAGCGTCAGCCACGGTGGACTGAAGTCACATATACAATCAAACTCACGAGTCCGGAAAGGCAGAAGTGAGGGGTATTAGGCCCAGCAGTAGGATCAACATGACCAGCTAACGCTGGTGAGTCTCTGGGTAACCTAATGTAAGCGGACAGGCCATGTGATCCTCCCGTCATAGGACCCGTTCGCGAAGATATCCACTGTTGTAGTGCCTCGTCTGATGCTGTCGTATTGGCGTTCAGACTGAGAATAATCCCCCAGTTAGCATTAGATGTGGAGAGGCGGGACGCCCATACTTGATAAATGTCGTGTTAGCCCCCCAGCTGGGTGCAATCAACGGCTCATTGCTAAAATTCTTCCCGACGCTAGGGAGGTTAAAGACGGGTTTGACTCCGACTTTTTGCAATTCAGAAGAGTCACCAATACCCGAATTCATTAGAATTTGGGGTGTACCAATGACTCCAGCGGAAAGGATGAGCTCTTTCAAGGCTGTGAGCTGGTGACGAGGCCCTGAGAAACTGTTTATTCATGGGGGCCCATCGTCAACTGAGAAACCGCGTACCTGTCTGGTTTTGTGCGAACTCTACTGTTCTGAAATTGCCTCTTGATGTTTGCAAAATTCGAGTGACATACGCCCCAACGAGCACCGAGAGATTAGGTCGATCAAGGACGGGGTCTAAGTAAGCTGTCGCAGCACTGCAACGGGTTCCATTTGCAATAGAGAACTGGCACCATGCTTGTGGTGCTTGCATGTTAACAGCGGCAGTTATGTGAGGAACTCAACACTTACTGACACCAATGGGCCTCCCAGCATTGGCATCTTCGATAAATGGAAACTCGTCTGGCAGATCTTTTGTGGTTTGGAGCATCAGTGCGTCTATAGGTTGCATAACGTTATTCAACCCAATGCCCAGGGGGCCTCTGAACCCATGGACATGAGGGTCGAAGTCCCCTTCTTCAGAACCATGGCCTGGGGCTGTGGTCCAACGTTCAGTCTGGTACGTCCGGTCAGGATCATGCATGTAAGTCATGAACGAACGAGAGACATACTTTCTTCAGGTAAGGTAGCATTTCGTTCCATGACCATCCTTTGTCACCAGTAACTTCAGCCCATTTATTATAGTCGTCCAATGATCCCCGAATCCAAATCATCCCATCTACCATATCGATGGTCGTGATCGTGCGCTATTGCCAATAGAGTCATTGAACGTACTATGGGAGCTGCTGCCGCCGAGGATATGAGCTCTTGGATACACGATTGACCTTCCATTAAGGCCAGGCTGTGGTGTGCTCGGAGTATGCCAGTCAAAGGGTGCCCCTGCCCGTGCAAATCGGGAAACAAGCCATGGAACCTGTAGATCAAGAATTCCTTGATGGCTGGAGTGTTCGGGTCAGTGTATTAGAATGCGCCGTCACAAGAGAGAGGGAGAGAAAAGACCGCACGATGGCCCAGCCTCGAGAACAAGAACGTTAACCCTGGGGTCTTCGGTTAATCTGTTAGCGACGACGAGGCCTGCAGTTCCGCCTGCGACAAGATCAGCGGGATGGAATCATAAGTGCAAGAGCCAAACATGCCTCCTGCAATTATGAAATCGTAAGCTCTGCAAGGTATTTGCGAGACATTCTGGAAGATTGCTGCGAGACTTGAGCCAGCCCCTAGCAACGACAACACAAAAAACAAGCGCATGTGTGGCTGGCTACCCAACTGTGATATCAGCTCTGTTCCGGGCCTGACAAAACGCGAGTTTTATATATTCCAAGAATCAGGACGTAAATAGAAAGCCTATGCCGAAGACCATTGTAAGAGCTGCCGCAGAGACAGATGGTGTCACCTGATACCGGGAGAGGTGGAAACATTAACACCGCCGCGTTAAGGATAGCTTGTCGCAGTGGAGCTGAGAGCGACTTCCCATTCTAATGGGCAGCGGGGGTTGTTGTCAATGTCAAATGTCACAAGTAGAGTCCACATGTTGGAATGTTCAGAACATTCAGCCAACCTATTGATCCAGCAAGCTTCAATACCGACATGTTCCGGCGGTTTGCACTCAATGCAAACACACGCCTTCTCCAAGAGAGGGTATATACGTGTAGATCCAGTGAAGCACCTAGAATAACAGGACAGGGACCAGACATGAACACTCAGATCCTACCAACTGCAGCCTGATGGAGTGGCTGACCAGGGTCCCGTGCTCGAGGGAGGTGTCACCGATCTCCTCACCTTATGCGTACAGTCATCGCTTTACCTTAAATTGGGATTGGGATTGGCGCTCCTTCACCAAATGATGATTTGTGATCTGTTGCTCCTTTTTGAATTGCGCCGGAGAGGTGTTGCTGGTCAACCAAGAGTAACCCGTAATTGTTAGGCGAAAGTATGGGGAAGCTGGCTGAAGGAGTAGGTACTGTACAGTAGCCACTGAAACCGTCGGAAGAGAACAAATCTTTACAAGGGTTCTGCCGACGAAATTGTCCTCGTGATTTCCTTGAACGGACTAAGGTCACCCCACCCGTGCAGGGTTTCGGAGAAAGGGACCGCTCGGAACGTTTAGGGTGGGATAGGACCCACTGGGAGATCAATGTCCACCGTCAGTATTATGGATCAGATGGAGAGCAGGTTGATGGAAATGGTGTCAGACGTTTAAACCTCGAGGTAACAGAGACTAGAGAACGAAAGGGTGAGAATTAGATCACGAGGGGACGTTCTGTTAACGATCGTGGGAGGCGTCTGCTATCACACAGTGATGCTCTCTGTCATGTTCAACAAAGCCCTCCCAAGGGCCGTAGCGCACACTCGACGTTCTTTCCATACTACTTCATCGGTTTCCAAAGTCGTTGCAACCAACCCTGTCAAAGCTCAGGAAGTCAAGGTATTTCCATCTTTACCCTTCCCAGCGTTCCCCCGCTAATTACTGGATTTTCAGTCATGGTCATCTGGAAAATACCCTCTCATTGAACACGAGTACGATGCCATAGTCATGTGAGTAGTTGATTCTTGGATTCTTGGTTGGCATTCATGGATACGATAGTGGTGCCGGGGGTGCCGGCTTGAGAGCCGCTTTTGGTCTCGCTGAAGCTGGATTCAGGACGGCTTGCATTACCAAGCTCTTCCCTACCCGAAGCCATACTGTCGCCGCTCAGGTATGTCTCTCGACTCCTTAGTTCTCCCTTGTTCCGTTACTGACAGAAGATACTTCTAGGGTGGTATCAACGCCGCGCTGGGGGTATGAATTCCGTCTACTCTTCGCAACTCTTCCCGAGACTTGTGCATCCAAACAGAATATGACCGAGGACGACTGGCGGTGGCATATGTACGATACTGTAAGTATTGAAGTCAATTACTCGAGTTCGTGATTCAAACCCTTCTCTGTAGGTGAAAGGTTCGGACTGGCTCGGCGACCAAGATGCCATTCACTACATGTGTCGTGAAGCGCCCAACGCCATCGTCGAGGTGAAGTCGTTCTCTAGCACCCAGATGTCATTCGCTGACGCCATAGTAACCCAGCTCGAGCACTATGGTGTGCCATTCTCTCGAACAAGGGACGGCAAGATCTACCAGCGCGCCTTGGGTGGTCAATCTCTGAAGTATGGGAAAGGTGGCCAGGCCTATCGTTGTGCTGCTGCTGCTGACCGTACGGGTCACGCCATCCTTCACACTCTTTATGGCCAATCTCTCCGTCACAATACCAATTTCTTCATCGAATACTTTGCCCTTGACTTAATGATGCAGGACAATGAATGTGTTGGTGTTATGGCCCTCAGCATGGAAGACGGTACCCTCCACCGCTTCCGTGCACACAAGACCGTCCTTGCTACTGGCGGTTACGGACGCGCCTACTTTAGTTGCACTAGTGCACACACCTGCTCTGGTGACGGCAACGCTATGGTTGCCCGTGCAGGCCTTCCCCTTCAAGATCCGGAATTCGTCCAATTCCATCCCACGGGCATCTACGGCGCAGGATGTTTGATTTCAGAAGGCTGTCGTGGTGAGGGAGGTTACCTTCTCAACTCTGAGGGTGAACGCTTCATGGAACGCTATGCCCCCACCGCCAAGGACCTTGCCTCTCGTGATGTCGTGTCTCGTGGTATGACTATTGAAATTCGCGAAGGCCGTGGCGCTGGCCCACAGAAAGACCACATCTTCCTCCAGCTTAGCCACCTACCGCCCGAGATACTCCACGAAAGGCTTCCCGGTATCTCTGAGACTGCCGCCATCTTTGCTGGTGTTGACGTCACCAAGGAACCCATTCCCGTGTTACCGACTGTCCACTACAACAGTAAGTTATGTGGTCGAACCATACCAAGCTTTCGCTAACGACATTATAGTGGGCGGTATCCCAACCCGGTACACTGGGGAGGTCCTTACTGTTGATGAGCAGGGCAATGATATAGTCGTCCCTGGATTATATGCCGCCGGCGAGGCTGCTTGCGTATCCGTGCATGGAGCCAATCGGCTAGGGGCCAATTCGCTCCTTGACATTGTCATCTTCGGTCGTGCTGTTGCTCGCCACATTCGTGACACTCTGACTCCTGGAAAGCCTTACAGAACCATCCCTGAAGAGTCTGGTTTAGAAAGCATTGAATTTTTGGACAGAATTAGGCGATCCGATGGACCCGAATCGACTGCCAAGATCCGCCTTGCCACACAGAAGGCCATGCAGGCCGATGCCGCCGTTTTCAGAACACAACAGTCGCTTGATGAGGGTGTTGCTAAGATGCGGGATATCTATAGAAGCTTCGGACAAATTGGGATCAAGGACAGGAGTATGATTTGGAACTCGTGCGCATAACACTCTATGATCCCTAATTGGCAGGGATATGCTGACAAACGACACTCAGGGACCTCGTTGAGGCTCTTGAACTGCGTAACATCTTGCAGTGCGCAGTTCAGACCATCACGGCTGCTGCTGCCCGCAAGGAGTCTCGGGGCGCCCATGCTCGTGAAGATTATCCTGACGTCAGTCCCCAAACGTCATCGAGAGTCCCTCCTTACGTGCTCATTAATTGTTATAGCGTGATGACGAGAATTGGATGAAGCACACACTCTCGTTCCAGCCAGACGCCAATCGTCCCGATGTCATTCTCAAGTACCGTAATGTCATCGACAAGACTCTCGACGAAGACGAGTGCAAACCCGTTCCTCCTTCCATGCGCGCATATTAATAACCTCTGCCGCTGTTTTTCGCCCGATTCGAGGGAGGAGAGAGGCTTGGGCGTGCGCGTTGGCGAGATCTTGGTGGTTGCAACGCTGGTATTGAATTCCTCTAATATAACTGGTTCGTGATTAGAGTCTCGACCTTGTTTGAGGGAACAATTTAGTGATTCAATGAGGTTGTAAAACACGGGAATGGTGCCTCGGGAAGAGGATGAGGGATGTAATGGTCACTACGATGTCCAGCCTGCGGGAACCTTGAGGATTTTGGGGTGCCTTTATCTCGCAAAGGACTAGAACTCTCCACGTATTTACGATGGAGTTCCTGAGGTGGCGTTGGTAGAAGCAACAGACAGCCGTTCAGTCGGAGTAACGAAACCCTGCCAGGACAGACACGAGGGGGGGTGTGTGTTGGTTCTGGTTTATCTCACCGTTATCTTTGACGTTCTTATTCGGGGCCCCAGTCCACGTTTTTCATCGATACTAGGGCAGTGCACGCCAAATAAGACTGGTACCGTTGTGCGCCAACAGCACTGTAGATGAGCGAACAACATATTTCTAAATTCACGAGACAAAACCGGCTAGCACCTGCACAGCTCCCATATGCCCACCTAACGTTCCACAAGGCAAAACCGGAACTCCAGCCTTGATAGTGGGTATCGTATCTGGACACCTGACATTGATGTGCGGTATTAATGATGACCACATGTATTGAGGTCCATGCAACGCCCAGCGCACCATTTCCGGTATAGTCCTGGAAAACACATCAGATCACCCCCTCACTTCCAACGATAAATTTATCCCAGGTAGTCGAACTTTAGTAGCGCATGTCCACGGTTCTGTCTGTCATCACTTTTCGGTTCCCCTGCAGTGAGTCTCGCATACCCCCTTTTATGATCCCTCCTTTACGCAGAAGACACGTACTCTTTAGAAATACTTGGGTCGTTAGCTACCGAAAAACGACTTGCCATTCCCCTTCGCATCGAACTCCCAGTTGTCCTTGCCATAGCTCAGAACTCGCGCTTCTCGCCGCACAATTCTCGATCTGTGCAGCGCCCAGAACCGCCTCGTGAGTATTATACCCCAATTTCGCCTACACTCTATTGATATTTAGTGGTTCGCTTCTCGTTCGCCCTAAAGTGACATTCAAGTGAGCCACCATCATCCAGATGTCTGCAAGCATCCCACTGAGATCATGATCCCCATCACAACTAACAGGTATACAAGGTCAATGCGATCCCATGGAAGTCGTCCTCAGTATGCTGTTGCGACTCCTTGCCCCTCTTGTTCTCTCCGCGTTGGTAAGCGGGGCTCCAAGGACCATACATGAAACTAGAGTGGTAGGGGCAGAGGCCGTTGGGTCGACAGCCGAACTCGATTGTGAGATAACAGTTGATCAGATATTGTGGCATCTTCCGTCCTTATATTCACCCTATGCAGATGGCACGTTCCATGGTTTAGAGGATCAGTCGACTGGTATTATCTACTTCCGTGGGGTGCGCTTCGCAGATCCACCAATTGGCGATCTCCGGTGGAGGGCGCCAGTCTCACCTCCGACCGGACACCTTGGAGACTTGGACGCTACTCAGGTACGGATTATTCACGAGGCCAGGCGGATGATCCCTACTTACTCGACAGCAGTTCGCTAGAAATTGCATTAGAACAGTTCAAACCAGGGTCGCTGATCTCACCTCTGAAGATTGTCTATTCGGAAATGTGCGGTTCGCCAACTAAACCTCGAAGCTTTTAACGAGCGTATTCCAGGTCTACATTCCCATCAATACACGTGTCGATGAAGGACTTCCAGTCCTGGTGTGGTTCCACGGTCAGCATTATACTTCCATTAATGTGATGGATCTCTAAATCCCACAGTAGGGGGCGGTTTCCAGGGTGGGAGTACTCATTCTGCTCCCCCTGAGCTTATCATGCATTCCAGTACAAATCCCCTTAGGTTTGCGTACCGAGTTGGACAATTCGGGTTCCTCGGTATGATTGTGCTAACTCTGGAGCATCCTACTCTGTGCTAATAACAGGCTCCCACAGGTGGCACACAGATCCGCAGGGACGGAGCGTTAAACGCTGGATTGCTTGATCAGGTATCTGTTGGTCTCAATGCATGCCGAACTCTTCCTAATTATCTCGTTGCAGCTCGCCGCGCTCCGGTATTTAGAAAGATATATAGGGAAATTCGGTGGGGACAGCAAGTAGGTTGAACTTCCTGGCCCCCTCTTTATATTATTCTCAGTCAGGCATGCTTTGATCACAACAAGGTGACAATCTGGGGCCAGTCAGCTGGGGCTGGCTCCACTATGTATCATGTAAGAGTCCGATGAGTTTCTGTTTGTCTAAAGCTCAAAGTTCATGTAGCTCATCGCAAATGGCGATAACAATGAACACCTTTTCCGTGCTGCAATGGGTGACAGCCCATCTCTCAACTTTGCACCCCTGTTCAGTGAAGACTATGACGTGGGCATATATGATCAATTTTCAGATTTTGCGTGAGTAGCCAGCCTGTAGCAATTCTTCCAAGTCTTCTCAAATGCGGAGGTTGTGGCAATGGAGGCCAGAACACGCTCCAATGCCTCCGGGCAGCGAATGTCAATACTCTTGCCCAGGCAGGAAGCCGTGTCTTAGCTGCGCAACCATCAACGCTTTACGTGTTTTTGCCATTCTTGGATGGAGAATTTATCAGGGAATGCCCCGTTGAAGTGTTCAAGGCAGGACACTTCGCTCAGGTGCCTGTCCTTTTCGGGTGAACGTCTATCATTTCTCAAATCCCTACTGAATCTCATATTCGACTCTAGCTCGAACACAAATGAAGGGGCTCATTGGTCTGGATCTCTTCCAGCTCCTTCTGCTAATACATCGATGCCGAATGCAACGGAAGATACAGTCTTTTTAGAAGCTGTGAGCTGGCGGCAGGGGCCTGGAGAAACTATTTGTAGTGGTCATTGACAGTTGAGACACAGCGTACTCGGCTGGTTAATTGTGAACTCCACCGTTTTGAAACTGCATCTTGAAGCTTGCAACACCAGAGTGATATAGATCCCGACGAGCACCAGGGTGAGGACCTATCTGTGCTGAACATCGTTTGTACAATACTGGTGGCGGTGTGAGAGGGCGCTAAATTGCAGTCAGGGGATGCGTGGTGGATCAGAGAGTATAAGAAGGTTGTTCAAACGTCCATGGGGAACATTGAGGCTTACCATATTGCTGACTGCCTCTTCACGCTTCTCCTCATGTGACAGGCAGAGAACTCAACGTTCTGTCATGATTATCGGAAATACAGAACATCATATCTACGGGGAGATAGGCGATGTCGACGAGGTTTCCTCAGCGATAAACTCGACTAAAATGTTTTGTAGTAGATAAAAACCCCCAACCACAACCAACTCCAACTCATGTTTCCCCGCCTCAAATAACTGTTCAAACCTGAATCTGCATAGTCGAGGTTCATCCAGGGGGATTTCGTCGTCCTGGATCTTGAGAAGTTCGATGCCTCCTTCTAGAATTGACAGAGCTGCAGATCTGTGCCGGTAGTGTAACAATCTGAGCCGCAGGTGTGTTGGGGCTCCAAGGAATATCATGACGTGTGCAATTTTGTGCGTCCCACTCACAATCGCTCCTCCAGAATGCATGCCAGATGGAGTAAAATAGAAAGCTGATGAATTGGTGGTTTGCTGTGTCCACCAGTCGTCGCGATTGCGTTTGATGAAAGGGAGAACAATTTCATTACGAGAAGTATCGCTGAGGTAGAGCAGATGTCTATTCTCGGCGATGGGGTGGTCTTTTGCTATGCCAATCACGGTGCGAGCGAACTGGTTTGCGATGGTGGCATCAACAACATCGGGGTGACAATATATGACGTCATAGCTCGTCGCAATACTGAGTCTTGCAGCAAGCAGCCCGTGTTCACGCGGGAGGTATTTAAAGCCTACAAACCTTGAGTAAATGCTCCAGGCTGGCGGAGGGGGACGCTCGGAGTACACCTGATCCAATTGGCGCGGATTCGCATCCCTAATCCGCTTAATTCTCTCTTCCATCTCTGTCCATATGCCATCCAGAGGGGAGCGCTGGCGTGCCAGCCTCTCCTGTATGTTTTTCCGAAGATAACGATCAGAAGACAAGTAGGCGACCGCTGGGAGTTGGTCCTGGGGATCGGGAACAACACCGCCTGCAATCACTGTCTTCCATGCTTTGTTGACTAAATCCTGGTGCGTCTGCCACCACTCTTGAGCATTCTTCATATTTCCCTCCACGGCTCGCCTGGCTGCTATCTCCATCCTCCCTTTTGCTTGCGCCCACTCACCCTCCAATCGCTTCTTCCGCCCAGCAGACCACTCAAGGAAAAACCAGTCCCTCATCCATTCTCGCCCCTTCAACTGGAGAACTGCCTCAATATGTTCTTCAATCCGTGAATCAAGCACCTCCTCCAGTCCTACTGACATCTTCAAGAGAGCCAGCTCGTGTTTCTGCCACTCCACTGCCACCCATGCTTCCAACTGATCCAGCTCCAACTGCTTTCCTTGTTCGTTCGTCATCGGTTCTTCATTTACGAAATGGCAGTCAATCAAGGCATCACGGCGCATCACCCCCATGCCCCCTACAAACCAGTCACCCCAAGTTTCCATGAGCCTTGTTTTGAGGTGGTGCTCATAACCCCGTTGTAGATACTCGTTATCATGCTCCACAAGTGGCCTCGGCATGAGGGAGCCATGTTGGGTGGCCACCTGGTCCAGGGGCTTGGCTTCAAAACTCCACTTCATGAGCAGCGGGGCGGACAGTGGAGGTACAGACGGATAAGGAGTGGGAGAAGGGGGTATCACGGAAGGGGAGTGGGATAAAGTCAGTTGGCCAAGCCGTGACACGAGCGTTTTGGTGAAGTGTTGGGTTCGTCGATGTACTACAGGTTGGTGTGCCTCGGCGCCAGTACGGTCCAAGGCACGCAACAGAGCGTCGTAATGAGCTGTTAGCTCACGCATAAGAACAGGATAATTTATCTTCCAGGGGTGTTTGTCACCAATCTCTGAAAGTAACGTAGCTTGCATTTCCACCTTGTCCATGTCAGGGTCGATGGAGCAATTCGTGTACACAATCCTCTCCGGGTCTCGGTACACCACAAATGCCATACGCTTGTTTGCATCCAGTACGGTCATAGAGAGGCGCTTCCGTCCTTCAGCCCCAGATAACGTAAAATATAACACGATATTTGGATAACCCTTGAATTGTTCGAGTGGACCCGTATAACGAGTGATGAACTCGAGGAATCGCTGTTCTGGCATTAAAGGGAGGGTATTGTCAAGTCGCTCCACATCCTTTTCGGTCGTGACCAAAGGTTCATGTTCAGTCAATTTCAAATGTACGGTGAAATCGCTCTTCTCGTCAAATTCAGGATTCCACGCCCATATCAAAATGCGCACTATCGAGAGTGCAACCTCTACTCCCAGCCAGATTGCAGGACCGTTGGATGTGCTGTTCGAAGCAAGTGTAAACGATCCGACGTATCCAGCTATAGCCGCAGGAATTGCAAGTAAAAGGACTATCCATGAGGATATCGTGAAGATCCAGTCTCTGACCGGATTACGAAAGTGCAATTTGTGCTGACGCCGCAAGTGCCCCAAAAGATCGTCACGATTGATCACCGTGAATGGGTTATCAGGGTCTTGGTTTGAGGTAGAAGGTTGCACCGGCATTGGGATGGAGACGTATGGCTGGGCAGGAGGATGGGGTAGAGGGGGCGAACCATCGGGTGGCTGCACTGGGGGATGCGATTGGGCTGGGGAATGAGGTGAGGGACCCTGGGGGCTCTTTCCCAGCGTGTTTGACGAAGAGGGTACCTGGATCGGGGGAGGGAGTTGGGAGCATTGAGGCGACTTTGTCAGATAGTTCTCGAGGCTCCAGAGGCACTCCTCAGCAATGAGATCTCCGTCCCACCGAACATCGCCCTGACTCTGAAGACGCAGCTCAGGCCTATCAACCCCTTTTGCTTGGAGATCATGCAGAATTCGCCGATGCAACGTCATGAAGATGATCCGCTTCTTCATGACAGAAATGGTGCGAGATTGGATAAGGAACTGGGAGCAAACCGAAGCCAGGCAACTGCCTAGCGTGCGCACGAGTGGGAAAACCCACGCCAACCCCCCTGCACCCAAAACAAGATGGATATAGGGTGTATAACTCAACACAGCGGCAATGATGGTACACAGGACAAGTTGGACATTCCACCAGAAAGACTTCCATTCGATTGTAAGGTTCTCGGGGCTGTCGATGTGCTTTTCGTTGAGCATCTGGATTAGCCGGCTCTCTGCGGTATAGCGTTTGTTATCCATCGCAATCATAGGAGCAACCTTCCCCACGGGCTTGAAACCAGCGTCGTCGAGCACTCTGGCTCCACACCACCGAAGTCCCGAAAATGCGAGCGATGGTTTAAGTGAGCGGGAAAGTTTGATAGAAGGGATGGAGATGCTTGCGATGAGGACAGATATCGCGGTCTTGACGATACCCGGACTGCCGAATAGGGAGAGAGGCGCAGCGGCCGCGTAGAGGTATCCTCCCTCAAGAGCCGAACCGACGTGCTTTTCACATTGTTCAGTCCCGATTAGAGGCAGGAGAGCGGAAAGGTCCTGTATTCCACCAGTCAACGTCCCGCTAAAGTCCGACATCGCTACAGATGTTATGAGTAGGCATGATGTGTTGGACAGATATACACCTGACCTTCGTTCGAGGAGCTTTGAATGTAGGTAGCTGGAATGCAGATAACCCAAAGACAAGAAGAGTCATCAGGATCGGAGGCCAGGATAATTGGCAGCGACGGATATTCTTACCGGGACAAGGGGGCCTCGTGGCGGTCTTGTTCAACTCATCAAACCACGCACATTACATGCTTCAAACCAGCCCGAGTCACGTCGGGCGCTCCTTGAAGCTTGAACTTAAGCGCTTTTCCCATGCACTGCTGCTGCTGCCGGCAAGAAGTTTCAAGGGGCCCATGCTCATGAAGATTATCCTGATGTCAGTCCCCCAACATCATCAAGTCCCTCTCTGTGTGCTCATCTTGGTTCGATTCCAAGACCTCGCACTTTCGCAGTTCGCTACCCTATCCTCGGAGACGGCCGGCCTGATGCTTAAGTAAGGATCTGACTAAGGAATTATATATAGATAGATAGATGAAAAAGTCGTGGTGTAAAAGACTACGCAGTGGGCGGGCCTCTCATTAGGCACCATGCCATGAGGGGTCCGAGTGGGAGGGATGCCCCAGGCACCTGTACGGGGTCTTCCTGTGAGAGGCCTCGGTCCTTGTCGCACCAGTCACACAATCCATATTCTCCTAAACGTCGAAGAATAGATAACACTCCCCTACTGTCGGGATCCCGACACCCCACCTCATTACTAATTCTTCCTCAGCGAAGCCGCGATTCCACCAATCACATACCTTCTGAGTCTGCCGAGTTGCAGCTGCAGCCCACTCCAGGAGTACTGTCCCCTCAAGAAAGCTCCACATCATATTCGTCGTACCCCGCCAATATGACGATAAAAAAGGAGGAGGTAGTTTCTCCTTTCCTCGAACGCTCTCCTGAACCACCCAAATTTGCAGCCAAAATCAAGGCTGAAGAGATATCCTTCCCTGCCGGACTTCCGCCGATAAAACAGGAAGCCGTCGAGCCGCCAATTTAACAAGAACCTACCGAGCCTATTACCCTTCAACGTAGGCTCGTCACGCAATCATGTTCTTTCTTCCCTATTCCAGAGAACTGCCGAAGATCTTGTGGTGACTATCAGGAGAACCGCATTTCCTTCTTCCAGCAGGAGTATAGGAGGCTACGAAGCTTTGGCCTGAAGAAGCAGCGAGTTGTTTTCCGGTCCGTCGTCCCTTCACAATTTCCGATCCGCACCGAATTAAAGCTCTCTTTGCCATAGTGATGATGGTATGGCGATTGAATGGTAAGTGTACCAAATAATCCTGTTTCACGAAGTCCGTTAATAACTCGCCAAAGGACAAGTCCCATCCCTGTATGGTCAGACACCTTGCTCCCTGAGGTACCGAATTTATCGTCTGCAATAAACACGGCTTACGACGCGAATAGATATGACCATGACGCATCAGCTTTTAATTTCCGACGTGGAACCTCCGTTAACATCCAGGGTCCGACTGGGGGAGAGCTGCCAAGTAGGTGAACAGACTCTCGTTCTCAAAGTATACATCGTGAATCCCCCCATCTTAGGTGCATAGTAATCGCTCTATGTTTTGGGATTGGGGCTGGTGCTTCATCAGATGATGGCATGAGATCTGCTGTTCCTTGCTTCAAGATTACGAGGGGAAGTGTTGCTGGTTAACCGAGGTAACGCGTAAATTTTCGGGATCACGACCGGGCGATGTCTCACGCAAGATACCTTTCTGTTTTTATCCGCAGATGTATGGCAAGGCGAGATATTGCTGCTATGGTCACAAGTAGCGCATCCCACCACAGCGTAGCGGCCTTCCAGTATCACCAGGTAGCACCTAATCAAGACGATCCAGCGCCATTCGAAGCGATGAGCTAGTGCTTTACGTCGTCCGTAATTGTTGGAGGGCATTCAGCCGAGAATGACATGGCATAGAGGGTATTAACAATATGATCGGTGAAAAGCACAGTTCACTGATCGTTGTACATGTAGGATAGCCTGCGAACTCAGTGGGGGAAGTTCTCGCATACTATTTCGTCCGAATGGTGTGAAGATGGAGCAGATTGGAGACGTACTGAGGGCTCGATTTGACTTCTGGAACGGCCTCAAACTCGATGATAACTTCCGCCAAATCAATGCCCTCTACAGCACCCCCAGAAACATGTTCCCTCAGAGGAATCAATACCAACCCAACTGTGGACCAAACCGCTCAAACAACAACATGCCCTATACACAGTTTTACCAAAGAAGTAACACTCCATGTTTCACCCCATGCAACCCACATGCCATGGAAATAGACAATGCCACAATGTCATATCCATGCCAACTCAGAGTCTAATCACTTAAACTTCGGCTTCTCGATTCCACATGTGCTCCACACAACAACCCTCTGCCCTCCAACTTGGCCCCGACTTGCTCCGATCGCAACCCACTGCCCCGATCACGTGACCACCTCCACACATGCCGTGGTCACCTGACCCTCGGTGTCTCTAGTTCCAGTCTCCATTTCCTGTCCATAGTCAAGATATGTTATCGGTCTCCATACCTGTACCGGTTTCCATTCCATTCGTAATCTGTTCGTAATCCATTTGTAAATATATCGGCCTCCGCTTTGCTCTGCATGTAATCAGTACAAGTCATAGTTCATAAGGCCAGTAGTATATATACAGTAGGTACTTGGCTTGTACTCCTCAGTCTGATAATCGAATCGAGCAGTGGACCAGCTCCCTATTCTCTATCCTCTCCTCTCTTCTGCCTCGCTCCGCTTCAGCCCCGACTTCCTGAAATATGGACTAGGACAGTAGGAGGGCACAGTACATATGCTGAGGCCGCAAGTCCAACCCCCTGCCCGATGTACTCCGCCTTGGTCCCAAAGTCTATGTACTGACTTCGCCCTGTCCCCCGGTTACCTTACATATCAAGGTTACCACCCTGACCCTCCGCCTTGGTCCCAACCCGCACCGGCTCTAACACACAATAGAAGAAGGATTTGAAGATCCCTATCCCAAAATTCCACAACCAGAATATGCTGAAGAAAACTCTGCACAAGAACCATTGGAGTTAGATGCCATTGTCACTGGACAACAGATGAAATCATATCAGAACCAAGAATGCTTCTGATGCAGAGCTAAAGACCATTGGGTCAGTAAATGCCCACAACTACCACCAACCAGACACTTCCCAGGAATGCGCACCAATCCCCCTCACCCTGCAAGAAACCCCAATCGTCCCTTCTCCGGACAACAAAACACTCATTCCAGATTCCTGAATCGGAACAACCAGCCATCACCGGAACACAAATACTCCCTTGCGGTAGCAGAAGTTGCATCTCAGATGCGCCAAATGGTTGATGAACTCGATCCTGAATTACAACAAGAACTCCACTCCACGCTAGCTGAGGACCCGGAGATGTGTCCATTCCAGGATTTTTAAATAGGAATGCTGTCAATCAATGTGCCCCTGCACATTCCAGAACTCAGAAGGACATTTCTTACCCTCACTCCCAGAAGGACATTTTCTTGATAAACTCTGTACAATTACAACTTTTCCTGAATAAATGATCCCTTTTCCTACCCATCGAGATTTGGAGTGAACGGACATCAAAACGCATGGCCATCACCACCCTGATAGACTCAGGAGCTCAAGGGAACTTTATCTCCCACAAAGTTGTTGAACAACATGGTTATCAAACCAAATGGCTGGACCAACCAATTCCTCTCAGTAATGTTGACGGAACTGACAATCAACATGGCAAGATCCATGAATACATCAAAATTAGAACCATCATTGATGGAAGAGATTGCATGCTAGAAGCATATGTCACAAACACTGGTGAGAAGGATCTCATCATTGGATTTCCCTGGTTGGAACAATACAACCCCAACATCAACTGGAAAACCAAGACATTCTCTTGGAAACCCCAAATCGATCACAAAGACTTCTCCAAACTCCTCAGAACCCTATGACAACCTGTCGAACTTAATTCTATTGCCATGGACATAATAGCTGGAAAAACCTCTCAATCTGAGGACAACCCAGAAGAATACATCAACCTGTCAAACATTGACCTTGACACCTTCTCTTTAGAAAGAGAAATGAACCCGATGCTTCTAACCCCATTAGAAGTAAATGCCAAAGCAACACATGCCACAATGCTCCACAATGAGCAACATAACCTGACAAAATCAGCAAACCAAAAAGGAAAACAACTGGAATCAAACAAGGAACCACCTGAGATCCCTTGGAGATTTGCCCAATGGGCTAAAATATTCAACAAGAAAGCCTCCAAACGATTCCCACCATCAAGAACATTTGATCATGAAATCAAACTAAAACCAACATTCGAAGCAAAATCAATGAAACCTTATCAAGTGGCACCTGCTGAAGAAAAAGCACTAAAAGAATTCATAGATGAAAACCTCCAAAAAGGGTACATCCGCCCCTCAAAATCCCCTATGGCATCACCCTTCTTCTTTGTTGCCAAGAAAGGAGGAGACCTCCAACCCTGCCAAGACTATCGTTATCTCAACAATCACACTGTCAAGAATGCCTACCCAATCCCCATGATTTCCTCTATCATGGATAAACTCAAAGGAGCTAAGTACTTCACTAAGCTCGATGTCTGCCTAGGATACAATAACATCAGAATCAAAGATGGCAATCAATGGAAAGCAGCGTTCAAGACTCCCATGGGTCTTTTTGAACCAACTGTCATGTTTTTCGGACTTTGCAACAGTCCCGTGACGTTCCAACATATGATGGACACATTATTCTCTGAAATAATAGAGAAAGGAGGAATCATCATCTATATGGATGATATCCTAATTTACAGTAAAACCCAAGAAGAAACTGACTGACTTACAGAAAAAGTACTGCAGATTCTGCAGGAAAATGACCTCTACCTCAAAATGGAGAAATGCAAGTTCAACAAACAACGACTTGAATATCTCAGCATGATCATCACGCCAGACGAAATCAAAATGGATCCCGGAAAACTCAAGGGAATAGAAGACTGGCCAGTGCCGAAAACAGTCTGACACATTCAGAAATTCATCGGATTCTGTAACTTCTACCAGAAGTTCATCCGCAGCTACTCCCACCACACCAAACCCCTTAATCAACTCCTATCCAAATCGAACAAATTTGAATGGAAAGAAGAACAACAAAAAGCGTTCAAAATACTCAAGAATGAATTCTTAAAGGAACTGGTACTCCTCATGCCTGACTCCACAAAACCCTTCGAAATAGAAGCTGATGCTTCCAAATTTGCATCAGGAGCTGTCTTGTACCAACATGACATCAACAGAATACAGAAACCCATATCATTCTATTCAAAAATGTTTGGACCAGCAGAACACAACTACAACATTTACAACAGGGAACTCCTCACTATTATCCAAACCCTCAAAGAATGGCACCATTACCTCCTTGGCAGCCCCTACACTGTCCGTATCAGAACAGACCACCAGAACCTCACATACTGGTGTAAACCCCAGAAAATCAACCACCGACAAGCACGATGGGTCCAAACCCTTGCCAATTACAACTTCAAATTAGAACACATCCCAGGATCAAAGATCCCTGCACCAGATGCTCTGTCAAGATGTCCAGACCATATCCCTGACGAGGATAATGGTAACAAAGACATCACCATGCTTCCAGACAACCTTTTTGTTGCCGCAACTGACATAGAAGATCAAAACTTAGTTACAGTACTCACAGAACACCTCTTTATTGCCACTGTCAATATGAAACTCCAAGAAAGAATCACAGAATCACCCAAATACAATGCTAGAACCACCGAAGCATTCAAACTCCTAAAAGAATCACACCCTAATGCCACTGACAAAGACTTTGGAACAGTTCCAACCTCAAATGGTTCACTCCTCATGTTCTATGAATGTGTCATCATTCCAGAAGACCTCCAACTCAGACGCGATGTTATCACAAGATACCACAACCACCCTACATGTGGTCACCCTGGAGAATAGGAAACATACCACCTTGCCAAGAAAGAAGTATATTGGCCAGGGATGTTGACATTTATAAAGAACTATGTCAAAGGCTGTCCAGAGTGTTAGCAACACAAAATCATATGCAGACCGGATCATGCACTGAATCAACCAATCCCTCCATCATCCTCCAAATGCCCATTTGCTCAGATCTCATGGGATCTTATCACCAGTCTACCGCCTAGCACCAGCCATAATGCGATATTGTCTGTGGTGGACCACGGCCTTATGAGGGGGGTAATTTTCATCCCAACCTCAGATTGATCAAATGCTGATGACATCGGATGACTATTAATAGAAAAAGTCTTCACTAGATTCGGATTACCTGACAAAATCATATCAGATCGAGACCCCAGATTCACTGCTAACTCCCTCCAAGAGCTAGCCAAATGCCTCAACATCCAACAAGCATTCTCAACTGCATACCATCCCCAGATAGATGGTTCTACCAAACGATACAACCAAGAAATTGAGACCTACCTCACCATGTACTGCACCAGAAACCCTCTTGACTGGTCAGAAGCCCTCCCTATCGCTGAGTTCACACACAACTCCAAAATACATGCCTCAAGGCAGAAATCCCCATTCAAATTAATCATGGGATACAACCCTCCACCGATACCCACGGTAATGGAAACATCAAACTTTCCATCAGTAGACAAATGCATCAGACTTCTTGATGACACCAGAAAAGAAGCACACATGGCACATCAACTCTCCACCAACATTATGAAACAAAGAACCAGAAGAACTGTCAAACCCCTTGAAATATGTACATCAAAAAGTATGGCTAGAAGCCAAGAACCTCAAACTCCCCTTCATCTCCAACAAAATATCCCCAAAAAGACTAGGACCCTTCCCCATCTCAGAAGTCTTATCACCACTCACATACAAACTAAAACTTCTGATCAAATGGAAGATACATCTGGTATTCCACCAAAACCTTTTAACCCCATACAACAAAACAGAAGCATATGGACCTCATCTGATGCCACCGCCACCAGACATCATCAATGAAGAAGAAGAATATGAAATAGAAACCATTCTAAACCACTGACAATACTGTGGAAAGCTCCAATACTACATCAAATGGAAAGGATACTCCCACATGGAGAATGAATGGATCACCGATGAAACACTCTACACAAATGCCGAAGAATACCTAACCAAGTATAAAGAAGCTCATGGAATTCCCCAGAAAGAACAGGAACCCATCAGAACCTACCAAAGACAACTTCATTTCTCACACCAGACATACTTAAAGATGCCCATAAACCTTGACCTCACTTGTTCCCAAACCACTCCCCCTTACTCTACCACACCCTCTCCATCTTCCTCATCCTCCTCCATAATCATCATCAATGACCAGAAGGTTGAACATGCAACACTTCAGACAACTCCCATACCAGCCCCATCTCCCTACACCCCTTCTCACACCTTCACCACAGCCTACACCACCAATAGAGATGAGACCCCCGACCCCAACACCACTCCAGAACCAACAATTGCCCCAGCTGCCTCCCTTAGATACCATACAGCTGGAGTACGACCACATGGACCAGATCACCCTTCTGACAGAGATCTGCACAAGGCTGCCACCAACGGAGCCTCTATGAATAAATTGGAACACTCTCCAATTTCAGAATACAACCAACAACTCTGGTACGACTATACCCACCACGTACAACAGACTAAGGCTCTCACTACTGCATACAATATGCAACATGCCTGGGCAGAATCACTTGAGCAACTTCTCCGCTCATGATTGAGCCTCATGTCCGAGGTGTCAAAGAACTTACCCAAATGAAATGAGATACATACCTAGCAGCCCCCCACTACAACCATCACTCCAATTGCCACAACAACCCCTACTGCTGTCACCACCCCCACTCCCAATAAGGGAAAGAAGCCCACCAGTATCAGAAACCCTTTCAGACATATCACCCCCACCAGAAACACCACCCACACCATCACCAGTAACACCATCCTGGTTTGGAACTCCCCCAGTCCCATTCACACACAAACCAACCCCCAAACCACCAACAGATCAGTCTGCATCCAATGCAGACATACTGGACACTAGGCCATAGATTGCCCCCAATTTGCCTGTCTCGGATGCAAGCAATATGCCCCAGGACACTACTCTTACAACTGCATCAAATATAGATGCCCCCACTGCACTGTCTTCCAACTGTGCCATAAATGGACCAAATGCCCTGCTCAAAAGACCAGACATACCCCCTACTCCCGAACTTCAGCAGCCCATCCCATGATGATTCCCTCCACTCACAGTCGATACATTGACCTCACCAATGACAACTACTACAAGGAATGCTATGATGACATTGCCAAATCAAACATCACAGGAGAACCATGTGGTTCTTTCTGAAGAAAACCAAAACACCCCACCAGAAGAAAGAATAGAAAATCCCCATTTCAGATGCCTCTTATACAACATCTTCTACCCAGGACAACCTCCCTCCCCAGAAACAGCTGCCGTACTCGACTTACACAGAACTCCCACTCCTACCTTCTCCCCAGTCATTCCCCCTCACCCAGATTCCACTGAAAATCCCCAAGTCAATTACTATGAACCAGACTACCTAGCCAAATATCTGGAAGAAGGAAACTAACAAGTTGTTATGGAAAAACAACTCTAGAAATGGACCTAATGTTATCAGAAGTCTTATCAGAAGGATGGTTATATTTAGCTTACATTCCCATGTCACTATGAAACCATCAGTAGTGTACATCAGAAGGACTATTCTTAGTACATGCCTTGTTTTCCTTATCTCTGACTTGTAGTTACTCTGGTCTGGACTATTATAGTAGGAGTACAGCCACACTTAGAAGTATTTAAGGATACAGTACATTGTCATGTATCCTTATCTTAGTGTTATACAGTTCTTGCCTCCTATACCTCTTTGCCCTTAAACTGGCTGGACTATAGTGCTCTGTCGTCTCCAAGTCATGCCTAGTAGGACAGGACCAAGTCTGTATAGACATCTTGCCATGAATGCCATGCTACTCAAGAGCAAACCCCTAACCTGGGTAACAACAAGGTGATGTGTTCGAGCAGCGAAAGAATACAAATTCAAACCATATAAAAGTAATATTTGGAGCAAGAAGTGTTCTCCTTCGGCAAAATGGATGAGAGTGTAATCAATCCAATGGTGGAGCTACATACACTACATGCTTCAAACAAGCCCAAGTCGTGTGTGGGCTAGAGACTGGAGTACCCAGGCACTGTCACACACCAGATGGTAAATGTTCCTTGAACTCATGAGACTGGCCTGCCTTCATAACCTTTCTAGCGATGTGGGTCCACATTCTGCCAGGCACCATGGCATCAGAGGAGCCCAACATCTCCCGCAGGTCCAACCCTCCCTCGCTGCATTGCTGATGCCTGGCCCATCAACATATAACACTCACTGTGAGACCCTAGGGGTTGTAAAATGTGACATTAAAGAGTGAAGTTTGTAAATAGTTACGGATAGTGTTGTTTCTCAAGATGTAGGAAAAAACAACATTTTTGGTAAGGTCATTTTCAATGGTAAGTCTAGATATTTATGCCAGAAAATGTCATGGATAAAACAATGTAATATATGGTGGTCCAGAGGGGTGGTAAAAACACCCCAAAGGGGGGGAATAGGTATACCACACATATTATTGTTTTTCAGGCCTTAGGAAAGTGCAACAGTTTTAGTAAGATTGCTTTTCATTGGTATTAAATATTGGAATACAGTAGATTAATATACTGGAGGTTTTATTGTTGTCAGCAGGAAGAGAGGGATCTACTTATAGCACTCATCCTGTTTGGCAAGCCAGTGAGTTAGACGAGATATTAGCAGTATTCAGGCATCTGTTTGGCTACAACCTGTACGTAGAGGCATAGAGGACATATGTATAGAGAGCTGCAAATTCATGACTGTTTTGTACATCGAACTGTAGGTCAGAATGGGTGTGTTTGAGGTATAAAGACACAATAGGGAGGTAATATTGTCTAGAGCACTAACCGTAAATTAGGATGGAATGAGGAGAAATAAAGAGCGACCTTGTCACTGTCACGCATGCTTGTCATCGGCGTTGTGTCCATCATCATAGTTCTTCCTTGCCACCATCACGACTCTCAGCCACCATGCATACACACCACTATGTCTTTTCACACAATGCAAACACAAACCCAAGTGTAAAGGACAGGAAACAAGCGAGGCAGGTGCTGGGGAAAGCGATGGTGGACTTCAGGGATGGGATTTCAGGAGTTCTTGGAGATAGGGATGTGGCATGGGTCCTGATGTGAGTATTCAATGAAATTAGTTAGACGGTTGATGGAGGAGGGAAATTTAGGGGTCAGAAACACAGCTCGGACACTGATAGTCATGACCACTGGACAGTGTGAGCATTCCACAACGATCACGCTTTTTTGATGTTCCATCTATATGGATATGGTAGCAAGTTGCCAGGGGCACAGCTTTACAAGAATGGAGGAAAATGGAAGGTTGGGGGGAAGAGTCTGAAGGAGGTCAAATATTATGGCTGGTGATCCATCAGGGCAATCTGCAGGGTTGTATCTTTAAATCTTGGTGTATTTTTATGTCTTTTTTGGAAGATATATGAGGGATTTCAGTTGAATTGACTGGGTAAAGGGTGAAACACATACTGTAAGCCCATAGACCTGGCTTACACCAGGATTCGCACTTCTTTGATGTAATATCTATTGGAATCTGCTACCTCATGTATGTAGTAACTAGGAGGGGTCAAGTTCCTTAGTCCCCCCTTGAATAGACGTTGGTTCTGTTCAGTTGGATTCCTGCAAGGCACCCTCGTCCCTAGTGAAGGATGCCCCCAAGTGGGGGCATCTTTACATCTTTCTGACTCCTCTGTAGTAGTTGGTACCAGTTTCCTCCCGTCTCAAGGTACAAAGGAACTAGCTGAGCCTGGATCCGAATGTTGCAGTATTTTGTGAATATCCTGATTGATTCTGGAAGCTCACAGGGCACGTGCCCAGATCAGCATGACTACATTGCTACCCTTTGATGAATTAATATATCCCCCCCTCAAGTTGGGTTTGATATGATTGGGTCAGGTCAAGCAAAGCAGTCACCCACAAGATGGTGCCCACATGTTGTAGCTAAGCCTTTGCAGGCACTCAGGCTAGCTGCCACCCACATCAACCATTCATGACAATGAGCCCCTCCTCAAGCTCTCTGGGGCGTGTGGTCCAAATGCTTCCAGGGGATTTTCAACCTTTAGGTTCTAACGCCTTAGGTCAACGACCTTGTCTGCACGAGGCACCTGTCTCTCCTGTGTGGTGTGACAAGGCATCAGTTCACATCCTTCCGTCTCGTTTCAGGTTGGTTCGTCATATGAATGCATAGCAGTCAGGTTTGTTGAGCCACATGGACCATCCCTTTTGGGTCATGTAGTGTCCCTCCACTGCTGACACTATTCAGCATTGACAGTAGCTGGAAACTGGTATTACAGCCTGTCTAAATTTGAGAAAGGCATTGCAGCTGAGGAGAACATTCTGCCGGGAATCTGTCAGGGACTCATCATTTTGCAAGCCATTTGGAAAAATTTGACAATATGAACATGGCATAAGCATGGGTGGGTGGTTGTCACAGAATGCTTAAGTTCATGTATCGCATAATTGTCCAGGTGACATGTCGCTGTTCTTCAGGGCTGGACCTATGAATCGCCAGTATGGGGATCTACTTGACGGTTTCATTCATGTATAGTCACACACCAAATGTCAAATATCAGAAATTTTCAACCTGCCCTCAATGTTAAATGAATAGGAAGTTCTAGTGCCAGAGCTAACTCCCCCGCCCCATGTTTGCTCCCTAAGTGGTTGTGTGCCATATTCTTATAGATGAGAGCAACAGACTTGTATGCCAAGCAAGAAACAAGTCACCCCGTCATGGATCCCCACCATGCTAATGCCATTGCACGAGGTAAACAGCACCCTGTGCTATATCCCTTCGCAGAGATACTAACCAAAGTTTCCATCAATCCTTTCATTAACTTTCACAATCACCTCAATTTTTGTTGCCAGAAACCGCGTTTATATTCGCTTGTTCAGGACAAGAGCTGACGGGCAGCTACCGCATTTTCTGGGGCCCAACCTAGCTTCTGATGTGAGTTGCTTGTTGTTTCCATTGCCCAGTCCAAATTGAATGGCCGTAAAATAGGGAGGGGCGATATGTGCGGCACCTGCGCAGGTTGTGCCCAGTGCCTTGTTTTTCTCGACTACAGGTAGGCCACAGGCAAAATGAGGATGCCGCTGATACGCCGATTTCACGCCTATACATGAATTCCGTACTCCAGAACGATTCTCTACATAGAATCATTGGCTATATCATTAAAGAACTCTATAGAGGATTGGTACTATATCCCGTAGTAGCCAGTTCGACCGAACTGAGGATATTCGAGCCTCGGAAGTGTTCAAACCAGCTCATTACCACTAAGCTTAGTGAACCAAGCTATCAGAACGCTCTCCGGAGGGATTCAGGACTCTACATAGCCTATCGAGTATACCCCGGTCGCATCCAGGGACCTTACGAGCAGTTTTCTGATGAACCCGAATGCGTTTGAACATAAAAGAATGTACCTAGCGGCTGTCGCAGGCATATTACGTCTATAGCAAGTTCAATAATGATGACCGGACCACGGAACGGAACGTCCAACGTTCGGGAGGCAATACCTGATGCCCAAAACCCTAGAAACATCAAAGACTCCTAATTAACGAGTGCTTTGTGGGTCCCGGCACTTCGGCATTCTGCTTAACTGAGATTAATTACAATGGATCAAGGGATTGTCCATCCGCTATACATTCCGATCATAATTGATCCGGAAACTTAACGCGCTCGCGTGGACGCAGAATAATGCAGCCGAGCACGGAGCACGTCTGGCTGGATTGCCATTCGTTAATCAGAGAAAAACCCATAACCCAGGGTGAGGTAGAAATGCTGCCGAACCTTCCAAAATGTTCTACAGTGCCTGTAACAATTAAGCTTATTGTTTTCTATTTCATATTTACTATCTCTCGTATGTATCTAAACAATATAAATACGGTCGCACTTGTTTGTGGAGAGGGAGAGGTCTCACCCCCGCTTCCACACGCAAGTCTGCAAGCTGTGATCAAGAACAGTTTCAGAGGGCTATTTAGTGTGCGTCGTTAAGTGTGATTTCTTCGGTCGTCGACCAACCCAGGGACAGAGACAGAGACCAGAGTTCAGAGTTTAGAGTTCCAGAGTGCTAGAGACAGAGACAGAGACAGAGACCAGAGTTCAGAGACCAGAGACCAGAGACCAGAGACCCAGCGCTTTGAATTGACAGGGATTGTCCTTTCATTGTTGCACCGTACGGCTAAGATAACTTCAACGGCTGTTCGTTAACCTCTAAAAACACTACTCTCTTGAATTTCGCTGTCAGAACGCACCCCCAGAACACCCTAAAAGACGAAACTGTTCATTATCTATCTCATTCCACTTGTATTAGCTTAAGCTTATCGAATAGCGGCTAAGCTTAGTGAAAACGAGCCCCCTATCTATATTAAAACCTACGAAAGTTTCTACCTTTTCACCGCATATTCTCCTGACAAATCCATTATCAACCCTAGATGTGGTCAGGTCGGTCACACAGATTCTGTTACTCTACATAATCGTCTGGTGAGTAAAGCTATTTTCCTGGCATACGCATTGACCTCGGGATGACCGAAACAGATCGGGAGCATAGCTCTGATTGTATTAATTCGTAAACCATTCCTTAGTCCACCTGGATCTCCATATCAGGGCTTCTATCTACAATGGCCCACTCACTCCTGTCTAATATCCTTCCAACAACACACACCCATTTCAAGTTGGATGAGTTCTTGAGCAAGTGGCCAGCAGAACAAATCCCAATCCCAAGGCTTTTTTGGACCTGGGACTGTACCAACATGAATGTGGTACTGTTTCTGGAAACATATTTCAGGGGGGAGATTGTAGTTGACAAGGAGGATGGGCCAGCATGTCTTATCACACTGTTTGAATGGACCAAAGCCATCCATTGAAAGACTGAGGGCAACATCGCACTCATCAGAGAAAAAGTACATGGGATGACTTGTATCAGGGATGAGAGTATTGAGTAAGGACTGATAATGGGAACCATCAAAAATGTCCTTAATGATGCCAGGCTCATGAATGTGTTCTCCCCGATAGCACATTTTTTTCGCATGTGTGAGGTTTGCCGACATAGCTCGTAGGTGAGGGATGAGGGGAAGGTACTCGAATGTCTTGTGTGGCTTTCCATTAGTCGTGTATTGCATTTCCTTGCAGTTGGGGCATTCAGCGAGGTCTTCATATGGCCTGACAAAGCAAACACAACTATTTATACAACAGCTGTATTGTAAGAGCCAAAATCCAGACAGGGATCAAATGTGCTTCTTGGTCATTTTCAGGCTAACCTGACTGCTGCCTGGAAAGGCTTTACAGAATTGACTGAAGGTGCACTCAGTTATGTGGTCCTCCACCTTGAGCATATAACTACAAAGTAGATTAAGGTCCGAATCTCCCAAGGCATTCATATCCGAAGTATTGTTAGCGAGGCAGGTGATTCATAGGGCAAGGACAAACCTGTGGCTGCAGATGCCGCTTCATGCTTGAAGTCTTCCTCAAGCATGTCCCAAGAGGAAATACCAGCTGCTTCAGACCCTGTGAACAAGCCGTTGTTTTCGTCAACCTTGCCGTCTTCACTGCTCTTGCAGGTTCCATCGCTCTTGCAGGCTTCATCACTCTCGCAGTCTTCATCACTCTTGCAGTCTTCAGGCTGGGAAACTTCTGGATCAGCTCTGACAACACCATCAAACCCCTCATCTTCACTGTTGTTATGATTCCTACAGGCAGGCCCAGAACCATCATCTTGCAGGTGGCTATTTCCCCATTGCTGCTCCCTCATGCACCTGGTTCTATCCACAAACCTGTCTGACTGGTGCATAGATGGCAATGCTTCAAGGAAATTACCACCACCATCTTGTTCTAATGCAGGGAGGGTTTCTGTGAAGTCCATTTCGGCTTGGGAGGTAGAAAATACTCCAGGAGGTTGGTGCACCTCAGGTTGAGCTGCTTTAGTCTGCTTACAGCTGCCATCCTGGTCAGAACTAGATTGCAGCTGCTTTTTGGAGTCTCCCCCCCAGTGGTCCTGAGGCGGAATCCGGTGGTGTTGGTGGTTGGGGAGCAAGGAAGTGTGCCCCAGTCGTTCTTGCTCTGCTAAAACACTCACTCTGAGTGATGTCTTTCCACGACCATTCAAATGGTTTTGTCTCATAGCGTATGTCACTTGCAGGCCACAACTGCAGGTGCAGGGGATAGGCATGACCAGGGTGGAGAGAAAAAATGCACAATAGCACAGCCTGGTAGACTTTTCCTGCTGATGCAGGGTGACTCATGCAGGGAAGTGTGAGACAGATTAACAAGCATATATTACTCATTGCAAGGAATGCTTCTACATAATGGGAGGGTATGGACAAGGAATTGGTATGTGAAGGTGGACGTCTGGCCTAACATCCACCAATCCAAAGAGTAGCATGTGTCACTGTTCACAATGATCACCTGCAGCAATTTGGGAACTCTCAGTTAGCCTCCACGGGGATCCTCAGATGGTACCCAAGGGGTGTTCCAGTACAAGTTTCTGTGCTTACATCTGAGGAGATCCTCAGATGATAGCCACAGACCAGTGTCCAATTTCTATGGCTGAGATACATAGATAACATCTATGTTGAGTGTCAGTAGATGAGAGTTTGACCTTCATAAATACTTACCTCATCCATTAAGCAGGTTCCAGGTGGTTAACAACCAAGATCATGATGGTGGAAGGGAATGTGTGAAGGAAACGCGTCCTGTTGATCAGGGCATCACCTGACTTATTTTCTCATGTGCTCTCGCAATTGCTGCACAGATATCCCCACTGTGTCTGGGGTGAATGGAACATCTTATAGATGCGACATCCTTGATCCATAGATGATGGCAAGGAGGTGACAATAGAGCTAAGAGGATCAGCTGTATGGATGTATAGGTCAAGCCATTGACTTCAGCATATGTGTAACTCATGTTCAACTTAGCTTGCCTGGTAGAGATTCAAATAAATGACTTGTGATTTCAGGTACTTCTGTATTTACATGACACTATTCCAGTCAACAAAAAAAAACATAACTACAACATGATGAATCTACTGATGGGCACCAGGGGGACCAAACTTGTTGATAAATTCCCTGGATTGTTCTTCAAGGACTTTCATCACTTGTTGTCCTTTGGGGGCACCTCTCAGCCACTGGCACCAAGTTGATGGAGTCCAAGGGAATCCCATCTTCTCATCCTCACAGTATCCCGTCGCACAAGCCACTTGTCTGTTGTAGAGATTGTTCATCCAGTCAGACCAACGTCCCAAATCTTCACCTGATCCCTTGTAGAGGTGTATCAAGGGGAACCATGACATTTTTCTTTTGTCCTCTCCCCGATCTGAAGATTGTAGTCAGTAACACATTAAATATGAATGGAATAAGAACTCAGACCTGTGTATGAGACATATAACCCACATATTATGTCTAGTTCATCCTGGCTCAAGTCATCATCCAAAAACTCATTCCCTGGCTCATCCATAACAGAATATATGAGCAAACCATCATGATTTGCCTGATGGGCCAGATAGAGCACCCTGTACACCAATGGTGTCAAGAGTAATGTGGCAAACAAAGCCCCCACGCAACAATGCTGCCTGACCACAACACTGTTTCAAAATGATCTGACACTGCTGATGGTAGAATTCATAGTCCGTCTTAGTGACCTTGTGGTCTAGCAGACAGAGCAGAACTGATACCACCTGAGGCAGCACTCCCATGCCAAGGGCCCTGAGGGTAGCAGCAGATTGAAGTGTGCGGAAATGTGTCCCAGCCATAACCAACTCCAGCACAATGTCTTTCTCTTTAATGTCTCTCCCCATCCTGCAAATGGAGAGAGCAGCTGTTTGTAAGGGGACTATACCCCCTTACGCAAGGTACGTCTAGGGGTCTGTGGTTGGGTATCCGTGCTCGGCCTCTCTAGCCGATGCCCGATGCCTAAGCCCGGCCTCAGCCTTCGGCCACCCCCATCCCCAAGTCTAACCCACGTGCGACTGACGTTGTTTGTATATTGTTTGCGTACATTATGTTCTAGTAGCTACGTAGTGTTTGGCTACCCGGTCTGTGCGCAGGCCTCTATGTATATAAGTAGTGTGGGTGTCGATTGTATTCGCCACCCAAATATCAACTTGGTTCCGGTGCTCTTACTTCCCCTAACACTGTTGCAGTATATACAGCAAGGTTCCAGGGCACAGTGGACTCTGATCCAAAATCAAACATGTACATCTGATCAGTTAAGTTGGCTACAACTCGAATGTATTTCAACTGGTGCGAGTTTATCAAGGTGTGAGGATTAGAGTCAGCTAAGTCCCACTCTTGGATACATGGCTGTGGGGGAAGCTTCTCAGAAAAACAGGCAAGGAACTTTAAACACCTTTGACCCAGTGGTGTGGAGAAAAATGGACTCTCCAAAGGCATCCATGTAATCCCCAAAGTGTGAATCAAGCTCTTCCCATTCATGGGTCCAACTACAGTATCATTCTCATTCAGGTCTGCAGGGACTGTGAAGCAAAACTGGTTATAAAGGATCTCCAAAGTCGCACACCGCAAATTGTCAGCCATGAATTGGTCACTGTCAACCAGATGGGTTGATACAGGAACAAGTTGTGTGGCCTGCTCAACTTCCGATATCTCCCCCCAAGGAACTTCAGCTGTGCTCATAGGAGCCTGACTTTGGTCTCCCCACTCCTGAAGCCACTCAACTGGGCCCACAGCAACCTCCTGGACCTTGTGCATGTCTTCATCATCGCTATCCTCATCCTTCCCCCACTCTGTACAACAGTGCCACTCATTGAAAACAGCATCATACCATTTCTGCCCTGGGCCATATTCTGCAAGCATACTCTCTTGCTCATCTCTCCTCACAAGTTGTCATGTAAACTTGGTGGGATCATCAAAATCCCAATCCCAGACAAAGACAGGTGCACTGGTAGTGGGTGGGTTCCTCTCTTGGTTCTCCCATTTTTGACAATCCAGTGTGGTCCCTCTTGCTTTCAGCTTGGCAATGGCAGCTGCATGCTCTTGAAAGAATGGTTCCCAAAATGTTCTCCCAGACCTGGTGGACTCCATCCTCACCGTTCCTCCTTTGGTGAGATACACATGTATGTCTGGTGAGCTTCCATCTGTGGGCTCATTAATTGACATATCATAATCTTCATCTGGTGATTGTGGTTGAAAGGAGTCTGGTTCCCATGGTGGAAACTCATCACCAGTGTCAAATTTGGAAGATGGGAGTGGCTGTTCATGTGGTACATCAGAAAATGCGATGAGCGGCTGGTGGCTAGTAGCAGAGAAGTGAGGTGTCTTTGCAATGCAAGTGGTTGCCAGTTGAAGTTTGTGGGCACTAGGTGCAGGATACAATGGATCTGTTGTAGGACTCCAACGGTACCATACAGGGACATTGATATTCATGAAATAGGCAGGGCTTGGCTGTGATGGCCAGAGCAGGAGATGGAGAATCACACCTGCTTGGTTTACGTCCCAGACCAGTATCTCTGCAACAGTGGTGCCATTCAGAGACTATCCAGCAGCGCCTGATTGAACTTGCGCACCATTGCGACCTGAACAACCCATTTTGCGGGTGTGATTCCCTCATAATAGCCAGGATCTACGATCTTGTGTATTTGCCAGTGGAGTAAGCCCAACCATATACTAAACCAGTTGCGGGCTTTGGTAGCGAGATGCTGTGTGCATGATTCTGTGCTGTGTTTTTGGTGATACCCGAAACTAGAAGGGGCAAATGGGCAGAGAAAACTCAGGCCATTCTTGGTCTTCAGAATTCATGTGATTTCATCCAGACTGTTCTCAATCGCTAGCCACTGTGAAACAACCTGTTCTGGAAAACTAAATCCATCCAAACCCATATGGGTAAATTTCTGTGGGATGTGAGCCAACGACTCTACCAATACGCTGCTGTAAGCCACAGGTATGGTGGGGATGCAGCTCAACCACTCTGTTTGTGCAGTCCACCATCATGGTTGTTGGAAATTGTTGGCTGTTGAGGCACCTAGCACAAATGTATGAAAGCCCTTGATTGTATTGTCCTCCACCAGTGTGAGATTGTGCTGGCTGTTGGGTGAATAGAAAGTGTCACCATTCACAATGGAGACTTGCCCTGCCATGATGGAGATCCTGCCAGCTAATGTCCAAGGAGATCCTCAGACAAACTCTGACAGAAACTGTGTGGGTGCTTCAAGCTCTGCGTCCAAGGAGATCCTCAGATGAAAGCTGTGGTGGTGACACGTCTGAGGAGATCCTCAGACAGGTGTTACAAGCTTAAGGCATCAAGTGGGAGGGCAATAACTGTTTAGAAGTTGGTCAGGTAGGATCGGTTTGTGGTTTCTTGACTTACACTAACATGTGCTCACAGTCGTTGACTTGAGGGGAATGGTGGTGGTGGTTGCACTAGGTGCAGATCATAGCACCAATGGATCAGAGGCATCACCTGACCTTTAACAATTTTCTGGTCACGTGATGCTGACGGTGTGCAGTGCCTTCAGCCTTCAAGTTCCATACTACCACCTCCTCACTGCAAATTTGACTCAACCACTGGAGGAACATACTCATTTTTAGAGTTGGAGTGGTCTTTGGATCTCCGAAGACCTCTCCTCCTCATTTGTGGTCTTGGGATGATGGTCTTTGGAGATCCAAAGACCCTCTAACATGGCCTTGTGACAATGATCTGTACAGTATATATGAAGAGTATGGTGCAACAATGTTATAAGGAAATGGACCTTGCTTGCTGTCTTCTCCCCTTGTAACTTATTTCATGCCCTTCCAGTTCTGCTCTAAACTTCATTAATAAAATCCTTGTCTTCTGCCCCATATCTCCAACTGTGCCTTGGGTCAGTAGGACAGATCAGCTTGTGCAAACTCTCAGCAAAACATCTACCCAACTTCTCTCATCCCTCTTTGCTCTCTGTCTTGCCTCAAGGATCAAAGACCAGCACTGATGACACAGCTGCGCTTGCGACCTGGTCACCTCTCCCTCCCTCCCCAAGGAGATGAAATACTGATATGGTGGATATGAGATGACTAGTGAAGAAGTAGGGGTTGCTGATTGATCTCAATGAGACCTTATCAAATCAGAATCAGCTTATATCCATGCATGTTACAGACCAGATTAGCCAATCCAAATTGGTAATGGGAATAGAGAGTGGTGCTAGTGGGATCCACTCTGGGAGTACCAAGTTGCGTTGTGGGCCACATAGTATAATTGGATATGTCTGTAACTACGTACACATATCTCTCCCACCTCTACTATTTATGATCTTTCCTGTTCAACCTCTTAGATACCTTCATGGGTGACTGCATTGTCTCACAAACTTTGATGTGGATGGTTATCATAATCTTCCTGAAAGTTAGCTCCCATAATACCCTTCTATGACAATCAACTCACTTTTCTTTTCTTACAGGGCCTGTTTCTGTCACTTTCCCCCAACTTGCACTTATGACTATTCATGGATGGTCCACCATCGGTAATAGCACTGTCACCTCCGTCCGCAGCTGCTGCAGTCTTGGTTGGACCATCACCTCTCAATTCAATGACGGCTCCATTCCTGTGTGTGGTGTAACTGGTGCACTCCCCGTTCATGCTTGCAATAGAATGATCTGGCACCTGCCTGATAACTACGGAGCTTCTTAGCAAAGTAGGACATTGTATGTCAAGTTGTCTCACCTTCTAGCTTAGCTGACATATTTTTGTCGCAGTTGTTGTCTTTTTCCCTTGCAAGCATGGAAACATGTCCTGAAGCCCCTGAGTAGCCCTCCATGGCGCACCAGCATGGCTCCGGTAGGTTGGGATGTGGAATCCCAGCCATGTTCCAATGCACAAGTTGGTTAGGGCAACTGCAGACTTCAAGCATCAGCTCACATGATTCAGTCAATGATTCAGCCTCGAGTGACAACCCAGGCAATGGTTCACGCAATTTGGCCAATGAATCAGTTTCAGTTGTTGACCCAGGTGGTGATATCAAAGCTTCACCAGGTCCTTGGCAAGGACTGGCTTTGTGTTTATGCGTGTTGGGTGAGAGAACCATTGTGAGTGATAACTGGATTTGCCAACATGTTGTACTGCCCACTTATCTATGCCTAAAGACTCAATAAAAAGTTACTCAACTTGCCTACTCATGGAGTCAATGGTACCCATAGCCGGATGCACCCCAAGCAACAAACATTGGTGGTAGCAGGATCCTGCACTGCAGTTAAGTTGATGAATTCAATGAGTGACTGCCTCCTAATTCCTTACGTTCTTATATTAGCTAAAATACTCACCCCTGTTCACCTTCAATCGACACCCTCTTCCACCTTGCTATCCCTCTTGATCCACTGACAACTCATTGGACTGGGACAACTGCAAATGAGAGCACAGTACATAATCATTTCAACATGCAGGTGTTGGTTATCCGTGGATGTTATCACTTCCACACTGCGCCAGGGCACTGTGCATGTGAATTAGGTGTGGCAGTGGGCTCCATTGGCATTCATTCCAGTATGTTTGACCCATTTTCACCAAGTACAACTCATGTTCCTGCTCGATCCTGACTTTCCCCAGCTTACCACCAGATAATGGCAAGCACCTTCACCCAAGTGCCCTTTGCATGTACGCTGCCAATGTACCTCCAAGAGGTATTCAATCACAGGCTCAGATAGGTATTTAAGGATTCTTGTGGTTGATTACTGCTCCCACATTTGGTTACACTTTATTCACAGTGCATATGAATATGGCCAGCACCAAGAAGACAATCGCCAGTGCCCCCAAGAAGCCTGTTAGGAAGACAACCAGTGGCACAGGTAGGAGACCCAATCCTCAGCTGCCATCTCCACAGGCACCCACCCCCATGACTCCATCCTACAAAACGAATACCCTGCTACAGGTCACTGCTGCCACAAAAGTTATGAACAGCTCTGCAGGGAAGACAACCTCTGGCTCATTGAAAGAGAACAGGGCACCCACATCACTTCAAGCACAGACCAAAACCCTGAATGATACTGTCCTGGCTGCTCTACTCGCCAAGGTTGCAAAACAAGAAGGCAAGATATTATTCTCTGGGTCCTATCTATGCAACTGACATCATTCAGTGGAGATTGATAAGCTGAAGAAAACCACTGCCTTGAAGGCCAAGGGCAATAACATAAAAGAGATCCCCCGCCCCCATGGCACCATTGCAGACCTTCAGGGCAAAATGGGCTTGGAAAACAACTGGCCACTTTACATGCACTGCCAGGTAAGTTCTGCTTCATTTTACTTTCAATGCTAATGCCTGCCATAGGCACTTGTTAAATGTGCCCTGGAGCATGCAGATATACAATGCAACATTGATTGGAGGCACCAAGACCCAGTTGTCTTGGCCAAGATTACCAATATTGTATGTTTATTCTTAACTAGTTATAATTCCTAACCACATACACCAACTATGTACATCACACAGGTGCGCACTCAACATGAACAGCTTTGGTGTTATGAAGGAAACTGGGCCACCATCAAGATCATAAGGATGGCACTCAAAAATAAAAGGACCAGTACTCAAAGAACCCTTCATGCTTTGAAGAGTGCCAGCACGGATCAAAATGATGAGATTGGAGATGCTTTTGAGCAGGAAGGGCACAACTGTTATCAGAAGTCCCCTTAAACCCCCTTATCAGAAGCACCAAAAGTATATAAATAGATAGAAGACCTATCATCCTGAAACCATCAGAAGTACCATCAGAACAATCTATACTTAGATAGATAAGGATATGACTCACTTACCTGGGTCCAGATATATATAGTAGGAGCACAGCCACACATAGTAGTATATAAGGATACTGTACCATACCCTTGTATCCTTATCTTAGTGTTATAAAGTTCTTGCCTCCTATACCTCTTTGCCATAACTGGCTGGACTTATAGTGCTCCATCGTCTCCAAGTCACACTCAGTAGGACAGGACCAAGTCTGTATAGACATCCTGTATCGAACCCTGTGCTACTCAAGAGTGAACCCCTAACCCAGGTAGCAAAACACTAAGATACTTTGCTGCTTATCCTCTTGCTCGCCCTCTGCTCTACCAATGTACTGAACATGTCAAGGTACTCTGTTGATTCTTCCAACATACTGAATGTGTCAAGGTACTCTGTGTCGCCAATTGCAACATTCTCTGTAGCTGTTGCTACGATCTCATCTTCCATCCCGCCCCTGCCAGCAGACCTGGCTTACCTCCTCATATTCATCTTCACGACAACTGCCACCCTCATTGCCTACCAAATAATCACCCCCTCCACCCAAATCAAGGAACAGAATCTCAAGACCAGGTATACAAAACCCAGATCCCAGAAGAAACCCCACACTGCAACCCACTCTAACACCATTGCCATTCTATCCTCCATCCCTATTTGATTCACCTACCCCACGTGCATCAACATCAACCCAACTCATCACAACAACATGCACTCAAACAAGTTTTGCTAAAGAACTAGCAGAACGACAAAGATTACAACACGAAAAAGACTTACAGGAACATTACAAACGAGAAGAAAAGAAACATAAACAAGCCAAAGAATATCATGCCAAAGCAGACCTGCTAAATGACTTTGAGCTTCAAAAACTCAAATACACCCTCAAACAACCAAGAGAACTTTCCCAATCAGAAGAAAACCTACTTATGCGTCACGAATATGCAGTAGATCAAGGAAAACCTCAAGAAGACAACAACTCCAACGTCTATATAACAGACAACAACCAATCGGATCCTGATCCACAACCACCCGCACCACCCGTGCCAACAATACCCTTAGCCCTACCAGCTCCTCCCCTACGACCAACACAACCCCTAATACCGCCACCACCACCTGGACAACTACAAATAATGGCCACTGCACAAAACCCAAAGGAGTTAGGACTCCTCAAGCCCATTGCCTTTGATGGAACCAGAAGACTATTTGAAGATTGGATCTTCCAATGTGAAGTATACATGCTCGCTAACGCGACCACCTATAACAACGACCTCACCAGAACCTTATTCATCCTCTCGACAATGCAATCAGGAGATGCCCAAGCCTGGGCTAGACAATACCTCCACGAGAGGAACGCCCAAACCCAACAAGGACAACCCATAGCCATGGAGTCATGGGACAACTTCACCGCCAGACTCAGAGCTGACTTCACCCCGGCAGATGAACATGCATATGCGCATACCAGACTTCAAACCCTGCATCAAGCAGGCAAACCGATGACTGAATTCAACTCTCAGTTCAAGGAGCTTGTCCGTCAATCCAGACTTAATGAAGATCGCACCCTGATTGATCTATACCACAAGGCAATCGACCGTCATATTGCCATGAAGATTGACAAATCGGAAAACCCTCCAACAACCATCACTGCTTGGTACACCTGAGCCAATAAACTCAACAACAACTTCCACCGAATCAATGCCCTCTACGGCACCCCCAGGAACATGTTCCCCCAGAGGAACCAATACCAACCCAACCGCGGACCAAGCCATCCAAACAACAACATGCCCTATGCACAATTCTACCCAAAGAGCAATGCTCCACATTTCACACCATGTGACCCACACACCATGGAAATAGACCATGCCACAATGGAAGAAGGATTCAAAGATCCTTACCCAGAAATCCCTCAACTGGATTATGCTGAAGAACTTCAAGACTCCTTGGAGATAGATGCTGTTGTCACCGGACAACAAATTAAAGCCTACCAAAACCAAGAATGCTTCCGATGTGGAGCCAAAGACCACTGGGTTAGCAAATGCCCTCAACCCTCTCAAGCAAGATGCTTCCCTGGAATGTGCACAAATCCCCCTTGCCCTGTGCGAAACCCCAACCATCCCTTCCCAGGACAACAAAACACTTGTCCCGGATTTCTGAACCAGAACGCCCAACAATCGCTGCAACGCAAGTACTCCCTTGCTGTCGCAGAAGTCACATCTCAGATGTGCCAAATGGTTGATGACCTCGACCCCAAACTCCAACAAGAACTCCACTCTGCGCTAGCTGAAGACCTGGAGATGCATCCCTTCCAGGATTTTTGAAACGGAACACAGACCGATGCGCCCCTGCTCGTTCCCAGAAGGACTCTATATATTCTCACTCTCAGAAGGACACTTTCTCGATAAATTCTGTACAACTACGACTCTCCCTGAATAAACAATCTCTCTACCTACTTATCGAGATTTGGAGTGAACGGACATCAAAACCCATGGCCATCACCACCCTGATAGACTCAGGAGGCCAAGGGAACTTTATCTCCCACAAAGTCATTGAAAGAAATTCCCCAACTCCAATTCCAAGGCCATGCCCATTCACACCCTCCAACACCTTCATCAACGTCAGAGACGAAATTCCTGATCCCAATGCTACACCCAAACCAGAACCAGTAGCCGTCTTACCCATCAACTTCCATACAGTGGGAGTAAAGAATTTAGAACCAATCAGAACCAGCATAGAAGACTTACGCACAATCGCCTCTACCCAATTCCTCACTGACAAAGTCAACAACACCTCCATCAGCGATTATGACCAAGAAGTATGGTCAAACTATAGTCACCATGTCAAACAAACTAAACTCCTCCACAATACCTTCCATGCCCAACAAAAGTGGACTGAAAACTACAAGGCATTCCTCCTCACTTGCCAAGGACTCATGTCCCAAATGCCAAGAAAGAAGCAAACCAACACAACATCCCCCACCAACAAAAATACTCCAACTCCCACATCAGGAAGAAAGAATCCTGTCGGAAACAACAACCCCTTCCACAAAAATGCCACCAAACCAACCCCAATATGGAATTCCCCTGCTCCCATTCCAAACCCTAAACCCAACGACAGATCCTGATGCATTCAATGCAAACAAATCGGACACTGGGCTATGGACTGCCCCCAATTTGCATGCCTCAGTTGCAAACAATATGCCCCTGGCCACTACTCATATGATTGCATCAAATACAGATGCCCACATTGCAGAGTATTCCAACCCCATCACAAATGAACTGAATGTCCCTCAAAGGGAACAAGACATACACCTTACAATAGACCTATGGCAGCTTGACCCCAAAACACTCTGTCACTCCATTACCAATACTCAGGACTCGAATACCCTGAAGAAGATGACTTTGATGATGGAAACAACAACATCACCATGTCTAACATATGTGGAGAACCAGTAGGAGATTTCTAAAACTACACCCAAAACACAACAGAAGGAAAAGATGTAAACGGTTATAGTAGAATATAACCTTAGAAACAGGGTAATGTTATCAGAAGTCCCCTTAAACCCCCTTATCAGAAGCCTCACCAGAAGGAACTCTTATCAGAAGCACCAAAAGTATATAAATAGATAGAAGACCTACATATCATCCTGAAACCATCAGAAGTACCATCAGAACAATCTATACTTAGATAGATAAGGATATGACTCACTTCCCTGGGTCCAGATATATATAGTAGGAGCACAGCCACACATAGTAGTATATGTTAAATAAAGTGACAGATCACTTATTAGTTAGTAACAAATTATGATATATAAGTAATTAGTTGTTATGTACACCCATCCCTTGGGGATGTCAATTAGTGGACACCAAGTTTCACGTCTCATGTCCATTTTGACAGGATGGGACCTTAGACTAGCCAAATCCTATTATGTGAAGGGGAGTTACATATAAAGAACCTTTACACTTGACCAAATCACTGGGCTTATCAAATCACACTATTATTAACAACATGTGAATACATCAGTGATTGTTAATCAACTTGAGCTAGTGACTAGTGATCAGTGTGTCACTGATACTATTGACTCTACTCAGTTCAACAGTATATAAGGATACTGTACCATACCCTTGTATCCTTATCTTAGTGTTATAAAGTTCTTGCCTCCTATACCTCTTTGCCATAACTGGCTGGACTTATAGTGCTCCATCATCTCCAAGTCACACTTAGTAGGACAGGACCAAGTCTGTATAGACATCCTGTGTCGAACCCCATGCTACTCAAGAGCAAACTCCTAACCCGGGTAACAACAATGCAGAGTACATTGGTAGTGATAAGGGTGCAGATGAAGTGGGAGCAGGTAGTAATGGGGGAGTCAGTAGTGATGATAGGGAAGAGGGGGGTAGTGATGACAAGGAAGAGACAGGGCTTGGCAAGGAGGAAGGGACAGGTTATGAGGAGGAGGAAGAGACAGGTTGTGATGAGGAGGAAGAGATAGGTTGTGATGAGGAAGAGACAGGTCATGATGAGGAGGAACCTGAGGACAGTGATGAGGACACTGGTGTTTTGGTGGGGGTAAAGAGAAAAGCAAAGCAGAGTGCTGGTGTTAGAGCCAGTGCGGGTCGGGACTGAGGCGGAGGGTCGGGGTGGTAACCTTGATATAAGGTAACCAGGGGACAGGGCGAAGTTAGTACGTAGACTTCGGGACCAAGGCGGAGTATGTCGGGCGGGGGGTTGGACTTGCGGCCTCAGCGTATGTGCTGTGCCCTCCTACTGTCCTAGTCCATATTTCAGGAAGTCGGGGCCGAAGCGGAGCGAGGCAGAAGAGAGGAGAGGATAGAGAACAGGGAGCTGGTCCACTGCTCGATTCGATTATCAGACTGAGGAGTACAAGCCAAGTACCTACAGTATATATACTACTGGCCTTACAAACTATGACTCATACTGATTACGTGCGGAGCGAAGTGGAGGCCGATATAGTTACAACAGATTATGAACAGATTACGAATGGAATGGAAACCGGTACAGGTATGGAGACCGATAACATATCGTGACTACGGACGGGAAATGGAGACTGGAGCTAGAGACACCAAGGGTCAGGTGACCTCGGCATGTGTGGAGGTGGTCGCGTGATCGGGGCAGTGGGTTGCGGTCGGAGCAAGTTGGGGCCAAGTCGGAGGGCAGAGGGTTGTTGTGTGGAGCACATGTGGAATCGAGAAGCTGAAGTTTAAGTGATTAGACTCTGGGTTGGCATGGATATGACAGCTGGAAAGATGAAGAGGCTAAGGAGAAAATAGTGTAGGAAGGTTGATGAGTCCAAGAGGGGAGAAGAGTGTCTTTGAGTCGGACTAGGGGAGGAAAGAGATTGTGATGAGTATTCAAGATACAAGGATATATTTTCACTGGAGAATGAATCCCCCAAACTTCTATATTAAATATGATAGAGAAAGTGGTCCTATGTTACTTGTTGGCTAGAGAAGACAATGAATGCACAAAAGGGAGTGAAACTATATAACTACATATGAGAGGACATATAGGTGAAACAAATGTAATGGAGGTAGATTTTTGTGGGATGGGAACACAGAGAAAAACTTACAAGTACATTATGAAGAAATTTTACATACATTTTATGGGGACTTATCTGAAGACTGAAGGTATGAACAATCCAGAGTCATCGTTCCATTCCATCATTTGTCATCCATGTCCAACATTTGTCATCTCCATACCATTTCCACACATAGCCAGGAGGCTACTCCCACAATAGTGAAGGTTGGGAGACAGAGGGAGGGAAAGATGGGATCAAGGAATCTAGGTAAGAGGAAGAGCTGTACTTCACTACCCTATAATACATCTTTCTAGCTAGCTAGCCATCATCTGCCCTCTGCAACAGTACAGTTATATTGTTGCTTATCACTGCAGTAATGGTTATCAATCACAACTATTTTTGACGTTCATACCTGAGGGGGCTGACCACCTGAACACTCAATTCCTGCAGCTTTCATAGTTGAGAATGACAACCGAGATTGTTGTCTCTTCCACTGACTAATTGCCATGATTTACCCCAGAACAAAGGTTGTGATTTCCTTCGGAATAAGGGTAGGATTTTCTTCAGTTTCCTTCTGAACAAAGGTTGTAAATCTTTAATAATTCAAAGCAAATCACAACCCCTCACAACCCTAAATGAAGCAACATTCCTCCATTAAGTGTGATAATTAAGTGTACTAGGGTGTGTAAATTGCTACATTATCAATGAATATTTGCAACACTAATATTTCCATATATGGTGGGAATTGACCACCCCTTATGTCAGAATCAGGGGTTGTTTTTTACAACCCCCTGGGTCTTACAGTGTAAGTGTGCCAAATAATCCTGTTTCACAAAGTCCATTAATAAATCGCCACAGGACAAGTCCCATCCCTGTATGGTCAGACACCTTACTCCCTGAGGTACCGAATTTATCGTCTGCAATAAACACGGCTTACGACACGAATAGACATAAGCATAACGCACCGGCCTTTAATTTCTGACGTGGAACCTCCGTTAACATCCAGGGTCCGACTGGGGGAGAGCTGCCAAGTAGGTGAACAGACTCTTGTTCTCAAAGTATACATCGTGAATCCCCCATCTTAGGTGCATAGCCATCGCTCTATGTTTTGGGATTGGGGTTGGTGCTTCGTTAGATGATGGCACGAGATCTGCTGTTCCTTGCTTCAAGATTGCGCGGGGAAGTGTTGCTGGTTAACCGAGGTAACGCGTACAATTTTCGGGATCATGACCGGGTGATGTCTCACCCAAGATACCTTTCTGTTTGGATCTGCAGATGTATGGCGAGGCGAGATATTGGGGCTATGGTCACAAGTAGCGCATCCCGCCACAGCGTAGGGGCCTTCCAGTATCACCAGATAGCACCTAATCAAGACAATCCAGCACCATTCGAAGCGATGAGCTAGTGCTTTACGTCGTCCGTAATTGTTGGAGGGTATTAATAATATGATCAGTGAAAAACGCAATTCACTGATCGTTGTGCATGTAAGATAGCCTGCAAACTCAATGGGGGAAGTTCTCGCATACTATTTCGTCCGAGTGGCGTGCAGATGGAGCAGACTGGAGATGTATTGAGAGCTCGATGTGACCTTTGGCACGGCCTCAGTAAGAAAATACAATCGTAGACAATCTCAATAGGTAACATGCTGTAACCGGTAGCTACATATTCTCGTCTATCCTACATAGTGTGACCGGTAGTAACGGTCACAGTGGTTACACTTTTAATCATCAACTCTCATCGCAGAGACCGTTCAGATCGAATTCTGACCGTAATTCTAAGTGTAATTCTACCTGGAACGTCAACGCGTTTCACATGCGGACCGAATATAACCTCGCTATGAATACTCTAGTGAACAGTGCTACTACTCACGAGAACGTCGGGTCTCAAAGAAAAGTTCATTCCTCTGTTTGCCGCAGGTGCGGACCAACCTTGCTTCGCATCAAAAGAACAGCCTGCCGAGGTATTTTAAAACAAACGGAAGCAGAGCTTGCACACTGTGATTGCCTTGCGGGATGGCCAACGATCCGGAGAAGTAACAATGTCAGTAGAAATATGCTATTAAGCTTCGGACCACCTCTTGGCCAGTCACGAACTGATATTCGAACCCTCTCAGGTACATCGCCCACACTATATGTGCCTGTCTTCGGGAAGCATAGGCCGTTGATCGACGTTATTTGGTGTGGCATTGTTCCACACTACACCCTGCTCGTTGCATCAAAGGTCATATGCTGAATATAGTGCAAATTGAGCCCAGACTTCGCAAAACATTGGATGTGGCCCTAGGGTGACCCTATATGGCCCATGATGAAGCTACATATCCTGCATTCTCACTGCAGACTTCCAAGCTCATTTCTCTCCATGCCTGCTTTATCAAGTCAGATGCTCGTTCGGCAACTGCATACACAGGTGCCTGTGTATTAGCCACTGGACTGAAGGGCTATGAATGACGGGATTCAAAAGATGGTACATGCCAGTGAAAGTACTGCAAACTCACTATGACTGGTGCATCCACAATGCGTAATCCTGAGATGCCCTTCACCAGCAAGTCTGGGCTAACCACACCATATGTTGCGAATGAATTGGTCAGTTTCTTCTTCTAAAGTTGCGCTTGGGGGTGGTGCGATGTGGTCCAGAGTGAATCCCCTCCAAGCGGGTGAGATCACGAATCGCTGGGCTGTCTTGGCTGCTTCTTTCACTATTGCAATGTTGACTAACGGTAGCTCAAAAGGCTCGTTTTTTTTGAGTGTGACTGAACCACCTGAGGTTAAACCGGAAAGGATGAGTTCTTTCGAGGCTGTGAGCTGGTGACGAGGATCCAAGAGACTGTTTATTCATGGGGCCTATCGTCAACTGAGAAACCACGTACCCGTCTGGCTTTGTGCGAACTCTGCTGTTCTGAAACTGCCTCTTGGTGTTTGCAAACCCCGAGTGACACACGCCCCAACGAGCACTGAGAGGTTAGATCGATCAAGGACAGGGTCTAAGTAAGCTGTTGCAGCACTGCAACGGGTTCCATTTGCAATAGAGAACTGGCACCATGCTTTTAATGCTTGCTGCAGCTATGTGAGGAACCCAACACTTACTGACGCCAATGGGCCTCCCAGCATTGGAATCTTCGCAATGACTTTAACGGCGGAGGGGATGAGCTTTTTAGAAGTTGTGAGCTGGTGGCGGGGGCCTCGAGAAACTATTCGTAGTGGTCATCGCCGGTTGAGACACAGCGTACTCGGCTGGTTAATTGTGAACTCCACCGTTTTGAAACTGCATCTTGAAGCTTGCAACACCAGAGTGATATAGATCCCGACGAGCACCAGGGTGAGGACCTATCTGTGCTGAACATCGTTTGTACAATACTGGTGGCGGTGTGAGAGGGCGCCAAATTGCAATCAGGGGATGCGTGGTGGATCAGAGAGTATAAGAAGGTTGTTCAAACGTCCATGGGGAACATTGAGGCTTACCATATTGCTGACTGCCTCTTCACGCTTCTCCGCATGCGACAGGTAGAGAACTCAATGTTATGTCATTATTATCGGAAATACACAACATCATCTCTACGGGGGGAGCGGAAATGTCGACGAGGAAACATCGTCGATAAACTCGACTAAAATGTTTTGTAGTGTATAATAACCCTCAACCACAACCAACTTCAACTCCAACTCGTGTTTCCCCGCCTCAAATAACCGTTCAAACCTGAAACTGCATAGTCGAGGTTCATCAAGGGGGATTTCGTCGTCCTGGATCTTGAGAAGTTCAATGCCTCCTTCTAGAATTGACAGAGCTGCAGATTCGTGCCGGCGGTGTAACAATTTGAGCCGCAGGTGTGTTGGGGCTGCGAGGAATATCATGAGGTGTGCAATTGTGTGTTTTGTATTCACAATCACTCCGTGAAGTGCCCAAGATGGAGTAAAATAGAAAGTTGATGAATTGGTGGTTTGCTGTGTCCACCAATTGTCGCGATTGCGTTTGATGAAAGGGAGAACAATTTCATTACGAGAAGTATCACCGAGGTAGAGCAGATGTGTATTTTCGGCGATGGGGTGGTCTTTTGCTATGCCGATCACGGTGCGAGCGAACCGGTTTGCGATGACCGCATCAACAACATCGGGGTGACGATCTGTGACGTCATAGATCGTCGCAACACTGAGTCTTGCACCAAGCAGCCCGTGTTCACGCGGGAATTTTTGAAAGGCTGCGAACCTTGAGTAAATGCTCCAGGCTGGCGAAGGGGGAGGCTCTGAGTACACCTCATCCAATTGGCCCGGATTCGCATCCCTAATCCGCTTAATTCTCTCTTCCATCTCTGTCCATATGCCATCCAGAGGGGAGCGCTGGCGTGCCAGCCTCTCCTGTATGTTTTTCAGAAGATAACGATCAGAAGACCAGTGGAAGACCACTGGGAGTTGGTCCTGGGGATCGGGAACAACACCGCCTGCAATCACTGTCTCCCATGCTTTGTTGACTAAATCCTGGTGCGTCTGCCACCACTCTTGAGCATTCTCCATATTTCCCTCCACGGCTCGCCTGGCTGCTATCTCCATCCTCCCTTTTGCTTGCGCCCACTCACCCTCCAATCGCTTCTTCCGCCCAGCAGACCACTCAAGGAAAAACCAGTCCCTCATCCATTCTCGTCCCTTCAACTGGAGAACTGCCTCAATATGTTCTTCAATCCGTGAATTAAGCACCTCCTCCAGTCCTACTGACATCTTCAAGAGAGCCAGCTCGTGTTTCTGCCACTCCACTGCCACCCATGCTTCCAACTGATCCAGCTCCAACTGCTTTCCCCGTTCGTTCGTCATCGGTTCTTCATTTACGAAAAGGCAGTCAATCAAGGCATCACTGCGCATCACCTCCATGCCCTCTACAAACCAGTCACCCCAAGTTTCCATGAGCCTTGTTTTGAGGTGGTGCTCATAACCCCGTTGTAGATACTCGTTATCATGCTCCACAAGTGGCCTCGGCATGAGGGAGCCGTGTTGGGTGGCCACCTGGTCCAGGGGCTTGGCCTCAAAACTCCACTTCATGAGCAGCGGGGCGGACAGTGGAGGTACAGACGGATAAGGAGTGGGAGAAGGGGGTATCACGGAAGGGGAGTGGGATAAAGTCAGTTGGCCAAGCCGTGACACGAGCGTTTTGGTGAAGTGTTGGGTTCGTCGATGTACTACAGGTCGGTGTGCCTCGGCGCCAGGACGGTTCAAGGCACGCAACAGAGCATCGTAATGAGCTGTTAGCTCACGCAGAAGAACAGGATAATTTATCTTCCAGGGGTGTTTGTCACCAATCTCCAAAAGTAACGTAGCTTGCATTTCCATCTTGTCCATGTCAGGGTCGATGGAGCAATTCGTGTACACAATCCTCCCCAGGTCTCGGTACACCACAAATGCCATACGCTTGTTTGCATCCAGTACGGTCATAGAGAGGCGCTTCCGTCCTTCGGCCCCAGATAACGTAAAATATAACACGATATTTGGATAACCCTTGAATTGTTCCAGTGGACCCGTATAACCAGTGATGAACTCGAGGAATCGCTGTTCTGGAACCAAAGGAAGGGTATTGTCAAGTAGCTCCACATCCTTCTCGGTCGTGACCAAAGGTTCATGTTCAGTCAATTCCAGATGTACGGTGAAATCGGTCTTCTCGTCCCATCTAGGATTCCACGCCCATATCAAAATGCGCACTATCGAGAGTGCAACCTCTACCCCCAGCCATATTGCAGGGCCGTTGGATGTGCTGTTCGAAGCAAGTGTAAACGATCCGACGTATCCAGCTATAGCCGCAGGAATTGCAAGTAAAAGGACTATCCATGAGGATATGATGAAGATCCAGTCTCTGACCGGATTACGAAAGTGCAATTTGTGCTGACGCCGCAAGTGCCCCAAAAGATCATCACGATTGATCACCGTGAATGGGTTATCAGGGTCTTGGTTTGAGGTAGAAGGTTGCACCGGCATTGGGATGGAGACGTATGGCTGGGCAGGAGGATGGGGTAGAGGGGGCGAACCATTGGGTGGCTGCACTGGGGGATGCGATTGGGCTGGGGAATGAGGTGAGGGACCCTGGGGGCTCTTTCCCAGCGTGTTTGACGAAGAGGGTACCTGGATCGGGGGAGGGAGTTGGGAGCATTGAGGCGACTTTGTCAGATAGTTCTCGAGGCTCCAGAGGCACTCCTCAGCAATGAGATCTCCATCCCACCGAACATGGCCCTGACTCTGAAGACGCAGCTCAGGCCTATCAACCCCTTTTGCTTGGAGATCATGCAGAATTTGCCGATGCAACGTCATGAAGATGATCCGCTTCTTCATGACCGAAATGGTGCGAGATTGGATAAGGAACTGGGAGCAAACCGAAGCCAGGCAACTGCCTAGCGTGCGCACGAGTGGGAAAACCCACGCCAACCCCCCCGCACCCAAAACAAGATGGAAATAGGGTGTATAACTCAACACAGCGGCAATGATGGTACACAGGACAAGTTGGACATTCCACCAGAAAGACTTCCATTCGATTGTAAGGTTCTCGGGGCTGTCGATGTGCTTTTCGTTGAGCATCTGTATTAGCCGGCTCTCTGCGGTATAGCGTTTGTTATCCATCGCAATCATAGGAGCAACCTTCCCCACGGGCTTGAAACCAGCGTCGTCGAGGACTCTGGCTCCACACCACCGAGGTCCCGAAAATGCGAGCGATGGTTTAAGTGAGCGGGAAAGTTTGATAGAAGGGATGGAGATGCTTGCGATGAGGACAGATATCGCGGTCTTGACGATACCCGGACTGCCGAATAGGGAGAGAGGCGCAGCGGCCGCGTAGAGGTATCCTCCCTCAAGAGCCGAACCGACGTGCTTTTCACATTGTTCAGTCCCGATTAGAGGCAGGAGAGCAGAAAGGTCCTGTATTCCACCAGTCAGTGTCCCGCCAAAGTCCGACATCGCTATAGAAGCTGTGAGCAGGCACGATGCGCTGGACAGACATACACCTGACCTTTGTTCGAGGAGCTTTGAATCCAAGTAGATGGATCGCAGATAACCGAAAGACAAGAAAAGTCACTATGGTCTGAGGCTAGGATAATGAACAGCGACGGATATTTTAACCTGGGGGTTTGGGACAAGAGGGCCTCGTGGCGGCCTTGTTTAATTTGTCAAGCCACGTACACTACCAACCCGAGTCACGTCGGGCGCTCCTTGAAGCTTGAACTTAAGCGCTTTTCCCATGCACTGCTGCTGCTGCCGGCAAGAAGTCTCGTGGGGCCCATGCTCATGAAGATTATCCTGATGTCAGTCCCCCAACATCATCAAGTCCCTCTCTGTGTGCTCATTTTGGTTCGATTCCAAGACCTCGCACTTTCGCAGTTCGCTACCCTATCCTCGGAGACGGCCGGCCTGATGCTTAAGTAAGGATCTGGCTAAGGAATTATATATAGATAGATAGATGAAAAAGTCGTGGTGTAAAAGACTACGCAGTGGGCGGGCCTCTCATTAGGCACCATGCCATGAGGGGTCCGAGTGGGAGGGATGCCCCAGGTACCTGTACGGGGTCTTCCTGTGAGAGGCCTCGGTCCTTGTCGCACCAGTCACACAATCCATGTTCTCCTAAACGTCGAAGAATAGATAACACTCCCCTACTGTCGGGATCCCGACACCCCACCTCATTACTAATTCTTCCTCAGCGAAGCCGCAATTCCACCAATCACATACCTTCTGAGTCTGCCGAGTTGCAGCTGCAGCCCACTCCAGGAGTACTGTCCCCTCAAGAAAGCTCCACATCATATTCGTCGTACCCCGCCAATATGACGATAAAAAGGAGGAGGTAGTTTCTCCTTTCCTCGAACGCTCTCCCGAACCACCCAATTTTGCAGCCAAAATCAAGGCTGAAGAGATATCCTTCCCTGCCAAGCTTCCGCCGATCAAACAGGAAGCCGTTGAGCCGCCAATTAAACAAGAACCTACCGAGCCTATAACCCTTCAACGTAGGCTCGTCATGCAATCATGTTCTTTCTTCCCTATTCCAGAGTACTGCCGAAGATCTAAAGCTCTCTTTGCCATAGTGATGGTATGGCGATTGAATGGTAAGTGTGCCAAATAATCCTGTTTCACGAGTCCGTTAATAACTCGCCAAAGGACAAGTCCCATCCCTGTATGGTCAGACACCTTGCTCCCTGAGGTACTGAATTTATCGTCTGCAATAAACACGGCTTACGACGCGAATAGACATGAGCATAACGCATCGGCTTTTAATTTCCGACGTGGAACCTCCGTAATCATTCAGGGTCCGACTGGGGGAGAGCTGCCAAGTAGGTGAACAGACTCTCGTTCTCAAAGTATACATCGTGAATCCCCCCATCTTAGGTGCATAGTCATCGCTCTATGTTTTGGGATTGGGGTTGGTGCTTCATCAGATGATGGCATGAGATCTGCTGTTCCTTGCTTCAAGATTACGAGGGGAAGTGTTGCTAGTTAACCGAGGTAACGCGTAAATTTTCGGGATCATGACCGGGTGATGTCTCACCCAAGATACCTTTCTGTGGTTATCTGCAGATGTATGGCGAGGCGAGATATTGCGGCTATGGTCACAAGTAGCGCATCCCACCACAGCGTAGCGGCCTTCCAGTATCACCAGATAGCACCTAATCAAGACGATCCAGCGCCATTCGAAGCGATGAGCTAGCGCTTTACGGCGTCCGTAATTGTTGATTTGGAGGGCATTCAGCCAAGAATGGCATCGCTGGTAAAATATTAACAATATGATCAGTGAAAAGCACAGCTCACTGGTCGTTGTGCATGTAGGATAACCTGCGAACTCAATGAGGGAAGTTCTCGCATACTATTTCGTCCGAATAGCGTGAAGATGGAGCAGATTGGAGACGTACTGAGGGCTCGATTTGACTCCTGGAACGGCTTCTGTCAGAGAATACAACCGTGGATGATCTCAATAGGTAACATGCGGACCGAATGTAATCTCGCTATGAGCACTCCAGCGAACAGCGCTACCTACTCATGAGAATGTGGGGTGTCGCTCCTCCGTTTGCTGCTAGAGAAGATCTGTACTTGGAATCCAACCCTGCTTCGCATTAAAGGAGAGGCCTGCCGAGGTATTTTAAAACAAATGGAAGTAGAGTTTGCACGTTGCGGTTGCCTTGCGGGATGGCCAAGGATCCGGAGAAGTAACAATGACAGTAGAAGTATGCCATTAAGACTCTTCGGACCACCTCTCAGCCAGTCACGAACCGATATCGTGAGATATTCGAACCCTCTCAGGTACATCGCCCGATGTGCCTGTCTTCGGGAAGGGCGGGCCGTTGATCGACGTTATTTGGGCTCGTTGCATCGTAAACACCTCGGAAATGTTGTATCGAACGTCATATGCTGAATGTAGTGCAAGTTGAGCCCAGACTTCACAAGACATTGGATGTGGCCCTAGGGTGACACTATCTGGCCCATGATGAAATTACATATCCCGCATTCTAACTACAGACTTCCAAAGCTCATTTCTCTCCATGCCCGCTTTATCAAGTCGGATGCTCGTTCGGCAACTGCATACACAGGTGCCTGTGTATTAGCCGCTGGACTGAAGGGCTATGAAGGACGGGATTCAACACATGGTATATGCCAGTGAAAGTGCTGCAGACTTACTATGACCGATGCATCCACAATGCGTAATCCTGAGATACCCTTCACCAACAAGTCTGGATTAACCACACCATACGTCGCATCTCGTGAAGACATTGCAGAGGTGCCAATACCATGAGACGAGGAAGTTGTAGAGTTGCGAATGAATTGCTCAATTTCTTCTTCTGAAGTTGCACTTGGGGGTGGCGCGATGCGGTCCAGAGTGAATTCCCTCCACGCGGGTGAGGTCACGAGTCGCTGGGCTGTCTTGACCGCTTCTTTCACTATTGCAATGTCGACCGCAGCCGAGTAGAATGCAAGGTCGACTAAAGGTAGCTCGAAAGGGTCGTTTGATTTGAGTGTGACTGAACCACCTGAGGTTAAAGTTTGGTGAATGGATGTAAGTAACCAACGGATAATATCACCGACGTGAAGCGGGTTCAGCGAGCCCTGCCACAACAGAGAGAACGGGTGTGGGTGACGACGAGAAATAACCATTCGCCTGAAATTTTTGATACAACAGTCAGCCACGGTGGACTGAAGTCACATATACAATCAAACTCACGAGTCCGGAAAGGCAGAAGTGAGGGGTATTAGGCCCAGCAGTAGGATCAACATGACCAGCTAATGCTGGTGAGTCTCTGGGTAACCTAATGTAAGCGGACAGGCCATGTGATCCTCCCGTCATAGGACCCTGTTCGTGAAGATATCCACTGCTGTAGTGCCTCGTCTGATGCTGTCGTATTGGCGTTCAGACTGAGAATAATCCCCCAGTCAGCATTAGGTCTGAAGAGGCGGGACGCCCATACTTGATAAATGTCGTGTTAGCTCCCCAGCTGGGTGCAATCAACGGCTCATTGCTAAAATTCTTCCCGACGCTAGGGAGGTTAAAGACGGGTTTGACTCCGACTTTTTGCAATTCAGAAGAGTCACCAATACCCGAATTCATTAGAATTTGGGGTGTCCCAATGACACCAGCGGAAAGGATGAGCTCTTTCGAGGCTGTGAGCTGGTGACGAGGCCCTGAGAAACTGTTTATTCATGGGGGCCCATCGTCAACTGAGAAACCGCGTACCTGTCTGGTTTTGTGCGAACTCTACTGTTCTGAAACTGCCTCTTGATGTTTGCAAAATTCGAGTGACATACGCCCCAACGAGCACTGAGAGATTAGGTCGATCAAGGACGGGGTCTAAGTAAGCTGTTGCAGCACTGCAACGGGTTCCATTTGCAATAGAGAACTGGCACCATGCTTGTGGTGCTTGCATGTTAACTGCTGCAGCTATGTGAGGAACTGAACACTTACTGACACCAATGGGTCTGCCACTATTCGAATCTTCGATAAATGGGAACTCGTCTGGCAGATCTTTTGTGGTTTGGAGCATCAGTGCGTCTATAGGTTGCATAACGTTATTCAACCCAATGCCCAGGGGGCCTCTGAACCCATGGACATGAGGGTCGAAGTCCCCTTCTTCAGAACCATGGCCTGGGGCTGTGGTCCAACGTTCAGTCTGGTACGTCCGGTCAGGATCATGCATGTAAGTCATGAACGAACGAGAGACATACTTTCTTCAGGTAAGGTAGCATTTCGTTCCATGACCATCCTTTGCCACCAGTAACTTCAGCCCATTTATTATAGTCGTCCAATGATCCCCGAATCCAAATCATCCCATCTACCATATCGATGGTCGTGATCGTGCGCTATTGCCAATAGAGTCATTGAACGTACTATGGGAGCTGCTGCCGCCGAGGATATGAGCTCTTGGATACACGATTGACCTTCCATTAAGGCCAGGCTGTGGTGTGCTCGGAGTATGCCAGTCAAAGGGTGCCCCTGCCCGTGCGAATCGGGAAACAAGCCATGGAACCTGTAGATCAAAAATTCCTTGATGGCTGGAGTGTTCAGGTCAGGTATTAGAATGTGCCGTCATAAGAGAGAGGGAGAGAAAAGACCGCACGATGGCCCAGCCTCGAGAACGAGAACGTTAACCCTGGGGTCTTCTATTAATCTGTTAGCGACGACGAGTCCTGCAGTTCCGCCTGCGACAAGATCAGCGGGATGCAATCATAAATGCAAGAGCCAAACATGCCTCCTGCAATTATGAAGTCGTAAGCTCTGCAAGGTATTTGCGAGACATTCTGGAAGATTGCTGCGAGACTTGAGCCAGCCCCTAGCAGCGACAACACAAAAAACAAGTGCATGTGTGGCTGGCTACCCAACTGTGATATCAGCTCTGTTCCGGGCCTGACAACACGCGAGTTTTATATATTCCAAGAATCAGGACGTAAATAGAAAGCCTATGCCGAAGACCATTGTAAGAGCTGCCGCAGAGACAGATGGTGTCACCTGATACCGGGAGAGGTGGAAACATTAACACCGCCGCGTTAAGGATAGCTTGTCGCAGTGGAGCTGAGAGCGACTTCCCATTCTAATGGGCAGCGGAGGTTGTTGTCAATGTCAAATGTCACAAGCAGAGTCCACATGTTGGAATGTTCAGAACATTCAGCCAACCTATTGATCCAGCAAGCTTCAATACCGACATGTTCCGGCGGTTTGCACTCAATGCAAACACACGCCTTCTCCAAGAGAGGGCATATACGTGTAGATCCAGTGAAGCACCTAGAATAACAGGACAGGGACCAGACTTGAACACTCAGATCCTACCAACTGCAGCCTGATGGAGTGGCTGACCAGGGTCCCGTGCTCGAGGGAGGTGTCACCGATCTCCTCACCTTATGCGTACAGTCATCGCTTTACCTTAAATTGGGATTGGGATTGGCGCTCCTTCACCAAATGATAATATGTGATCTGTTGCTCCTTTTTGAATTGCGCCGGAGAGGTGTTGCTGGTCAACCAAGAGTAACCCGTAATTGTTAAGCGAAAGTATGGGGAAGCTGGCTGAAGGAGTAGGTACTGTACAGTAGCCACTGAAACCGTCGGAAGAGAACAAATCTTTACAAGGGTTCTGCCGACGAAATTGTCCTCGTGATTTCCTTGAACGGACTAAGGTCACCCCACCCGTGCAGGGTTTCGGAGAAAGGGACCGCTCGGAACGTTTAGGGTGGGATAGGACCCACTGGGAGATCAATGTCCACCGTCAGTATTATGGATCAGACGGAGCGCAGGTTGATGGAAAAGGTGTCAGACGTTTAAACCTCGAGGTAACATAGACTAGAGAACGAAAGGGTGAGAATTAGATCACGAGGGGACGTTCTGTTAACGATCGTGGGAGGCGTCTGCTATCACACAGTGATGCTCTCTGTCATGTTCAACAAAGCCCTCCCAAGGGCCGTAGCGCACACTCAACGTTCTTTCCATACTACTTCGTCGGTTTCCAAAGTCGTTGCAACCAACCCTGTCAAAGCTCAGGAAGTCAAGGTATTTCCATCTTTACCCTTCCCAACGTTCCCCCGCTAATTACTGGATTTTCAGTCATGGTCATCTGGAAAATACCCTCTCATTGAACACGAGTACGATGCCGTAGTCATGTGAGTAGTTGGTTCTTGTTTTCTTGGTTGGCATTCATGGATACGATAGTGGTGCCGGGGGTGCCGGCTTGAGAGCCGCTTTTGGTCTTGCTGAAGCTGGATTCAGGACGGCTTGCATTACCAAGCTCTTCCCTACCAGAAGCCATACTGTCGCCGCTCAGGTATGTTTCTCGACTCCTTAGTTCTCCCTTGTTCCGTTACTGACAGAAGATAATTCTAGGGTGGTATCAACGCCGCGCTGGGGGTATGAATTCCGTCTACTCTTCGCAACTCTTCCCGAGACTTGTGCATCCAAACAGAATATGACCGAGGACGACTGGCGGTGGCATATGTACGATACTGTAAGTATTGAAGTCAATTACTCGAGTTCGTGATTCAAATCCTTCTCTGTAGGTGAAAGGTTCGGACTGGCTCGGCGACCAAGATGCCATTCACTACATGTGTCGTGAAGCGCCCAACGCCATCATTGAGGTGAAGTCGTTCTCTAGCACCCAGATGTCATTCGCTGACGCCATAGTAACCCAGCTCGAGCACTATGGTGTGCCATTCTCTCGAACAAAGGACGGCAAGATCTACCAGCGTGCCTTGGGTGGTCAATCTCTGAAGTATGGGAAAGGTGGCCAGGCCTATCATTGTGCTGCTGCTGCTGACCGTACGGGCCACGCCATCCTTCACACTCTTTATGGTCAATCTCTCCGTCACAATACCAATTTCTTCATCGAATACTTTGCCCTTGACTTAATAATGCAGGACAATGAATGTGTTGGTGTCATTGCGCTCAGCATGGAAGACGGTACCCTCCACCGCTTCCGTGCACACAAAACTGTCCTTGCTACTGGTGGTTACGGGCGCGCCTACTTTAGCTGCACTAGTGCACACACCTGCTCTGGTGACGGCAACGCTATGGTTGCCCGTGCAGGCCTTCCCCTTCAAGATCCGGAATTCGTCCAGTTCCATCCCACGGGCATCTACGGCGCAGGATGTTTGATTTCAGAAGGCTGTCGTGGTGAGGGAGGTTACCTTCTCAACTCTGAGGGTGAACGCTTCATGGAACGCTATGCCCCCACTGCCAAGGACCTTGCCTCTCGTGATGTCGTGTCTCGTGGTATGACTATCGAAATTCGTGAAGGTCGTGGCACTGGCCCACAGAAGGACCATATCTTTCTCCAGCTTAGCCACTTACCACCCGAGGTACTCCACGAAAGGCTTCCCGGTATCTCCGAGACTGCCGTCATCTTTGCTGGTGTTGACGTCACCAAGGAACCCATTCCCGTGTTACCGACTGTCCACTACAACAGTAAGTTATGTGGTCGAACCATACCAAGCTTTCGCTAACGACATTATAGTGGGCGGTATGCCAACCCGGTACACTGGGGAGGTCCTTACTGTTGATGAGCAGGGCAATGATATAGTCGTCCCTGGATTATATGCCGCCGGCGAGGCTGCTTGCGTATCCGTGCATGGAGCCAATCGGCTAGGGGCCAATTCACTCCTTGCATTGTCGTCTTTGGTCGTGCTGTTGCTCGCCACATCCGTGACACTCTGACTCCTGGAAAGCCTCACAGAACCATCCCTGAAGAGTCTGGTTTAGAAAGCGTTGAATTTTTGGACAGAATTAGGCGATCCGATGGACCCGAATCGACTGCGAAGATCCGCCTTGCCACACAGAAGGCCATGCAGGCCGATGCTGCCGTCTTCAGGACACAACAGTCGCTTGATGAGGGTGTTGCAAAGATGCGGGATATCTATAGAAGCTTTGGACAAATTGGAATCAAGGACAGGAGCATGATTTGGAACTCGTGCGCATAACATTTTATGATCCATAATTGGCAGGGATATGCTGACAAACGACACTCAGGGACCTCGTTGAGGCTCTTGAACTGCGTAACATCTTGCAATGCGCAGTTCAGACCATCACGGCTGCTGCTGCCCGCAAGGAGTCTCGGGGCGCCCATGCTCGTGAAGATTATCCTGACGTCAGTCCCCAAACGTCATCGAGAGTCCCTCCTTACGTGCTCATTAATTGTTATAGCGTGATGACAAGAATTGGATGAAGCACACACTCTCGTTCCAGCCAGACGCCAATCGTCCCGATGTCGTTCTCAAATACCGTAATGTCATCGACAAGACTCTCGACGAAGACGAGTGCAAACCCGTTCCTCCTTCCATGCGCGCATATTAATAACCTCTGCCGCTGTTTTTCGCCCGATTCGAGGGAGGAGAGAGGCTTGGGCGTGCGTTGGCGAGATCTTGGTGGTTGCAACACTGGTATTGAATTCCTCTAATATAGCTGGTTCGTGATTAGAGCCTCGACCTTGTTTGAGGGAACAATTTAGTGATTCAATCAGGTTGTAAAACACGGGAATGGTGCCTCGGGAAGAGGATGAGGGATGTAATGGTCACTACGATGTCCAGCCTGCGGGAACCTTGAGGATTTTGGGGTGCCTTTATCTCGCAAAGGACTAGAACTCTCCACGTATTTACGATGGGGTTCCTGAGGTGGCGTTGGTAGAAGCAACAGACAGCCGTTCGGTCGGAGTAACGAAACCCTGCCAGGACAGACACGAGGGGGTGTGTGTGTTGGTTCTGGTTTATCTCACCGTTATCTTTGACGTTCTTATTCAGGGCCCCAGTCCACGTTTTTCATCGACACTAGGGCAGTGCACGCCAAATAAGACTGGTATCGTTGTGCGCCAACGCGCACTGTAGATGAGCAAACAACATATTTCTAAAGTCACGAGACAAAACCGGCTAGCACCTGCACAGCTCCCATATGCCCACCTAACGTTCCACGAGACAAAACCGGAACTCCAGCCTTGATAGTGGGTATCGTATCTGGACACCTGACATTGATGTGCGGTATTAATGATGACCACATGTATTGAGGTCCATGCAACGCCCAGCGCACCATTTCCGGTATAGTCCTGGAAAACACATCAGATCACCCCCTCACTTCCAACGATAAATTTATCCCAGGTAGTCGAACTGTTAGTAGCGCATGTCAACGGTTCTGTCTGTCATCACTTTTCGGTTCCCCTGCAGTGAGTCTCGCATACCCCCTTTTATGATCCCTCCTTTACGCAGAAGACACGTACTCTTTAGAAATGTCGAGCTCGCAAACGCGTGCCGAGTTCCGGTCTCCGTTTAGCTGGCGTCCTTTTCCCGCCCTTCCGTCTTTGTTCCATATCCCGCGCTCCGTTTCTCTTGCACAGTCTCTACCGTTTTTATATCTTTTATGCTATGCCTTTACTGTCCTCCTCTGCCCATACACTATTGCTATTGTGCTTATTGTCTACCTACAAGCACATGTATCGTAGTGTCAGATAAATAGTCTCCCACTTGTAGTCGCACTTCAGCTCTCGCGTCGAGACTGAAGTGAGTATTCTATCAATACCTTTAATTACTGTACTGACTACTTTGTAGTATACCTTACTACATTCTACAGGTAAACTTGAGCTCTTGCGTTGAGACTGAATATACCTTACTATGTTCTACAAGAAATACTTGGGTTGTTAGCTACCGAAAAAACGAGTTGCCATTCCCCTTTGCATCAAACTCCCAGTTGTCCTTGCCATAGCTCAGAACTTGCGCTTCTCGCCACACAATTCTTGATCTGTACAGTGCCCAGAACTGCCTCGTGAGTATTATACACCAATTTCACCTACACTCTATTGATATTTACTGGTTCGATTCTCGTTTGCCCTAAAGTGACATTCAGGTGAGCCACCATCATCCAGATGTCTGCAAGCATCCCACTGAGATCATGATCCCCATCACAACTAACAGGTATATAAGGTCAATGCAATCCCATGGAAGTCATCCTCAGTATGCTGTTGCGACTCCTTGCCCCTCTTGTTCTCTCCGCGTTGGTAAGCGGGGCTCCAAGGACCATATATGAAACTAGAGTGGTAGGGGCAGAGGCTGTTGGGCTGACAGCCAAACTCGAGTGTGAGATAACAGTTGATCAAATATTGTGGCATCTTTTGTTCTTACATTCACCTTATACAGATGGCATGTTCCATGGTTTAGAGGATCAGTTGACTGGTATTATCTACTTCTGTGGGGTGCGCTTCACAGATCCACCAATTGGCAATCTCCGGTGGAGGGCACCAGTCTCACCTCCAACTGGACACCTTGGAGACATGAATGCTACTCAGGTACGGATTATTCACGAGGCCAGGTGGATGATCGCTACTTACTCGACCGCAGTTCGCTAGAAATTGCATTAGAACATTTCAAACCAGGGTCGCTGATCTCACCTCTGAAGATTGTCTATTCAGAAATGTGCAGTTTGCCAACTAAACCCCAAAGCTTTTAATGAGCGAATTCCAGGTCTACATTCCCATCAATACACGTGTCGATGAAGGACTTCCAGTCCTGGTGTGGTTCCACGGTCAGCAATATACTTCCATTAATGTGATGGATCTCTAAATCCCACAGTAGGGGGTGGTTTCCAGGGCGGGAGTACTCATTCTGCTCCCCCTGAGCTTATCATGCATTCCAGTGCAAATCCCCTTATATTTGTTTCATTTGCGTACCGAGTTGGGCAATTCAGGTTCCTCGATATGATTGTGCTAACTCCGGAGCATCCTACTCATGCTAACAGCCTCCCACAGGTGGCACACAGGTCCGCAGGGATGGTGTGTTGAATGCTGGATTGCTTGACCAGGTATCTATTGTTCTTGATGCATGCCACACCCTTCCTAATTATCTCGTTGCAGCGTGCCGCGCTCTGGTGGATACAAAGATATATAAGGAAATTTGGTGGGGACAGCAAGTAGGTTGAATTTCTTGACCCCCTCTTATATTATTCTCAGTAAGGAATGTGTTGATCACAGCAAGGTGACAATCTGGGGCCAGTCAGCTGGGGCTGGCTCCACTATGTATCATGTAAGAGTCAGATGAGTTTCTGTTTAATCTAAAGCTCAAAGTACATGTAGCTCATTGCAAATGGCAGTGACAACAAACACCTTTTCTGTGCTGCAATGGGTGACAGCCCATTGCTCAACTTTGCACCCCTGTTCAGTGAAGACTATGATGTGGGTATATATGATCAATTTGCAGATTTTGCGTGAGTAGCCAGCCTGTAGCAACTCTTTCAAGTCTTCTCAAATGCAGTTTCTAGAGGTTGTGGCAATGGAGGCCAGAACACACTCCAATGCCTCTGGGCAGTGGATGTCAACGCTCTCGCCCAGGCAGGCAGCCGTGTCCTAGCTGTGCAACCATCAATGCTTTACGTGTTTTTGCCGTTCTTGGATGGAGAATTTATCAGGGAATGCCCTGTTGAGGCGTTCAAGGCAGGACACTTTGCTTGGGTGCCCATCCTTTTCGGGTGAACATCTATCATTTCTCAAATCCCTACTGAATCTCATATTCGACTCTAGCTCAAACACAGACGAAGGAGCTTGTTGGTCTGCATCTCTTCTGGATCCTTCTGCTAATACCTTGATGCCGAATGCAACGGAAGATACAGTCTTCAACTTCCTCCGCAGTCAATATCCCACCCTCACTCACTCCTTGGTTAATTGTGCCTTTGAACTTTATCCCCTTCAATCATTTGATGGATTGGTCAGCATCCAAGGACAGCAGATGTATGGCAAGGCAAGATTCATATGTACTGTGGCTATGATCACAGATAGCACGTCCAGCCACAATGTGGGGGCCTTCCAGTATCGGTAACTACCTCTTGACCTGCTTGTTATCTGAGTTAACAGCCTTCCAGCTATGACAATCTGTTAGAGCCGGTGCGGGTCGGGACCGAAGCGGAGGGTCGGGGTGGTATCCTTGGTATAAGGTAACCGGGGGACAGGGCGAAGTCAGTACGTAGACTTCGGGACCGAGGCGGAGTACGTCGGGCGGGGGGTTGGACTTGCGGCCTCAGCTTATGTACTGTGCCCTCCTACTGTCCTAGTCCGTATTTCAGGAAGTCGGAGCCGAAGCGGAGCGAGGCAGAAGAGAGGAGAGGATAGGGAACAGGGGGCTGGTCCGCTGCTCGATTCGATTATCAGACTGAGGAGTACAAGCCAAGTACCTACGGTATATATACTACTGGCCTTACAAACTATGACTCATACTGACTACGTGCGGAGCGAAGCGGAGACCCATATGGTTACAAACGGATTACAAACGAAATGGAGACCGGTACGGGTATGGAGACTGGTAACGTATCTTGACTACGGACGGGAAATGGAGACGGGGAAATAGAGACAGCGAGGTTCAGGTGACCACGGCATGTGTGGAGGTGGTCGCGTGATCGGGGCAGTGGGTTGCGGTCGGAGTGAGTCGGGGCCGAGTCGGAGGGCAGAGGGTTGTTGTGTGGAACACACGTGGAGTCGAGAAGCCGAAGTTTAAGTGATTAGACTTATAGTTGGCATGGATATGACAGTGCCCCCCTTTTAGGGCCGAGCCTCGAGGCCCTAGGCGGTCTAGACCGGGTCCATCGGAAGACATCCGCCCGAGTATAAAAACCGGCGAACTGGTTCGGTCTGAAAATACACAACTTGACTTCCTACCACCATGAGCAGCCAATCGTCTCGACAACCAACCGCGGCGGAGCGCAAGGCGCAGTTACTGAGGGAAAAGGCGGAGCAGGAGGAGCGGATGTGGCTGGAGATCGAGAGGTTGGAAGAGGAGGAACGGCGAGAGGAGGAACGGCGATTGGCGGTAGAGCGCCAAGAGGAAGAACGGCGACGGATGATTGAACTGCGTCAACGGCAAGCGGAGGAGCGGGCTAGGGAGCGACGGGCGGAAGAGATCAGGCGACAGCAAGAGGAAGCTGCTGAGGACGAACGTCGGGCGATCCGGGCCCGACTCGTCGCGATGACTACGACGGCTTCATCCAGCCGCCTGCCGGAGCAGCCTATGGAAGTCGACCATGAAGAGTCCGACCCGAATTACACGGGCGATGACGCGGCGAGGGACGAAGAGGAGGAGGAGGAGGAGGACTCCGAAGGTTCGGAGGTAAAGGAAAAGGGAAAAGGAAAGGCGAGGGCGGCCCCGCGGCGGGGCAACAAACACGTATTCGGAGGCGATAACCCGTGCTGGAGATGTCAGCGGGATGAGGTCCGGTGCGAGATTGCCGGCGGGTAAGTAAATACAAGAGTTTCCACGATGATAATTGCTGACAAAGGCCCCAGCAACACTAGGAGTTGCCGACGGTGTAGCAAAATGAAGAAACGATGCGGGGGTCAAGAAGAGACGGAGCCGAGCGGAGCCGGAGGTATACCGGACCACCAATTCGAAGGTGAGTAGGGGTTTCTGACTGCGAGGTTTGCTGACCAAATGATCCCGTAGAGCTGAAGCGACTTATCGAGGAGGGGCACCAGAAGACCCTCAAGCGGGTCAATGTCATGGAGGTGCGGCTTGCACAGGCCATCACTCGATTGGGGGAGAGGGTGGACAAGGTCGAGCTGACGGCTGGCCGCTATGAACAGTTGCGGCGTTGGGAGGCGCAGGTGGATGGTAACTGGTCGAGTAGGGGTATTACGGAGACGGAGGAGACGGAGGAGTCGGAGGAGTCGGAGAGCATCGGAGGCATTTCGGAAGAGGAGGTGCGAGGTATGATGGAGGATGCGGCGGCGCCGCCCCGCACCTCTGGGAACGATACGGACAGGTAGTTGTACTTGTCCAATAAATTTTTTTGTTTCTTGGTGTGGTGGGTGATCAGTGGAAAACTCAGAGTAAATGGAGGGGGCCAGGCTTAGCAGGGTAAGAGGAATGGAAGGCCTCTACTAAATCTATGGCATGTTCAAGCTCGGTAGCCGGTAACCACGAAGACTCTTCTTCGGTGTCTTCATAACCTAACCAGATGACTTTATAGAGGAGCTTGCATGCGCGGCGCCGATCGATCTTCGAGTCGACGATACGGGCAATCTCGTATTCTGGTTCACCGTCAATAGAAACTGGCGCGGGTGGCGGGTCCGATCGGGCGGGTATGGTGTTAGGCGTAGCCGGTTCGAGCATGGAAACATGGAAGACGGGGTGTACTCCACGCATGGAGTCAGGAAGTCGGAGTGTAAAGGAATGGGTACCTGCTTGTGCAATGATCTCATAAGGCCCAAGGAACTTTTCGGAGAGTTTTTTGGAAGGACGGGTGGTGCGGAAGAATTGGGCTTTTACGAATACCTTTTGTCCAACCTTGAAGTCCGGGGCGGGGAGTCGGCGGGCGTCGGCGGAGGTCTGGTAGCGTTGCTGGGCTAGCGCTATTTCAGACTTCAAGGTGGTGTGTAGGTCGTCGAGGTCAACAGCAAAATGGCGGGCCCGAGCGGAGGCGAGATTGCGTTCAGGATGAACTGTGATGTTCGGATGGTATCCTTTATTAGCGAAGAACGGGGAGATACCGGTGGTGGCACTAGGAGCGTTGTTGTAAGCGAACTCGGCTAGTGGTAGTAATTCGGACCAATTGTCCTGTTGATAGTTACAGTAGACCCGAAGATATTGTTCGAGGGTCTGGTTGGTGCGTTCCGTCTGTCCGTCGCCTTCTGGATGGTAGCCCGAAGTGAAATGTAACTTCATATCGAGGGCTTGTCCCAATGAGCGGAAGAAGTGGGAGACGAATTCGGAGCCGCGGTCGGAGGTAACATGTTCGGGTACGCCGTGCTTGGAGAAGACGTGGAGGACGAATAGGCGGGCGAGGTCGGAGGAGGTGACGGTATCATAAGTCGGGATGAAGAGGGATTGCTTGGTGAGTCTGTCAACGATTACTAGGATGGCGTCGTAGCCGGAGGAGGCGGGGAGTTTTTCGATGAAGTCCATGGAGATTGAATTCCAAGGGCGTTCGGGAATGGGGAGTTGTTTGAGGAGACCGTAGGGACGGTGGCGCTGGGGTTTAGACCTCATACAGGTGACACAAGACTTACAGAAATCCTTGACGAAGGTGCGGACACTAGGCCAGGTGTATTCGCGCCGGATGAGTTCTAGCGTTTTGTTCTGACCGAAGTGTCCGGCTAGGACATGATCATGCTTGTACTGGAGGACCCGAAGTCGGAGATTGTCGGCATCAGGGATGTAGATTCTGTCGTCTAGTAGAAGGAAACCTTTATCATTAACTGACCAACGGCCTTCTGGGCTAGCAAGGTGGGCGGAAGCGGTCGGATCCGCTGGTAGGGCGGCGAGTGAGGATTTTGGTGGTGCAGAAGTATTCAAGGTTTTTGTGGTCGGTGACTACATCAATAGTAAGAGGGGCACCCTCAAGATAGTGCCGCCAGATACGAAAAGCCTCGAATATCGCCAGGAGTTCCTTGTCGTGGGTGTCATAATTAAGTTCGGCCGTGTTAAAGGTGCGGGAATGGAATGCAACGGGGTGAACCTCTCCGTCATCGGTGATGATAGAGAGGATAGCCGCAAGGGCGTAGTCGGAGGCGTCGGTCTCGACAATGATCTGAGCGTCGGGGGCCCAAGGAGTGAGGACGGGGGCGGATATGAATGCTTCTTTCAGGGAACTGAAGGATTCGCGGCATTCGTCGGTGAAATTCCATTTCACATCTTTGCGGGTGAGGCGGGTGAGCGGAACGACGATGTCGGAGTAACCGTGAATGAAGCGACGGTAGAAATTGGCGAAACCTAAGAAGGACTGGATGTCCTTGACTTTCTTAGGTTCAGGCCACTCCTGGATGGTCTTGACCTTGGATTGGTCCATTTGGAGACCGTCGGGGGAAAGAATGTAGCCGAGGTATTCCACTGTGTCAGAGTGGAATTGGCATTTGTCGGGGCGGGCATATAGGCCATGTTGTCGGAGCCGCTTGAGGACCTCCTTGACTTGGTCACGATGGATACTATGATTGTCGGAGTATATCAGAATGTCGTCAAGGTAAATAGTAACGCAGACGTCGAGCATGTCCTTGAATATATTGTTCATGAACCGCTGGAAGGTGGTGGGGGCATTGGTGAGGCCGAAAGGCATAACCATCCATTCGAAGGAGCCATAGCGGGTCCGAAAGGCAGTCTTCCATTCGTCGCCGTCAGCAACGCGGACTAGATGGTAAGCGTGACGGAGGTCGATTTTGGTATATACGCGAGCTTTGCGAGGGGAGTCTAAGAGGTCGGAGATGAGCGGAAGGGGGTAGCGATCCTTCTTGGTAATACGGTTGAGACCTCTAAAATCAACACATAAACGGAGGGAGCCGTCCTTTTTCTTTACGAAGAGGACCGGGGCTCCATGAGGAGAAGTGGAGGGGCGAATGAAGCCAATAGACAAATGTTCGTCAATGAAATCACGTAGAGCTCCAAGCTCTGATTGTGAAAGAGAGTAAATGGTACCGACCGGAGGTTGACCGCCGTCCTCTAGGTTAATCTGGAGGTCGTAAGGGCGGTGTGGAGCGAGTGTGTCAGCACGCGATTTACTGAAAACATCGGCGAACTCGTGGTATTCCTCGGGGATGGACGAGAGGTCAGTCGGGTCTTCGGAGACAGAAGAAGACGCGGCCGATGCGGAGGCGGCGGAGAGGTTAATTCGGAATTGTTGGGAGCCAGGGAGCTTGGCAGCGCGGATAAAGGCAGGAGCGTTTATCAAGGATATGTGCGGTTTCGCAAGGGGGACAGATTGGGACGAGGTCCCGGACAGGGGTGGTGAGCCTAGGTCAGGAGTGTCAGGGGTGGCCATAAGCGGGGCCGATGCGGGTGCGACGCAGGTAGAGACGGAAGCAGGATTCTCGAGTAGGGATGGCCGGAAAGTAATACTGCCCAAAGCCCAGTCAATCAATGGATTGTAGCGGGTGAGCCAGTTGTGTCCTAAGACCACAGAACAGGAAGAGTCGAGCCGGGTGACATAAGTGTCCAAGATAATAGATTCACCGGAGGGGAAAGATACAGGCAGTTGCGCAAGCTCCGTAATGTAGGCATTTGAGGTCCCATCAAATAACCGAAGTTCAATAGCCGGGATGGACGAGGTTGGAATACTATGAGAACGAACGAAAGATGAGTCCACAAAACAGTGAGTAGAACCACTATCAACAAGAGCTTTGAAAGGAGAAAGAGAAGAGAAATCAGAACTAACTACATTGTCCGTTACAGAAAGCGGGTCCGAAGCGGAGAGTACGGAAGCGGAAACAGAAGATAAAGAAGTAACTACAGGAGAAGTTAATGTAATGTGAAAAGAGTTCGGGTCGGAAAGAGCGGACGCATTGAGACGGAAACTCTCTGAGGCACAGCAGAGTTCAATGCGATCCTCAGTCTGTGCAGAGGCCTGAGGACCGCCGACTATTTTTCCGAGCTCGGGAGAGTCGGCGCGTCTGTCTCGGGAAGCTGAGCCTGTCGGCCTTTAGCCTTGGCATCAGGGAATTTCTTCTTGTCGCAGTTGGCAGCCCTGTGATTGGGATCTGCGCAGACAAGGCAGAGGTTATTGTCGAAACGTCGTTGACGTTCCTCAGGGGTTAATTTACCGTCCTTACCAAGTTTACTAGTAAGGTCGGACTTTGGGCGGGGCCGATTTCTGACTGGCAGGACGGGTTGGGCGGATTGCCCTTGAAGCTGTTGTTGGGGGTGCTGTCCTTTGTTGTTATTGGCAGGCTTGGCGGCAGGTTGCGGGTTGGTCGAGGTGGAAGGGGATGGGTTACCTCCAGGTTTCCTAGAGGTGGTCGGGTCCGAAGCGGCTTTGGCGCGGGCCTTCTTGCGTTGGCGTTCCCAGTAGCGAGCGTCGATCTTCATCGCTGCTGCTCGCATTTCGATGAAGGTGTCGGGCTTGCCGTCGGGCCGATTGGACAGAATGTCCTGGATGCGGTCGGGGAGGCCTTTAGTAGTAGCGGTGACAGAATACTTCGTCACCCCAGCGGAGTTGGCCAGCTAGGCGGAGGAAAGTCGACGTTGTAGACGGCGATCTTCTCGTCATAGCGCATTCGGAGGGAGTCGAGCTGCTCAGCAGCTTCTCCGGTCGGATCCGCGGGACCGAAATTGGTCTGCAGTTCCAGGGTGAACTGGTCCCAGTCCTCGATCCAGTTGTGCATTATTCCGTGGTTGTCGGCCTCGTCGAGGCCGATCTCGAAGTGTTGCTGTGCCATGCCTGTGAGGTATGTCAACGCAAAGTTGACCTTGGTGGCGGGGATAGCAAACTGGGCTGGGTTGGTACGGAAATAGAGTCGGCATTGGAAGAGGAAGGGTTTGAGTTTGGCGGGGTCGGAACCTGTAAAGATGTCAGGTTCGCGAGCTTTGGTACGGGGAGTTCGAGGAGGCTGTGGGGCTTGAGAGTTCCCACGGCCGTCCATTTGATCGGCTATGTGTTGGAAAACTCGGAGTATGAGTCTATCATGGTCGTCTCGGGTGTTGCCAGGTGGGATGTTGTTGTTGTTGTCGCCGTTGTCTGATGGTTCGTCGTCGCCCGGGAGCCCGTCCCCATTGTCAGGGTAGTCGTCGGGATCACCTAGGGTCGCTGGGATCATGATTGGGGTCGGGGCCGTCGTCGGGGCCGTCGGGAGTCCGGAATACTGAAGGTTGTATCTCTTCAGAGAACCGGTCTGGGGTCGAGGGTGCGATCGATTGTTGGTGAGAGCGAGAAGCCCTCAGGGAGTCGGGTTGCAGTTCCTCGGAAGGAGGTTGTCGAGTGATGCGTTTGCTACGGCGAGCAGCTGGAGTTACCAGAGTGCGAGTACGGGTAACTGTTCGAGAGACCATGGTTAGAAAAATTCAGAGTGTGGTGGACAGGAGGAGTTTGAGTCTGATAATACTGTTAGAGCCGGTGCGGGTCAGGGACCGAAGCGGAGGGTCGGGGTGGTATCCTTGGTATAAGGTAACCGGGGGACAGGGCGAAGTCAGTACGTAGACTTCGGGACCGAGGCGGAGTACGTCGGGCGGGGGGTTGGACTTGCGGCCTCAGCTTATGTGCTGTGCCCTCCTACTGTCCTAGTCCGTATTTCAGGAAGTCAGAGCCGAAGCGGAGCGAGGCAGAAGAGAGGAGAGGATATGGAACAGGGAGCTGGTCCGCTGCTCGATTCGATTATCAGACTGAGGAGTACAAGCCAAGTACCTACGGTATATATACTACTGGCCTTACGAACTATGACTCGTACTGACTACGTGCGGAGTGAAGCGGAGACCCATATGGTTACAAACGGATTACAAACGAAATGGAGACCGGTACGGGTATGGAGACTGGTAACGTATCTTGACTACGGACGGGAAATGGAGACGGGGAAATAGAGACAGCGAGGTTCAGGTGACCACGGCACGTGTGGAGGTGGTCGCGTGATCAGGGCAGTGGGTTGCGGTCGGAGTGAGTCGGGGCTGAGTCGGAGGGCAGAGGGTTGTTGTGTGGAACACACGTGGAGTCGAGAAGCCGAAGTTTAAGTGATTAGACTTATAGTTGGCATGGATATGACAAGATGTGAGATAGGAAGGACTGGAGCTCGAAAACCACACATTGGGGGATTTCCCTGTTCAGGGAACTTGTTCGGCTATGCTGCTCATCAGCCTCATTCCTTGCTTCTTCCAATGGTGTTCTAGAGGGAAAGGGTCCCACATTCTCTGTGAGGGACAGGTAGCTTATGCTGCTTTCAAATCTCTAGAGTATTGTCCTGTCTAGCTTTTTTGTTCTTTGTTGAATGCAGTCAGAATGACAGATTCATAACATATCCTACCAAATTTGCCAAAACTTTGCAATATTATTCAACAGTCAGGAGCTACACAACACTTAGCTGACACATTGGGCCCTCAGAAGGCCTGATTGCCATTGTCAAGGATACCATGAAGAAGCGTGGTATTACAGGCCCCTACTTAGGATGTTCTACTTTGATGTTCGGAAATGCTGCCAAGGCTGGAGTACAGTTTGTAAGCTATGAGCACTTCACGCAGAAATTGGTATATCCTCAGGTATCTTCAGATCATGTTTCACTTGAGGTTCTCTCTTTCTGCAGTATTTAAACAGGGAAGGCCAGTGCACCCTGGCACCTACAATTAGGGATTTCAATTTGTTGCCCCTGCATGCAGTAATGTTCATGCAGGTTGTAGACAGCAGAGACTTGGGTGCTGGATGTAGCAGTAGGGTATGATTTACTTGTTAGCGGTTATGGTAAGTGACCTGTTTTGAATAAAACTTGAGGAGCTGAACAACAGGGTGATATCACAGCAATTTCATGGATCTTGGTCCTTGCACGAAAGTCAGTTCCTTCCTGGCATTCTGCTCTCAGTTATCTCAATATTGTTCAGGGGTGCTGCTTCTGAAAACTTTGCGAATACATCATGGCTGAACCTCTCCAGAGGAAGCACGACCGATGGATGCACTGGTCTCAGAGCCTGCTCATTAAGGGCAGTGTAGCATCCCTAACCAAAACAGAAGGACAACCACAACCCGCAGCTGGCACCTCAAACCATGGGGGACATGACTAGTGGCAATAGCTCTGATGCCAATGTGTGGCCATGGCTCTGGCCAATATTGATTACCATTCCCATCCGAACTTGTCCACTTGTGAATGTGGAGGTGTCCATCAGAAACTCCCTTCTTGAAGGCTCAGGGCAGGTCCATAGAAGAGCCACATGGAGAAGGTGTTGATTGGCATATACTGTATTCATACTCTGCACCTCCTTCCAGCCCCAAGATGAGGGTTCCCACTCTCAGGCTTTTTTGCCACTACTAATTATTTTTAGTGGTCAGCTGAGGCTTGGCCCACCCCAAAATATAAGAACCTCTTAACTGGATCAACTTAGTTGATTCCACAGATTTTTGGGCCTAAAGGGCAGGCCGAGGCCACGTTAAATGCCAGCCCCACTTTGTGGGAGTCAATACAGAGAATGCTTGTAAGAGTCCACCACAGGATATCCACTCAGGAGCCCAATTTGCAAGTGGAGAAATTGAAGTGAGGGGCATGGAGCTTCCCTTCAAATGATTGACAGGCAGATTGTATGATTGTAAATATATGGTGGTTCAATGAACCCCCTATCAAACCTCCTGTAAGCTCAACTAATTAAATGGGCACACTCAGTCAGTCATGTGAAGATATCAAACTGTACAACTTGTTGTACATGGTGGGGTCAACAATAACAGCAATGGCAAGTCTGATCATCTAAGAAAGCTTACCACTTTTGACTCTGATATCATTCCACTGCCACCCACCAAATGAGAGCTACAGTACCCCATGGGTGAGGGTCCCTCCTAGAGCTCCTACACAAGAGCCATAGGAATATGGATATTCCAACCAGTTGAAATTGCTTATTGGGTGTTCAACTGTAAACATTGGTGCAGGGGCTACCATAATGATGATCACCACTGAAGCAACCCCCAAAAAAAAGCTCAGCCTCAGCCAACTCATGACCTCACACCCACAACATGATTGATAGAGAGCAAGGCAGGTGATCAACTAGGATTCCATCCAGTACGTTGCGGCTTTGGACAGCTGGTATAGAAGATGCCAGCTTCTGCAAGTTCGACAGTTATGCCACAGATGCTCCAAGGGTACCCCAGATGGCATCATTTTGTCAATTGAACCAATTTAAAATATGATGGGGTTCTGCATATAAGGGCCTGCATCTAAGGATGCAAAACCCCAACAATTGGTTTGTGCACTGTTATCAACCCCCCCCCCCTGGTACATCGGTGCAGAGTCATCCCAGTCTCATTCTGCTTGCTTACCAGCACACTTAAACTAGCATCTCATTACTTCATGCCAACATATACAAATGTCATGGCTGCAACTTGCATATGCTATTCTCTTGCATACATTCAGAACCTGTACAATACAGGTGAAGACAGGTCCCAGCTCGAAAATTTGATCAGGGCATTCCATGGTATTCAGGCCCTTGATCCAATGGATCCCAACTCTTTCTTCCACATCATCAGCTACCATGGAGAGCCTTTCCACAGACAAGGAACAACAGATCCAACATGGTGGGGAGGCTATTGCTGGCACACCACCATCTTGTTCCCCACCTGGCACTGAGTATATCTCCTTTGTCTTGAGGATGGCAGTAGCTCTGATGCTGATGTGTGGCCATGGCTCTGACCAATATTGATTACCATTCCCATCCGAACTTGTCCACTTGTGAATGTGGAGGTGCTCATCAGAAACTCCCTTCTCAGAAGCTCAGGGCTGCCCCATAGAAGAGCCATACAGAGAAGGTATTGATTGGCATATACTGTATTCATACTCTGCACCCCCTTCCAGTCCCAAGATGAGGGTTCCCACTCTCAGGCTTTTTTGCCACTACTAGTTATTTTTAGCAGTTGGCTGAGGCTTGACCCACCCCAAAATATAAGAACCTCTTAACCAGATCAACTCAGTTAATTCTGCAGATACTTGGGCCTAAGGAGCAGGCTGAGGCAATGTTAAACACCAGCACCACTTCATGGGAGTCTGTGGAGATGATGTTCACAAAAGTCCACCACAGGATATCCACTCAGGAGCCCAATTTGCAAAAGGAGGAATTGAAGTAAGGGGTATGTACTTCTTACTGCCACCTTCAGATATTTGACAGGCAGATTGTATGATTGTAAATAGATGGTGGTTCGATGAACCCCCTATCGAACCTCCCTAAGTTCAAAGCTAAATTAATGGGCACAGTCAGTCATGTGAAGATATCAAACCATATAACCTGTCATGCACTGTGGGGTCAACAATACAGGAACAGCAATGGCAAGTCTGATCATCTTACAAAAGCTTATCACTTTCAATTATGATGCCACTCTGCCACTACCCACCAAATGAGAGCTACAGTACCCCACAGGTGAGACTCCCTCCCAGAGCTCCTCTACAAGAGCCATGGGAATAGGGATATTTCAATCAGCTGAAATTGCTCATTAGATGTTCAGCTGTGATTATTGGTGCAGGGACTACCACAATGATGATCACCACCGAAGCAACCCCCAAAAAAAAGCTCAGCCTCAGCTGACTCATGACCTCACACCCACAACATGATTGGTAGAGAGCAAGGCAGGTGATCAACTAGGATTCCATCCAGTACATTGCAGCTTTGGGCAGCTGGTATGGAAGATGCCAGCTTCTGCAAGTTCAATAGTAACACCACAGATACTCCAAGGGTACCCCAGATGGTGTCATTTTCTCGATTGAACCAACCTCAAACATGATGGGGTTCTGCACATATAAGGGCCTGCATCTAAGGATGTGAAACCCCAGCAATTGGTTCACACACCATTATCAAACCCCCCCCCTGGTATGTCAGTGCAGAGTCATCCCAGTCTCATTCCACTTGCTTACAAGTGCACTTTGACTAGCATCTCATTACTTCATGCCAACATATACAAACATCATGACTGCAACTTGCATATGCTATTCTCTTGCATACATTCAGAACCTGTATGATACAGGTGAAGACAGGTCCCAGTCGAAAATTTGATCAGGGCATTCTGTGGTATTCAGGCCCTCAATCCAAAGGATCCAAACTCTTTCTTCCACATTGCCGGCTACCATGGAGAGCCTTTCCTTGGACCAGGAACAACAGATCCAACATGGTGGGGAGGCTATTGCTGGCATGCCACCATCTTGTTCCCCACCTGGCACTGAGCTTATCTCCTTTGTCTTGAGGATGTGCTATGAAGCATCTCAGGTTGTCAAAATGTCACTATCTCATTCTGGGACAAGCTGGCCAACATAGGTACTGACCCTTCCCAGCCAATCCCATCCATTCTTACCTCCCCTACATTTGAACTCAACAGTTGAAACAATAGCCTGTTATACTTGTACAAGCTCCAATAAGCTCTGGAGGAGCAAGTTGAAGGTACAAATGAGCGTTACAGCAAACACAAGGGATATGAGACTGTTCAATACCCACTCTCAGGCTTAGTAGGAACCCCAGAGGATAGAGAGACCATGAGGATCCACAATGCACACTGGCAGGATCAAGAACTGAACACCCAAATACTCAATGCCAATGTGGCCAATTGGTTGGAAGGTACAGTCAAAATCACACCTGATGGGAACCCAGATACCAGAATGCCTGATACCTATTCTGTTACCATGCGGTACTTGTGCAGTCTCCAAGCACCCAATTACACAGTCTTCTTGAATACGGATTCTCAAAATCAATGGATCACAGAACATGGGGGTGTGGAGCATTCCTATGTTGCAATGGAAAGTGCACACAATGCGATCCACCTTTCTGTTGGAGGTTTTTATCAGGGGGGAGTGTATAATGCCAATCCCATCAGGGGTACCAATGGTGACATGGGCAATAATGAGATGGCAGGCTTTGATCCAATATTTTACTTCCATCACTGCTTCTGTGACTACATCTTTGCAGTATGGCAGAAGGAGAAGTCTTATCAGAAGTCTTATCAGAAGGACAGTTATTTTTACTTTACATTCCCATGTCACTATGAAACCATCAGTAGTGTACATCAGAAGAACTATTCTTAGTTACACCTCATGCCTCTTATCTCTGACTCATAGCTACTTGGGTCCAGACCATTATAATAGGAACACAGCCACACTTAGAAGTATATAAGGATACAGTACATTACCTTGTATCTCTATCTTACTGTTATAAAGTTCTTGCCTCTTATACCTCTTTGCCCTTAAACCAGCTGGACTATAGTGCTCCATTGTCTCCAAGTCATGCCTAGTAGGACAGGACCAAGTCTGTATAGATATCCTGTGTCGAATGCTGTGCTACTCAAGAGTGAACCCCTAACCTGGGTAACAAGAAGGGGCTCACAAAACATGGTAGCTTAACTGTCATCAAAGACTATGCCAGAATGATCTTGAAGGAAGGGCAGCCACTGAACTACCCCATTGGAACCCATATCAATATGTCCACACCCCTCATCCTGTTTGAAAAACCCAGTGGAGGTTATTATGACTTGGACGATATGACCAATATTGAGAATGACTAGGGCTGCTGAAGTTTGGTTCAGAACTTCAGTTCAAACCTGAACCTTCTGAACTGAACCCAAAGGTTCAGTCCAGTTCAGGTTCAGGTTCAAACCTTGGCCTGCCAACTTGGTTCATGGTTTAGGCATAAGTATAGGGAGCCTGAATGCATTTGAATGCACTGTGGCAACTAGAGAAGGAGTGGAAGGGAGGCAGCATGATGTTTGGCCTATATGTCAGGAACGATAGCACCAATTAGCTAGCAGTTTTCACCGTTCAATAGCCATTGTCAACGGCTCTCGAACATGCCACTTTGCATTCCGATTGACCCACTCCTTCCCTCATCATCACCATCAACATCCCCCACCTTCCATCCTCATTTGGTGACCTCACACCATGCTGTTGGTTGCATTGTTACCACCATTCCATGCAGAGTTTCAAGTGGTTCTCATGCCCTATAGCAAAGCTTGAACAATGCACTCTTTGTGGAGGAAAATGCATTTTGGTGTATATCACCACTTCCACACAGATGTCTCTATTCTGGGGCCATTTCCCAACACCTTGGGACATGCCAGCCCACATCTGGAAGGGCTCTACCTCATCTTTCCAATGAGCTCACTCATGTCTGGCTGTGCTTGGCAGTTTCCTTGCAATTTAAAGATCTTTGTCACTCCCATCACCTCTTCTCCCTTGCTGGTCCTTATTTACCTAGATACCCTATTTACTCTTTGGCTGTCACATATATCACAGTAGTTCTTTTGCATTGTACAATCCATTTGCTGTTCAGATGATTCTGATTGATGTAAATTAACTCACCCTGTAGCCACCCAAATACACATTGGCACTGCAGTGGCAGTGCTACTTGATTATGTGCTGCTTGATTATCCAATATTGACCCTGGTGGGCCATTGTTGATTTTCATTCTGTTCTCACTTTTTTCCTCCCATGATATGTTCCAAGAGTCAGATGAGTATTTAAGTGCTGATATTGAACCAGTTGAAGATGTTATAGTACAGTGAGCAAGTAAGTTCTTTTCATTGGAGAGCCTCATTGTTTTACTGATTTATTATTTGGCTCAGCCATGTCAGGTTTCCAGCTCTTGGGTGTATGGCAAGAGACTATTTGGCAGGATCCTCAGTAGCCTCTAAGAGAGTATACTTACTTGCAACTTTCTCAGAGCTAATATCTTTACAGCTTTACAAAATGCAAAAGATGGATATAGGGCTGGAATTCTAGGTGATGGAGTGGAATTAAAGAATGGGAACCTATAGAATAGATCTTTGAATAGTTTAATTATAAAATAAACTTTGATTTGGCCATTTTTTAAAAAAGTTCAGGGTTCAAACTGGTTTGAACCCTGAACTGAACTTGCTGAACCAGGTTCAGGGGGTTCAGTTCAGGTTCAGGTCCAGGTTCAGAAATTCTGAAAGGGTTCAGGTTCAGGTTCAGACCAAAGGGGTGCTGAACCAAACTGAACTGAACTTTGGCACCCCTAAGAATGACCTGGGTTATACCTATGGTCCGGGCTCCCGTGATCCTAGGATCCGTACTCCTATCGATATGAGCAAAAAAGCCCCCATAATCCTCACAAAGAGGATACATGGGATCAACCGCGCTCAATATGAAGGTTCTTTTGTCATCAGATTGTATGCCGAGGGACATGATGGCAGGGAGGTCGAGGTTGGTAGGGAGGCGGTCTTGAGCCGTTGGAGCGTGAAAGGTTGTGCCAATTGCCAGAGTCACTTGGACGTGGAGGCGTTCGTCCCCATCGACGAGGTGATGCTGGGGATACTCCAGGGTCCCGGGAGGAAGGAGGGTATCAAGTGGTGGGCAGAGGTTCAAACTCGTGATCAGCTTCGGAGGCCTCCAACTGCTCCCCGTCGAGGCGACGAGCCAGAGCCTCCCAAGGTCGGAGATCTTTAATGGCTCCTCTGTGCCAAAGACGTAATAAAAATTCTCCTTCATAGCGCTCCAACAGCGCTTGATTTGTATTGTAATACGCTTCAACAGTGTTCCCCTCTTCTTGTATGCCTCGTCCCTTTGTTGTTTTGATATGTCCAGCCTCCGTACCATCCACAAAAAAATGTTGACGGTCTCAAACAACGCCTAGTGGAAGGGCTCGACTCGTACGTTTGATGTTTCCATGCACGGGCCACTTGTATAGGCAAATTCTGCCAGTCTTGCACCATTACCAATTACATTTCTTCCCCTTCTCTCGGCTGCTCAGTCGTCTATGCCTCTCCGCCCGCCCTTTCAGAAGATGATGAATATGCAGAAGGGTGGGATTCCGAGCTTGAGGTATATGTACACTGATGCCGTGAGTATATCTTATATCCTCGTTTCGCCTTTCTGTCACAGTTGGTTTGTTGTCTTTGGTTGTTGGTGACGGACGCTGCTGAGGTTCGTTTACTATATAGCTGATGACTATTAGCACTCGATATGGAGCTCGACTTGTAATACTGTGGATGAAGTCAGTTTCTGCAGGGATGGTTCGGGCCGCAACCAGCAGCCAGGCGATACACCGAAACTACAGCTAGCTCCAACATTCTTCGTTCAACCTGCCCTCTTGTGTCATGCAATCTATGTATTTCCTTGCGCCCTCTGCCGAATATCCCCCTTCGATTTCTGCGGCCCTCGCAAGGGCAGCCTTGACGCCGGCAGGCATCTTATTTGACGATCTACAAGTCGACGAAAATCAGGCAACTCTGCCAGCGACGATGATAGGGAAGGATCCGCACCCTGATATATATACCCAGGCCTTCTCATCATCTATCAACTTCCATATTCTACGGGCATCCTGTTCAATGAGGTCCTGGACATAGGTCCGCTTAACGCCTTCAGGCCCATCGCGGGAATGAGCCACACGATATACCAAGCAGCGCTCTGCAGCGTAGGTCTCCCATTCATTAACGTAATGTTCATCCTTGGTTGCAGATCGACAACCGAAATACAGCGTGTTCGCTGTGGGGGGTCAGACAAGGGGCAGTGGTCGCCACACGGCGGACTCACATTGTGAATTGAGCTGGAGTCTTTCTTCGATGATGGCTCGCATAGGCACGATACCAGTGCCTGGTCCAATACAAATGACAGGAGTATTAAGCGAAGGGGGAAGTTAGGATCAAGCCTTTTTGAATTTCGATTGCCAGTTTATCGCCTGTAACAACTGTAAAGGTAGTGAGCGCAATAAATAAATGGAAAATACCTGGTTTCAGTGCCGATAGGTAAGTCGTACACACACCCCTTCGTGGGATTTTGAGTTTAGTTCGATATCGCACAACTGCAATACATAGATGTATTTGGCGTGGATGGTTCTAGAGCATTATCGTTTAGTTCCGGTCCCTTTGGTGTTTGGTATGGAGATACCTTAGCCGAACTGGCAATGGAGAATTGCCGGGGCCTTAAGAATGGGAATACGTCAAAGACATAATCCTTGGGTATCACGACATATCTGAACTCGGATAATACTTCTCGAATGGTCCGCTTGACCCGGTAGCAGTAGTCGTATAATTCATCCTAGGGCACTGTACTTAATGTTATAACCAGGTGCGGGAATGAATCTGCTCACGGCTCCGTCCTTGGAGAGGAACTCTTCCATTTTCTCCCGCTCCATATCATCCGTAGTGAAGTCTCGAAGGTATTGAAAAAATGTTCGTCTCGGAGTCGCGTTAAAGTCAAGATAATGTGTGAACAACGTCCTCAACGTGAACACTTCCGGCAAGGAGTCAGGAAGCGTCTGATCTGTCATACCTCATTTAATAAAGAAAAGGGGGCCTTCGAAAATTATCATTTACCTTCCAATTTTTCTTTTATTGACAATGGCTCATCGGCAGTATTCCCCCAACCAATCGAGTCCAAAAAATCTTTAACTTCTTGTGCAGCTGCAATGGGGCAAATTATGGCAATATCTCCCGGTTGATATCTGGTTTGTGTGAGCTCTCTCGTCGACTGTGTATGGTGATAAACTTACTCAACCTCTTCGTCTAGCTGGAACTCCATATGACGAACATCCTGAAACCAATCATTGGCTGTTATTCGCTCATTTACAGCCACAGTTGCTGAGATGGAATGAGGTCCATTGGCAGGGCAATCTAACGCATTCTCATGTGCTGTGTTTTCTGGTTGGAAGATAACTCGGGGTGGGAGAAGTCCCAAAGTGGGTGCAACAGGTATCGGATCAGGGAGAGAGTATATCTGGAGTAGCACGTCTGGAAGTGAATTCAGCCAGGGCTCTAGTGCACCATCCAGCCTGTAAAAAAAGCATTTATTCTCGACTTGTGGCTCATCTACTGACAACTCACCCCAGAGGATGCTGTTCGTCTCCTTCCCCGTGTTCAAATATTTCAGTAGCACCTAAATTGACCAAGCATTTTGAAAGCAGCTTTGCAGGCCAACAGAATTGTTCATAGGAGGTGTCTCCTAGTCCAAACACAGCAAACAACAAGTCCTCAAAGAGGTCCGTCGGCAGATGTGTGGTAAGCAGCATGTTCCAGAGCGGGGTCATCGAACACGGTTTGACACCAGAGCTGGTGGTCGAGACAACGAACATCACCAGCTCTTCTGTCACAAGGTTCTCCTGGAGACAATTTGATTCAGGAAATCACAATGCTGGGACCTGGTCACACCAGTGAATAATGGTCAATGCTCATGACCTGGCACCTGAAACCAAGGTTCCTGCACGTTTGAGCGATCCTATCTGCAACGTCTTGGGCATTTCCTGTTTCCGTGGTATAAAGAATGAGGAGACATCTGTTATTGTTGGGTTGGGAGGAAGAAGGATCATGTGTGGTCATTGTTATCAGATAACCCGTAGCTGAGGCTGCTTATGTAACATAAAAATATCAATGAAGCCATAATTCTCGTGCAAGCAACACATCTGGATGACCGGACAGTCTTCCGGTCATCAGGATATATCATATAGCTCTGTAACACAGACATATCTGCCCGGCGTATCACCACTATCGGTGTCCACCATGCCAACCGCTCCGAGTGCGAGAACGCTCGACCAAACTAGTCTTATCGATTATCCTAAGAACTGAGATCCGCCCTGGAACGGAATCAATGCTTACTTACTCTTCCCTCTGTTGCAATGGACCTAGGCTTGAATGATGTGCACGTTCTGGTCACCGGTCAGTACTTGTAGCAATGAAGCAAAGCTTATACTGTACTCAAACTTCATCGGAGGGGCCAGTGGTGGAATCGGTCTGGAAATCTCTCGTTTGTTTGCAGGTATATTGTCATATCCATCGAGAAAGAAAAGCTTGATATCCCAAGCCAACACTCAGAACAAGGGGCCAGAGTAACGACGCAATACAACGCAAACAAGACACCTTTGCAACTCCTCCTTACTCAATTCGGTCCAGACCATATACAGGCCATACAAGCGAACCTCACTGAAGAAGCTGCGGTAGAGAATCTTTTCTCAAAAGCCTCCGCAACGTCTTTTGGAGAAATTCAAGTCCTTATCCTCAGTCATGGGATCTGGCCCTCTACCCCGGAGCCACTGTGGAAACTTTCTCTCGAACGATGGAAACTCACCATCGACACGAACCTTACCTCGTCGTTTATCGTTTCCAAGGAGTATCTCAAGCGTCTGGAGAGGGCACCTGCGGAAGTCAAGGAGAAGGCTGTTATTATTATGATCGGAAGTACTGCTGGGAAATACGGTGCGTTGAATTGCTTTGATCTGGTGCCGGAGTTTGGGCTTACTTTTTTCCGGGCTCAGGCGAAGCAGGACATGCAGACTATGCTGCATCCAAGAGTGGTTCGGAGCTCCTATTCTTTCAGGATCTATGAGGGCTGACCCGTCTGTTGGTTCATTTAGCGATGATGTACGGCTTGGCGCTGTATTTAAAAAACGAGATTGTGAAGATAGCACCGAAAGGGAGGGTGAATTCCATTGGGCCCGGATGGGTCATGACGGTGAGGACCCAATGATCAAGTAATATCGGGCGAAGTGCTCAAGGTCGACTTGTAGCCCATGGCTGAGAGCGCCTTGAAGAATCCTGCGATCGTATATCAAGCCCTCGCTACGTACGTCACTGGATTCATCGTCGACATCATCCTCAGAAGTAGTGCTGAGATGTCCCTCTATCAGCACACCACTCAAGAAAGTCGCAATGCCATACGATGTTGCAACCCAGGTTGTGATCTTGTCATCCGCCAAAGTTTCTGGTCATATCACCGGCCAAGTCCTGATGATTGAAGGGGGAATGGAAGGCGAGTACCTAGACGATGCGCTGATCAACCAAGGGGTCTTACACTTCTTGCAACAAGGGCGACTTCTTAACAAGCCCGAGGATCTTTGACATATTCAATGCACTCGACCTGGTATTCTCAAAACAATGTCCATAGTCGGGTAGAGGGAACTATGTTCCTGCACATGTATTTGCATCGCAGATCTGCATGTTTGCAATACACCTGTGCTCATCCTTCGTTCGGGGAAGCAGAAATAACCCCACGTCCAAAGCGGTCAGCAGTCCTTGTTCTGACCAAGAACTTTAATTGCAACTCCACGCTTGAAGCAGTAGGGCTCCCTCTTCGTAAGGACCACGCCTCAGTGTCCTAACCCATGCCTCCCCTTCAGTAACGGGGATTGCCTCCGACATCGATGCCCCCTTTCAACTAGGACCACCATGCCAAGACTTGTTGCACTCACGAAGGGATAATCAACAGAGTACATGATGCAAGGGTACAACCTTGGGCGTATGCTAGTCCCTGTCCAGACCAAGCATCCCAATTGCAGCACCACGTTTGAGGCTTTCGAGCTCCCTCTTTGAAAGGACATTGCCCAACATTTTAACCCGTGCCTCACCCTCAGACATCGAAACCTAGGAGCGAGGGACTTGAGTCATGTGAGAAAAGTGAATTTATTCCTAGCGCAGCAAAGCACAATCCAAAGATGACAAAACACTATCGAAGGACACAAACAACAAAAAGGATCTTACAAGTAGGGCCTAGCAAGAAGAGGTGCCTACTTTCTGGTTGGTTCTTCCTCCTGAAGTAAACTACCGCTCTGCCCAGCTAGAATAGTGGGCGGCATCTCGTGCTGCACCTGGAGTTGCAGTTCTTCGTAGGTTACTTGTTACTACCGAAGGGGTCTTGTATAATTCTTTCCAACCGAACGAAGCTTGAAGCAGTGCATCCCAAACACCCACATTCGTTTGCTCGATTGGACCTAGGATATCTTTAGAAAGGCCTGCACACCAAATCTCGTAGACGACGGCATTGTAGTTTTCGAGTGAGTCGTGGCGCACAACCTTCAGGCAGGGCTTCGTTGCGGCTAGGGCAAACACAATCTTGACCAAGGGAACGGCAGGGGCATTCTCTTCGAGGATCTCGAGGCCATAAGGGTCCATATCATCGAACAGCTTCTGTTTAGGAGTTGCTGAATAGCGCGAGTCATTCTTGACTTGGTGGAGAATAAGTCCTGCATTATCCCTAACCAACTGCGTACCCTTCACCAAAAACACGTTAATAGCATCAACTCCCGCTTGGCTATTTGCACATAACACTGCTGCCCCTCGGCCTTTGAGCAACAACAGCGAGGTGATATCAATGGCCTTGTACTCGTGAACCTTTGCGAAGTGAGTGAAGTAGATATGTGCGTCACCGAAGTCCTTGGAAAGCCCATTTAGAGCATCGATCGTGTGTTGATCTATAAAGCCTGAAGGAATGATGTGCTTGCGGAAGACATGGCCATATAAGAAATCTGCCATCCCAATCCAGCGCTTTCCTGTCTCTGGCCGCGCGTTTGGGTCAGCGGGACCAACAGCTGCATCACGGGCAAGAATCAACAACAAGAGGACCAGGAATTCGCCACGGTCACCCTTCGATATTGAAAATCCTTGCATCACCTGCTTCAGTGCCTGTGGTGCTGCGAAAGAGGGGCCTTGCATGACGTAATAGGCAGCCTCTGAGAGGATCGGTTCAGACGAGGACGTCGTTACCATGGTCTCGAAGGCGGAGTCGATTTTGAGGCAGACTCGCATGTGTCCTTCCACCTGCTTCCTCTCGTTCCCCTGAGACATATAATTGGTCGAGCTGAATTCAATAGGAATTCGTTGGGATAGGCATGCCAGATGTTGATCAGCGAAGAGTTCCGATGGGTGCCGGGCTGCGTTGAGGAGTTTTGCAGCAGCGAACCGAATGATATCGAGTTTGATAGTGCCTGTGCCATATTGGTTCCGGGTTGCAAATCTATCATCATCTCATGAATAACTACAAAGATTGGCGCATAATCCAGATACTCACAAGGGGCGGCCTAGACTACAGATCTGATCATCCTCAGTCAGCCGCTCCAGGGTCCATGAGCCATCCAAACTGATCTTATGTGCGAGATGGTCGAAACCAAGATCCGTGTAGGGTTCAATGATGCGCAAGTCACCCTTGACAACTCTCATCGAGGGGTCCTCTCCAGCAGCAGAGGCAAACTGAGAAACTTTGCCAGTTGTTGACAAGAAGAGCGAGAACAAAGGAAGGCCATTTAGCGCTCGTAGCACACGGCGAAGTTCGTTGAATATGGACCAATCATCCCCGGTGGAAGTCGGTTGCCGCTCGGTCAATGTATGTGCTTCATCAAACGCTAGGACAACAAGCCGGGGGCTCTCTTGGGGTTTCACCGTCTTCTGTTCCTGCAGCCACTGGTCCTGGAGCAGATCGTCAAGTGCCTTGAACGCAGAATAAAGGGGGGAATCGTGATTGTCTGTGGTCCTATTCTGCAACTAGCCAAAACATTTGTGAGCTATAATGATGTACTGGGTAATCACATACCTTTTCCTGTAATAGCGCCTCTGCCTTGCCGATGACTTGACTGTAGAACTCTCTCCGAAATTTGTTATGACTTGCCATCGTCTGACCCTCAGTCATGCGCTCTCTGAATGTTCGCGCAAATCCAACATAATTGGATGATTTGTCAAGATGGATATAATCAGCTGCATGTTTGAATAGGGCCTCAAGGAAAGCACTGGCACGATTGAAGGCAGCTATCCTTGAACTGGCAGGAATGAGATAATCTCGAACATGGCGATCCGGAGGGGGATACCCTGAAAGAAGGATGAAAGTATGATCAAGTACCACAAATGCCCAAGCCGAAACTAACATACCACTGGACCCCTCCTGCCGAAGATTTAAGGGCAATACGAAACACTTCTTGGCTAGTTCATCCACAGTTCTTGATTTTCCCATACCCGAAGACTGGACAATGGCAGCATACTGGGCGTAAATGTCTGTGTCGTCAGGTCGGTGGTGTTTCAGAATGTGCTGCCATAGGCCTTCTGCAGCGTCGCCCCGAAACTCGTGTTCCCAAGACCTCTGAGTGGCTGTGTGGTAAAGTAAATGTCGGTAAGCATTTGAACCTGGTTCCCGACGACATACCTGTTTCTTGGTCCTCGACGTTGATGATGGACTCGATAGATTCCTCACTAGGGGATGCTACATGAAGCGAAGCTGCGCGGGATTTAATTGTCTTGCAGCAGAACGAATGACTCGAGATGCACATACGACGCTGAATCAGCTTGCGCCAATCATTCTTCTTTATACCATCCCACCATCCAATCTTCCACTGTTCCAACTCTTCATTGTCAAGTTTGGTTGCTGTGTTCGCGGCATCGGCGGCGGACATGGTTTTGATGACGGCGTCCTTCAAGTCCGTGTGCGCCAATTCCGTTGTGAGGTGTTGCAAAACTTGCTGAAGTAGGAAACGAAACATTTCCGCGTCATCCCCAGCCAATCCAAAATAATCTCGCCAACGAAGTCGATCCGAGTGTTCTTTCATCTTCTTGTTGAACCCAGACAGATCAACGCCTCCTAGATTCAGTGGCCCAGAGGAAGATGGCGTGTCGGTGTCCATCGGTTCATCCATCCCGGTGCGTAGGGGCGAGGGAAGCGTATCGGATTCCATCTGTGTGTCCGTCATGGTGGTTTAGCGCGAATGGCTGACCTGTGACATATCTGGTAACGCGTGCTCAAATGGCCTGTAGCGAATCGGCTATCTTCCGTCACTCATGTGATCTTTATTATCTTTATCTTTATTTCTTTCCTCTCGCCTGTAGGCGTGCCTAGTCTTTGTCAAGACCAAGGACTCTAATCGCAACATCGCGTTTGAGACTATCAAGCTCCCTCTTTATAAAGACACGATCCAACGCCTTGACCCATGCTTCTCCTTCAGGTATCGCCACCTAGACAACATGCTCCGTCAATGCACCAGAACCATACAATCAGAAATGGCACTCACGAAAGGGTAGTCAACAGAGTACACGATGCGATCCAACCCAATGGTTTCCATGTGGAACTTCAACAGGGGGGGTGGCAAAGTTTCCAGAGGTTGCCTCCCAGATATTGGTTCGCCAGTATGAGCTTACATTGCGCTTCATTGGCATACCAAGATCTAATTGGCGCATAAGTTCTATAGTCCACATGTGAGCTAGAAAGACAAGTGACGAAGCCAAATACAATGGCTCATGCTCGTCAATGCGGACCAAATCAGATGGAATGCGTTCACCAAGATGCCCAACGATGATCTTTGCCTTGGGAAACCGGCTGGTGTTATGGTTATTCAAGTGTCCGATTTAGATTGAGAAGAAAGCTTTACTCGAAAACGCCATTTGTACAAAGTCTATTGTTCCCCGTTGAGGAACATCTCTCCCTTTAGAATGTTTGCCTCAAACGGTATCTTCGCGTCTCGACAGAGGACCTGGAATTTTGAAGGCACAGGGACGCGGAAGGTCTGGGTAAAGCGTTTATTTGGACCTGTCTTGTTGAAGCGCTGGTTACAGTATGTAAGTATCGGTAGCTGAACAGGTGGCATTTTATTCTCACTATTAGAGAAAGCTCAGAAGAATGCAGGAACATTTCTTTTGTGGGCTAATTGATGACATTCGTGATGTTTCCTGTGGTTTCGTATCTGGCGTATAGTTTGTCACCGAGGATGGGGGCTAAAACAGTGTTCATGAATGTAGAACTCAATTATTCGACTGATAGTACCTTTCAGATACTTCGCTAAATGTATACGCAGTTGGTACTTATGACCAGTGAGAAGTTGGAGCCGAAGAAGGGTGATAGGTACCCTCGGCTGGCATACCGAAAATCCCAGGACCTCCCACTTCGTTACGCATTCCTTCCCTCCTGGATCCAGAGAAACACGACCGTCCTCCTGCGATAGGGAAGCTTTGATGACACCGTGACGCCGAGGGAATCTTTCTTGTCCCCCGTGGACCAGCGCGAGGTATGTCTTGTGAACAGTACCCTCCAGGAACTGTTGTTGGAGCTTGTGTGCCCACTCTCGGGTGCGCGCAAGGAAAAGGGCCCCAGTTGTGTCCTGTTTCGAGTCGAGCAGATGAACAAGAGAGTGGTTTGGATGCTCACTTGGTCTAGTCGATGCACGGGAAACGGCTTCTCAGACATGTTCAGCTCGTCACAGATACCTGATACCATCGTCAGAAATGGACATGGCGTCTACGCGTGACTACCTTTGAGAAGGATATTAAAATTCTCGTACTACCACCACAGTATGAGAGTCATGAACTTCTGTGTGGTCGTCTGCTCACCTTTGCAGATGATTTGCCGTGAGACAACTGACAGACCATGCCGCGCGGTTTGTTAATCAAGATTATACCTCTGTCATGATAAATGAGCCCCTTTCGCAGAGCCAGTGCTGCTGAGCGTATATGGGACTTCGGGGTAGGCATTGGGTTTGGGGTATCTGAGTGTGACAACTGGATATTGGTCACATGTTCTAGGACGCCTTGGTCGGACACAATCTCTACATGTAAACATATTCTTGAATCCCATACGGTCGGCAGCCCTACACTCCTGCATCGTTGTGGGTGGGTGGGTTCTCCTCCTGGTTAAGCCTTAACAGAGCCGTCCGGGGCTAACTCTGTAAGCAGCCGAATGGCCTTTGTTTTCACAACGTCACGCGTCAGTCTGCTCCTATGCAATTCTCTCTGACGTCCTATGCTTTGGCGATTTTGAAACGGATGGATGAGGGGCCTGCCCGAATTCCACCTCTGGGAATCGCCAAACGTATTGGAGCAGCAACGTCAACCTTCAGTTTGCCTGCCCACCGCTTGCTGCTGGCTCTGGTCGAACATGCTCCATCGCCAGAAACCATAGCTAGGGAGTTCATATTTGAGCTTGGTCGTTGTGAAAATTCAACTGCGGAGGCGTTAGGTGCATTTTTTTCATCTGTGGCCCAAACAGATTCGATATGACTGAATCCGTCTTCAAGCGGTACCAGTGTCTGTCGGTACCTGCGACATGGCTCCAGATGAGTGGGCAGCTATGATTTATCAAGAACTGCAGAGTTCGGATCAAAATATCACCGGTCTCACGAACCTTGCAAGTCACTACCTATCCCACCTGGTAATTCCATGTATGCAGCTATTTTCCCTCAAGAAGGCAACCCATCATTAATATCCCACTTTTCCAAGTCAGAAACCCTGGTGGGAGAAAGACCCCTCAAGATACTGTTCATCCCACCCCAGATCATAAGCGAGTCGAGGAGATTCAGGAATTATTAGACCACGCTGTTAACAAGAGGAGCCAATCAGCCTTAAGAGATTTGGCACGTTTCTGCCATTGATCCACCGTCTGTAAGGCTAAAGGGATATTGCAGATCCTCCTCCGTGATGGCGATAACTGCCTCATAACGGGCGCACGTTTCTTTCCCCCGATGATGGTGGTGGCCCGTTGTTGTCATATCATTCCATTCTCAGTAAGCTCGAAGGTAGTCCAACCCCTTGGATGATGTGTTATTGATTTACTCATGCGTTTCCCAGACACAGACACACGTCGCAATCGAGTCATTCACGGGCTCCACCATAGGAGCGCAATTCGTCCTCAAGAATATCAACAACCCCTGTAATGCGTTAAATCTCCAAAGTGACGCTCATGACATGATGGATAAGTACATGGCATGGGGGATCGAAGCACGGTTCTTGGATAACGAGGCAAGTCTTTTCCGATTCGCGTTGGTTGATCCCAAATTCACGTCTCGGGGTAGTGGAAATACTACTATCGAATAGTTCGACCAGATCGACTCGTACCCTGGGCTAAGCTGAAAGATGGCGACGAAATTGCCTTTGGAAAGGGCCCCGGCGGGGGTCGAGTTCCACCCCCCGACCCACAGATCTGCAACCTGCAGCTGGCCTTAAGTCGGGTCGCCTATGCTTCCGGAGCTTCCGAAATCTTTGACAAGTTCGTCGATGATGAGGATGAGGATGCAACTCTGGCTCCTGTCTATTTTGGTGGCCCGTTCGTATCCGATGATGTGCTCATGCGTAAACTTGAGGGCCTACTAGCATGAAAATGACTATGCTGCACCACGCCGACTGGTTAGGGATAAGGATGAGGTGTGGAGTTGGGGTGAGTTGTCGGCGACTGCGTTGGGGTGAAGAGGGTTCGGCGACGGGGGCCGAGAAGGAGGAGCAAGGGGCAGACGGCAAACGCCAATCGGGTCAGAAAGAGCTTTTCGGACATCGGTCAAGCGTTCGCCACGCTTTTCTGAAATACGAACCCAGGAACTTTGCTATCTTCAATCTTCTCACCCTCTGTTTGGGCGTGCTACTTGGGCATCTTGGATGGGTAAAACTATAGATATTATTCTAGAGCAGGGTCGATAGATAGTTCATGCACGGCTAACGCGGTACTTGATGCCTAACACCCCAACTACTTACAGATTAATGGCATCAGCCCCACAACTCCAAACAGCATATTATACGGTATGCCTAAGTTAGCGTTCGGGTAATCAGTGCCAAGCAGCTTTAATCATATCTGCAGCCCTTTCCGCGATAATGTACACCGGGGTCTGTGTGTGCGCACAAGGCACATATGGCTATTTTCCCCGCTAATCAGTATGTGTAGCCAACTTCCAACAAAGGCAGCTCACCATACTAGATGCGTCGACAATTCTCAATCCTGATAACTTCTTCACCAGTAAATCAGGATCGACCACCCCCCAATCTGCGCCCTTGGGTGACATAGAGGCAGTCGCTACGGGATGGAGACCCGTCGTACCAGTGTTTTTGATGTAATCGTCAATGTCCGCGTCGGTAGTTCCATTGGCCAAGGGTCCCAGAATGTCTGTGATGATGCCCTCCCAAACGGATGCTTTAGTGAAACGTATTGTGTCCCTGAGACCTCGGCGTGTGGCAAATAAGTCAAACTCCGAGGTGAAGAATCCTGGGTCGATTAGAGGATCGTCGAAGGGGTTATTGGATCGAAGTGTTATAGAGCCACCTTTGTTTGTCTCCGTCATCCACTATTTCAGAGCTTGGAAACCACTGTTCAACTCACGAGAGCTAGGGCTGACAAGAATAATCAGGGTGAAATAGATGCCCCCAGATACCTGGGTATGGTTTAAATATTTGGTGAAGTTGGGACATGAAAAAACTCACGCTCGACAGGATCTCGATGTGCGCAGAATTGCTACCTGAGGAAGGATCAGGGGATCCTTCGAAGATGGACGAATTATCTGGTAGACGTGTCCAGGCAATATGACTGCCCGCAAGGAAATTCACGTCCGGTCCAGTCCTATTCGTCTTCCAAAGCTCCAGCGCTCGGGCTTGAAGTGCTGGGTCGGAGCTCAGGCTGCCATTAGAATGCTGTGAGTGCGCGTTCTATCCTTATCCATTGACTGAATCACCCACTTTACCCAAGGACCTAGATCAATCGAGTTGGGGGCCAAACCAAATCCGGCGAAGGTGAGCGGGTGGTCGGACAGATTTCGCCCCACGCTGGGATTATGCAACACTGTTGATATGTTGAGTGCTTCCAAGTCGTTCTGGTCACCAATGCCAGAATTCAGGAGGATGTGCGGGGTGCCAACGGATCCGGCGGACAAGATGACTTCCTTAGATGCAGTCAAACGGACCGTACGCTGTGAGTCTGGGAAGCGAATCTCGACGGTGCGGATCGCCAGGCCTTTGGCATCGCTGCCAGTCGTCCTGAGTACACGTGCGACACGAGTGTCGGTTACGATATGTAGGTTCTTCCGAGACTGCGCCCGTGAGTTGAGGTACGTTGTTGCGGCGCTGCTTCTAGTCCCATCATGTCCAATGGTAGATTGCAACCAGCCTACCCAGGGGTTCCCCATCACCGTCTATTGCGAAGCATGGAATGGACGTACCAACCCCAAGCGGGCTACCAGAATTCATATCCAAATTGAACTGGAAATCCCCACCCAATTCTCTACTCGCCTGTAATGTGGCCGCATCGAAGGCCGGACTAAAGGTGAATCCAGGGAGGGTTACGGGTACCATTCCGGTCGTGCTATGGACAGCGGGGTTAAATTGGCCTTTGGTATCGTGGTTATCGGCCGGGGCCTCGAGTTTTTCGTGCTGAGTAGGGCATTCAGCAGTCTGACGAACTGAAATTTGACTTTGCTTATTACCTTTCTGATGTATGGCTGGAGCCTGTCCCAGCTCCATCCTCGGTCCCCGCTCGCACTTGCGAAACGGTCGAAATCGGAGGAAGAACCTCGAGTGTAAACCATACCATCTGTACTCGGTAAAGTTTGCAAGCTGGACGTATACTTTTGCGTGGAGGATAAACGTACTGACGGAACTACTCCCACCGAGTAAATGCCCGCGTTGATAAGGAACTGAACGGCCGTTCAGCCCTTGTTGCGATGTCGTGGTGAAATTCCAGTCGAACCGTGATAGAGCGGTGTTGTTTTGCAGACCTGGAACGATAGAGTCGAGGACACCTTCATTCCTAGGGGGACAATAAGAATTAGCGCCGTGGCTTGACGGAGACGAAGAGAATCCGAACATACGTAGGTCCTGCTTCTATAACGAGGACATTGAACTTTGGATTTTCTGTTAGTCTGCTCGCTAGGACAGAGCCAGCAGTGCCTCCTAGATTGACACATACATCATTTGGGTGATGTGTACTGAACAAGAGGATGGTTGCATACCTCCGACAATGATGAAATCCCAGTTCAATTTTGGGACATCGTCAATTGAACCATGGATTGCGCACAAACCGAAAGAGGCTAGTCCAAGAACGAGGACAAGATTGGAGAACATCCCAGGCATCTCTACTTGGGCTGTACTGAGGACGCCTATCATTGGGGTCCATTGGCAACTTATATCCTCCCATTGTCCAACTCCACACATCGGCTGGGACGGGTCAAGTTAGCAAGCCCTGGATGCGATACCAAGCATGATTGATTACTCGGCAGAAAATATATCGCTTAAGGAAAGACCTGAGTCGATAATGTAGATATCGCGTAACTAGCTTGCCTTATACAGCTGGAATTATTGCGTTATACACCACCTTACAGTGATCTGCCGTCATTTGGCACACCACCGTCATTTGGCACAATCTAAGATTAGTGCTCATCTCTTCAGCGTAATATCCTGATAAAATTATGATAAACACACTACATAGAGGTCTACTGTTTCACCTAAAACTAAGGTGATTGAAGCAAATTTGAGGGAGGCATGCCATGATTCCCTCCGAAAGTCTCTCAAAATATGCCCAAACAACTTTCGAGGTGAGATCAAATGTCACTCAAACTACAAAAAGCACATATTTCTGTGCGAGTCTTGGCCCATTCTGTAGATATGCATTCAAGCTATCTGTAGGTCAATTTTGGTAGGGCTGCAAGCTCAGGAGCTAGCGATAGATGGCCTTTTTGAGAGCGTGACATTCAACACAGGTGGAAGTATGCTCATAAACTCAAAAATTTGTACATCCCTCCCATCTCCTTCTCGTTACTCATCTTTTGCACTGGTACTATGGTGTTCCATGCAGAGTCCATTGCCAACAAAAAGAAGAAGGCTTGGGCAGAACTGAACCAGAACCTTAATGATGCAGCAGCAGCATATATCCAAGAAAAGGAGACATTAAAGAAGCCTCCAGGCCTTCGCTTTTTTGCAGAAAAACTCCAGGTACCATACAGAAGTCTCGCACAGTGTGTAAATGGAGAGGGGACTCAAGAAGAATATGTTGCTTCACTGCAGCGGCTCAGCCCTGCAAAGGAGCAAGTTCTTGTGGATTTTATTATTCAATCAGCTGACCGTGGGCTTCCCCTAAATGGGAAACAAATCATGAACTATGCCAATGCGATTGTGCAGGAAGTTGAAGGAAACAGATGCAAACCACTTGGAGAGCATTGGATTGATGGTTTTAGGGATCGTCATGCTGACGTCATCCAGACTCACTGGAGTAAATCTCTAGATACTGTCCGTGCAAGTGTGCTCACTCCAGAGGCTGTACAGGCCTGGTTTGAACTTATCAAGGCAAATTTAATTGATAAACAAATCTTGCCAGAGAATATCTATGGGATGGATGAAAGTGGATTCACAAGATCACATTCAGGAAAGGAGCGGGTATGGGGATGTCAGGGAACAAAAACACAGCATAAACAGGGGGGGGCCAACCAAGAAAATGTTACTGTACTGGTGACCATCTGTGCAGATGGTTCTGCTCTCCATCCTATGATAATTTTCAAGGGGAAACATTTTATGGCAAAGTGGAATCAAAACAATGTTGTGAATGCATCGTAAGTCAATATTAATATAGGAATATCTTGATCTGTGACTAATATAATATTTTTACCAAGGATTGCACACTCACCTAACAGTTGGACAGATGGTTAACTTGCACTTGACTGGATTAAATTGCATTTCGATCCACCAACAAAAGACAAGGCAAATGGGAAAACTTGCATTCTCATTCTGGATGGCCATAAATCTCATTACACTTGTGAACTTCTACACTATGCCATCAACAATAACATCGTGATCTTGGGATATCCACCACACTGCACCCATGCTCTTCAAGGGTTGGATGTGGTCTGCTTTGCTTGGATGAAAGAAGTTTGGAAGGAGGAACTGAATTCATACGAAAAGGAAAACCACAATTCCCTCTCAAAGGCAGACTTTACTCATGTTTTTGGGACAGCTTACTTGCGTGCATTCACCCCAGATACTATTCAAGCTGCTTTCAAGGCAATAGGTGTTCATCCTTTCAATCCAAATATCATTTCCGAACAACAAATACAACCAAGTATACCAAAATCTACAAAGGGAACCTTTCCTGTCCAGCAACCATCACCAATTCAGTGAGTGATGGCCGTATTTCACAGCAATCCCCCCTCAATATCAACAATAACCTCCCCAGGGCCAAACCTAATAGTTCCAGCATGCAGATCTGCAAGCCTGACTGATTTTATGCCTAGAAAACAAGCTCAGATGCTGTCAGAATCACTCTCATCAAGTTCAGTATTATACCTGGTTTCGGATAGCCCATTTAAATCCTCCTATTCCATTCTTCATCCAATCATTGAGCATCCACACGATCTTCCTAAACCCAACTGGAGTCTCCTCGACACTCAAAACTCACCTGGAGCCAGTAATTTTGGTCGGAGCAAGCTTGTTGAACACATCTCAAAGCTTGAGACAAGCCTCAAGAGTGCTCAACAGCAGATCAAGGCTCAAGATCTAATCATTGAGGCAAATCATGCCCAGATGGTCATTTAGGACCTTACACTGTGTCAGCAAAACCATTCTTTAAATGTAAAGGAGAACAAGAAGAAGGAAGACCGGACACTCTTGTTTCCAAGTGGGAAGGGTAGGGTCTTGACAGATCCATCATTTACCAGGGAGATTGAGTTGTTGATGGAGCGGCTGGAGCGGGAAGAGAGGGAGAAAAAGATACGAGCAGATGAAAGGGCTCAGAAGCAAGCTCTGAAGGATGCCATTGAGGTACGATGGAAGGCAACAAGACTGCAGTGGGAGAAGGCAAAAGGGGACAATGAAAAGGAATGGGAGGAGCTCCTGAAGCAAAATGTACCACAGAAGGAGCTCCCAAAGCAGCCAAAATGCCCTACCAGAGCAGAAATCAAGGCTCTAGTAGAGCAGGACATGGGAATTGGTGAGGGAGACGGAGCAGAGGATAACCACGATAGGGAAGATGCAGATTGATAAGCAGGTGTCACACTTTTGTCACACTGTGCCAAATGACGGTTTTCGGCTGTTTTGGGTCTCAAGTCTTAGAAAAAATAATTTCACAAATTCTCATGCTATGGTTCATTTTAACAAGGCTCCATGTTACATAGAACACTATTTAGTATATGTTTGACTATTTCTTTCTATGGTCTGAGGCGAAATGCAAGCAGGAAAAAATAAAATCAATCTGCTGTGCCAAGTGACGGCAGATCACTGTAACATGCAGCAAGATGGATACAATGCTATTTTGAATACAACGGGCTCATGTGCCCATGATTCAAACCAAACACTGCAAGAC